>JAWWTY010000106.1:58355499-58366635 GCA_035222235.1 Margarornis squamiger | reverse complement strand
TTTCTTTCTTTCTTTCTTTCTTTCTTTCTTTCTTTCTTTCTTTCTTTCTTTCTTTCTTTCTTTCTCTTTCTCTCTCTTTCTCTCTCTCTCTCTTTCTCTATCTCTCTCTCTCTCTCCCTCTCTCTTTCTCTTCCTTCCCTCCCTCCCTCCCTTCCTCCTTTCCTTCCTTCTCTTATATGAAACCATATGAAGCTTTTATGACTTGTTCCTCACACAATGTTCCTGTTAATAGAGTATTGAGTAGATCACTCCAAAGTCAGATCTTTTCCTTTTATAACAATGGATATCCCAAGCTGTCATCCAGCTACAGAGACAAAAATTCTCAATATATTTATCCTGTGGAAGAAAGAACAGAGTCAAGGAAATTTAGGGGCTATTGCTCTTTGGGAAAGTAAAAACCAACAAAACTGCATTTGCCTGACCAGTACCTTACAGAGTAAATATCCCATGCCTTTTCAAACAGTAGTGACTTGCTAGCTACAAGCAAAAAAAGCATATTTTTGTAGGTTTAGGGTAATCCCTAAAACCTGGAAAGGAAACTGAAAATAGAAGACAGGATGGCCCTGAGGCTTTCAGAAACTGCCTAAAAACTTCACTATTTCTAGAGTAGCCTACAGCATATATAAAAAAAAAAAAAGCCTGAGAATCTGAATTCTGACACTTTAGTAAGGTAGTAAAAAAAAAAAAACACAACAAAAAAGGTGATTTTCCAATAATACCAGCTTTGTCTGAGGAAGACTAGAAGAGTGGATATCAATCTTCATGTGCTAGAGGGAGAGAAATAGCCAGCTGGGCTAGAATATTAGCCAAAATATTTATGAACTGTGTGATTGTCAAGTACAACTAAAATGTCACTGTGAAGGTTAAGAGTATGTTTTCTTACTGGGGAATTCCAGAGGAACTATTACAGGAAAAAAGAAAAAAAAAAGACCATGGTTTATAGGGCAAGGTTTCAAAGCTTTTTTGGCAAGATATAATTTCTACTGCATTATCACCAGCCTTCAATATCCTCAAGCAAGGGCAGAGACTGGAAGAAATGTGCAGACAAGATGATCCTCCCTTGGCACAGTTATGCACAGGATCAGCTCCTGTTATGTCAGCTAAATAAAACAGACTTCACAGAGAAGCACTTGCCATCTCAGTGACTGATGCTAGAAGAAGCTCTGTCTATGTATCTACCTACCTATTTACAGAAGATAGAGTTTGTACAGGCCACATTGATGATGTCCAGCTGTTTCTGAAACATTTAGATGATACTTCAGTGAGGTGCAAAAAAAAAAAAAAATTCACAGCAAAATCATGTGAGTACTTTTCAACAAAAAATGCTGAAGTCTGTTATTATCAGGAGTACCTGAAACTGTACATTAAACAGAAACAGCAACGTTGCCTCCATTACTTGCAAAGCCAAGAGGTAGCTGAGGTTAGAAAAATCACATGATTTGCCACCAAAGCAACCTCTGGTAGTGTAAAAATCGGTTTAATACATATTTGCTTCAGTCAAATATGTTTAACTTGGATGGTATGAACTGGTATGGGAGTTTTGCCTGTGTTTAAAGCAGCCTGAAGAAGCAGCTGCTGTGATAAGTGCATAACATTAATTTGAATAAGTCTGTAAACTAGAGATGGACCATTTAGACATTGTCATTGACTACTTGGTTGTTTATAGTTAAAACATTAAAAATGTTTCTCAGTTCTGTCCAAACTCCTCCAGACTAAGATTTCTTCTAACACAGAGTAAATGCCTTCAACTTCATTCTTGACCTCTAGAAGGCACTGGCTCCTCAGAAGAGAGAATTTGTGTCTGTGTGTTAGCTTACCACACTGAAATTTAAGGCATTTGAGGTTAATTTTCATGCCCCTTCCGGTGTAATCAAATAGCTCCTATGTGTCTGTCAAGATGTCATTAGCCAGACCTCCATAATGGCACTTAGCTGATGTATTGCCATTGTTGACTTCTAGGGCCTCACACTTGAGTCGTGTCCTGCTCTCCATTTATATTTGGGCAGAAGAGTGGGAGCATAAGTAGATATTGGCCTTGTCATCAATTTGAAACAACATCTGACAAGTGATAGATCAGTAAGGGTAGATGTTTTACTTATTCATATGCACCCCCCAGCAGTTTAGCTGGTTCCCTAATTGTCTTGTTTAAGAAAAGTGAGTTGTCTCTACTCGTTTTATATTTCTACCCACAAAGCACTAAGGATCACCCTCATTTTGTCATTCTCAGAGCTACTAAAAGTGCCTTTATCTAATTTATTTTTCCTTTTCTTTTGCAGAGTGCAGAGTGTTAGTGACCGATTTGAAGAGTCAGATAGTCAAGAAGATGAAATTTTTCCGTAATTTTGCTTATGTAGGCATATTAAAAAAAAATTTAAAAAAAAATCACTCCCCAGAGGAACTGTGAACATTTATATTTCTAACTGAAAATTGCAATTTACCTAAAACTAAAATCAACAATTTTAATGAGAGTTCCATGTGAAAAGAGGAGCAAGGCACTGCGAAATGGTATGGGATTCCAAGTGAAACAAAAAATGAACTGAGCCTAATAAAATTATTACACTCATGCTTTATTCTTAATGAACCAAGTAGTAAATATTTTATTGCAGAGTTAAGATTAATAGGTGACTAAGTAAAGAAAATTTTTTCAAAAAATAATGTTGCATGACAAGTCACTCAACCAATTTCCACAGGAAGGAAAGGGAGAAATATCCAACTTTGACCTAAAAGTATAGACCAGAAAAGCTGTCTTTGGCTGCATCTGATTCTAGTCTAGCAATAATATTCCCATCAAAATGAAGTCCAAACAATTGCCCTCACAGCAAGTTCACCTCTGATAAGACCTTAGGCACTCTCAATGTTCAGTTTCTGTACCATCTCCAAAAATAGCTGAGGAATCAGAACCCAGCTCCTGACCCGATGGTACAATATGCAGATGATGGGCCAGCTCCCCTTTCACGACTCTTTGTGTTTTACAGTGCCGACAACACTGGAGCTGGTTTTCATAAGTATACTAACCAGATATGACTCAGAAGACATATGGAGAATGTGTACGACAATTTTTAAAGTCACTTTTCTGTTCAAAACCACACTGAAGGAAAAAAAATAAAAAAGAGAAAAAAATAAAAAAAATCAAACCAAAAGAATTCACGCCACAACAAAGATGTGCTAAACTGACAAAAACTGTCACTAATAGCTGCCTAAATCAATTGCCCTGTAATTTCAGTGGGGATGGGAAAGGGGAAAGGTCCTTGATGTATAACTACGAAAAACATTCATTTGGGGAAAAGTTTTGGATTAACAAACCTGAACACCATTTAGCTTACTAAGTTTATGGCAGCTGAACATGAACCAATTATATTGGTTACTATTCAAAAGAAGGAAAAAAAGAAATAAGATTTCAGTTTGCTATGGAGACCTTTTGCATCACAACATGCCTGCAAATCAAAAACTGCCTATAAAGAGCAGAATAGGCATTGTGAAGTCCACCTTTGAAGCTATATGCATGGCATGGCCATTTGCTGGGCGATCTGTAATCCATACTAGGAAACAACAGTAGATGGCCTACTTTTCACAAAAAGTGAGAGCTAAAGAAAACCACATTGTGCCATAGGGAGGGGAAGCACAGGCATAGCCTTCATTATTAATTGGCATACAGAGAAAGAGCAAGCAGAAACAAGACAAGTAAAAGAAAGAAGGGAATTCTCCCCGGAAACATATGGGAAGCACAAAACAGAAGTAATAAAACATTAAAGAATAGGGATACAAACACCAGCATGTCCAGAAAGTACAATCATTAGTAATGAATGTAATGAAAGCAGTGGAAGTGTGAATGCAAAGGTTAATGGCTTCTTTTACATGTGTGAGAGAGTGCACAGCAAAAGACCAGGGTATCTAAATAAGAAATGCATGAAAGAGCCTTCCAAGTATCATTTTCTATATAACTCACCAGCCTTCACTAAAGGGAGAAGTAAAGGAAAGCACAGAAAATTCCACTTTGACACCTGTCTTTTAAAGCTGTTTTCATTTTCACAGTTTATCTTTGTAGTTACTGCACAGCTGAGGTCCCAAAGCCAAGCACTGTCACCAAGTCACTCTGGCCATAGACCTGGAGTTCTACTCACCTTGCTCGTCCACTGGACCAACTGTTTTTTATAACTAGGCACCAAGGCTAATTTTTGGGCTAACCTTGCCATGTAAACCAAATAAATGCTTGAATCCCTAATGAAAACTAAACACCCAGCCACTGTTGAGGTGCCCTCTCCTCAGGAAGCCGAGCATGATCCTTTTCAATATGTTTGAGTATCCTTTTCCTATCTGGTTGAGCTCTCAAACCACAAGTTACTGAATGTTGTCAATTGACATTTACAAGATAATTTGGGGCATATTTTTGTAGGTCCACAAAGTATTTCCAATGCTGGAAAACCAATGCATGTAAACATGCAATTTGAAGAATTATTGCTAAAACACATTTGGCAAACACATTTTCAAAGAACATACCCAAACTTTGCTGGACACAAATACTTAATAATAACATAGCCCTTGCTTCAGAGTTGTTTAAGCAGTAGCAATCACCTATTTAACCACTTGGTCTTACTTTTAGTTAAGATCCAGCAAACTTCTTTAAAACCTAATGGTGTGATGTAGGAGTAGCTTAATGGAATTAATTGGCAGCACTTATGGGCACAAGGAAGAGAGGAAGGAGCACAGCCGTATTTGTATACAGCATTAGTGCAAACATAATTTGACTAGCTCTTAAACAGCAGTGAGTAACAAGGGTTGCAAGATATAAAAATGGAGGTGATTAATTCTGTCTTGGCCTGAAAAAAAATTATTTTCTTGCCAATATTTTGGCACCTCCTACTGACTAATACAGAAAGGGCCTGAGGATGTAAAACAGATATGGTGAAAAGTGAAACGTTTTGCTAGCTAGCCTACATTAGGCTACCACAGCAATAGCGTGTGAAGTAAAGTGGAAAAAGAAGGGATTGATTCCACTTCACAATATTCAGTTAGATAAATGATGGGAGAAGGTTTTAGAGGGGGAAGGGTATAATTATATAAAATAATGGATTTTAATAGCATAATAACAGACTACATGGGAAATAGGGCTTTTTGTGTAAAGTATAAGTGTCCATGACAAATCTACAGGATGAGATTAATAATGGGTTAACATTTAAAAGAAAACATGTCAGAAAAGACTGCAACAAGTGAGTTAGAACCACAGGAGACACATCTCCTTTGCATATCTTCCAGTAAAAGGAGAAATTAATGACCTTAACAGATAATGGGTCTGACAAGAGTGTAACCACCCCTTTAATTGAAACTGGTGTAAATCACATGTATTTCCTCCCAATGTATCAAGTCACTAGAACAAGAAGGGAGAAAGGCTGCATAAGGGGCAAGCTGGCCTCCCCAGCAGCATGACAGTGAAAAAAGGGTAAACATAAGCAGTTGGTGTCTATGTTTTTGTCTGTTATGTCCTGCATTGCACAAATAAATGGCTAAACTCATTTACACCTGTTTATTCACAAGTACACTACTATGATTTATAGATTAAGCTCTGCTTTCAGGTGCAGCCTGAAAGCTGCGTATCTATAGTACCTTAAGAAACATCACTGGAGTTGCTTTGCATTTACAAGAGCAAAAATGGGAGAGAAGCAGCAGACTGAATTCTCTGTTAAACCTGTGCAAAGGTGCTGCACCTCCATCAGAGGACACTTTTAAAAGCAGCCACAGAACAAAAGCCTCTCTGCTTGCCAGACGGGCATGCATTATAGTAACCACACCCTTCTGGGTAAACATGTACATAGAGCAAATCACTTCTTTTGTGAATAGGGTTTACTTTATCATTTTGAAATGCACATTGCTGTGTCTTGACATATTAGTATGCTTAAAGGAATCATTGACGAAAATAAATGTATTTGTTTATGTTTACACTTATTTGTCCTCTGTTATTAATCAAATTTGTCTAATATTCTTATCACATGGTATTTAAAATAAATAAATAAAACACCACAATTACCTTTCAAATAGTAGTTGCTAGCAATAAAATAAAGGCAAGAAATCACATAGTCTCCTGTGATGAGAGTCAGTGGAAAGGGTGTATTGCTCCAGGTATGCTGGTAACATACATCGGTACCCCATATATTGCCAATTTTCTATTGCTTTGAACTTCAGTGCCTTGGTGCAGGCTAAAAAAAAAATGAAGCTGCATATGCAATGAATGCTTCTTGTTGTTACTACTGCATTTTAAAAAGAAATTAGATTGTTCTATGTGATGATGTAGGGTTTCACACAGAAAGAGGCTGGTTTTCACAGGAGGCACTGCACTTGGAACACCACTGAGCACACCATGCTTGGGCAGCCAGGTCGATGTATGGTTCTGCTGTTGTCCAAGGAACTGGTGCCACTTGCCCCAAGCCTCATTTTGCACCTACTATACTGTGCTGTTTCAGAACAAATGAAATAACAGCTTTTGTACAACATATGTTCAGTTCCTATAGTAAGCTATTTTTGCAGTTGGAAGGCCTCAGGCATTACTCTCCTTCCAAGCCATACACAAACAAAGAGGGCTTACCACAAAAAAGAGCCTCTGCTGAAGAGTGTAAGGTTTACCTTTGCTTCCTCACTCAAGATCCTAATTTCATCAAGTTATGTCCCTTCCTTTCATTTCATATTAAATAGCTATAACCTAAAGTTTTCTCCCAGGAGCAGCATAGTTCCTCCTGATTTTCCCTTACCTTTTAAAACAACAGGATCATCCAAGTCTTTGCCATCAGGAAAATCTAGATGTTGCACCAGAAAGGAAATAGATCTTTTTTTCTGCTACTAATCCCTTTCCTATAAAATTTCAATTGATTCAGTCTCACCTTATTATTGAATTCTTATTGCTACCTAACCTGAGCTAAAGTCAACTATACTTTAAAAGTAAATAAAGAAAAAGATATAATGCAATCAGCTGGTAAGTCTGAACCATTGCTGTCTTATTTCTGTTCTCTACCAGAACACAGAGGATTTTCAGAGTAGGTCCTCTGCTATAACCACTGGGTAACAGTGTTCAAGAGGGCTCTAAAACTGCATGTGCTGAAACCAAATGTGCAACTTAAAGATCTAAGCTACACCACCTACATCGCTGGAGTGGGAGCCATCAGAGTACCTCCTTCTTTCTCCAAGCCCATGGATGCATAGCTTAGGAGGCATCTTGTTTCCAGCTGCTGAAAGTTTCCAATCAGCTCACTACCCTTTCTCTGGCTTTTCAGTCTGGCTGCAAGAAAATGTGGGTATGATGGTGTGGAGGTCGCTGCATCTCCCACTGGCCCACAGTTTGTCATCTGTCTTGGACTTATCCAGGTCCATGCAATGTCCATTTTCAGTAGGGCCGGTGGCTGCCACTCAGCCCTATGTGTTTGCTGTTCTTGGAGCCCTGGTGCACAAGCAAATCTGGGTGGTGACACATCCAGCTACCTCTGAGGCAGGTATCCCTCGGGAAGCCAGCAGTGCAGACACCAGGCTGGCCCTCACACACTGAACAGTTTATTGGAAGAAGAATGTTAATGTACATTGTTGGACATAATTTGTATCTGCACATAAGGGAACCTGGCCAAGTATGTGGCTCTAAGTGACTTGGTATGTGATACAAGTGGCATTAAACTCTGTTCTCCTGCCTCCTTCCCTGGAGTTTTTAATCAATTTTCTTATCTTCTTTTATGGGGAACTTATGTTGGGAAGTCTGCATGAAAGGAAAACAGACATTTTTATTTTGTTTCAAATGTGTTAGCAACGTTTATGAAAAGCATTTCTTGACAAAATATCAAAAACCATCTGAAGTTCAATTATAAAAATACCACAACTGCATTTGAAACTTTACCGTAACTGCAGCCTAAAAGTGAAACTAAAAAAGTGAAAGTTGCTTGTTGTTTTATGCTGCATAGACTGAAAGAAATGCAGAAAGTAAACAAAAAAGCACACATTAACGTACATTTACAAAAATGTTTCTTGCATTCTAAGATACTTTTGGACCAGAGGGAAAGAAAAGTGGCGATTTATAGCACATGTGATAGGGAAAAAAAGTCTGTGTGATCATATAAGTTGTTAGACATTAATTTCACAGTATTCCTTGCAGATTTCTGTGACAAACTCAGAAAAAGTAGGAACACACAGATACAGATTGCTGCTGAGATTTTCAAAAGTCTAGAAAGAATGCATGCAACTACCTCCTGTCTGTTTGAAAAATCCTGGTGCTCAGGCTTACTGTTCTTACAGCTAAATTTCCTTCACGATTCCTTTTCTGTTTAGTTAACCAGCCTTGGCAATACTCAGTCCAAGTCATGCCAGCTAAATAGCAGATCGCAACAGGAAAGCATTAAGGAAATAGACAACACACCTTGGATTAGATGTTGAGCTAGGATTCTGGAAATTTTCTTCACATGCTTTTAAACCCTGTTTTGAGGTTTATGTTTGTAGTGGAGGTGCAGGAAATGAAGTAACTCAATGTATATTTACCATTTATATAATTATTTCTATTAAATTACTTATACAATTTGTGGAAGTAAAAAAAAAAGTAAAAAAAATCACCAGAACATGCAGTTACACTGTTTACAATTACTCTGTCTGTTGATGCAATTACTATAAATAGGCTCAGAGACATCACTAATTCATGAAGTTGGAAGGGTAATATAAGAAGAAGTCTGCTGCTGCACACCTAGGGCATATGATATCTTGAGATGTAGAAGGGTGATTTCTTTTTCTTTTGGGCTTTGGCATATATATATATTATAAAGAACCCTTGCACCCCAAATTCTCCCAAGCTACGAATTCTCAGGAAAGAAAGCAAAATAGTAGAGTTGTGGCTTGTTTTTAATTAAATTTTAAACTCTAAGGATGAACCAACACCAGTGTAGTGCATGCACACACCTGACTGATTTTATTGGTGTTTACATATGCAGAGTGAGTTGGGGAAGACTGATCTTTAAATCTGGAGCAGAGGTGCCATTTCCCTCTCTTTTTTGAACACAATATGTTTTATTTGCAATTTTATGTAATCTTTTAAACCAAACATAGTGGATTTTTTTTTTTTTCAATCTGAGATGAAAAAATTTATTTCTTCAGAGTCTCTGGAGAAGAAATGTAGTCTTGCGCAAAAACTGTCAGAATAAAATTGTGCATATTAACAGTTCTCTTGAGAGCAATAATAGACATTCTTTGCATTTGTTCTGCAAATTTACATCCAAATCGGGAAGATGTTGGATTTGTCTCAGTTAACACTGAAATATTTGCAAAAATCAATATAGGAAAGTGTTTCCTGCAGAAGAAGGAAGAGATAACCTTGCACAGTTTGATTTGTACCTCTCAGGGTTACTATAGGCAAAACGATCACACCATTTCAGTGAAGTGTGCATTTTCAGTCACAGAGAAGTAGTGTCCTTAACAGTAGATGCAGTGAATCCTGTCATACGCTTACAGCTGCATTGACAACAGGCCCAGCTTTGGGCTTCTGTGCACATAAGCAGTATTCACCAGTGGAGCGATACTTGGAAGCCTCTCTTACTTTTAAATAACTTTCTATAAAGGATTCAGGAACATTTTGCACACACACACATACTATATTCTGGTGGATTATGACCAGCTTTGATTCTGCAACAGTAACATCTCCAACCTGGCAACAGTATGGACACCAAGATGTCTTTCTATACTTCCTCTGGCCTTCTGATTTCCTTCATTGCCCAAATACATCTTTACCAGGAAAAAAAACCACCTCAAAAATCTAATGGACCTGAGTAGCCTTGTCCTCTGCTGATGCTAAAATGCGTGTACCAAGGGTAAAATACACTGGATTAGTCTTCAGTTTTCCAGTTCTCCCACTGCCATTGGCACTAAAGTCCCCCTCTGCCCTCCTTCCTCGCAGGGAAATGCTTTGCACAGATGTTACTGTACAAAGCCCCTTCCCCCTGCACTAATGCTGACCCCCCTGTGCAGCAGACCCATTTTACAGGTAGGCAAATGAGGGCCGGGAGGGACGGCACCTCCGCCGGAGGCATGTGTAGGGCAAATTAGGAACGACGTGTGCCCTCCAGCTATTCCGGGACGAGGTGCGATCCCAAGACGTGACCTGTCCGCAGAGCTCGGGAAGGCAGAAGCGGCTGTCTGTCCATCTCTGCGCCCCGGTTCCGCGGGAGCCTGCGGGACAGACAGACACCCGTCGGGGCGGTGGCGGTGACTGCCGGCGCACGGCCCCGGACCCGCTTCCCGCCCCGGCCCTCCGGGAGCGCCGCCGCGGGCTCGGGAGCGGCCCCGCTGCCCCGCCCCGGCCCGGCCCGCCCCGTCGGCGGCTCATTGATGAGCTGCGGGCCTTTGAGGAAAGGGCGAGTGCGCCGAAACCGCTGCAAAGCCAGGATTTTTCAAGCAGCAGCGCAGCCTGGGAACTTTGCATGTTTCGCCATTTTTCACATCCTGACTCATTTCTGTATCAAAAAACGTGTTCTCTGGAGCTCATCGATCACCCGCCGTCCCTCCCGCCGCCGCCGCGGCAGGCAGCATCCCCCGCCGGAGGGGAACTATGGGGGAACTATAGCAGAAATCCCCCGCGGCGCGGCGACCGCAGCCGAGCCTCGGGCAGCCCCGGCCCCGCTCCCCTCTGAGTGCCCTCGGAGTTCCTTTCACACTCCCGGCCAGAGCCGCTCTCCCCGCGCAGGGCCGGGGCCCCCGCAGCCCGCACGGCCCGCAGCGAGCGGAGCGGAGCAGGTGCACCCGCGGAACCTGCGAGGGGCGCGGGGTGGTCGGCGCTGTGGCCGCGGGGGTGACCGCGCCGGGAGTCCCGTTCCCCGCCCGCGTTGCACGGGGGGCAGAGGGGCCGCCCCGCCCCGCCAGCTCCACCGGCGGGGCGGGAGCGGGGACAGGAGAGGGGACGGGGCGGGCGCGGGGATGGGGCGGGCGCGGGGATGGGACGGGAGAGGGGATGGGACGGGAGAGGGGATTGGACGGGAGCGGGGTCAGGAGCGGGGACGGGGCAGGAGCGGGGACGGGGCAGGAGCGGGGACGGGACGGAAGCGGGGACGGGGCAGGAGCGGGGATGGGACGGTAGCGACGATGGGGCGAGAGCGGGAGCAGGTGCGGGGCTGGGACGGGAGCGGGGCTGGG
>JAWWTY010000106.1:58308424-58355399 GCA_035222235.1 Margarornis squamiger | reverse complement strand
GCACAGCCCCAAGGCTGCCAGAGCTCCAGGAGGGTTTGGATGATGCTCTGGGGCACAGGGGGTGACTCTGGGGATGGAAATTTGTCCTTCTACACTGTGGTACCATCCCATCACCTCCCCAAGGTTCCTGCTCCTGCCTCTGCCAGTGTGGCCTTGACCTGTGGTTGTACGGAGGGAGTGGGGGCTCCTCTACAGCAATGAGGAAGCTACAAACCCTTGAACACAGGATTTATTTTCATCTATTTTCCAGAGCAGCAGGATTTTTAAAAGAATTTTCCATCTTCACCAAATATATAAATGGAAAACACATCTCACTGCTGCCCTACACAGCAATGATCATTAAAAAGAATCTCTGTTTTAATTCTTCACCAATTCCAAAGACTACTTGGAGTCATATCCATTACTAACAAGGCAGAACTAAGTTCTGCACTGGTCTACACTTCATATTTAATCTAATATTACGGAAAGAGATGGCACAAATTTTTCTTAGACTCATTGCTCCATTTCCAGCTCTAATAATTCTAGATCACAACTGGCATATTTTAAATTAAATTTTTTGTAGTTTAAACCTATTTATCAACAGCTAATTAATGAGGTCTAAATCCTTTGATGACAGAATGATTAAACTGCATTTTAACTAATCCATCTTTAATTAAAATGCTGCCAGCAAACCATTTCTGGATGTGAAAAAAAGACACATTTATAGATGCTCACTCTTTAACTATGCATTATGTAAAGCCAATAATTAGAAGAACTCATGATTTCAATTATATTTTAATTACTGTTACATATAAAACATGCTTTAATAGATGTAATGCAATACATTTTCTTTTCTTACAACCCACTAATCATTCCTATTGGGGTGACAACCAAATAAAAGGAAGTTTAATATACGCGATAGTACAGGAATCTTTCTTTAGCTTTGAGCCAATTCTCTCTCCATTTCTTCTTTGCAGCTGGAAGGTACTTAATTATCTCCAAACCTAAACCACAAATGAATCCCTATAAATTCCTGTTAAAACTCTAAAAGGAGATTAGTAGAAACTGACCATAATAAAGAGAAATGCTTTATCCTTTTTATTGCACTTGCATGTCTCCGAGTTTCTTCAGTTCAGAGCACTAAAAACCTGCTAGTTAGGAAAAAATAGAAAGTGACATCTTACCAATTCTCCTATTTCATTCCTTCCTAACTTTAGGAAACAAGCCAAGAGATGCTTTAGTCATTGGAGGAGCCATGGACTGTCATTTCTTTAGGGTACCCCCTTGTCTCCACCTGGGAGGGGAGGGTGGGAGATGACCCTTGTGTGATGACTGCAGTCAGCTCCCCACCATCTGCATTAATGGGAGGCTGACACTTATAAACACGACAGTGTGAAAGGTTTAGCTGTTCTTTACTCTGGCCAAGTCAGTTTTCAATGCACATATGGAACAAGTTATTTCCTTCTACATCACAGAGTATAGACATCTGATCGAGAACACTCAATATCCTGTAGCAATTCAACCTTTAAAATTGCAAGTTATTACAATAGATTTTGTTTGGCTAAGACAAACTAAAATGTGATAAATTACAGTTATTAAACATGTTTCTAAGCTCTGCATGTTCCAAGTAGTTATACATCACTGTAAATTCAGTTTTAGGGCTTCACTGCTTTCAGTGATCTGAATCTGACATGACAAAACCAGTAAGTTTATAGAAGTCTGTCTGCCCATTAAATTTGACTTTACAAATATTCAGAAAGGTATATTATGCTATTTCTACTGACTCAGATATATTAAATTTAATTTTCATGTGTTGATATCTACCGTTTGGATATCTTAATGAAATTGCTGATATTTCAGTTTATTTCAAGTTTTCTCTAAAAATATTTGGCACTTAACACACTGTGATAGTTGTTTTTACCACAGGCATCTATCAGGAAGTTACTAAACATACAAATACTGAAATAACCACACAACAAGACTTAAGCTGCTGCCTACTTTGGTTTACATAAATCCTCTCCTTTCATTTCCCTTTTTGTCTATTCCTGCTCATAGAGCAAGCTCTTGGGGGCAGGAAATACATTTTACTACCTTATAAAGTGCACTGTCCATTTATATTCTGAAGAAATAACAAGAACAACAGCTTATTATGAAGAGTATATGGGCTGTATCTCCTTGAAAGAGCATGTGTAGAAAGGTCATTGGGAATATTTAAGTACTCATCCCTAACAAGGACAAATGCTGATGTAGCAACGAGCTTGATCAAGGTTTATCGAGAACACTCCTTACTTTTTAAAAGATGGCAGGAGATCCACCTGGAAGCAAAAAATGTGCCTGAAACTTATTATGTCTGGTACCTGATTGCTGTTCCACCACGTCAGGAGTCTTGTAGTGCCAGCCCAGGTGTCAAGCAGACAACTAAGACTGTATCACCTCACCTGCTCTCCCAACCACACCACTGCTTTTCCTGTCTCCTGTGATGCCCTGGCAGTACGAGGCCAAGGACAACTATGTTTATGGACTGCACACACAGTAATATTAAACAAGAAATATTCAAGAAGAAGAAGAAATATTTGAGCTGTTCGAAGCGCTGGGGAAGGACAGTTAAAAGGCCAATACCAGAAACAGCATCATCATAGAAGCTAAGCAGATACAGCTTGACAGCTTGTCTTGCTTTCAGTTTAATTTACTGGTTCGTTTAAATGCTAACTACAGTAAGTGCTTTTGTTTTGGCCAGTAAGTGCTATGATTTCCTTCTACCAGAGCAAGGACACAGAAGAAGTGCCAGCTGGCCACCTGCTCTCATGCTGAGCCAGTCTAGCACACTGGCAAGGGAGAGGTGACTAACATCTTCCTGGGAGGATACTTCTCATGCCAGACAATTTTACTTCCCAGAATTCAGAGCCCTGCAACCCCACCTGGATCTCCCACATGCTTTCTGGAGTAACACACTGCATTGCTGCTTCTCTACAAGAGAACATGCAACTAAATATAGAAAAGCCAGTTAAGTATTCCAGAATCTTCTAGTTAACTCCACACCACCATCCAAACTTTTCTTGGAATTGCATTTCCCCTGTTCCCAGAAGCCTCCAGTAAGATGGTGTGTTTGGTTGGGCCTGCTCTCCGATACTGTACTGTCAAAAAGAAAAGTTTCCTTGGCTTGTACAGATAAATAACAGATCGGAGATGCCCTTCTCTAATCTTTCTGACCATGTTTCAAGGGTCTTGGTCACATAAAATGAGTGAATAGCTGCCCAGAGGACTACACCATTTACCACAAATTACTTCTTTATGGAAGAATCAATTTTATAGTCTCCTGAATTTCAAACACTTGCCTCTTCAATCCACTGGAATTACTCTTTTGAGAGCCAGGCCTGAGAGATGATTCCAAGGATCTACTGTTGGGGCTATGAACTATCTGCTGTAAAAATCTAGAGAGGACTTATAAGTCTTTGAAAAAGACTCTGAGTAAAGAAAACATGTATCAATGCTTTACATTATATGTCTAAAATTGTCCAGACTAATCTGTTGAGTCTCCAACAATCTTCTGTCCCAACAGGGCAGAGAGCTAAATTCAAGTCAATTTAATACAACAGAACCAGAACGAGTTTAAGAGGCACCCCCCCGCATGGTGTCCTGGAAACTCCAACCTGCATGGTCTTCCACTCATGCACAGGGAGTTGTGCAAAGCTGAACTCACGAGAATAAACCTTTAAAAACATATTAACTAATTGCAACTCCTAAGAACACACAACATGCAACTTGCAAAACAAATACCACTGCAAGAGCTGGGGAACAAAATGAAATGCATTCAGCAGAGATCATTCCAACAGCTCTTAAGTTCTTGCAGTCTCAAGAAGAAATCCATAATACTGACTGTGATTCCCTTAGTCCACGCTCCAGCGTACAAATCATCATTTGGGTGAAAGTGAAGGGAAAGTGCACCCTCAACAGAACTTCCAACAATTCCAGCTGTCACGCAAGGCTTGATAAATCCACTTGCCTGCTCATGAGTGACACACAGAAAATTGCCCAGCTCAGTGCTCATCACTTTCTGTAGATATACTGCTTTGGCCAGAAAGAATTAAAACTGTAAGGATTACGAAGATAATATCAACCAACTATAAATGAGCCCAGCATGTTTCAGTTACTCCACTCCTGGCATTGCAGAGCTTCCACTACCAGCAAATAAAACAAGAATTCCAGTCCTTGGCTAATATTTAGTATATACTTAACACATATATCCAGTATAATACTTAGATCTGTCAAGAGAACGAAAGAAAAAGTTTTGTCCTGACGCTGCACGTCTACTTAGGGCTTTGTTTATGACAAGATGTGAAACTGCACAGCAGAGCCCTGTCTGCTGGGAGACACAGTCAAGCTCTTGCACCAGAATGACAGATTTGTTACCCAGCAGCCCTGGCTCCTTCTCCCTGCAGAAGATGAAGGCACACAGAAAAACAAGGAAATATGCAGAGGCAGTACCTGCAGGACACACCTGCCAGACTTAACCCCACGAGGTCTTCTGTGCTTCCTGCTGGTGTAGCTGAAGAAGAAATCACATGCCCAAAGATGGTGGAAAAAGACCTACACAGTCACACTGCCTTAAAGCGTGTCCCACTGTCTAATGCTACATCCAAGCAGCAATGGATCAATCTATAGAAATTCTAAACACTTATTTCTTGCCTTGCAAATCTCAGCAACAGGGATGTGAGTGGCTCCAACAGGTCATCCACAATGCCATAGGCACTAGTTCTGCCAGGAATACTAAAAAGTGTCTAAAACACACCTTGATTCAGCTGGCACTTATCTCTGCATCACCTCTGGAGGTGCCTACATGCAGAAGAGGTAAACATCTTTCACTGTATTCAGTAAACTTAGGAGATAGAAACAGAAATAGGGGCTTTATTTGCAAATTCTCACTGACAAAGCAAGAAGAGATGAGAGTCAGTGCTGCCACCCCAGTGCCAGGTCACAGACACAGACACTCCTCCCATCAGATTTGACAGGTCTCCACAAACACAAGGCAAAAACACCTGGCTCATGCCCGAGCACCAGGCAGAGGACCAAGAGCCAGAGGGATGTCAGAAGACCAAGACACATTGTTGAAGACCATGGAACACCAGGGAGCAGTGAGGGCTGCTGAACCCCCTGAACTCAGGGTGATGTTTAGGAAACTGCCCATCAGTTTGCTCAGACACATCCATTTTTACATTTAACTTCCCTAAGTCCTTCCTTAGAAAAGTTTTTGCTAAAACAAGCTAGCTCTCCATTTAAAAAGTGCTGATTCTGTAAACAGGTAGAATTCACCATTTCCCTTGTTTATTGTTTATATCTTACCTATACACCTCAGTTTCTTTTCAGTTTTTTTCTGGCTTCAATGGCTTCACTATCCAGTTATTAAGCACCTGGGAGCTTTTTGTTTAAGCACCCAAGTAGCCCCAACAGTACCTGCACACTCCTTAAAGAATTGCCTGCAGTTCCCAAACAGCCTATTCTTGGATCACGCAGTGTGTGGGCCCTCCTATTTCTCAAGGAAAAACTCTTCCTCGCTATCACTTTCCAAATGGAGCTGCCATGAGTCACAGTAGCTGTGACTTTCCACACAGACATCAGACCCAGAAGGACTAGAGAGAGAGATTTAAAAAACATTACCTTGGACTAGAGTCATTCCCCTGAGGTAATTAAGCCTTTGTTCTGATGTATACACAAGAATCTCATTAGCTGTTTTGCAGAATTTACTACACAAAGGACATGTTCAGTTGTTTGCAAACTCTCATGTCTACATTATTTCCAGATCACAAGGGCAGTATTCTCTAGCTTTCATCTAAATTCTTTCTTCTTCAACTTACAACCTCTCTCTCATCTATTTAAAAAAATAAAATTAAATTAATAAGCTCAACTGATCAAATGATCCAGATCTTCCTGCTCAATCTTCTCATCATCTTGATGACCTACTAACTCTCAAAGGCCTACACCCATATGATTAATTGGGATCTAGAAATTGCTTCTGAGATGTCAAATACCATCAGATTTAACATCTTCTCCTTTGTAACTCAACTTGTGAAAAAAAGAACAAGCGTTAGAAGATGAGTCGTTCCTGACAACTACTTCTGTCAGTAAGCCAGGCTTTAATCCATTTAATGTGTACCTTATTAATATTGTATACAGCTAATCCCAGTGTTGTGTGATAATAAGTCAAATGCATTGCTGAAGGCTAAATATATTACAGCCATGGAGTTAACTTTATCAACTAAGTGTAATCTAATTTAAAAAATTAAAACTCACTTTCTTTAATAAGATGTCCTTCATAACACCACATTAACTCAAATTAATTAAATACTTGTCCTCCACTACTGGAATTTCATATCAGCACTGTCACTGTTTCCAAATAAGCTTCTCTCACAGATTCAACCCTACCCTGCACCTCCTGCTTGCTCCCTCTCCTCCTGCCCCAAGTGCAAATCAGAAGCAGGTGATCTGCTAAAATTTAAACCACTTTTTGGAGTTTCTGTATTGAATACAAAAGTGGATATTAAAATTTTTAGAAAACAGTAAGAGACAACAAAGTTCACCGATTTCCTCATGAAACAAACCTGCACAGGTTTTCACTTCTAATAGTCACTGAAGAAGAAACAGATCTGCTAAATGAGGTCTGTCTGCATCGTGGCTTCATTTAATAAAGTTAGTAATGACATTATGTTTATATATATGTCCATACATACATATATACATACACAATAAAAACTGCATTTTTAAAAGGAGCATTTATTTAACTACAGATATCAGTTGTCTGGTAATCCCACCAAACAAATTCCTTTTTCCCTTCGTTTTTGAGTTCAGTTACTTTTATTTGTCCCCAAGTATTCAGCAGAAACCAGCACCATCAATAAAAACCGTCAATTTTGATCTGCCTCATGAGATGCAAGAGCTCCAGATAGATTTTCAGTCAGAGGACAGGGTGACTAGAACAGCTATTATTAACAGCTGTTAGACAGAGTGGCACAACCAGAAGACAGCTCCCTAGATTTAGGCTGGATTAAGTGGATACTGTACCCAGACAGACCTTCAAGCACTGTAAATAACTTTGAAAATGCTGCATTGTGGCTGAACTCACTCAGCTGTCAGAATTGGTTAGGTCACATCAGATGAGACCGTTTACGGCAAAGTGACAAGGACTTTGCTGAATGGCTTATCATAATAAATTAAAATTACTTAATACAGGTACTTGAGCAAAGGTCTACAAGAACGAGTGAGGGAAAGGAGATTGTTTGACATGGAACTAACCAGAAAACCACCATAGGAAAGGAGAAAACAGCAGCTTTGCTAGAAAGATCACTAGCTTTTAGTAACATTTTCTTCTTCGCCCCTGTGCTACCAAATCACGCTTTGATTTTATATATTTAAAATGAACTAGTTAAACAGAAACAACTTTTAAGTGGGCAGATACACAAGTTCCATGACATATAAATCATTGTGGGTAAATACCCAGTTTTCAGGAGCCAAGGACATCAGTATTATTCATATTAGGAAAGGACTCAATGCAAACCTTTGCAACTAAGATGCTTTGCAGCAGTTCCTGATTTTGTTTAAAAAAGCACAGAGATCATGCTAGCAGTTAACTTTCCTTTTCATTTCTAACATATTTGCCACCATCCACCTCAAAAAATAAACCAAAACCCCACAATATATAAACCAGAAAGGGACTCCAAACCCAAATAACCCAAACCAGCTACCAGGGAAGGGCTCAAGTGATCACAGAAATGCTGTAATTTCTTTTTTATTACTAATATGTTCAATTCCCCTTTATTGCTCCCTGAAGCTCCAGATTTGTATTCAGTAGCACGGCAGTGTTTGTAATAGAACAAACAATGGGAAAATTACTTTTAATCAAGAATTTCCTGCTCCTATGCTAATTACATCCATGAACTCCAAGCAAGACCACAGCATTGTCCTGGTGCCAAAACCCTGTTGGGTACAAACAAGGGGCAGGAGCAGTTCTTTCTGAGGTCCCTCCTGCCTCTGCCCCAAATCAGTGAGGTGTGTGCTGAACCTACACTGCTGCTCACGAGTTTTAGTGGGGTTCCAGGGAAGAAGGCAGCACACAGACTGTACAAACTTCTGCCATTCCTCTTCACCAGCTGCATCTTTTCATGCCCCTCTTGGAATATTAGTAATAGGAATTTTAAATTAAGACTAGCGGAGAAGATAGAGGGTCATTTCAGCAAGCATTTGAGCATCTTAGAAATTTAAGCCAATCTCCCCAAAATAGCAAGGACTGATTCAGACTCTATCCAAAAAGATACAGTTGCCCTTAAAAATCCAACCTTTAAAAGCTTAAATTCTACTGAAAAGATATGGAAGAGGGACTACAGCACTTTTCAAAATTGAAACCAAGGTCTTTCCTTACATTAACAGCAGCTCCTTTGATAATATAAGCTGAAAAGAATCCAATGTATTTTTCACTCTCTAGTCTTACTTTTAATAGCCTGTTAGCTTGGATAACGAAAATAGATGAATCCATTTCACCTGCAGCTTCTTGTGCACCAGGTGAGCTCGCCAGCCCGAGTCTGCCTTTGGGAAAACACAGCTCCTCCAGGCTTCCTCAGGTAAGGGAATGGAATTACTTCTACTGCTCTTCATTAGAAAGAATGGGAAAGCAGAGGCTTAAGGATAACATTTAACAATTGCACTTACTCTCTTGCAGGAACACAGATTTTTAATTTCTCTTTCTGAATTTCTAATATTTGCAATTGGAAGGGGATGCCATTGTTAAAATGCACACAATATAGAAATAAACTGCAGTTCTCTGAGCTATTTTACTTTCCTACCAAATAATCAATGCAATAAAAGTTCCTGAAACTGCTATGTCATCTTTTCCAAGTGTGCAATCATTCAGATATGTATCTTCTTGATCACAGCTAGTCCAAACAATACCACGATGTACATTTTTTTCTTTGTGCTACTAATTTTATAATACATTTTATCAAGTTTCTCTTGAATGAGTATTCTACAGAAGCTTGCAAAACTCATTTACAAATACTCCAAGCTTTTGGGAGATAATAACAAAGTTTAACCTGTTTACTTCAGCTGCTTCCAGTACCTGAAGCAATTACCACACTGGGGTGAACTGCAGTTTAGAGACTGCCCAGATTCATGTTCCTACTCCATCCCCTACCAGCAGTTTAGTTTTGTTCTTCTTATATTCACTACCCATGTTAAGAATCTTTAAAAACAATGTTACCACTCCTTTAATTAGTAATGTCCTGAGTTGTATTCTGCTTTTACTTCACCTCTTAATGACTAACAACACCTAAAACCCACCATGTAACAACAGCAATCTGAACAGCTTAACAGAAAACTGGATTTCAGCCCTAAAGGAGAGCAATTGCAGAAGGCTTGTGTTGCACCTGAACACGAGGTGGACCTGCTGGGTGGCTTTGGGGGCACATTTGGAGATTGCCCAGAGGAGCAGGAGATCCAGCTGAGGCTGCTCATTTGCTGTTACAGGAGCCATGCAGAGAACTGGAGCTCCCTTTCTGTCCCCAGAGAGATGAGAAATAATGAAAGGAAAAGCATAAGGTGGTCACACAGACTTGTTTGGCATCTCCTGGCAGGTCTCATTATGAAAACACATTTTTAAGCTCTGGTCCAAGACTCAGCTCCCCGATATGCTGATCCTTGCCCCAGCTGGATGAGTTGGTGGGGTCTCAGCTGGAAACCTTCTTGACTTCTGCTATTAGATGAGCATTTACATAATTCTAGATTTCTGCTCTGTTCTCGTATGAGAATGTGCAAGGCAAGTTCATCTAGGCCCATTAACTAATTACCTGTATTAACAGTATTCAAAATCCGAGTACTTTTCATACCTCAGGATGTACAGGCTATGCATTGTCACACTGGCACTTAGTGATGCCTTTTTAGAATTCATAGCATCATTAAGTTTGGAAAAGATCTCCCAGATCATCAAGTCCAACCTTCAACCAAACACCACCTTGTCCCCCAGCCCAGAGCACTGAGTGCCACATCCAGTTGTTCCTGGGACACCTCCAGGGCTGGGGACTCCAGACCTCCCTGGGCAGCCCCTTCCAGTGTCTGACCACCCTTTCCATGAGGAAATTCTTCCTGATGTCCAACCTGAACCTTCCCTTGTGCAGCTTGAGGTAATTTCCTCTTGCTTTGTTTCCCTCATGTCCACACAACGGAAATCTTTAACCTTGGACAAAATCATACATTCAGGCCAATTCGTAATTAATTTACTAAGCACTCTCATGTGCAATAAATCCTTAAACAGGGAATACCACTAAGACTTCACAGCAAATTAATCTGATACAGTCTCCTTGCTGGAAAAAGATAAAGTATACAATATTCTATGAACTACCTATTTTTATTCAGAATAAAGATAATTATATAAGCCATGTATGGCCTCTGAGTTTGCAATCTACAACTATCAAACTATTATTCTCTTTGAATAAAAAGAAATAAACCAACAAAAAAGCAAAGAAATAACTTACCAACCTGATAAATTCTACCGACTTCTCATGCTCTCATAACTAAAATGCTACCCTTTTGCTTTCAATTCCCATTCCTCTTTCCTGCAAACCCTGTTAACAAGAGTAATCTGTTTTCCTTTTTACAGCCTCTTGATTTACTCCACATTGGATTTTCCCAGTAACAGCAATTCCATATAAAATTTGTGTAGATTCTTTGTTGGGTAAAGAACATATCTATATTTACTTCTACTTACTTTTATGTTTAGTAGCCTTATAAGCATCCATCTTCCCTTTGGACTTCTGTATCTTTCAACCAAATCTCCTCACAATCTGACTCAGAGCTGCACTTACTTTTCCTAATCACTCTGAAAATCAAGACTTTTTAATGTGATTACAAATACTGATTTTTATATTGCCTAGATTTCTGTGACAGAAGATCAGAACTACACACCAAATCCCCACTAAACCTTTGTGTGCTGCTGAGGCATTTTCCTGCCCACCTGTGTTTATTGGTACTGAAATCTGGGATGTGCTGCTTGGTTCTTCTCCTTTCAGTGCTGAGGGAAACAATCCAGTGTTCCCAGGCTGTGCATGACTTTTCCTGTGGACCATGGACATGTGAGACAAACCCCCAAGCAGGTGGCAATGGCTCAGACTCACTGGTATTCTTCTCCCCCCTGCAGATACAGATGTTTAACAGTTTCAAGTCCTCTGCCAGCCTCTTGCATGTACATCAAGAGAGATAAATGGGGAATAATGGATCTTGCAAAAAAAAAATTGGACAAGTTCATGTGTCTTGTCTTCCCAAAACTATGACTGTAGGATAAGGAATGCAAAAATCTTCAGAGGCTCCTAGTAATGCCACAAGGCACTGCTGCTCAAACAGTCTTTTGAGAGGGATGTGTTTTGTACTTGTAATGATAATTCCTGAAGCTGCTAAAGCATAAAAGACCTTGTGCTCCAGTAGGGCTTCTTTAAAACAATTTTAGAGAGAGAGACAAGCATGTGTGTGTGCACATTTAGATCCTCCAAAATCTGAAATCCATACAAATAACATGTTAAACACACAGAGAATCTGGCTAGAGTACTGAATTTCATTCTTCTTTCACCCATGCAGCCAGTTTCATTATATCACACCTTTCAGACTTTCCATCATCTAATAACTGTGCATTTTGGAAGCTAAGTAGCACTATTTAAAAAATAACAGTATTCCTTTTGGTCTCTTTCCAGCCACCTGGTATAAACCCTCATTAACAAAGGCTTTGACAGCCCTGTATCAGTGGAAAGCCCTCCTGAATCTCTTGGCACTTTGCAATATTGCACTGAGCAAGCTCCATGCCAAGTACCCACATCTTGAAAACACTCAGACAGCCTCATCTCTTTCAGAATTTAACCATTCGAAACCCACAGGTCCTCAGCTCTTAAATTCTCCCTGCAATAAGAGCCTGTCATTCCTCAATGCTTTTAGAAAGACAAAATGTTCAATTGGAACAATAAAAAAGAGATCAGGCTGATAACAAGGAAAATTCTGAGCTCAGACATTTTTAATTTCTACTAAAATCACAACTTTTTTTCAGCTTCTCTACTTTATAAATGATTTCTTGAGCACGCTCCTTTCGCCATTATTTTCTGAACTACCCTCTCCAAGGTTCATTAGTGCCTGGTATAATCTGCCCACAACATTTCTATGAAACATATATACCACATATCACAAACAGTGGGACAGATACTGTGAGACACTTTTCCTTGGTTTAGTACATTCAGTGTGGCTGAAGAGAGACTAGAAAAATTGAAAAGATACAAGTGAAGAAGGAAAGAAGGAGGAAGGAATAAAGAAGTTTGCACTCTTGCTCTCTGGTGTAATTTAAACAGCAAAAATGCCAGCCAAGTGTCTTCAAGCAATTTCAAAGAAACAAGACATGAAAACAGAGATGTTAAAAATGAGGCTGGAAATTTAAACTGATGTCTAATGCCACTCTAAGTCTGGAAAGTAGAGAAGTTATATTTTCAGCCACGATCCTTCACTGCTACGTGTGTATGGCAGCCTCACCAGAGCTCTGCTTTCTGCTTCCAACTCCCTGTCAGCTGTTGCAAACACAATCCCAGCTGGTATGGAATTTCCAGGTTACCTCTTCTATACATCCATTCAGGAAAAAAGTGGCATTCCCATGCATGTAAAAAAGGCATATTTTGAATTTTGAGCAATGTATCTGCAGTTCAGTGTGCAGCAGGATTTAAGACGTATTTTTAGAGGAATATCTTGCAAGACAACAGCTTGAAGTATTTATTCAATGAAATGTCATTATTCCTATCAACAGCTCTATTCTTTGAACAGGCACATCAGACCATCCTTTCACAGCAAAGTCTCAAGGCCAATGTTTGGGGTTTTTTCTGAGTCTTTTGCATAAAGATCAAGTATGTATTGAAAAAAAATACAGCTTCCTCCAATTTTTAACAGGTTTCTTTTTTCTCTTATACCTTAAGGATGTTCCTCAGCACAGACTGAAAGCTTATGTTGTTCACACTCAGACCAGTATCACCACGCAGGGTTTAGAAGCATTTCTCAGACAGGCACACTTCTGGGGAGTTAAACAGATACTTTGCTCTTACAATACAAATCAGCAAGACTAGAGGCTTGAAAAAAGTATTCTTGTTAGCAGAATACTGTGGGAACATTACTTTTATCAAAACCATGTGCCAACTCACCCCACAAATAAATTGCAACCTCGTAAAATTGTCAAAACTGAATCCCTTAGGAGCAACAAAAGTTTGATTCACATGCACTTTCTGCACTGTAAAATATTTCATATTTTGTTTCTCCCATGTAAAACATAATAGGCTGCACGGGTTGATTTATACTTCGGGGATCCAGGACATCTATTAACTATGTAAAACACAGCGCACCAAATATTTCACAGTTTATGCTCCCAATTTCAATTATTCCTGACACTGAAATAATGAATGGGTGAAGGCAAGAAAGCACTGGAAGGGGAGGGGAGAATCAAAACCAAAACTAAAAAACCCAACCCATCCAGAGGGTGGTGGGCACTGACCAGGCTCCCCAGGGCAGTGGGCACAGCCCCAAGGCTGCCAGAGCTCCAGGAGGGTTTGGAAAATGCTCTCAGAGACAGGGTGGGATTGTTGGGGCGTCTGTGCAGGGCCAGGAGTTAAGACTTGATGATCCTGATCGGTCCCTTTCAACTCAGGATATTCTGTGATTCTCTGAACAAAAAAGAGTTGTCTGCTGACTACTGCCATTCTAAATCACTCCAGAGCAAAGCAGGAACCAGACTAGGGAAACATTAAGAACTGAGAGACCAAAACAAATTTAGCTACCTAAAGAAATAGCATTTTTCTAATACTGGAGTGGGGAAATGTTTTAATTCATGCTTATACCATCATTAACACTGAAATTAATATTCCTAAGTGAGTTGAAAAAGACTATTTTATTATTAATAAAATATAATCAACAAGGAGGAAATAAACCTAGATAGACTGTTACTCTGAATGAAAACCTTACCTCAGTTTAGAAATTACCAGTTTTGGAAACAAAGATAATATATGCAAGTCAGTAGCCAATTTTCAAACAAATCCCAAACAAATCCTTGTCAAAAGTCCCTTTAGAACAGACTGTCACATGTGGCAAAACCCCCTGACATTATCTGCATGTCAATATAGGAACACTGACAGCAATCTGTGCACACAACAATACTCAAACCTATACATTTGAACAATTCTTTCAATTTTTCAGATGATGAAATGACAAGTTTCCTTGATTTTAATAGTAAATAAACTGTTCTGAGTGGTGGAAACAACCAGTCTAATACACGTATTAAAATTTTAAGATCAGAAAGATCAGCTCTTTGTTATGTTAAAGTTTTACTAATGGACAAAAAAACCCTTGTCCACGTGAACAGCAAAGCCCCAGGCCCCAAACAACAGCACTGTCCCCCCGGGCATAACAATGACAAACTACACCCCCAGCTGCAATACACCCAAACTGTGTAACAGATTAGATTTAAAACTGAGCAATGCACCCAGGCAGCTATTAGTCTTTCAGCTCAAGTGTCAGCCTCAAACAAATTAACGGCTGAGCAGTCTCAACCAAATGGCGTCTTGACAATTATAAACTGTATTTCTAAATTCAAATTTCACTGCAATATTACTGAGTAAGTTTTCTGAACCGTAGTGACTTGCTTGAGTTAAAAAAATACTGTCAAATGTGGTTCTGCAAGTTATCACATCCACTTCACCATCCAATTCTTTAAAGTAAGACACATAGTGGAGATGAAAGAACCAGAGATCAGAGCAAGAATTTGATATACAAGAGCTGGAAGTTACATCACACATGCAACCCTTGTCAAATTCCTCCAACTACACCCATCTACACCTAATCTATAGCTAAGATGAAACTGAATATTCTCCAAGAACCAGCATGATGTGAACTGTGTCTCAGCTGGAAGCTACAAAGGAACTGGCCAATAGTTGAGATTTTTGCTCACCATCATCCATTTTCAGCACACACTCCTGGAATTAGGCAAGACAAGTAAGCAGACAGCAGCAACTAATTGTATGGCCCTTTCCTTTCCCTTGGAGGTTTATTTTTTCTCTTCAAAGCTTTATAGATTGATTGTAAAGCCATGCTGTAAATCAAAAGAGAGCCACTACTCATTACCTAGTTAGAATTTCCTGGGCTCTGACTGTGAAGCCATTTCTCTGCTGTTTGATCCAAAGGCCACCGGCAATGTCTACAAGTGCACTGCCTAGCAGGGCAGCTGAGACACAGTTTTTCCCAGATCCATTTTCAACAGCTTGATGAATTTCCACCTGCTTCCAGTTCTAAAGAGAACCACCAAGACATATGACTCGTGGAATCAAAATACTTGTTCAGGCTGAACAAATAAAAAAATATATGTAAAACCAGCTAGGAGTGACCCTGAGTAAAAGAAAGTGAAGTGCCTCGTCTGCTGGTGTAGACCAACACTCCCTGTTGTGATTACCTACGCTCCATCTGAAAAATAAAGGAAGTAATGTCTTAGTCTTTTTCAACAGAAAATGAAGATTTAAAAGTACTGTTCCCCTGTAAAAGTTATCACCCAGCAAGTAAAAATACATTAAAAGACACAAGCACCCTGGTCATCCCTATCAGCTTCTAACTTTCTTCCTGATGTATGAAAGATGGCAGAGAAAATTTTATTTTCTGGGGGATTTTTATCTCTGAAATAGATCAAGCCTCTTCTTCAAATTCCTGCTGGAGGACACTACTCAAGCAACCCACTTCTATCTTCCAGTCCTTCAGCATGCAACAGTGCACCCAGTCCTTCACTCAGTTCTTTCTAGATAAAAGCAAATACTTCAAGCCAAGTTTTCATCAGTGCCAGCTTTGAGAAGCCTCTTGTTCCAGTACAAACAGCGACCACAGCCACGAACAGCAAGTCTCTGGCAGGAGCCCAGCCACGACTGCCCCAGCCCTGGTGGCTACAGGAGGTTACAGGAGGTACCTGCAGGAGTATGGATGAATCTCTGGGATCTGGGAACTCGTGCCCAGAGGGATGCTGGATGCGAGCAGAGGGCTAATGAGCAGGTGTGGGAGCAGTGAAGGAAGATGAACGGCACCTGGTAATGATCTGGCATTTATCTGGAGTGACAATGGTGACAGCTGTGATTTGCTGTGATTTGTAGCTGGAAGCCTGGAGCTCTACACCCCAGTCAGGTGTTGGGGATGAAGGCAAAGCCACCAGCAGACTGTCAAGATGAATGTGGTGCAAAACAGGACCAGCTTGAGCTGCTCCCACTGACAGCCCAGCTCCCCACTGAGCACAGCCAACTGACCTGGTACAGCACAACCCTGTGACACAACACCTTTGTCCAGAGGAAAACACTTGGACAGTCTCTCCCTACACCAGCTCACACCCACTGATTTTTCAAGCTGCCTTTAGAGCATCAAAGCAGTGGCCAAAGGGCATAACCCTGCCCCTCTTCTCTGCATCAGCTCACAGAGCAGGAGGGGAAAGCGGAGCAGGATTACATGGATAGCCTGAACCTTGAAGGAATGAATACACCTGGAAACAGCAAAGTAATTTAGCCAAAAATACCCCTCAGGGATCATGCCCACAGATGTAGGTACAGCCAGGGTGCCTGGTGCAGTACATTTTGTGTCGATCAGGTGGGATGACATGCAGGAGGCTACAGGGCTCCACCCAAGATCTGGCCATCACCTGAGCTACAGAGCATGGTACGTAACAGGTCAGGAGTTTCCCCACAATATGTTGGAATAAACTTCTCAACGCTTGTCACAATAATATGGAATAAAGTTCTGAACCGATGAAAGGCCTCACAAAATCTTTTAAAATTACTTATGCATGCTAAGCAAAACTGAACCAAAAATTAACACGGCTTTCTGGGGAAAAAAATTGTCAAATTTCACTGCAAGCTCTACAAAATAACTAAAAGATATCACTTGTGTCTACCCACACAAACGAATCTGTGTCCTTTAAAAAGAAAAAGCATTGATTTTTACTTGCAAGGTCCTCTTTTCATGCCTCAAAACCAGAGGTTCGTCATTTAATGTTGCCTGAGACTATTTTGAGTATCATCGATATTTTATATTTAGAAACGTACAAAACAACGTGATAAATACAAATGACTGAGGGGAAAAAAAAAGTACAAGTCAAGGTGACTCGTCCTGTCCCAGGGCTGGTATATTTGGGACCCATTTGTCTTTTTATGGCAACTGAATGGTGCTTGTGGCTTGAACTGCAGCAACAAGGCAGCACAACAATCCTCCCAGCATCTCCCAACTAGTGTCACTTTGAAAAAGTCTTTGAACCCATGATGTAAGATCTATCCATTTTGTCCAAGTTTTATCACAGTTAATGACCAAACTGCACTCAGCACCAAAGAACATACAGGAGAAAACAGGGAAGGGGCAGGAAATCTTAAGTAACAGAAAAATATTATTTTAATTTCTGCTAGGAATAACGCACATGCTTTGATGTGATAAGTCTTAAACACCTGAATTAAAGAAGGAAAAATGCACACACACACACACACACTGCACCTCTCCCAAACGAAGGGGATCCCCCAAAGGTGAGTGCTGTCCTCACGACCAGCCTGAAGAGGAACACATTGCTCTTGTTCCCCCAGACATGTCACTCAGGCACACACCGAGTGTCACATCTAACCCGTGTTCCTAAGCAACCCCACACTCACTCCATTCTCCCCGTGCTGCCAGGGCAGAGGAGAGGTTTTAATCATCAATTCACACCACATCCGACATGCAGGAACCCTGCCAGGAGAGCCTGGGCACAGCACTGCACCGAGCAGCATCAGGAGCTTCAGCTCTGATTTTATCTTCACCAACTCTATCTAAAAGACAGCATTTTTACCTTTTATAAAGGTTTATAAAGAGAAGCTTTTTTTTTTTAGAAAAAAACAAGCTTAAACACAAAATAATGCAAATACAAGCTAAAAATTTTTATTCTTGCCAGCAGGTATGGAAGCATTCTGTTAGAGGGACTGAGGGTTAAACTTCTTTCTGACATCTGTAATATTCAGTGCTGGAAAAAAGTCTCTGCAAAGAATAATTGCTCCCACAGGGACCAATCCATGGGTCACAGTTTTTTGCGCTTGATGGCAACAGAGCCTTGAATGAGATTTTCTATAAAACCCAGATTTAAGCTTGCAGCGTAATCACAATGTTTGCCCTAGCTCTAGAAGCTGAACTAAAGCACCACTTCCACAGTGTAATTATTCTACATATGTTCCAAAAACCCATGGGGAAATTTTATTATTCAGAAGAATAAATAGGGCAAAAATAAATGGTTTTTAATTTTAGCCAATTTTTACACTCCTTATGAATTTTCATTTTTCTTATGCAAGTTTAAGTCCATGGGAGAAACGATTTGCCTTGAAGAAATAATTAAACTTTCATCTTCAGTTACGCTTCTTAGCAAATACACAGCCACCCACATAGCACACAACGCACAAGGGCTGTTCAGTGACACAGAGTGCCAACATAATCACCAACGCTTCATAATCTTCCTTCAGTTTCAAATTGAATATTTGAAGTTTGAACTTCTGTTCAACAACCCAGAGCAGGCAGAAATGCAGTTAAGGGCTTAGGTTAGAAGGAGGTTGGTGTCCCAGTATAGAGCTTAATTTGCCCTGAATAGTTTTTTGAATACTTGAACTATTCCAAGAGAATAAGGCAGTAATTTGTCATTTGGGATATGCAAACCTACTACCTTAAGGATAATAAAAGATTATAGCACTCAATTTATGATGGCAATGTCTGGACAAGACGCAGTTGGCTGCAGAAGTCAGAATTTTTCGGGACAGGGGAGCTGAGGAAGCAAGATTCCATCTGGTTCAGGAAGATGCAGGCACATTTTGCAACCAAGTCTCCACCTTTTCCAGTTCCTGGGAGCATTTCAACACTCCTTTCATTATGCAGGGCCCAAACAAATGACTACAAAGGTGCTCTGAAGGCAGGTCAAAATGAGGCATGTCCCCTCATTGGTAAACACTCTGTTCACAGGGTTCCACTGAGCCATTCACTGACCTCAAGCCACACCACCTCGGCAGGTGCTGCTCCTTTTGCCTGGAGCTCAGGCTGCTTTCCAGCACCTGAGCCGGCTGAAGCAAAGGGCAGAAAGACCAATCACCAACACTGAAGTCAGAGGTTAACGCAGACTGATGGGATGAAATGGGATTAATTTTCAGTTGTTGTTCTACACTGCACGAGGGACCCAAATCTAGCTCCAAGAGCCCATTGTAGGTGATAAAATCACTACACCAATCCCTAGTGCTAGAAGCAATGTGAAAATGAAGCACAAAGTCAAAAAGAAAACTACCAGAAAGAAATTACACCCCCTACCCAGGAACTCTTTCAAGTAACAGAGATCTCCTTGCCCCACCAACCCCCAAAAACCAACAAGCTCACCTGATCCAAACAAATTCTAGACTCCCTCAGAGGTCTGAAGTCTCCAACTTGCAATGACAACAGAAACAGCATTGCCCAGGACCTTCCTCAGTTCAGTGGTTTCTTGCCATATGATATCCACTTCCTTCTCACAAAGACAGAATTACTGATGACTCCTTCCTCAAGAAACATCTCAGAAATCTCCTCAGATTCTGTAGGACTGAGAAATCGACTCCAAAATGCTGTTACCATTTCCAGCACAAACAACATACTAGTAACAGACATGCTTTTATCTTCCTTCAAACACACAATAAAGAAAAAAAGTTATCCTGGGGAGTTGACAAAATGTAATGTATTACACCCACCATCAAACCTGCCATTACAGAGCAAATCTAGAAATTAGACAGACAAAAGGCCATTAATAAATCACATATAACATCCTAAACTTCACAGAGTCCTAACAGTTACACTGTGTACCCAAACAACTCCACACAATTTTTACAAATTATCTACTAACCAGAGACATAAGAATGCTCTGCCACTCCGTGCTGCCCACAAGAGCATAGCATGTTCATTCTGAAATAAGAAAGAGCAGAAATCCAGTCTAATACTCCTGAAGGTTATGACACTTTACAAGGGGATTGTACCAAGTGAGAAGTGATGGCAACTACATCTCACATTACTGGATTAACTTGTATCACATACCATATATGTCATTAGTTCTCTTAAATATACAGATTTTAGTAGATGAATTGGAAGACACCAAGGCAGTTGTCAGCAAAGCTCTTCATATCCCTCACTTGCCAAGACTGCCTCAAGGCTCAATTTGATTTTAGCAGAAACATCACCTCTGCTGTCTAAAAGGATTCAGATTCCTCTCCAGTCCTAAAATTTTCCATCACCTCTGCCTGCCTACCAGAGGAGATGCCCTGCTAGACCTGCTGTTTTGTGAACAAAGAAGGACTGGTGGGTGACGTGGTGGTCAGCCGCTGTCTTGGGCAGTGACCACAAAATGTTAGTTTTCTGTACTGGGTGACCGAAGGAGGGGCACCAGCAGAACTCCCACCTTGGACTGCCAGAGGGCAGACTTTGGCCTACTTATGACACTGATTGCCAGAATTCCTTGGAAGTCAGTCCTGAACAAAGGAGTCCAGGAAGGCTGCATGTGATCTGGGGAACTCCAGGCATGTCAGCCAAATGTCAGTTCCAGGCAAGGTCATCCTGAGTGCCATCACAAGGCACGTGCAGGACAACCAGAGGATCAAGTTGAGCCAACATGGATTTATGAAATGCAGGTCCTGCTTGACCAACATGACCTCCTCCTATGACAAGGTGACCAGCCTAGCAGGTGAAGGAAAGGCTGTAGATGTGTCTCTCTAGACTTCAGTAAAGCATTTGGCACCATCTCTCACGGCATCCTCCTAGAAAAACTGGCTGCTCGTGGCTTGGGTTGAGTGGACTCAAACTGGCTGGATGGCTGGGCCCAGATTGTTGTGGTGAATGGAGCTAAATCCAGGGCTCAGTTTTGGGGCCAATCCTGTATAACATCTTTACTGATGATTTAGATGTGGGGATTGAGGGCACCCTCTGTAAGTCTGCAGACAACACTAAGCTGGATGGCAGTGTGGATCTGCTGGAGGGCAGGAATGCTCTGCAGAGGGACCTGGACAGAGTCCATCAATGGGCCCAGGACAAGGGCACGAGGTTCAATGAGGGCAAGGGCCGGTCCTGCACTTTGATCCCAACAAGCCCCGAGGAGCTCCGGGCTGGGGGAGGCAGGAAGGGCCCTGGGGTGCTGTGACAGCGGCGGAACAGGAGCCAGAGCGTGCCCGGGTGGGCAAGAGGCCCCCGGCAGCGGGGCTGTGCCAGGAACGGTGTGGCAGCAGGGCCAGGGCAGCGACTGCCCCGCTGTGCTCAGCACCGGCGAGGCTGCGTGGGTCCCTCAGTGCAGAAAGGACACCGAGGTCTGGAGAGTGCCCAGAGAGGGGCAAGGAGGCTTTGGAAGGTCTGGAGAACACGAGGAGCCGCTGAGGGAGCTGGGCTGTTCGGCCCGGAGGAGGCTCAGGGGCACCCCAGGGCTCCGAGCAGCCCCCGGGCAGGAGGGCTGGGGTGGGTCGGTCTCCTCAGCCCTGCCCGCAGCCAGAGCCCCGGGGGATGGCCCCGGGCTGGGACAGGGCACTCAGATCGGGTATTAGGAAAACAGTGTTCACCGTGCAGGGGGTCAGGCACTGGTGGTGCAGCCACCGCCCCCGGAGGGGTTCCAGGGGTGTCTGATCCGGCACGGGTGATGTGGTTTAGTGTTCCGGGGCTGCAGTGCTGGGTGGGCGGGGGGGCTGTATGATCTTAAAGGCCAATTCCAACCCTGATGATTCTATGATCACCTATCATCCTACAATGATAACCCTGATGCTGCATTTTTCAATACTACTGATAATGTGCACAGTAAAAAAACTACCACCTTCCAAAAGAGTACCCAATTCCACCCAATTCAACCCCTAGAGAGGTGACACAACAACAGAAAACCAAACAAAAATCAAACAAACAAAGGAATCATCACAACAGACATAGAAATGCTTAATAAGCTGGAAGGTGACACCTGCACACCATGATGAGGAGGATGGAGAAGAATTTATGCAGTGGGCATGCCAGCAGCAAGGCACAAAACCTGTTCATTTTCTTTTCACCTGTGTAAAACGGGTTTGATTTTCAGAAGGTCACTGTGTGACATCATGTCATTAATGGGCAGTCTTAGTATTCTATCCATTACCTTCAAGCTGAGCTTCTGGTCTCTGAGTATGATCATGAGCAATATGGTTATAAAAAGATGGCAAACAAACACAAAATTCTCATCTCTCTGCTTCATCAGTAATTAGCAAAAATTATTGAGCTAAAGCTCACAATGCAGATAAAGCCTCACATATGGTAGAATCTTTACTTTTGACTTGTCTGAACAAGCATGAACAAAATCCACAGCAAATAATAATCAGTTCAGCCTGCTGTCTTTTACAACGAGTTCCATTTCACATATCTCCAATCTTAGCTTGTCATTAGCAATGCTAATTAGTTCCCTATCTCAATGCCACACTAGATTCAGTAAAAACTGAGATCATTGCTAATTTGAAAAGAAAGCTTGTTCTTTCCTTAATCTAATAGTAATAGTCACTCTAGAAAACACCCATAGAAATTAATACTGCTCGCAATTTTCAATCGGTTACAAAATTAAAATAAAAATTGTGACTGCTTTTTGATTTAAAAAACATAATAAAAGGATAATAATAGGAATTATCACAGAACTTACTATATTAAGAACCCTGTAAGGACATACAATGACACAGCATGTGAAGTTGGGTTATATCTTGCCATGCAAGCTAGCCAAGCTCTGTATGCACACACATGGTGTCCATCCTTCCACAGCTCTTTCTGAAGGGGACCTTTCTCCAGTATGAGCGTGGTAATTGTTCTGTGGTATCTGTGGTCTGATAGAGGGGTTTATTTTAAAGCTCTCACATGATCCAATTGCACAATTTTTTTCTAGAAGATAAAAACTAATTATGTGGAACTTCAATCCCAAGTCACAAGAGACATGAACAATTAAACCGTACTCTTCCACCACGAGGTGACTGGAAGGGAGAACACACAGGCTTGCCATGGGACCCCCTGAAAAGGGAAAATGCTGAGAGGTTACTGGGATATACTGGGGACTGTTCTGCTCCCTCCCAGCAGTTAATAGAGCCCATCAACTCCAGCCCAACCACCATGACCACACTGACCAGCAGTTCAGGCAAAATGGGTTTTGGAGGTTCCAGTGATCCCACACTCCCCCAGGAGTTTCCTCACTCCCAATTTCTCCTCTCAGCTGGGCAGAGGCCAGAGCAGGGATACTGGGAGCAGGTATGTGTTTGTCAGGGCTGGGGCAGGTCTCCTAAAGCAGCTGAGGTGCTGAAACAGGAGGTCTCCATGCCCACAGACAATCCTCACCCTCACTTCTGGTGGATACAGAGGGACAATTGCATGTGTATGTTAACAGAAGAGAAACAATGCTCAGGGGTTTTCTAAAACCGATTTTTAAATTTAGATGCATTTGAAGACTATTTACAACCTTACTTCAGCTGGATTAGGAAATGAGTGGTGACAGCCTAATTTAAAACATCAAAGAACCGGCTGTACCTGAGGGAAGGTAGGCAGGAGGGGAAGGCTCCAGGAAGTGTCTCTCTGAATCCAGCTGCTCTTCCCAGAAAATATATCTGGCTTCCCTCTGGGCACTGGACACAGGAGATTCAGCAGCTCTCTCAAACTAAGCAATTAGAGGTCCCCTACACTTGCTGTCAGAGCTGTCAGCACTAGGCTCCCAACCCGGCTCAGGGCTGCTGCAGGTCATTTCCCAGCACCATTTTTAGGAAGCCCTGGGTGAGCCCTGCTGCCCCTGGCACGGGCACAAGTACAAAACCACCTCAGCTTCTCCTGCCCTGCTGGCCCCAGTGCAATCCCTGCTGACCAGAAGCTCCTGGGCTGCTGTGCAGTGAGGGTATTCTGCTAAAAACCGAGCTTGTGTCCGATCCACTTCTTCCTTCGACCCTTCTGCTGGAACTAGATATCAACACAAATAAACAATATTGGGTACAGGATCGTCTTAGCACCAAACCACCATCCACACAGCAGGCAGACACCTGTCCTATCACACAGGCCTGCAGAAACAAAGGGAAAGCTAATAGATTGGGTTGGGTTTTTTAAAATGTGAGGAAAGGCCTCCTTCTGCCTCTCTAACCTTTAAAATAAATCAAAAGTTTTAAAAGTAGCCTTCTGATAGCAGCAATCCATTAAAAACCCATCACCTCTAACTGTGAGGCAGTTTGGAAAATAAAAAAAAAAAACAACAAAAAAACCCCAAACAAACAAACAAAAAAAACCAAAAGGAAAATAAGGTATTTCAGTAACTGAGCAGACTGACACACTGCTTGAGATTAATGGAGTGCTGGTGTGTTGTTTAATAAAAATACACAAACACCAGTGAGGGTCATGGCTCAATTCAACACCATTCCCACGCCAAAAAGCAAAGGGTAAAGGATTCACCCATGTGCTTTTGCCAGCTGCAATGGCCATTCTTATTTACTATCCACACACACTGATGTGAAGGACTTACAAAGGCTATAATTAAGCTGAAATTCTAACAAGCCTCATGAAAAAAGCAGACATTTTTAAAGATAATTTGCTGCAGAAGTCAGTGACTTTCTCAAAAGCATTCAAAGCACAATTATCAGGAGATAGTATGTGGCAAATACTGATTAGCTAAAATAATCAGCATTTCACTAAGAAGAAATACCCAAAGGAAAACAAAATCATGCTGACTATTTTCTCTTTTTTAGTAAAATAACATATATATTTTATTTTTGGTTTGTTCCACTGGAGCAGAGGAGAGAGAGATAAATGAAAGATGAGAGCCATAATCCATGAGAGCACTCTCAGATTTCCAGAGATACTGAAATTTAACATTGACAGATACAACAGCAGCTCATCTCAGAGTCTAAGCTCTGCTCTGGAATCAGGGACAGCACTGAACAGAATAGGGATAAAGAACTTTTATCAGCCTCAGCTGGTAAGAGAGGTAAGGCATAAAAATAGTCTGTAACAATTGTAAACCAAGAAGAAAAAGCCTCTGTACCTGCCTTCCTGCCATTTTATTCTTCAAATTGTTGCTGTTACAGCAGAGTGGAATTTAAGTTTTGTATTAACTATTCCAAAATGCCCACAATTATTCACCCTCACAGTAAAGAATTTCTAATATTTAATCTAACCCTGCCCTCTGTCAGTGTGAAGCCATTCCCCTTGTCCTGTCCCTCCAGGCCCTTGTCAATGGTCTATCTTCCTAGTCAGTTCCTTCATGTACTGGAAGGCTGCACTGAGGTCACCCCAAAGCTTCTCCTCTCCAGGCTGGACAATCCCAGCTCTCCCAGCCTTTCCTCCCAGCAGAGCTGCTCCATCCTCTGACCATCCTGGTGCCTCCTCTGGACTCTCTCCAGGAGCTCTATGTCCTTCTGTGCTGGTCCCAGGGCTGGACCAGCTCTGCAGGTGGGATCTCACCTGGGGGGCAGAGGGGCAGAACCCCTTCCCCCAAGCTGCTGCCCACATTACCTGCCCTGTGCACCAGCCAGGGCTCCTTTGTGTTAAAGGACTCCCCTCTACAGGATCAGGATCGAAGTTTTTGGGTCCTAGGTACTAGAATCACAGTTATGTGCATGGCAAGCCCAAGGTGTTCCTGTGATCAGCAGCGGCCAGATGGTCACACAATCCAGGGAGATGCTGGGCAAGGCAATGAGTGTTTAGGCCTGGTTTAGTGCTGCCCAGCATCGTCAAGGCAATGATAACTGCATTATCACTTCATGAACTCAGGACTGTGCACATTCTCCTATCACAGCACTGTCAGTGCTACCAAGAACAGGATAAACCCTCACAAAACCCAGCAATGCATACAACAGCTACGTGTCCAGAATGGCTCACCTGTTGCTACAGCACACACTTCCCTGTCATTCCCCAATCCAGTGGACAATTCCAAGTAGCCACCCCAATCTTAAAAATGTTCTTTTCAATAAAAAGGGAACAAATGAGGGAACACACAGAAGATTCAACACCTCAACTGGTAAACAGTAAGCAGATGAATAAGCAACACTCTAGAAGTTAATAAACACTGTTCCAGATAAGGTATCTCCAGCACCTTAGAACATCCTGACACAGATGATTGTAGGTCCTAATTAGTACTTTCAGTGTGTTTATATATATTTACAAAACATTTTTGTTTATACATGCACACTTCTCTGAAATCACAGATTTCATTCACATACTTCACCAGTTGAAGAGATTTCTTTTACCATTTTGCTATATTTTAACAATATATTCACTACAGAGAAGTTTTATAATTAAAAGCCTTTAATTAAAGAAGATTAATTAAACATGAGATAAGCACAAATACTAAACAAACTGCTTCAGAGAAAACTCGGAATCTGACCTACCAAAATGACTTTAAGCGCAATTACACATGCTGTGAATTCCTGTTTGTAGATAATTGCCTTGGCTGTCTCCTTAAAGTCAACCGACCACACATTAAAGTTAAATAACATCAAACCAAAAAAGAAGTAAGGGCTGATTGGATTTGCAGTTAAATGTGTTCATTTTTTATATATCTCAGCATTAACACACTACTGGTTCAAAATCACTTACCAATGCTTCACCAAATGGATAAAGAAAAGGCAACACTTAGGTCCTACATCCAGTAATGGGAAACTTTAATTGCTTTTGGGATCTCTGGCATCTTTCTTCCTGGCAGACAGGGTCAGGCCAGCTTTGCACCCAAAACTGCACGCATCAGTCCACAATGTCAAAGAATGAAGCAAAGCAATATGAAAAGGGGAGCTATTGGCCACATTTCAAGAGCTCTCTATATTCATTTCAAAAAAATCACAGTTTCACAGCCATCAGTGGGAGCTGCAAATGCACCAGAGGAAGAGAGGCACACAGTTGAGAAAGCTGTCACAAAGGGAGGTAAAGCCCTAGAAACAGCAGGACATGAAAAACTGCACTAACTTTTAATTGAGCTTCTAAATACAAGTGTGAATACTTTTGATAAATCTATTCAGACTAATAACTTTGCTGACAAAGGAAAAAAAACAACAATCAACCAACCATCCCCCCAAATCCTCATAACTCTAATATTTCAGTGAAAATTGTTAATTTTTGCATGTTTGCTATTTTTAGACCTTTGAAAGTTCCCTTCTTAGACTACATTAATGGATACATTCTCTGCATACAGATAGAGATTTCCTAGATTGTTTTCTAACTTCATTTATACACATTACAATGATACATTTCTTGCCAGAAAGGTGTGGAGATGACAGGTTTACATTTTTAGGACCCTTTTTCCCCAAGGCAATAAGGGAACAGAAACCAGTGCAAAGATGAATTCCACCAGCAAAAGAAACTACCATTCTAATTAAAGTCTCCAAGGCAGATGCTGCAGAGCAGTCTGCCAAGACCTCTTTTATTAGCTAAATAACCTCAAACTATTTCAAGAAGTGTAATCTATCAAGATTTATGGAAGAACAGAAGGCAATTTTAAATAGGTGTAATAGCTGCTTAATTTATTTATTTCTTTTAATTGAAAGACACAAATAATCTTTTCAAAAGGTTGATGTGTATGGATGGAGCTAGCCAGGGAAGCACAGAAGTGTGTATTTATATATATATATATATATGTATTTGCTGTGTGACATTTAAATCAAACTGCCAGAATCATGACATTTAAAAGCACCTGAGAACAAATTCTGCTCTATGGAAATTTTTGATTGCTATTGACTTCCAGAATCAAAATTTCACTATCAGTGTATATAGCATGGGCAGTGCGTAAAACAAAGTTCACAAATAAAGTTAAAGACAGAATATGTACAATGTATTTTTTTTCCCTGTTACCTGCTGGCATATGTAACTGCAATTTGAAGCACAAGACATAGGCATAAGCCTTCGGTACCTGCAGAAATTTAAGCTGCTTAAATGTACCACAAGTTTCTCCATATTGCACATGTTCTAAGGGCAACGTTTGTCTTTCGAGTTACTTTGAAATCCTGATGACAAATACTGTGGTCACTTTATTTTCCCCTCCCTAGGCTCTGCTCTAGCCTGTTCACTAGCCTTTGAAAAGTTACTGCCAAGAAGCAACAGTAACTGAGATATGACTGATAGTTTCTATTTCTTCATTATGCAAATACTTTGAAAACAAAAAATTTTGTGTGCAAGCTAAAAATAAATGGACTTGATGATCAAACCCAAGCTTTATAACATAAATGCTGATGATTTAATGTAAATATTGATTCAACAGAGGAGACATTCAAGTCAGTGAGACTGCAGGACAGCTCCCTTCTGTACAGGCAGACATTTGGCTGCTCTCTGCTGGTACAGGAATGATGTGTCTAGACCTAAGGAACCAGACTAAGGGCAATGCTTATCAATAAACACCATTTTAATGGATGGCTTCAAACAATAATAACTGCTATTTACTCCTGTAAATTACTAAAACTTCGGGAAGAGTTATGCCACTTGTAACTATCACCAAAAAATAATCAAACCTCATCAAATACATGTTTGAAACTGATGAAGCACCACCTCAAAATAATAAAATAATGCTTGCAATGGTCTTCAAACTGTAAGGAGCTCTCAGTCTCAACTGAACCCATGCTACTGCTTCTCCCCACACCAGAGAGACTTTCTCCTTTTTATTATAATTATTGAAAGAACTCTTACCTTTCCATCTCATATTCTTTCATTCCTGGTTTTACAGCCTTCATTACCTGTAAGATACATATTAACATGGGACAATCATAGCAGGAGGGAGTCTCATATTTATGAATTTATGACTTGTGACTATCTCCAGAGGAACCTATAATACAAAAATATCATCTGTACTTTATCTAAATTTACATCCGTAGATGCATTTTAAAACTACATTGGAATCAATCTCATTTTAATCTTTATAAATGCCTGCAGTCTCCAGCAATAAAGCAAGTTTAATTGCCAAACTACTATATCCTAATGAAGTGCAGCTCATCAAAATACCAATGTTTAATTCTGAAAGCTCTGGTGAACTTGGCAGAACATCCTTTTGTTTTATTTTAGCATAACAAAGCTACGAACTGGATTATACTACAATGGGAGATTCTCTTTCATACTTTGCAATCTGAATCAACAGAAAACTACTAGAGTTAACACCAGTTTACCACTCATAAATTTTATTTTTATTCTCATATTTGCTAAGAATGTTTTATTCCTTTGTCTGTTTCTGTCTTATAGAAATTCTAGGCAGCTGCTCTACAGAAAAAATACTCTCAGATGCGATAAGATTATTCATGGATGAAGGACCAAGAAGAATGAATGCAAATTGATTACCCCTTGACTTTTCAATTTTACAGTATTCACTTTAAAACATTCTTATACTTCACAGTTCAGAAATCTGAGGAGCAGGAGCAAAGACAATAGTTGAGTCAGTTGCCTCATGGAAACTCTTCTCCAGTCCCCAAGGATCTGGAGAGAGTTACCTGCACGTGCTGACATGGGCCAGATTAATCCTCTTGATCTTTTCTTTCTCCATCACTACACAGGTATTTGTGCCCACAGGACAGACAGATTGCAAGCAGGTCACCTTCTGCTGAGGCTCCAGCTCTTACCCAGAACCACACTTCATTTCTCACACATCACAAATGCACCAGTGAGTTCAAGGACAATGCAAGGTATATTACTGGGCTGTAATAGGAGGGATATTATCCTCTTATTTCTATCCAGCCTTTCCATTATTTTATTACTAAGCAATTCTGGGTTGCTGGGAACATTTTCTGAGTACCACTGCTACTCTAAGAGCAAAAATTATTAACACTAAAGGACCCATTACCTCTTTATGAGCTTCACTGGAGATTTTATTGGTGTAGCGCAGAACTTCTAACTCCATGTCTGTCTTAATCACACGACTTAAAGAAAAGTAGAACAGATAGCATGTTAGGCTGCAACTTCACAACTTAAGAATACAAAATAGAAAAACCCTGAAAATAATAGGCATCACCCACAGTAAAATTAGATCAAGTACACCCCAAGAGCAAACAGCTAATGCAGTATTCACGACAGCAAAGTTTTGTTGGCATTGATTCAGCATTAGCAAAATAATCTTACAAAGGGTAGTCACAACCATTTCAAACATCAGCCTGCCCTATTTAATACTTATAAACAAGTGGTTCAACCAACATTTTTCAACTCATTCTGTAATACATTAGGAACAAAAAGAATGCCTTTCTGCATTTGTCATGACTCAAATACTACTTCAAATGGAACATTTCTACAACCATACTTAATTTACTTTTTAAACACCATTTGAAACTAGTTTACATAATATATTCCCAGATCTCCAGAATTCCTGTTCAGCACAATCCCAACTCCCACCTATTTGCAATACCTCAGAAGGTGTGCAGGGGGTGGTGTGAAGATATGCTATTTCTGTTTGGTGTTAAAAATTCCAACCCATGGAATTCAGAAACCACAGCAGCAGTAACTACAGCCATGACATCCATTCCTTCACATGCTTCTGAAGGAAAATAAAAAGCAAAACCCCCAAAACAAACCAACCCCCTAAAAACCCAATCCTGCTCTTTGTGCCTTATGAGATAATGCATTTGTGTATGGTTATGAGCCTTGATACTCTCCTCTGAACTCATCTCAGAAATGTACCATTTACTACTTCTCTGCTACATTTACTTCTAGCCTGTATTTCAAATAAAAGCAGCTATTTAGCGTGACATGAACAGGAAAGCACAGCTCCATAATTCCTATTAAAAACCACATGCTCTTTCCACTGGTACACATATTGACTCCCCAGTATTTTTCATGCCCATCTCAAAGGCACTGTGAAGCACACACTTACTGTTCACAAAGCACAGAACTACATCTCCTGAATTGCATGGAAATACTTAAACTGTATTTTGCAGCTCCACTCCAGAGTTTGCAGCAGTTACAAAGCACCACAACTGTTATACTTTGAAACTGCCACCAAGACACCCTTTTTATTGTTACATGCTCCTCCTCACAATGCTGTAGAAAACTATTTACTGTATTTCTGCTCCTGTAGTTTGTTTTAATGAGTCCAGAAACAGGTTTCACAGCCACCAGTGCCTCTGATGTGAGATTAGAGCATTTCCCACAGACAGTGATTGCATTGCTGTGGCACGACTTTCTGGCAAGAGTAAAGGTACCTTTGTAAAATCCCAGTATCGATCAAAATGCTTTTAAAACCAGAAACACAGTAGAGTGGAATGGATTGACTTTCTTAGTCAATTGGAATATGACACAAAATAATCATTACGCACATTGAGAATGAGAAGTACAAGGTTTTAAAATGCAGAGCAAGGTGAAAAAATTGCACTGGGATGGTAAAATCTGCTGACCATGGGTGAGGAAATAAACTTCTGCCTCTGCCTTTCAGCCAAGACATAAAGAACAGTGGCTCAGATACATTCAAGTTAGAACGAGGTAGCAAAGGCTTATAGATTTTTTCGTTTTTTTAAATCCTGTTCTTTGGAAGACTGCATGTGCTAGCAGGGTAATTTAATACTTTTTGATGTGCCTTTATATTACTTTCAATATACAGTACATATCCCTGATCTGCAAGTGCCTGAAAAATAGGTTGTTTTGTAATTCAGTTGTCTAATCTCTTTGTTGGAATCTGCTAGCAATACAAGCTAGTAACTGCTCCACAGCAAGGCAAACAGTATTAGAACCCATTTTCCTGCACTAGGACATAAGGCTGCAGCATTCAAGGTATTTATTTCAGATCACAATTTCTCAGGTATCTTTTTGAAAACAGAAATTCATGCTCAGCCTTACACAGACTTTTTATGCAATGCAACCCCTTCATGTACACAAGGTCAGGCACTGAAATGTTTCACAGAAAATGTTTAGTCATTCTGACACCAACAAAAACCACTATCCAGCCATTAGCAGGGAAGAGAGGCAGGATGTACAACTGTGCAGGGACATGATCAGCCTCATCCTTCTCTAGATACTGGAAGAGTCACTGGGCTCCTATGTTATAGTGGTACTGTTGATGGGGTTCCCCCAGCATGCTTGGGTAGCACAAAGGCATTTCTTTCACCCCCTTCTCACTGTCTTGATGGTGTCAAAAGCAGCACTCTCCCAAGGCAGGTTTAAAGCAGTGCTACCCAAGCATTTCAGGGCAACCTTACAGGTCATGAATGGCCACAGATCACATGATGGTTTCCCTCCACTTACAAAGTAAGGATAGGAGGAGAAGCTCACCTTTGTTCATGAATGCGAACCTGAACATTATATTAAAAACAGCTCTTGGACCAGTTACACGGTCTGCATAAATTCATTAATATTTTCATAGGAACAAATAATTTTCAGGCTCCAGCTAATGCAATTGTGAAAATGGCCAGGTTCAGCATGTCAGGCAGCCCTCAGATTACCAGGCACTCAGTGCAATCAAGTCAAAAGAGAAGCACAAATCTTTTACTGCCCAGACTGGCAAGATTCAGCTTTTTCCCCCCTCATTTTACCAGTGTTAAATCATTTCTTCTTCATTCTCCTCTTTTATACAAATTTTGTGCTTTTATTTGCACTTGGCCATAGGAGCAGCTGGTCTTTTCACACATATCAATCATCCAACAGGAGAGAGAAGCTTTAATATAAACAAGTATCATTTCAGTCCTGAAATCACATTTGGGCATTTTAAATGCCTGGATACCAAATTTCAGACACAAGCTAATCAAGTGGTCAAGAGCATACAGAATTCCAGGCAATTATGGAGCTGAAACTCACATAACTATATTTTCCTAAACCAGTGCTTTCCTCATAGATACACACATGTTCTTCTCCATGTGCATTCTGCAGCCCTGATCATACCACCAGAAGTATTTGTTTCCAGTTACCAGCTCAGGATTTTATCAGATTGCTTGTTTTGCTGCTTTTTAGTCCATGTGTGCAACCTTAATGTCTCCTATCTGTGACATGCACGGAAAACATCTGGAAACATCCATTCCAACTTGTTCTCCTGGAAAGATTTACAGACCTAACAAGTACAGATGATGCCCACATAGACAGACTCCACAGTCCTGCCTTGGCTTCACACTGTCTCAACTCTGCTGTTACCTTTCCACACTTTATTTATAGAAATTTATAGAAAATTCTCTTCCACAGTTGATGTATTTATGCATAAAGACTTGCTGAGTTAGGATCAAAGCCAGCAAACCTAGCAAGGCACATATGCAAAGGACAGGCATCAGAGCACAATTCTGAAATACAGGTGCACAAACACCAAGCACAGGAGTTCAAAAAGATGTTCAGAGATTTACAACACAGATAGAAAAACCTCTGAAAACACAAAAAACATATGCACAGCTTTAAGGCATTAACATACAGATCACTTTCCCCAAAGGAGTAATTATAGCTTTCCACCAAAGTAAAACAAAATATAGAACATATGAAATCTTCCATGTTTAACTACTGAATCCCATTTTCATTGAGGTTACAGGGAAATACAGTATATACAGACACCAAAAGAGCTGCTCACTGCTGAATGTTTACTTGCAGAACCACCACAATTATAGTAGACAGACACTGGTAAAAAACAGTAACAAAAGGCCATTTTCTTAAGTGCTACTGTAGAAAAATCTGATTACTAGGGAGATAATTAGGACAAGTTTGAAGTTTGTCTCCTGGTAGATGACATTTTCTTTTCAAAACACTGAAATCAATACCTAGTATATACGTTCACTATCAAATTTTAAATGGAAGCCCTTCAGCTTAAAATGAAAGTTTTAATATCTGGAAACACACCCACTCAATAACATTAAAAAGTGAAAACACCCTCTGCAAACTGCTGAAATGCAGCTTAAGGTCAAATTCTTCTATGTTTTATCCTTAAGTTCCATGCCAAGTCAGAAAATGTTGAGATCTTGAAAAAAGATGAGTAAGCAAGGGAGGCAACAGTTCCTTAATCACAAATGCTTTACCCCTTGTCAGTATTGATCCATCTTTTTTGCATTTTATTAGAGGACTGTATAATTCTAGAGTTGTCTTTTGTAGCTCAGTTCTCCCTGGCTGGTTCAGAAAGCTGAGCCATTTCATCTCTTGCTGGTGGGTTTGACAGCAAGGCACAGAGGAGAGTTTTTCTGACAAGTACCATGTAAAACACAGCAGTTCAGAGCTCGCTGAATTTGAAATGATACACATTCCTGCAAGTAGATGATTCAAATGATGCAATTTTCTACCCTAGAATACAGCCCAAAATATTCATCTTCCTAAAAGAAAAATTTTCATAATTCTAAATATATTATTGCTTTCCAAAGAAATTTTCTTGGGCAGTAACTTGACATTCTAGACAGATTTCTGCTTTAGGAAGCTTTACTATACATAACCTGTGATTCACAGATTGATTTCACCAGACACTTAAACCCTAACAACAGTCTTTAACATACTTCTGGCTTAAAATGAAAGCCACCAAACTCAACAAATCCTTTTAAAACACTTCTGAATGCAAATCCAGACTTTGGCTTCACCAAGAATTCCCCTTCTTTGAAGGGCAGGTGGAGGGAAGGTGCACACCAGGCATCCCTCCTCCCTGAGACTGCAGGGAGGACAAAGGCAGGATCCCAGGCTGGCACTCCTGATTCACTGAAGGGATGATTCCCTCTACCCCACATACTGCCTCAATGTTCCACCTCCCTCAGTGCAGCCTCCAGGGCATGGACCTCATGTTTGTCCACAGCTGAGCTTCCTGAACAAGATTTACCCACCCGTTAACTGAAATCACAAAGGAGAAAAGCTTATCTTGAGACACCTTGGGAAGGTGGATAGAAACAGACTGAAAGCTAACTTGGGAACAAGTCTACAGCCCTAACCCAAAGGGTCTGCAGCCAAAATTGTCATCTCTCTCCCTTTTGTACTGCCCTATTTACAGAGCAAAGCTTGGAAGACAGACCTGCCCCTCTCCAGGTGCCTCTCCTCACCACTCAGATTCAGGAATCAATTCTAAAAGAATTTCTTCGTTCAGGAAAAGAAAAGGTCCCAATTCTAGGAGGATATAACAGACAAGATTTAAAAATTAGTACCCTGAGCTTTTTGTGTTCCAAAGCCCTGCCATTCCCCCTCCTGCACACCTCCAGGTCCAGCCACAATTCAGGGATCCAAAAAAGGCTACACAAAGTCTCCCCTCTTCCTACTTTCCTTTTAGAGCTCTACGTGGTGCCAAGCAATGAAAAATGTCTGCAACAACAGAAACATGACCTTTTAAAAATTCTATGTGTTCTGAAATCACTCTAATGTACAAAAAGCATCTCCACAGTTTTCAAGCTGGCAATTAGCTGTAGATGAAGACAGTTCTCAGCATATGTGCTAATAATAAACATTAAAAGGCATAATATGGAGCAGCATATAATACAATACACTACAACAGTGGCAGAGTGTACACTTGATTTTTGTATTTTAAGATTTTAAGCTTATCTGTCTTAACTAAGGATTTGCTTCCCCATTTCTAGATTAATACACCGAAAAAAGCTTAGATAAAAACCTAATTCATTAACAAAAATCCACTGTGTCCTTTCTTCAGTTAATTTCCTAAATGGAAAACCAGAAAGCCTTAGTTATGGAGCAATCCTGAGGACAGTCAGCAATGCTGACCAGAAGAGGAAAACTAGTAAAATGCAGTAGCTTTTCACTTAGTCACACACTGTCTATTCCAGATAGGCTACAGGAGAATTCCCCTAGACTTACAAAGAATAGTTACATGAGTAATAATTCAACAAAATTAAGGCTCCCAAAATAAATCCTAGAGAACTAATAACACCTAATTAAACACTACCTGTTCAGAGAGAGTTTGGATCTACCTTTGAATTCTGTTGGCAGAATATAAATTATTCCTCAGTTCTTTTCCTATTCATACAAACTCATATTTACACAAATGTGACTTAACTCCTACCACATCCTATAAAAATCTGCATCCAGACAATGCTTACAAAATGTTACATAAATTCTTTGCTTTTGAAAGCTGTTGCCTAGTTTTTACTTCTGCACATTATTTCCACTCCATAACATGAAATCAGCTTAAAATTAAAGCTCATATTGTAACGTAGGAGGCTTCTTCAGAAGGAATCTCTCTGAAGCAATGGTACAATAAAAGCACGTTCAACAGTACTCAAAGAGAAAGAGTTTATGCTACTCACCATTCTGCAATTTCAGGATGAAGGATTTTGTTGTTCACATTAAATCTACAAAAAAACAAAGGACAGGAATATTAAAGAGCAGCCAGACACATATATTTACTCTTTTTTTTAACTGGGTTCTCTCTGAGGAAGTAAACTGAAAGCAAGTAGTGTAGGGCATTCAGCAAAGACCCTGGTGAGGAGAATGCACACACTCCCCTTCATTGCATTTAATTCTGAAATACAGGAGACTAAGCCAGATAGGTAATTTAAGGATGTGCAGAACCCAGAGCAACAGTATGTTTGAGACACACTTCTGACCCTTCTTTTGACAAAGATAGAATGTTAGGTTATCATTCACTGCGATGAGCATGGGGTGGACCTGAGTGACCTCCAGAGGTCCTTTCCAAATTACACTGTGATTTTAACTTTGCACCTCAAACACCCTTCAGAGACATTAAACACAGTGAGTTGCTGATTTCAGCCACTGTTTTATGCCTTCCCATTTTGGAGTGCACAGAAGGTGGCGTGTGATAAACAAGCTTGCTTAGAGGATGGTGAAAAGGAAAACAACTTCTCCATGTCTTTTCCAATCTATAGAAAGAGCCAAAGCAGAAGATTCTGTCTCACCTTGGCCTCTAACACTTCACTGTTCTTCTGTTTATCTTCTACATTAGCAATTCATGTATTCCTGGAACTATTTTGAGGCACTCTAAACAATAATATCACAGTGGCCAATAGAGCAAGAAGCTGAGTAATTAGGTGGAACACAAATGGATTTTCAGACATTGTTCAAGGGGGTTTTTTGCTTATGATTTAAATGCCTGAGGAGTGTTCTGCATCAAAGATATTTTTGTCTGACTCAGGACTGCTGGCTCTTCAGTTAGGGCATTTATGAGAATTAAAATCCTCCAAGGCTCCCAACAGTTCTTCAAAAGAATGTTGGAAGGCAACAATTCATTTTCCCATGTTTTTGAAGGAAAAATTAAATCTATTCCAGGGTATTAACCATTCTTTATATGTCAGAAGGGACCAACTAAAGCACAAATCCAATTTTACAAAATTATTTAGAAGTCACTTCTAATTGTACAAGGGTCTTCCTGCATCCTCAGAAAGCAGAAAACAACCTCTATTCCTCTATTACTCTTTTTCAGAAAGAGATGCTCATAAAATCCTCCGAAGGAGAAGGCTAATAGCTCTGTGTTCCTACTCCAAGGTACAAAACAACTTATCACAACATCCAACAAGGACAAGCTGTATGGTATTCAGCATTATGGGTATTAATGAGAAATCACTGGAAAAGCAACTCAATACAAAAAGCCACCAGTCACAGAACAATGCATCATTATAGAATAAAATTGGTCACTTGGAAAAAAGAAAGTATCAAAAGGGCACATTTTCAATTTAATCCTCATCATCTCAAAAACTATTACCAGTGTACAGCAATGCAGAAATAATTCTGGAAGGGAAGAGACAGTAAAATACAAATTTATACAGAATACATGAATAACAGACTAAAATCAATCTATAAAAATTCTAACAACTCAGAAGTCTGAGCCTCCTGCCTGGCTGGAAAGCACAGCAAGTGACACCATCAGAGACAGACCAAGACACAAAAAGAGAAAACCAAGACACAGAACAATTAGGCTGCAGCTGTAACAACAGGCACAAAACTTTCAATAATTGCCATCAGTGTGTCAGACAGAAAACAGATCAATGAAGGCAAGTGTAAGGAGACACTGCAGCACTGCAGAAAGCCCCCACAGCAGCTCTATGCAAACAGAGCTATGTTTGGTTTTATCTCTGGTTATTGTAAAGGAACAGAAGAAATAAAGGGCAGGGAAGGGCAGTTGCAGAAGGCAGCTGACTTTGACTCTGAAAGTCCACATTTTGAAACCTGACATGCTCTCTTTAACCACAAACATAAATGGATGAAATCAAAGGCAAATCAAATGAGCCAAACACGAACCTCACAAGAGAAGACTGTCTCATCTGAGCATTAGGAAAGAGGGGGAAAATTGTACACTGGTGTAGGCTTATAATAACTCAAATAACACTTAGAAAAGCCATTTCAGCTGAGAGATGTACCATCTGCATCACAGTCCCTGGATTTTATCTTTCCTGGCCATAAAGGCTCTTCTTGAACCATCTTTGTGCTGCCAGAAGTGAAGGCTTTACTTACTGGCTGGGACCATTTACTATGTGGCCCCTCCTTAAAATTCTAATTGCTGTCATTTGGGGAAGCTAATTAACCATCCAGACACAGCAGGACTGAATCAAGAGGGTCCTGGGGGATGGAGAAGAGGCAGGAGATCATCAGCCAAGCAGCAGTTTTACCTCTCACCTGAAAGACAGACTTTGCGATGCCATGTCAAGGAGAAAACAAGATGTTAGACCTTCAGAACACAACAGCAATTCATATGTGGGACAGAATCTATTGTAGGCCACCTTTTCAAGGAAGTTAAGGACTGAACTGTCTCAGCTCTACTGAGCTCAGGTGGGTCCTGTGCCAGGGGCTGCAAGGCCACCTGTGTAAAATTGAGAGACTTCTAAGGCAGGTAACTCAAATTATGGCTCACTTTGGTTTAGGAATGGCACTCCCCAGCTTAGTGCTCTCACTAAAACCCTCCCTGCTCCCTGTCCCTCCTCCAACTGGAAGCACAAAAGGCAAAGATCACAGGTTGAGATAGTAACAATTTACTGGAAACAGCAAGGGGATAAGAAAATGAACAGTAACAGCAACAATATCAATTACTAAAGATGTAAAACAAAGAAACGATTACGTGGGAAAACCCATGACAATAAACAAAATACCAGGCCTGTCCCCTTTCTGCACTGGAAGGAACCCCTTCTCCTCTGAAGACAGGGAGCCTCTTTCCTCAGCAATGATGTGAGGTGGGACAGAGTAACATCTGAGTCCTGGCTATTGCAATAAATTAACCCTCTCCTGGCCAGAACCAAGACATTTCCCAACAAGGCACATAAACAAACCACATCCTAAAAGTTATTGGTTGTGTTTGAGGGAAGAGCTTTTCACCATCAACAGGAGTACACGAAGTGTTTAATTCACATAATTTGTGCAGAAACCCCTACATAAAATCACCCTACCTTGGCCTCCCAGCAAATCTAGATCTCACTAGACAGTAAACAACTTACTCTTACAAAACATGTACTGCCCCTAACGTTAAGAGGATCATGCAGGGCAATCTAATCCTACATTTTTCTGCAATTTGCAAATTAACAATACTTAGATGATGAGATAGGTGGTCTTGAGGAAGAAAACAAATTGACATTTGCTACAGTTGCAATCTGTGACATATTAATGCTCCCATTTAATCATCACAGTACTAATAGTACACTTAAAGGCATGTCCAAACTGATTTCATACTCAGTTGTCCTTTAACATGCAAGACAAATTCATTAGTTAAAAACCCCTAGAAATCTACATCTCCCACATAATAGCACGGTATAATGAGACCTGTTTTGTCAGTTTAACAAAGACACTTTATGTGTCTATAGTGATAAAAATCCAAAACATATTCATACACAATGTTAGAATTCTCTCCTGTTCTTCAGCATGGAGGGTCTTTTTCCTGAATGACTGACTTCACCACACAGTATGAAAAAAGGCCATTTGGGTGGTCTTCACTGTCATACCCAGCAAGTGCAGTTCTGAGAGAAAGGAATTCACTGCAAAACCTTAAGCATTAGGTGCAATTGCTTAAACTGTCCATCATTTGCATCAATTGATTCTGAGGATGAAAAAACCCCTGTCAACACAGTGAGCAAAGATTTATCCAAGTGTTTTAAAGTAAATGGCACGGCACTATTCAACTGCACAGGTTCAAAGTCCATCTTCTGTATGGTGAGTCACATCCTCCCAAAGCATTTTTACAAGGGCTACAGTACTGACATGATTAGATTAAAAAAAAATCCTGCCCATTTTCCAGTCTGAAAAATGAATCAGGGAAAAAACCTGCAAACACAGAAATGGCCTTTATTAGAAAACAGAAATATGTGTTTCTAGAAAAGAAAGCATGAGAACTACTTTAGAAATCTGCCTTCTAAGCTTAAGGCACCTGGAGCAAGTGAGAGCGAGTCGCTTGTGCAGGATTCCAAACAGCTGCCAACAAAGCTGACCTGAGGGGAGTTATAGGAACAGCACCAGTAACAATCCAGGTCTCCTGTTCTTTAGCCCTGTCCCAGACTGCTCCCTCCACTGAGCCAGGGACCACCCTCCACCTAGTGGGGCAGCTCCCCATGTACCCCCAGTGCCTCCCCATGAACTAATGAAAACCATCATGTAATTCACTGCTTTGGGCTCTATAATCAGCATAAACCCAAGTTTGACTACTGTTAGCATGACAAAAATAACTCGGGGTGATCTTCAGGGCACAGAAATAACCCATGACCACAGTAGTCATTTTGTCTCAAATGACTATTTATTATACTACAAAAATTAATCAAATAGCCTAGGTAATAATGTTCCAGAAGCAGTTCAAAAGGTTCAAAAAGAAAGGCAGGGAAGCAACATCATTAGGGAAAGAAAAAGACAGCTTCTGACAGAAGCAGATGAACAGGCTGCAAAGAGAGCAAGATTCAACTTTTTCAGGAAATTACACATTATTTCCTTTATTATCCATCATAAAAAAAACCCCAAAAAACACACCTGACCAAGTCAGCCAAGGAGAAAAAACACATATGGGAGCAGGAGGAACACAAAAGGGCCCTAGAAAGCAAATAGATCTTGGCCAGGAAGGCAGAAAACTGAAACAAACAGGAGCCCAGGAGTAAAACTGAGCATCATGGCCAGGGCAGAGCCTGGCTGGGCTGAGAATGGAGAGAGCCCAAAGGCACAGCCACAGGCAGGCAGGAGGGAACAAACTCCATGGTTTAATCTCCTTGGAAACAATCAATGCATCCAAAATATATGTTTCTAGAAAGGAAACATTTGCTACAGGAGAGGCGGAGAAGCAGGAATGCCAAAACCGGTTTGGGTCTGTGTTGGAAACAAATATAGAATGGGCTGGTTTATATGCACAGCTACAAAAACCTGAGGAGAGCAGAGTCTAAAAGGGAGCTCACCCTCTCCTCCAGACCCCTAGCAGACCAAACACATGGTCTCCAGAGACATGACAGCCCAAGAGAAGACAGCAGCAGGACCAGGGAGATCAAGGGAAGGCTGGAGCAACAAGTGGTTTGAGGGCACAGTATCTGTCAGAAGAGGGGAGCTGATCCAACAACAAAATCAATGCATGCTCTTCCATACCATGAGCATTGGAGGGGAAGATACCAACCACACCTGTCAAAGGCAGCAAAACGCATGACCTAGTACCTAGGGGAGGAGAGGGCTGAGCATGTGCCAAGTCTCAGAAGAGAAGTGTCTGCTAAACAGCTGGAAACAGCCCCTGAAGAATGGAGAAGCACTCCTGGAGCACACCAGCAGCATGTTTACTGCTAACCAAGAAGCCAGTGCTTAAACATCATTAATCCCTTTAAGTGTTGTAGGAGACATGCTATTAAAATCTCAAATCAAGTGCTAATGGAGTGGCTTCCTAGCTTTATGTTGACTAGTGCATGTCTTCTAATTAAACTCTAGTGTTTAGTGAAATTCAGAGGAAAAAAAAGGGGGTTTTGGTACTTCAACTAGACCTTTGTACATCATTCCAATAAAGAATTACTGCTGGAGTTAATAACTGATTGTATTTCAAGCAGAGGTGTCTCAGATAAAACAGATGTGTGCTTCACCTGCACCAGGAGAGCATAAGATGACTATCTATTTGGTGAAAGCAACAGAACTCACACTGGTCATAACAGCAGAGCACACACCAAACACTCATTAAAAATGACCTGCGTGTATTATGGAATAGTTTATATTTAACTCACATAGGATGTCTAAATGGCACCTTGGTCCCCAACAACCCAGACAGAACCATTAAGTTCCCATTTAGGCTTTAGAGGAGAGAACAAAGTTATTGTGAAATCAGATTGCAGACCACTTGACAGAGAAAAGATGATCCCAGCAGAAAGGCTCTTGGACTGCACAAATAAGTGCCCAGACTTGCAGCAAGGTCTGTGCAGAATGGCCACACTGTTGAGAGAGATGCAGAAAATACAGCAGGGGTGACTGGTACTCAGGGATCATAGAAAAGGCCTCAACATCTCAGCACAAGTGTTTATTTTAAGAGGCTTCTCAAAGTGTGTGGGTTTTCTTTTTTGCCATACATTTGAGCTAAAAGAGAAAATTATCTCATTTTAAGATATAACAGAACAGGCAGTTGTATTTCATTAAATATTGAGGCCATCATTCTCACATCCCAGAGCAAGCTGTGATGTATTTTTATTTTCTGCCTTTTAAAAATACTGCATGCAGGAAGACATTTGCACCCCACTAGTGGGCAAACTTCATAAAAAGATAATATCAAGAGGCACTATGAGATCACATCTAGGCAGAGAAGTGATCTTTTTTTGTGTGATTTCTGATTTGATTTTCCACCTGTAATGTGACATCTTTTCAGAAGACTGCATACTGGAATCCCTAATATCTAGAATAACACTGTGCAAGGAAGTCAATAAGAGAAAGAAGTTACTCTTAAAGATTAATTTTTCTGAAATCTGAAAATCAAATACTCCAATCCCAAAAGTGGAAATGGACATATGAGGATGGGTTATTTAGTTTTAAATAGTTGCAGCAAACACTGAGAAATAGAAATATTGGATTAACTTAGATGGAAAAGATTTTAAAGAAAAAAAAAACCCACAAAAAAAATCTCTATTTCAAGTCATTAGAAACACGCACCAGAATTTCTTTGGAAAAGAAATATTTGACATTCAACATCCTGTCATTAGGAAAAAACATAATTTAAATTGAAATATAACACGAGTTCAACATAACCATGCAACAATTAATGTATAAAAAAGCCTTGTCACTTACTGGCTGATGCCCTCAAAGGAAGCTTCTTTGGAGACATTTCCACTGTCAGTATTAACACCACGCTGGGAGGAAAAAGATTAAAAGGACCATGATTCTGAGCCAAACAGAGGTATTAAAAATTTAAATCATGAAGCTAATCTGACACTGCAGTAAGTCATTAGGAAAACTTACACATAAGTTTACTTGAATCACTGTAAATATAAAGCCCCAGACTGCTGGTTCAAATGCAGTCCAATATGAGAAATAATCAGTTCCACAGGAGACCAGGGCAGAACCCCAGTCAGGATGTGCTGCTTAGGAAAAAGATAAGCTTGGCTTTCTAATGTCCTTGTCTTGAGAGGGAGCTGTGAGATCTATACAATAATTATAAAGGGCAAGAGAATGAAAAACGCAAGGTTTCTTCTAAAGTAATTTCATTTTAAAATAAATCAGTATGCCCTGCCTTAGCAATGCTTACTATTTAAATTTGCTTGCTGCTCCCCTACAGCTTCCCATTCAAGCAAGCAGCATAAGCAAGAGTATTTTGGCTGCTGCACAGCAGCTGAACTCCTCTGACACGTGCCTGGAAAAGCCTGCAGAGTTCCAGGTCTGTGTCTGGGATGAGATCACAGAAGACCCGGTTTGCATTCAGCCAGTGGAAAGGGAAGCACTCTTCCCTTCTCTGAATGAACTTCTTCATGGCAGTGGGAGGAATGTGAAAGCCCCACAGCACCATCCACTCAGCCAAAAATTACAAGAAAATTCCTGATTACAACAGGATGCCCAGAGAATGATAGCTATTCAACAACTGCATGTGCAGAAATGCACAGTAAGAAGCACAAGATAGTCAAACATTCCATTTTCCTCATTTCTCTGAAAGAACATGAAATTAAGCCATAGGGGCATCTTTTAAGTATATATATGTGTATACAAATGAGTAGAAGAAAGTCTGAAAACTATTTAGGGCCTCTGTTCTTAATGGATAAAGAATTCAGATCTCAGGCCATGTGACTTCTTGAGGTGGGATTTTTTATTAAGACTTCTGTCTGGTCACTATCATGGGAAAAGAAATCCAGGAGCTGCCACTGCTTTTGCTGTAAGGGAAAGCTCAGAGTCAGCAAATAATTTTTTATATAGATTGGAGACAATAGAGCAGATACTCTGAATAGTGAGAGGTTTACAAAAAACCTGTAAACCAGGAAAGCAACTGAGAGAGGTGACAGGGAAGAAGAAACTTGCAGTCTTCACCCCATTCATCCATTTCCTCATTCACCCTTCTTCCAAAGATATAAGAAAGCACTATTCAAACTACTTGGCAGGCATTTCACATTGTCTCCCTCCTCCCAGAACTTGTTCTTACCAAACCACACTGTGCAGGAAAAGTATTCCCTGAACCCTTGTGGGATTCCTGCAGAAAAGCCCCAAGATTCTCATGAACAGCATAAAAGGAAAAAGGAGTTTGGAGTCATTGCAGACGGGACCAGGAGCATGGACAGGTTGGCCACATTTTACCAGAAAACCAATAAAGCTTTTTGGCAGACAGAAGGCAGATTGGGTGAGGCCAGAGGTTACAAATTCTGAAATCATGGAGAGGCCAGAAGACTAAATTGTTATGTACAGGTGGCCTCAGATTTGGTGTAAGATGGGCAAGAAACGACAGTGCAAAGAAATGCTGAATAAACTGATCTCTTTATTGAAAAAAGTCAGCATTTATTCTTTAGAATATGACTTACCAAAGTGAGAAGCACTGCAGGTTTCTTCAAAGCCAAGACACTGGATATCTAAAAAGAAATTTTAGATTGCTGTCATTTTTCTCTTTTTTTTCCTCATAATCCCATTGATACCAAGTTCATCAATAGTCATTGTATATAAAATAAACAGTGTGCAAAGACAAAAATGTGCCTCTGATACCTTTCAGATACTGTAGTATTACCTGAGGCATGCACCAAAAGACAGCAGAATACAAAATATTTAGACAGAAATGCAGTGATCAGGTGGATGGTGTCCTTCAAAGAAATAAATACCAGCTGTAACTTCTAGCCCACTGTTGTCATTAGGAAAACACAACATACAAACCAAGAAGCTGTAATGTCACACAGAAAAAAAGGAACAACACAGTGCTCTGTCCTCAGCACACTGCTGCAGATAAAACTCATATACATTAATATTACTATGCCACAATGTGTTAAATGCTTAGCAATGAGCATTTCCTGTTGTTCTCACTGGGTCAGCTTTTACTGACTAATCCTTTTATTAGGCTCCTTCAAACATTCACAAACTAAGCCCAAAATCACTGGGCTTGTAGAGACCTGGGCTTGCAGAGCAGCTGCAGGAAGGTGGGTGCTGAACACCACATTTCTTGAGGCAGTGAACACATGACAATTTCACAGTTCTACCAACTCCAAACCAGCCTAACAGCACACTACTATTATTAACAAAAGAAAGCACACGGCATGGAGGTTGAAAAACACCTATCCCACCCTTTAGTTTTCTGTTTCTTAATCTCACAAAACATCAGGATAACACACTTCCACCAGCTGGTCATTTATTGACATAAAGCTATCCTATAAATAAGGCCCATGGATGTTGGAAAACCAATTCCTTGGCAAACCAAGCCAAAGTTATAGAAAGAACATTTGAGAGCTGAACAGTTTTACTGCAAGCTCCAACAGCTTCTCACTTCAATGCATGTAGTCCAAGTGGAAAGGAGCCTTTACTTTTTAATTTTATGTACTGGGCCGCATTAAGAGCTCTATTTTCCCATGTATGATGTTTTTAAGCAGTAAGCTGGCAGAGAATAGAACTGCAGTAAAGATATTTATTGATGGAAAGTGACACAAAACAACTAAGGTGACCCAAAAAAATGTGATTTTTAAAAACAAAACTTGTATTTTCCACTTACAATTTTCACTGTCTGAGAGAAGAGCACTGAAGCACCTGCACTCTACATGACTCCAACTCACACATGTCAAAAAGCAACCTCCCCACAGCTTCCCCACTCCCAGCTTGTGACACGCAGATCAAGCTTCACTTCCTAGCTGGACTCATTATGAAAATGAAATGAAACCCCCTCACAGCTGACAAGAGCAAAAGTTTTGGTCTAGAGAGTCAGACTTCGTGCGCTACAGGAACACAAATATCAGAGTCCTCTTCTTCAAGCTGCTCTCCATGAGAATCACCCACAGAGCCTGGCAGGAATACTGTCCTGCCCCTGCTGAGCCTTCCTACCAAAGAAAAGAGAGCTGGCCAGGTGCACAAGGATGCAAACATCTGCTCAGAACTGAAATGACAAACCTAACTAAGCACGGCACACTTGCATTTAGAAACATGAATGTATTTGTTTATTCAAGTAACAAGGTGATTCTACAGAAATCTACAGGCAGCCTTTCCCCACAGATTTTTGGAGGTATAAAATAAATGTAGGCTCCCAAACCAGAGCCAGGATGTGCAACGTCCCTGACAGCAATCTCCTCAAATCTCCAAGGCATTGCAAAAGATGTATTTAGTGACAATTTCTGTTGGATAGACACAGACTGACAGATCTCATCATGCACAGAACACCTTTATGAGACTGCTTTTGGATTAAGGACTTTGAGCTTTGTTGAGCTCAAAACAGCAGCCTTAAAAATAAAACTTTACAAGTGCTTTAAAAGACAGAAGGACATTTTCCAGTAAGGAAGAAGGGAGAGAAGGTCCCACTAGGTCAGAAGATATCCAATAAGCAGAGGACTAAAATTAAGCAAAATCATTCCCACTTATTGATTTAATATTCACAGAAGATATGCAAAGACACAGACAACTCACCTCAGTCACATAGTGGACTTCATCCACACCATATTTTTTCTTGAAGAATTCAGGGGGAAGAATCCTTTGGAAAACAACAAAGAGAAACATTTGGTTTTAGCTTTGCTATTACATTTAATAAGGC
>JAWWTY010000106.1:58032521-58308324 GCA_035222235.1 Margarornis squamiger | reverse complement strand
TTTTTCCCATTCTGTGCAAGACAGTTTTATGAAAGACTTTTGCCATGCCGTTTGTATAGAACTTTCCAACTCAGTAAACTTTGGAAGGATGTGGAAATAGCAAAAGACCAGTGTGCCCTGTGTTACATTCAAAGAATGAACAAAACATTCATTTTCTATTCTGGCAACTGCCCTGAGCAGACTGTGGGCTACTAAGACATGGGCTCTGCTGCCTCTGCTCTTCAGGACACCAGAGATCCACGCCTCTAAACCAACAGGGTGGGCAACTTTAGATGTCCATGTGAAACTAAACCTCTTCAGCTCTTTTCTCCTGACAGCCAAGCAGAGATGTTTTTCTAAAGGCAAGAAGAGTGTGAAGGATCTGTTTGCAGTCAGTCCCTCCAGGGCTCTCCTGCCTGCTCCTATACCAGGGCTGTGCTGTTGCTCAATCCTTCAGTCTATGCTAGCAGCCAGTTATTCACAAGACTTCAGTCTTGTTTTATAGATATGAGTTTTACAAACTCTATCCCCCCAAAACTGAAATATGATCAGTGTAATTCTGAAAATGTACTATCAAAAGAAAAAAAAAATATAAAAAAAAAACAAAATAAAAACAAACAAACAAAAAACTCACCCAAAATGACCCATCTTATATCCTTCCACAGAGTAAAGACAAGGGGAGGAAAAAAAATATGGCTGGAAGAGCCAGAGTTTGGAGAGTCCCATGCATTTTGCTTCCTGGGAGACAGCAGGAGAGCAAAAGGTGTGTGCAGGACTGAACCTTCAGCTGGGTCATCATGGAACCACAGGAGCACAAGACCAATTGGGGAAAGAACACATGAGACTGGAGGCCAAAGAACATTCTAACCCTTGCAGTGAGGACCAGCAGAAGCGGTGGGACAAACAGCCCCCCGTCCTCCAGAGGTGCTCCACCCCAAAGGCCATGCCATAGCTGCCAGCAGTGCCAGGTGGCAGCACCGGCTTCTGCCGCTCTTTTCAATCTTGGGTGCTCATTTATCATTTACATGTCTTTTGAACATGCAACACAAAAACCTTTATGGTGTTCTAAAGTAGTAAGTCACAGATTTTTAAAAATTTATTAATCTGTGAAAGTATTACTCCAAAGTAACACAAAAGTATCTCATTATGTGTTCCCCTTTGCAATGCTCCTTTTGTGGACTCTTCCCATCACTGATGGAGATACCATTTATCTTTTCTCCCTAGCTAATTTCACATATAATTTTAAAAAATCACTATACCCTCTTATCTTTATATACCCTGTATGTTATAGTTGCTTTACCTCCCACTTTTGCATACTGTTTGTCCTACAGGCATCTCCTTTTGCCCTCCTTCATTTCTCAGACACTGAAGTATTTTAATATTCCAGAAACATGATGAACAGATTTAGCACTTTCCAGTTTTGTTCTTTTTTACAGTTTCAACCAATTCATCTGGCAGCAGAAGAATCCCAGCTGTAAAACCAGCTAATGTATGCCCAATAGTAATTTATGGTAATGTATGCTTTTTAGAGCAATACCTCCAAAGCACCTTTTTATAATTAGCTGCATTGTTTGAATCACACAACTTTTCATTGTAAAGTAAATATTTCTTAAAAGTATATGCACAAAAGTGCTTGAATTTATTCAATTCATTTAATGCAGTTAAAATAAGAATAGATCTCATTTGCCAACACTGCAATAAGAAAACTTCTTTCTTTTCACAAGCTGTTTTTTCAACTTCTTTCTCTGTTGTTGTTGTTGCTAGTTGCCTCCTATAATTTTGTGGCCTACAGCACACTGCTGCTAATTTAATTCTTGGGTTATGGTTAATATCAATCCATTATTGATTCTATTATAGCTTTAATCCCTCCAACATCTCTTTTTATGTACACTATGACTCTTTTGAGGAACAAAAGTAGCTCATCATTCTTTCAAGGCTGAGGAATTTTTCTCTACTTTGAGAGAAAGAAAACAGCAGCTTCCCACAGTCCTCCCTCCTCTCTCTCAGTTATTAAACTAGGTCATCTTCTGGATGCTTTCAATTCCATCACACCTAATGACAACCTGCCACGATTCCCAGATGTGCACCTCCCTGCTCATCTTCTCCGTGCAATCTCACTCAGAAGCTGGCAAGACTTTTAACACCAAGTAGAGAGCCAGACTTCTCAGCTCCTCTCTGAAGCACTCACAGCTCTGCCTCTCTTTTTTTATACAGCCATTTAGCACCTCCGACTACATGGTAAAATAAATTCATATACACTTCCCACAAACTACCATCCCACAGGAGCCACAGCTCCAGTGATGAAGCTGCCTCTCCCACTGGGAAGATTTCTGCTAAGACCAACCCTACTGCAGAACCACACAGGTGCAAGGAAAAAGTGCAAATGGAAGTCTACATCAGAGCTGAAAAATTCTGTGCTGTCACATACAGAAAAGCAGTATAGAAAGCAACCCAAAAGCTAAGGGAGAAAGAGAAGCAAAGCAGGTCAAGGGAGGTGATTCTGCCCTTCTCCTCTGCTCAGGTGAGACCCCACCTGCACTGATACCTCCAGCTCTGGGGTCCCAGCACAGGAAGGACATGGGCCTGCCAGTACCTGAATGGAGCCTTCAGGAAGGATGGAGAAGGACTATGTACAAGGGCCTGGAGTGACAGGACAAGGGGCAACGGCTTCAAACTAAAGAGGGCTAGATTGGATATTAGGAAGGAATCCTTCCCTGGGAGGGTGGGCAGGCCCTGGCACAGCTGCCCCATCCCTGGGAGTGTCCAAGGCCAGACTGGATAGAGCTCTGAGCAACCTGGGACAGTGGAAGGTGTCCCTGCCCATGGCAAGGGGGTTGGAATGGGATGATATTTAAAGTTCCTCCCAACCCAGGCCATTCTATGATTCTGTGATCCTCAGTGGAACTTTTCCATATCCTCTCTAGTCTCTTCAATTCTTTTTCCCCAGTTTAGTGGGGTTCAGTGAAAGATAATTATGCACAACATGGTAGTTACTGCACAGAAATTCCTTAGCAAGTACAGGACTCAGCACCCATTTGTATCCAATTTAAATGCAAAACAGGCTAAAGGCTAGCACTGACTGTCACTGTCACAGGGAATAGTACCTTCCACCAAATGCTCACTGGCATCATGGAAATCAGAAGTTACATTCAGTTATGACCATTTCAAGTACACCTGATACTTCCCAGAGATGAGAGTACTTCCCTCTACAAATTACTCTCAAGAAGCCAGAGTAAGTTAACTGGTTAGAATTTTTGGCTTTGTCTTTTGTAACACTGTTATGGGCTGCCAGTTTCAGAATTCTGATTAATCACTGCAGAGACTACACGCAAAAAAACCCACAGCAAGTCATAAATTAATTAGAAGGATTACTCAATTGGATGATCCCAGATATTATTGAATGACATCTCCTTACCTATCAAAAAATAAACCCGAACCCTTTTGCAAACAGATGTGAACAGAAGCAATGACCTAATTTTTACAGGCTTAGGGCAGGGAGTGGGGATGTGCAAAATTGTTTTGATTCCCTGATAACATAAGTTGGCAAAACCCCACAGACAATAATGCACTTCAGCCCTAAAAAGGCTAATTATCCTCTCCTATAGTTTTATAACTCCAGACAAGCAAAAACCAGTGTTAGTCAGAAATGCCAATAGTTAACTTCCAGAATAGTAGGAGCCATCATTTTATCTTAGAATGGAAATAAGCAACTCCTGGGACAGCAACTGTGCCCAAGTATGCATGCCCAGCCATCTAGGTAAAAATGTGGCATTTCAGAGTTTATGGCCATTAGAAAGAAAATGTAAGAGTCCAGCACTGCTATTTATTCACAAGGTCCTCATTTTTCTCATTTTGAGTTGAGTTAAGGACCCCTTAAACAAGAGACTGTCTCTAGTTCATCACAACTTCCAGTGAAAAAGCTTGAGTTATTTTGGGTTAAACATCAGAGCTATTTACATTCTTCTGATGCTTCCTATGGAACTCTTCTCTTTGCCATGTTTTTCTACCCCCTCTAGTTCACCTACTTGGTCTCCTACTCTCAAGATTTTCACAATGATTGGGAAACGCTGAAGATGGCCTAAAGATGTGAAGCTACATTTTAAGGAGATCTGAATTTTGATGCACTGTCTTATTTTAACAGCTACATTTTTATTAAAGCATCAAATATCAAAGATTTATCCTTCAATGATAACAAGTGACAACTTCATTTTAAACAAAATTCTACTAAGGTAGCAATGGAGAAAAAGAGGTGGAGGAGCAGCAGCAATATTTTCACTGTAAAAACACAGTGTGAGATGTTAAATCAGGCAGTGAAGTAATAACTCATGTCAGCTGTATTTAATTTCTCTTAAACACACTGATCAACCACAAACACCACTAGCAAAAGAGAAAGGGAACATCAAAAACTAGTAATCAGAAATCCCAGCCAATCATCTTAGCGAAAACTTCCAAGCTTATTCTAAACTTGCCCATTTGGTTTAACTAAATTCACAGTGGCACATGATGGCATGTTTAAAACCAAGGTGCTTCACCAAATCACAACCAAATCACACCAGTGCAGATTTTGCCAGACCACACTATTGTGACTGGCTCCACTTTGATGAGACCCTCGAAGAGGAATGGGATACTGACTCCTCTGTTCATCCATCAGTAAGATGAACAGCTCTGACAGCCTGTCTATGAATACAACAAAAAATATATTGTGAAGCTTTTATATAGTTGGACAAAATTCAAATCTCAATTTCTTTGAGGTGTTTTATCAACCATGTTGTGTTTCCACTTCAAATCCAATTAAAACTTGGTCTCATTGTCTGAAATCATTTTAAACCTGTTGTTCATTACATTGCACAAAAATTCATAACACAAATCTTAAGAGATTTGTACAAATTTGACATTACTGTAAGAATTCCATTAAGCAACATTTCTTTGTATTCTAAAGGACTCTGGAGCAATAACCTTGTAATACCAACATGATAAAAGAGTGTTCTAGTTTTCAGAACTGCATTCAGAAGAGAGGTAAAAATGAGATGGATCTAAATCACAAATGCCAAAGAAAAACTGTGAACAGAATTTATAACAGCTGATTCTTGAAAGAAACACATCTAAGCCAACTGCTAATATATTTGCAGCCTAATTGCTGATATACATTCAATATGGATATGTTTTCATTTGCATCTAAATGTTCTTCCAAACTTCAATATATATAACAACTTTTTCCTACTAGTTGCTTTGTATTTCCATTTTTTAATGCTTCTAGGAGAGATTTTCCATTTTCAGTTTTTACAGTGGATCAGCTCTAAAAGGAAATTCAGCTTTTCCTGAAGTAGTCCAATTTAGCTTTCTTTAGCATTTCAGATGGAATTCCTGATTCAAGATTATTTATCTTACTGTATAGCCTTGAATGTAAAACTATTCCTGTTGGGGGAAAAAAAATTTAAATGGCACGTTCATTGCAAAAATTAGAGAACCTTTAATGTTAAGATTTGAATGGTTTCATAGAATTCCTTAAGTCCTCACATCTGGCCTTGTTCATGTTTTGAGGCTGTTCTGGAAGAAGGATGTAGCCTAACATAAGCACCAACACGAGGTAACTGTTCTGAAAAATGAAATGCTAAGTTAATACCACATGGCATAGGCAACAAAGCAATATTCCAGGCTCGCTGACCATACATGCCATGAATGAACATATATTAGGGCCAAATAATGAGAATTAACTACAATTTCTAAGCACTGTATCTGGCTTCAGAAAAAAAAAACCACCATTAATGTATTTTTTTTTAAAGGATCATTAGGAATCTCAAAATTAAAGTCAAGAACAATTCTGAGGAACTCCTCGTATGTCAGGGAGGAAGACAGCAAGTACTGACACAAAGCAATGTGCCATGCTAATGACTATCTCCTGCAACTGAAATACAGATCCATAAGTCTTACTGTCTTTTGGATCCACAGCTCCTGGCAGTTACCAGAAAGTGAAGTTCTCACAAGCAATAATTAAAAGTAAGAATTAACATGGTTGGAACAATAGCAGAACAGACTAGGATCAAACTAATAATGACAAAGTGTAGAGTGAAAGCCTAGAGTTCCTACACAACAATGTTCAGGGTACAGTGCTCTCTTAAAAGGTCCTACAAGTATTATTGCCTAAAATAAATGAGAAACTGTCCAAGCTTGTATCACAAAACCAGGAGAGGAAGATTCTTGATGCAGTGAGACCGAAAAGCTAAAACTAGTGAACTACACAGTAAAGCTTTCTGCTCTGCAGGGAAATAGTATTGCTTCCTCCATTCAAGCCTGACCTCCACATTCAGAGTAACAGATTTAAAACACCACCTTAGAGCAAACTCCCTTTGCCTTGAGCAAATGAGGTGCCTACATTACCCTGCCTGTAGTGCCTGTACATGGCACTGCAACAGGCACACCCTGCCAGCAGGTCCCTGCATGAGTTACATCCCATTCTTCCTCTTTTACAAGAGGGACAGCACATGCACAAGGAGGACATTGGACAAGCATAGTCTTCATCAACTGGAGTTCTACACAGTCAACAACTCATTCCTCAGGCCTTGCTAGACCGAGCTTAAAGCAGAGTACAACTTCCAGAGAGATTAGAGACACCAAGTAACAACTGTGGCAAAACTTAAAGCAGATGAACAGAAATACATCAGCAGAGATGAAAGAGGGAAAGGGATACAAAAGCAATGTTTTAATGCTGTCAGAGATCCCCCAATAAACTCCCTCCTCATCACAACATCATCAAGTTAACAGATGGCAAGGCATTAACCAAACAAGCGGGTGTAGAGAACTGCTAGGAAGAATAACACAGCACACTTTACAAGATACTGGCAGATGTTCCTGACTTTGTCCAAAAAAAATGCCATCACCTTTACATCCAAAAGGAAGTTCACTGTCTCAAAAGATTAAAAGGCACCACGGTAGTTTTAAAACAAAACAGTACCAATGGGCTTGCAGGTATCACAGGCTGCCTTCAGCAATGTTTTGACTACCTTAATGCTGCTCCCTTTCCACATTTCTCTAGATTACTGTTATATTATTTGGATGACAGTACTACCTGCACACATGTAAACTCAGACTCCTTGCTCCTTTCGATACAGTCCACAGGAAGATGCATTTTGATAAAATAACAGACTTGTAAAAAAATCAAGCTGAAGATGATGACTCAAGTTGATTGGACTGGAAAACACAAGCAGGGCTGTAACTGAAGCCCCATCCAGCCAAGGGACAGACAGCAGAGTCCACAAGCACCGAGCAGGACACAGGGTGCTGGGTATGTGATCCTGGACTTCCCACTGCTATACACAGATCATGCAGGAGCAGAATAACTATGAGCACCATACAGGCTGTTGGACTTAAGAAATCAGAAGTACTGAAGAGAATCTCACAGTTATTCCAAATACAAGCCAAGCACTGACCTACCTATTTCATCTACTTCAAACATACAGTCCCACTGCTCCTGCTCAGCCATTCCCACCACAGGCATTCCCAAAAGATGGAAAGTTCTTTAGGCTTTCTATAAATTCTACCTCGAGTGGCAGTGCCTCAATTAGACATTTAAGAGATACTATCAAGAGCCACCTAACAAAAACACAGAAAACTTGCAATTGGTAACCTTTGCTTTATTTCTCTCTGCAAATAAAATTCTTCCTTGGAGACAAGGGCTCTATACAGACAGAACTGTTACTAAGGAAATGTTTACACACTGAAATCCCTGCAAGACCTCTTGCAGCATAAGACTGCTGACAAATACTCATGAGAAAGCTCCCTTCCCAAAAACAGAGCACGAAAAGAATGGTAGTGAAGAAGTATAATTTCTAGGTCACTATATAATAAGTGTTCCACTCAAACACTGGTCTTGATTCATGCTTCCTAACAAAGAAAATTACATACTGAGTCTGTCAGTAGCAGATGTTCTGCTTTTACTTTGGGAAAACACGAGTATCGGGGGGCAAATGAGCAATATTTTATGTCCCACACATAAAAGTACTGTAGCATTAAAGGCTCTGGAATGTGTGCATGTCCCACAGCTCCCATGTTCATCAGTAATACAATAAGACAAAGCAGTTCTGCTGTTTACAGCAGCATTAGAGGACCTGAACAGCTTTAAGAAAGGGATGTTAATATTCCCATTTTACACCCGGTAAGGAAAGCTAAACCGCAAAGAAATTAAATGAACTTGACACAACAACTCATTGGGCACAAAGAAAAGGCAGGATCCACCCATACACACAAACAGTGCCTGATCCACTATGTCCCATTGCCCTGCAAGACAAAGAAGCATCTGACATCCCCCAAGGCTGGGGCTGAGACCACCCACTCCAACTTCCACAGCTCCAGGAGGGGTACACAGCAATAAAATACAACCTGCCTGCTTCTCACTCACATTCAGCTCTTAAGAAGCATTAATATCAATAATACATTTCCCTATTATATTGTCACAAAACAGTTGGGTTTGTTTCTTCCTCTTTGTATCTCAACAGGCTACGCTCTCCCACAGAGCCCCTCCTGAGCATACAGAGAGGTCACAGGGAATAAAAAACTTAAGGAAAACAGTTAACATCAAGAGCTAAGAATGTGGAATTTCAAAAGCGCAGGAATAGAGGCTCCACTGCAGGTATTCCACCTGAAAGTTTTTTCACTGAAGTGCCTTCCCAAATGCAGGCCAACAGGAGAGCTCTGCCCTCGGATGGGGCAGTGTGGAGGTGCAGAGCCCTGTCAGAGCACTGCTGGAACACCCCCATGGACATGGCTTTTACTCCACCCTGCCTTCCTACCAGCAGCAGCCAAGTCCTTGGAGGAAAAATACATGGCACACCTGATCAAAAGAAAACAGGGATTCTCTGATATTTCAGAATGTTATTGGGACTTTATATCACTGAACTCAGTACTCCTGGTAGCGCTTTAAATAAAGTATAAAATAAGAAATGCCTGGTGGGGGTTATCAACATTCCCTGTCACACCACAGGAAGGAGACGTGCATATCTCATGCTGTGGTTTGAAGCCATGTCTGGATATTAAAAAGCTCTGGTGCAGCATCATCAAGCAGATTTGCTTAGTACTGGATCTTCTCTGAGTATGCCCAAATCAAAAAGAGGAGAGGACAAAGAAGCACTTTAACACTTACAAAAACATCAACTGGTGCATCTAGTTAGTGGTGTATGCTGGTAGAGATCACAAACTAGTGGACTGATACAAATTACTATTATTGTTTAAAGCCTTCTCAACAAGGAATAAGAAACTCAAGCAGCTAGAAAGCAAAGATTTATAAAAATAATTACTGAAGTAAAAGTCATAGAAACAACATACATTCAGCTCAGAGCAGGCAAGGCTCACAGACAATGAGAATACTAAGCATTTGAAAAGTCAGAGCTGTTTAGAGGAAACAATCATCAATAAACGGGCAAGAACAATCCAGGCATGAATTATTCTGAAAAAGTAATTTTTATCCACGGAGAAATCAGGCAGTGGGCCCATGGGAATCTCATGAGTAAGTAGCAAGACCAAATGCAGGTGCTGCACCTGGACCAGGACAGCCCCCAGGATCAATCCAGGCTGGGGATGAGCAGATGGAGCAACCCTGGGAAGAAGGACTTGGGGGTGCTGGTGGGTAAAAGGCTGGACATGCCCCAGCCCAGAAACACCCACCGTGCCCTGCACTGTGAGGAAAGGCTGAGAGAGTTGGGATTGTTCAGCCTGGAGAAGAGAACGCTTCGGGGTGATCTATTGTGGCCTTGCAGTGCCTGACAAGACAGATGGAGAGAGATTGTGGACAAGGGGGAATGGCTTCAAACTGACAGAGAGTAGGGTTAGATGGGATATTGGGAAGGAATCCTTCCCTGGGAGGGTGGGCAGGCCCTGGCACAGGGTGCCCAGAGAAGCTGTGGCTGTCCCAGCTCTGGGAGTGTCCAAAGCCAGGTTGGATGGGGCTTGGAGTAACCTGGGCTAGTGGAAGGTGCCCCTGCCCATGGCAGGTGTCTTGGAAGAAGATGGGCTTTAAGATGCCTCCCAACCCAGGCCATTCCATGATTCTATGAAATACAATAATGAATGAATGGGTGGCAAGAAATGGAAGTCACTGTGCCAGGGAGAGAATTGGAATAATGGAAAATAAGCAGCTGGGGAATTGCTCAAGTAAGTCTCGTCAATCAAAAGCAACCAGATTTATTGTACAGTTTTGAAAGGAACAGATGAAGGGTAAAGCAACAGATGTAACTACCTGAATAATAGTAAAATATTTGATAAAAATCTCTTTCAAGACTGTTACTCTCCAAAATCAACTCAAATTGGCTTGGACAGGAACACTACAATGTGACCTGAAACCCAATGAGTAGTCATAATAAAAAAATGGAAAAGCCTAAAGTAGAAAATAAAAATAAATAAATAGATAAAAAGATGAGCATTTCAAGGGCTGGGAAACTTTCCAACTGCCACACTGAAAAGTGCTGTATCAATTTAGACTGCTGTTCCCAGAAGTTAAAGTGATAAACAGCAATGGACTTCAAGTCTTGATTAGTGGGATACTGCAAAGACTGAAATTAGTTCTGACACTATTCAGAAACAGAAGCAGGACTGAGCATGTTCATGAGATCCACAGATGACATTTGCAGGTGGTAACAAACTCTGCATATAAACTGCAATTGCCAGTTGGTACAAAACAGTAATAAGATGACCTAAAGGGATTAAAAACTGATTTTTTTTTTAAACAGCAAAATAAAGATTCAGTGGGTACGAGGAAGGGAAAAATTGCAGTAAAATATCAAACTGATAGACATAGAAAAAGAAAAGCGTATTTCATTTTAGAGAAAAAATTAAAATAAAAATAGCAGGGGATGATACAGCAAATCAGTTCTGAAGGTAAAAACAAAGACCCTGTACTAGCTGACCACGCAGCTCCAGAGCAGGCTATGGAGAGGAGGACCTGCGTGCAACCCATCAATACAACCCATCAGATGATGTCCTTCATTCCCACAAAATGTACTTTAGGGAGAGCAGTTCAGGTGACATGGAGGTTGTTCCCTGCAGCACCCACACAGTGTCTTCCCAAAGAGCTGTCTCCAGTGTCAGCTTGCATGGAATGGGCCTGCTACAGACCCTGCCTTCATGTCACTGAGCCAAGGGCTAATTCATGCACCACTCTCGGTCACCATGATACAGTCAGATAAACACACACGATGTGCACAATTTAATACTCATCATCATTCAAAATACAAATGCCACAAATCTCACCAATCGCCATTAAGAAAAAGAGATCAAGAAAGCAATTTCCTAACTTCTAATTTTCCTGGTCACATACAGTCTATAGGGAAAAAAAAAAGGTAAAAGCCTACACAGACTGAAAGGCTTTTTTTTTTTAACAAAAGCTTTATGGGGAAAAAAATCAAACAAACAAAAACCACAACCACATACTTCTGCTCTTTTTGCCAAATGCAATAAAACTGCTCAGCTTTGCTGAAGTCAATCAAGTTTAATCACCAAAACCAAAGGTTGATTTTGGTTGTAACCTACTTAGAAAATGATGACAATGTTTTTTAAAAGCTTCCTCATTAAGTCACTGAGAAATTATTAACATTTGCAAAGTATTTCATTGTGCTTTATTACAGCTCCAAGTGCCACACCAAGGTGCAACTTTGCACATACAGAGAGTTTCCAGTCAAATTCAAGGAAAAATGTTACTTATAGTTGGTGCAAAGATTAAATAATACTGCACTACTCCCCAGTCATCCAGCAGGGCTTCAAAAAAAACCTCATGAAATTGCACATAAATATTGTTCTACACCATTTAATATATATTTCTAAAGTTAGGGCATGAAAGGGTTAAATATTTTTGTTTTCCATTAAAAACTCTTCTTACATGGCAAGGCTATTAAGTTATTTTGGCATGCACTCCACATAAAGCAGCTGCTGTATAGTGTGTTTTACTTTATAAGATATCTTTAATCAGCACACTGTCTAGTTCTGTCATTTATAATTAAAGAGGTAAATGGCAGGTGCAGCATTAATGAGTGAAACTGAAGCGTCTGTGCAAGACATGCAGTCATACCAACTTAATGCTTTCTAAGAAGACAAATGATAGCTAACAGCTTTGTTGCACCACAGACTTGACTGGGTAAGACCATGCCAAGCAAGAGAGGCATTTACAGCACTGTTACACTTCTGAAGCCTTGACAATCTTGTATTACCAGACTCATTTCTTAAACTCTTCCTTCTGAAGTTAAGAATAGGAAAAGCCTACACACTAAGCCATCCTCAGAGTCTGCGTTTCTGCCTCACAAATGACAGAGGGGCAGAGGTACAGGTCAAGAGACAGGCAAAGTGGTTCTCTTACTTTTCCCAGCCAACAACAAAGAAACTGGCTGGTCCAACATTTGGAGAAATGCCCATAGGTTAAAAACAGAGCAATTGTCTTTGCAATGTCTTCCATGAATGTAGGACCACCAGTCCTACAATTATCCTCATAACAATTCTGTGATTGCCACTTCAAGGGGTTTTTTGGAGAAGGTTCATAGTCAGTGAGTTAAACCTCTTCTCCCTTTTAAAACTGCACAGGTTATTTTGGCTTGGAGGACTTCTGAAGGGTAGCCTTACAGCCACTTACAAATGTTTAGAGCATACACTCAGCACGAAGTGCTACCAGAGGGGTAACACCTCCAAAGCAGTAGTCACCCTCAGCACCAGTACTATGTAGTAGTGGGCAGATCACAGCCCAGGGTGGGACACCCACCCTCTCCCCGTTCACCCGTCCTGCAGAGTCCCCAGTCACCACCTCTGTATGCAGCACCATTGATAAAAACAAGGGCAGTGGGTGAGGCTGAAATAATTACAGTGTTCATGGTCACATTTGGAAACTAATCCATTGATGTCCAGTGGCCAAAGACTGCAACTTGGAAGGAGCCAAGAAGCTCCACTTTTGCATCACTTCAAGGTAAAAGGATTAACCCTTCTGCCTGACATATTATCCCAGCTGTGCTTTGGAAGCAACTCAAATATGTCTTTTTCAGAAGTGAAACCACAACAGGACATCAAACAATACATTTAGTAATACAAAGAGCCTTCTGCATTAAAGACAATCTCTGCATTTCTGCCTAAATTCACATCACAGATTCCCACATCTGTCTTAAATAGAAAGCAATATAAATGCCAGGCAAAGGAACTGCACCGAGCACTGTGAACCAAAAGCCCAGGTGCAGACCTCTGTAAAATACCACAGAAGGCACTGAACTGATCTGTGCTTCACTGACATTAAATATCTGTTTCTTCAGTGGGGAGGTAGTGCCTTCCACCTGCACACAGTAAACACTTCCAAGGCAAACTGTAGTAGATAAACTGCAGTGGATGGAAGGCAAACTTATTTGTATTTTTCTTTCAGTGCTAATTTTGAATTGACATTGAGTCTTCTGGGAAGGAACACAATCCCTGGCTGTGTGCAGTACCCCCTGCCAACCAACTTATGAAGCGGAACTGCTACTGCCTCACAAATGAGTTATTCATCCATCCTCCTTCTGACAAGCAGAAAAAGTACATGACCATGGCTGACAGAAGAGAAAACAAGACTCAAACAGAGGAATTCAGGAAGGGTAAAGAGGAGCATTTAGGAAACAACGATGCTGTCATAAAGACCATTTGTTATACTCTACAAGATGACACAATGACAATAAACCACTTTTTACCAGACTTGTAATTCTGTAAATGGACAGATAACAAGTACTGCACAAACAAATCAAAAAGGCCACTAGTTATAAACACCACAATAATTTGTTTAAAAATTCAAAATGAGATGCTGGACTTTCAATGATGTTTCTAAGCTTTTTTAGATTAGGCACAACCATGTGGGTATGAAACAGCAGATTTGAACTAGCAGAAGAGAACTTAGGGGGAGGAAAAAACTTCATCTCTAAGTGGGAATAAGTACCACAAGGGAACAGACTTCAGAGAGTACACATGGGGGCTACAGAGCCTGCACTCCCAGACAGGTGCAACTCTCAGCTTAACTATTTCAGACAGCAGTGTTCACATTTCTACGCCATCACAATTTCAGTTCCCAGGCAGGTCTAAGACAGTGTATTCATACAAACTCTCTGACAAGACAGGAGCCATGCCCTGCCATATGGTCTGGCACAGTTCAGCACATGGGACTGCTTACAACTGCTTTTCTTTTCCCAAAATTAGCATTGAAATGTAAGTGATAGCTTCAATTAGAAGAGAAGCAGCCTGTCAAAATATTAAATTAGCAGTAATCCAATGTTCTGAGACAATGTAGACAACACAAAAAATTACAGTTTTGTTAGAGGGTGTAAACAGAATTAAGACTGAGAAAATAAATGAACACATAAATCAATTCCTCCAGTCCTATGGCACTGTGCAGTATTTCCTACCAAGGTGGATAGAGAGGTGTTTACGGCATACTCATTGAACAGAACTAAAATCACATTCCCCACTCTGTGAGTTCATATAAAAAAAATATCAAACAGTCTACCTTCTGCCATTCAAAAAGCCTCATTAGCTAAGGCTGCTGCAAACTGGTAAAGCAGCTTGAAAAAGCTTGCATTATTATTTAACTTGTTGGGGCTTAACGCAAGATATTGACTTTTCCTTATGGTTCAACCTTCTCTCATAGATACCATGAGATTCATGGGTTCCAACTCTAAAGGTATTCTTTTCCAAATGGTGGTGGATGATTTGATACCATATGATCAATACCAACTGATCATGTTTTCTATCTTTGTATGTACATATCACTACAACTCTCACTGCATGATTTAGTGGAATCTGATTAAATGATAAAGCATTGCAGCTCTACAGACAGTTACATGAAGTACTCGGATACACTGGAATGCAGTTAAAAGACAGGTCTTACTTTCCCATCCAGATAGCATAGCTTTCAGGGAGTTGTGGAACAAAAAGCATGGATCTTCCAGTATCAACATCTACTGCTCCAAAGCAGCCTGCTTCAGTTACTCCAAAAGTCCAGTGAAAGTAAGATTCCTGGGTTAAAACAAAATATATTCTTAGAAGAAAAACTTCGCTTCTACCAGCTCTAAAAATACACAAAAGTACATACTAATTCCTACTTCCACATATCTGGAAGAGGTCTCTCTTGTTTTTGGAGGTGCAGAAGTGGTTTAGGTCTAAATCTTTTCAGACTGATTAATTTTAGTTTAGAATAATACAAATTCTTCTGTTGGGATTTGGAAAGGATCAGAGATTAATAAGCTACCATAAGAAATAGACTTAACTCAGCACAATAAACATACACCACACATTAAAATACATTCTTCCCATGTAGAATTAGGGAATGTATGATCAGGGAGAAACAATCACGTCACAAGAGGCAAGGCAGAAGGAGAGTGCAGCTTCACTGGGGTGTGGAGGCAGACTGCTGAAGTGAAAACCCAACCTTCCCTAGAGAAGAGAAAGGTGCACTAGAACAGCCTTTAGCCAAGAGTTACTTGAACAACACACAAGCAAACAACAACGCATCTAACAATACAGAAAGGAATGCTGGTAAGGACAGACATATGCTCTGCTACCCTGAAAGGAGCATCTCCTCTAAAACCAGACTAATAACTACAAAAAATATGTGCTATCTAAATTAGAATTTACTGGGTTTGTTTCTTCATACCATACAACGGCTCAATTAAATTCACAAAACAAAGTGCTGCAGCAGGCATGCAAGTGTGGGATATGCATAATTAGAGTTCTGTTACGCCAACATCCCCAGAACTTGTTAAGTCCTATTTGTGACAGAAGAACACATGGATACTTAAGGAAGAGTCTAATTTGAGAAGACACGTTGCAAATTCCAAGATATATGCTGCTTTGTGGAATATGCTATTTATAAAAACATGAAATATGCTTTTCTATTAATTAATTCAGTTTAGGTCCACTGTAACACATTTCATTACAAAAAGAAGGTTGTTTTTTGAGTCAAAGACAGGACTGGAAAAAAAAGAAGAAATATTCCATTGCTGTTTTCAAGATTAAACACTGATGAGCAGAAAGGCCTTGAACAGGTTTAGGCCCTTTAAATCACATAATGAGCCTGCACACTAAAGCACTGAAAGAGAGAATAACTCAAAGCTGAAGAGGCAATGTTATGAAGAAGTCAGTTTATTTAAGTGAAACAAGACAATACACATTTGGGAGATAAAGGGAAAATAACTTTAAATCATTTTTAAATTCATTCCGTGGAAGACAGTTTCTTAATTTGATCTGAAGTTTTGGTTCAGCTCTCACCTGGCGAAACACGATGCCAGTATCAGTACAGTATCTCTGGGTTTCTTCTCCACCCTGCAGCAGAACAATGGAATTCTTCTGGACATCCTTATTCTGTCTCAGGCGTTCACACAGCCGTCTTCTGTTCAAGGCAAAGAGTGCTACAGGCACTCTCAAGGTCTCGTTCCCCAGCCAAAAGGAGGGTCTACAAGAGATTTTTTTTAATTGACAATTAATGGAAGACAGTGGTTAGCACAATTCAGATACACAGTGTTCATTACTTCAGTTTGGTTCAGCTCTACAAACAAGAGGCAAATCACTCCAGGGGCAGAGATGCTCTATACAAGCATCACTCTCAAGCTCCCACAAGTAGCAAAGGACAAAGATGGCAAGAGGAGGCAAGGCTGGCTGCAGCTACAGCCCACAGCATCTCACTCATTACATCCCTGTAGGTGAAGCAACAAGAAGTGTAGATGCAGAAAGAGACTACAGCCTAATTCAGCTGAAGAAAGGCAAAGCAGGAGAGAAGAAAATGAGTTCCAAGTTGCTAAAAACAGAAGTGGAAGGTCACACTAAGTCTGTCCAACTTCACCAAGTCCTTCTGGGAAACATTCACTAGCTAAAGCAGTGACTGGAGAGCAAAGATAATGGGTAGGTGCACAAGAAAACACCATTTCCCATAGTCACACAGTATCTGCACATTTCTTTTCTATGTACATATGTTTACTCTTGCATGCACACAAGCAGCTTCAGCAGGTGACTGAACTCAAACACGTGGCCACTAGAGCATGTCTTGTGTACCAGTGGCCTCCTGCTATACATCCCCAGCTGCCCCTGAGGCAGCACAAATATGCTGAGACAGCCCAGAAAGTTCCTGAAAGATTGACTGTACTCAACAGAGCTGCAGTTTGGAAGCTACAGTTTAAGACCCAGTTTAAAAGCAGAGAGCTCGCTGTGATTAAGTAATTTAAAGTGTGTCCAAAGTTCTACAAGAATACCTTGCTGAGTCATTCATGTTTGTTACAGGTCCATAAGTGCACTTTTTGGAACTTTACCAGTAGAAACATAATAGCTTTTGTAGGATATTGGGGGTGGGAGGGAGGACTTGAATCAGATGATGAGAGAAGAATTTAAGAGCAGTCCAGGGTTTTTTTATTTGTTTGTTTTTTGGTTGCTTGGGGTTTTTTTGTTTTATGCTTAATATAGCAAAGCTGTGCTGTGGTGCTTCAGTATTACAGAGGAATACTGCTTTATCAATAAAATCCCATGATTTAAGTCCAGTTTGTCCCTCCACCTCAGCTTCTTGAAGACTGACTGACTGGATGGTCGTTTTCTACCAGATATGCTTCTAAAAGGAAATGACAGAAAGGTGCAGTTAAATTGTTACTGTGTTAAGATGACAAGAAATGAAACAACCACCAAGGGACTTAACCCCAGAGGAGCAGAGCTCCACATCTTAATTATTATATAGCTTCCATAAGCAATCTGAAAGTAACCTTTGATTTATAGCTGCACAACCTCCTGAAAGATTTTATCAACCTCAGAAATGTAAACCCTATAATTTCCTACTGCAGACACAGCATAAAAGAGCTAATAAAGTATTTTATTTTACTTGTTTATAACTGCTTGATGTAACAGTATAAGTAATTATAGAAGGTGAAAGACTGCTCTTGCTAATCCAATTTTCAAACTATCTGCTTAGGAATTCAGCTGACAGTGCACAAAACCTAAATGTGTTTAGTTTTATTCCTTCCCACACACACCTGATAACCCAGCACCAAGGCAGGTGCTCATTACAAGGCTGCAGAGTACCGATTGCAGCACATCAGCACAGCCTGCAAGCACAGCACAAGCTTTTGTTTAGGGTTTGCCATGCCTGTAGGAAGAACGAAGCAAAAATCCTAGCAAAAGCTACTGGAAGTTTTAAACAGATAGTGAAACTTAAACTAAAAACAGGCAAGGCTTCTCAGGTACAAAGCTGTGGGTCAGTAACTCAGCAATACACAAGGGGCTGAAAACACTGTTATCCAAACATGATCATCCCCTGGAGTAACAACATGCAAGAGTCTGGAAATCATATGCTCATCCTTATGGGACATTTATAAAAGGGACAAGAGAATATCATCAGATACCCTTATGCCATATGTTGCTCTCAGATCTTTGTATCTACTGATGAAAAAAAAAAAAAAAAGAAAAAAAAAAGGCAGAGGTTGTAGCACAACCTGTCTCATGTTTTGCTTCAAAGAAAGGAAAAAAGTCACCTTCATTGCAATTTTACCCACTTTACAAGTGTGAGATCTTTTCCTTGTGATTTAAAAGGAAAAAATAAAAAAAAGAAAAAAAGAAAAAAAAAAAGAGAATTCTGACCTCTCTCCTCCAGGCCTATCCCTACACCCTAGAGCTCATAGAAAGCTGCTACAAAGGCCCATTTTTCATCTCTCTTAAGTCTACTATTAATGCCTTTATTACATTTAAAACCTTTGACAATCATAATGAGACTCAATGAGAAATCATTACATCAGGCAGCAGTTTTGACTGGCAGTCTCACTAAGCCACTTTAAGCACGCCTTGTCCTAGGACCTTAATGCTAGAGCTGAAATACATTCTGGTGCAAAATGGTGGTTCTTCTGCACATTTTCTCTAAGCCCATGACAAAAGCATGTTCTTCCTTGGACATAACAGACTGCACTTTCCCTGTTTGAAGATGATGTTCCAATATTAATCCACAGCAGAATGTGGCCTCTGCAGTTGTTTTAGACTGGCACAGCTTTTCAGGGGCACGGCCTTGGTCTCTGTTTTAAGGCTGCTTGTAGCAGTCACAGGGGCTGAGCATGCTGGCCCCCACAGCAAGGTCTGGGCTGACTGTTGCTGCAAATCCTGCTCTGTTGCTCAGGTTCTCTGCTGAGCACTCATATGTTAATTTGCACCTTGGACAGCACAGGCTTGCCAGGCACCACACCTACTGTCACAACTGAAATGCTGCAGAGAAACCAGCCAGGTTTCAGAGAGAAGATTCAACTTAGCAAACTTTGCTACCTCCACAGCTTTTGCTTGCTCTCTCCTCCTGCAAGCACCCAAATACCAAACTAAGGGAACCCCCACTGATGGAACAACAACACAGCAGGACACCCACAGGTGCTGCTATGCCTACAGAGATTGGGTCACTAGACACACATGAACCACGCACGAGCTTTTCACAACTTACACAGAGAGCCACAACTTACACAGAGAGACTAGACTGAGAGAGGAATTTAAGTCTTCCAAAAAAGGAGTATGGCTGTACCCTTGGCTTTCCATCATAAATAATTTGGGAAGAACTCTGAAGAGTACTCAAGATCACAAGAAAAACCTTTACACAAAGGTCTGGCTGTGTAACAACTTGTCCTAAATTGAGTGTATATACGTATGTAACTGCCTCATACATGTATCAACCCTGCAAATACACATGCAAATACAGTGTATAGCAGTGTAAAACCACATTATTTGCCTTCTAACAATATTGCCACCAAGTTCTCTCCAGAGAAGGAGCTACAAGCTTTCCATTTTGATCCATGATCTCTAATCACTCAGCTACACCATACAAGACACATAAATCGTAGGATGGTTTGGGTTGGAAGGAACCTTAAAGATCATCTAGTCCCAATCCCCTGCCATAGGCAGGGACACCTCCCACTAGACCAGGCTGATCAAGGGCTTATCCAACCTAGTCTGGAACACTGCCAGAGTTGGGGCATCCACAACTTTCCTGGGCAACCTGTTCCAGTATCTCACCACCCTTGCAATAAAGGATTTCTTCCTAATATTTAGCTTTCCTGTAGTACCTTTCAGACACCAGAAGACTGCTATGAGGTCTCCACACAACCTTCTCTTCTCCAAGCTGAACAGCCCCAACTTTCTCAGCTTGTCTTCTTAGGGGAGATGCACCAGTCCTCTCACCAACTTTGTGGCCTCCTCCGAACTTCCCCAACAGAATAATCAGAACTGAATCCATTGGCTGGTCCTTCGAGGTCAGTTTCCTCTGTTAGCACAGGGACTCCAGCATCTCCAGCCACAAACTCAACTCAGAACTCTCATGCAGAGTTACACGTTTGATAACAAAGTGTATTTGATACAAGCACTGCTTTGTGCTGCACACCTCATGGAAGCTTCTGCAAATAAGCCATAGTCAGTACCAGAAGTGGCCACTTGCAAGACCAGGAGAGGACAAGAGAAGCTCAGCTTCCTCATTTTCTCCAGACTGGTACCAGCATTCACCCACTGCTCCGTCTGCTAAAGGCCTCCCACAGTAGCTGAGAGTTTCCTGCTGGCTGCCACACACAATTGTTATGATCATATAGGCCCAAGCTCACAGAAGACCTCTTTTATTTTATTATACTGGAAGTGAAATATGGCTAGGAACATTTAAACTACATCTGTTCCTTTAAAGGATATTTTTCTTTTGCCCAGAACTGCTGATTTTCAATGCTAATTTCAGAAGTTTTATATTTTCAGAGAGCTTATATTTTGGCACTGTATGATCCATCTAACATTTTTGATTTGTTGCAATGCAACCACCAGAACATGCTGGTAACCAACAATCCTATTTTATTTCTGGTTTTCCTACCATTTTTCAGTTAACCTATTGTACTTCTGCTTCTTTTCAGCAGAATATCCATGGAACAGCCATTTCTGCTCCACTGAGGTCCCACAGACAGGATCCAGACTTCAATGAAGACGAGAAACCAACGAAACTACTTTTCAGTAAGTTATTACTTGTTTGCTGACTGGGCCTTATTTATTTGTTTGTTTTGAGTAACAGATTCCCCAACACCATCCTGAAGCCTTGACAATATTCAGTGCTGTTTCCACATCAAACATGTGAAGCGTAAGAGGCCTACACTTAACAGCAGCACAAGCAAATAGGTGATACAACAAAACAGTAAAAGCAATTACTAGCCTGGGAATGCCCAGGGGAAACCTGGGCCAGGAGGGGACCCCAATGGGAGCCACCTGTCCCCAAGGACAGTGCCAGAGCCCAGTCCCAGCCCGACCTGGCTTTGCCAACCATGAAAACTTACCCCCTCATTGTGATACAGTTTTAATGGCACCTTCTTACAGCACTGGAAGAAAAGGCTGGATTTATAAAACGCAGGAGAGCTTGAGCTATGTGAACCAAGCCACCTCCAAGCATCACTTCCCAACCTAACAACTTAAACTACCTAAAAGGAGGTCGCAGCCAGGTGGGGGTCGGTCTCTTCTCCCAGGGAACTGGCAACAGGACAAGAGGGCACGGGCTTAAGCTCTTCCAGGGGAGATTTAGGTTAGATATTAGAAAGAAACTTTTACAGAGAGTAATCAGGCACTGGAATGGCCTGCCCAGAGAGGTGGTGGATTCACCATGCCAGGAGGTTCTGAAGATGAGACTGGATGTGGTACCCAGTGCTACAGTCTAATAATCAGTGGTGCTGGTTCAAGGGTTGGGCTTGATGGTCCCGGAGGCCTCTTCCAACCCAGCTGATTGCAGAATCATAATTCTACAACCCACGGCTCGGGAGGGGGCACTGAGAGCTGGCCCGGGACCCTCCACAGCTCTCACCGCCCCGCTCAAAACCCGAATTATTTTCGACGAGCCCCCTGCCCGGCCCGGGGCACCCCCGACACACCGCCTGACTGCGAGACCCGGCCGGGCCCGGCTGGGCAGGGAGAGGGGGCCGGGAGAGCCGGGAAGGACGGAGGGGCCGGGAGAGACGGGGGAGCCGGGGGGGATGGAAAGGCCAGGACGGCCGGAGGAGCCGGGGGGGACAGAGGGGCTGGGGGAGACAGAGTAGCAGGGGGAGATGGAGCGGCGGGGGGAGTCGAGGGGGACTGAGGGCCCAGGGCAGCCGAGGGGGATGGAGAGGCTGGGGCAGTCGGAGGAGCCGGGAGGGACAGAGGGGCTGGGGGAGCCGAGGGGGACGCAGGGCCCGGGGCAGCCGGGGGGAATGGAGAGGCTGGGGGAGCCGGGAGGGACAGAGGGGCTGGGGGAGCCGGGGGGGCACGCAGGGCCCGGGGCAGTCAGCAGTCAGCAGTCGGCAGTCAGCAGTGAGCTGCACTCACCCCGCCGCCGCAGCCATGTTCGCTCGCCGGACGCCGCGGTCACGTGACGGCGGCACCGCCTGAGCGCGGGGAGAGGGGCGGGGCGAGGGGCGGGGCGGGGCGAGGGGCGGGGCGGGGCGGGGCGGGGCGGGGCCGGGCGCGAGGCGCCGTGTGTCGCGCGCTGCCGGTGCTCCCGCCCCGCGCCCCGCCGGCGCGGCACGGGCCCGCCAGGCGCCTGCGCACTGCAGGGGCGCCAGAGTTGGCGGGCGGGGGAGTGTCCAAGGGCCCTTTGTTTGATGGCATCTCTGTTTACAGAGTTTACTCTTTAATCTCAACCTGTTTCCTCCTCCTCCTCCCGCGGCTCCTCGGCACTCCCGAGCGCGGCGGCGGCGGCGGCGGCGGCGGCGGCGGAGCGCCCAGGCGCAGCCCGGCGGCAGGGCGCGGGCTGCCCCGTCCTGCGCCGTCCTCCCGCCCCAGCGGCCGGTGCGAGGATGTCGCGCAGACCCCGGCACAGGTAACGCGCTGCCTGCGCTCCGCGCTGTCACACGGGGCGCGGGGCGGCACACACGAGGGGGAAGGCAGCGCCGGGCCACGGGCTTGCCGGCGGGCGGGCGGGCGGGCGGGCAGCCCCCCGACCTCCCGCACCCGCTGCGCTCCGGCCCCGCAGCGCCCCGTCCTCCGGAGCCGCCGGGGCAGCGGCGAGCCGGCGGGACGCGCCGCGGACGGGGCGCTCGGGGGGCCGGGGCTCGCCGCCCGCAGGGGCCAGCGCGGAGCCCCGCGGAGCGGAGCGGAGCGCCCCGCGGCTGCAGGACGGGGCGATGTCTGGCGGGCTCGGCGGCGGCAGGTAGCGCGTCCCGTCCCATTCATTCATTCATTCATACATTCCCGGCGCGGTGGGATGGCAGGTGGGCGGCGGGTGCGGGGACCGGGCTCGCTCCCTCCAGCTGGGGTTTTTTTTCCGCTTGTTCCTGCAGTGGCGGCCCTTTCGCCCTTGGGAGCGCGGCTCTCTCCAGCGGGACTAGTCGCTCCCCGCGGGGCTTAGCTCTGCACCGGCACACGCCGCTCGGCACACGCCGGAGCGCGGCAGCGGCACCGATGGAGCGCTCTCCCGGAGCTGTCAGCCGTGCCTGCCCTCCCGCCGCGCACCCGGGCCGGGGCGGTCCGTGCCGCGCCGGGGACCACGGGCAGCGGCGCCCCGGGGGCGGCGGGCTGGACGGGACGGGCCGGCAGTGCCGCGTGTCCGTGTCCGTGCCACCGCTGCCGGGCGGGCGCACGGAGCAGGGTGGTTGTCTAATTAGGCTGGGACGGCGGGTCGGACACGTGGAGGCTTTTTTCTCTTTCTCTTTGCAGCCCGGCATCCTCCCCTCTTTCCCCTCCCCTTTGGCTGGCTGTGACAGGGGAAAAGGTCGCAGCCCTGCCTGTCGCTGCCCGGCCGCCGGCCCCGTCCGACGGATCTGGGGGGCTTCGTGGGCTCTTTTCAAGGAAGAGGGGCTTGAGGTGCGGGAGGAGGAGGCGAGCCGCTGGGCGAGCGTCGGGCTGTACTTTCAGTGCCAGAGCGGGGTTGTCGCTAGGGCTGGCGGTGAATCACCCGGCCCATCTCTCCCGAAAGAAAACGGGACAGCCACCGCTGCCTCGCGGGCGCCTCCCGCAGGGACAGGGCCCTCCGCCGCCCCGGACTGGGAGGCAGGGCTGGCGCGGGTCGGTGTCCGCCCGATCCGCGGGCGCGGAGCGGCGCCGGCGGGGCCGCCCCGGCGGGAGCGGGAGCGGGAGCGGGCTCTGCCCCGCGGGGCTGGTGCCCGAATTCCTTCAATCGCAGTAGCAGCACCGAGTCATTTCCTCTAAACCTCCTCTTCTTTTTTTTTTTTTTCTGCCCTAATTTTTTTCCCATTCCTTCCCCCGTGTGTCGTTGCACAAGCCGGTTGCCCGGGCGAACGGGGCAGCGCTGCTGGGGCTGGCGGGGAGGACTCCGACACGCTGTCCCGGCCGGGCAGAGCGCCGTGCCATGCCGTGCCGCCCGGGGGGAGGCTTCGGGGCTGCGGCCGGAGGTGTAAAATAAAGTTTTAGGGCACCGCTGAGGGCCCGTTTGGCTGAAGCAGCTACCGTGCGTCCCGAAATCCCGGGGCTCTTCTCTCCTGCTGGAGAACGCAAGTAGTACAGTGGGGTTTGCTCGGTTCTGCGGTGCCAGCGAGGCCCCGTTGGTTTAAATAAATTGGTTACAGCACTGGCCTCGCACTGAGGTCCCTTGACCTGTTCGCCGCTGGTGCTGTGCTGCCGCTGTGGAGCGGCGTTTCCCTGCGGTGCCCGGACCACGCCGCTGCGCAGGAAGCAACGCCGATGGATGCGTACCTGGTGGTTGCTGTCTACGAAACTCATTTTCAAAATGCTACGTGGAAATTGAGCCACAAAACTTCCTTTGGCATATGGGCAGTGGCGCAGCTGTCTCTGTGTGTCACTGAGAAAAGTGAATCTCCTTTGAGCGGCGGCTGGGGAAGGAGCTGCGCTCGTGGCAGCTGGAGCGTGGGAGCTTTGCTCAAGCACGAGAGGCTCCAGCTGCCAGCGAGGGGTGCATGCGGAGTGGGAGCTTCAGTCAGGGCTTACCCCAAGTGGCTACGTGGGCTGGGGAATAGGGAATGAACCGTGGGACTGCAGGATTTACAGCCCGGTGGGGGGGAGTTTGAGGTTGGCAGCGATGGGCTGGGTGGGTGAGTCAGGGGCCAGCCGGCAGAGAATGGAGGAAGGCAGGCTGTGGAAAACTTACACGTAGCATAGTTTTCATGGCACATGCCACAGGCCAGAAAACAGGGTGGAAGATGTATGGTGTGATTAGTCCAGTACTTTAACAGAATGTATGTTCAACAGCTTGAATTTTGGGGGAGTTTGCATCTTGACTAACAGTCTCTGTGCTTCACTGTAACTTAATTTAATCTCCTGAAAACAGATTAACAACATAAACAATGCCAGGTAATTTTATTACAAAATAACTTTATTTTAATGTCTTACTCATACCTTAACATACCACAGCATGCCATACCATCAGATATATCACAGTTTTTAGTCTCACAACAGGACATTGACTCCTTTCTAGCACTCAGGGCTGGCATCTCTTAGCTGAAGTATCAGAACTGCTGCTTATACCTTAAAAAATATAATGTCCACCAGAAAGGCACCTCTTGTTGCAAAATACTCTGTTTTAGTTTTAGTTAGCTAGGTAGAGCAAGTGCTGTTTGTGAAAAGAATGGAGTCCTTTTTACCCATAGATAGCCTCTGGGGAAATCCCTTAGTCATGAATTAGGTGAGAAGCAGAGTGTTTCAAAAACAGTATGAAGTATTTAGAAATAGAATAGAGGTAATAAAGTATTAAGTTAGACAAATAGAGAGTATGAAAGGGTTCAATCATTCATTTGTGGGTTGCAGGATATTAAACACAGTTGTGCTCTGTCCAGACCCATAAATGGAAGGCACATTTTATATGAGAGCTTATTACATGTTAATGCTGCCACTTACTGTCTTTACTTAATTGTAAAAACTTTTGCCTTTGCATATAGGGTCCATGATACTTTTCTCAAACAAAGTTATTATTGTTTAACTTTTTCTATTTATACAGTCTGTTTTATTATGGAACAATATAAATATCTGCTGTATAAAGCATACAAACCCACTAATATTTTTCAGAATGCGTGACATGAGTTAAAGATCTTAAACATGTGCTTCTGTACTGGACACAGCCTCTAGTTCTCTTTATTGTCCCAAACATTGTGTTTTAATTTGAAACCTTCATTGGTTGAAAGTTTGCCAAATGTGTAATTCACCACTGATCTAACATTAAGAGCAGGTCTAAACATGCACAGTAATACGAAGGTTGCCAGCCCTTTGCTTGTATCTGTGGATACCAAAAACAGCAGAACCAGTTCAGAATACTAGAACAACAGAATGCAGAACAAAATCTTGTTGTGCAAGTTTTAAAACTTTTATCTGTGTAACCTTTGTAAGGATTGTAGTGGTATTTTTTTGTGCTTTGTAATTAAGTAGCTCAAATCCTCATGTTCCATTCTGTCTCGCTGTGTTTCCTTCTGCAGTATATATAGTAGTGATGATGATGAAGAAGATGTTGAGATGTATGATCACGATTATGATGGTCTGCTCCCGAAGACTGGAAAACGTCACTTAGGAAAAACCAGGTGGACCCGCGAAGAGGTAAATCTGAGTTCATTCATCTCCTGCATGTAAAAAGATAAGAGAGAGCATGGATGACATTCTTCTCCGAGTTGCTTCATGTTCTTTGCCGTGTTGCCCATCTGCAAACTAACTTCAGTGACAGTCCCATGTGTATCGAGGACAGCTTTTTTGACCCATTCGCTACATTTAGTGTTTTATTTAACTTTGAGAATTTTTCTTACCTTTTAAATAAAATGTATGAACACAATTTTTTTATTTTCACCAAGCTCTCTGTTACAGGTTTGTGATATGCGAGTCTCTGTGTAATCCCTCTTGGAGAAACAGGTTCAGAGCCACCTGTAGCATTCCTTGATTGTACTACTTGGCTCTTTTTGTTTGAAAACGGTTGCTATGCGAGAAATGACGTGTGTTCAGTGTCCCACAGCAGCAAACAACTGTGGCAGAAACTGCTGCAGTCCTTCTGTGCCATTTGAAATTTGCACTTTAATTGCAGCCTTATGATTCCAAGTGGAAAAGAAATTAAAAGCTGGAGGAAAGAAATTCAGCAGTACCAAAACTGAGTGTTCAAGATGTATTTTGCTTTTGAAGATCAGAATGTGTTTTAGTCATACCCTTGTGCTGACTTTCTGGGAAAATTGTGCTGTCAAACTCCTTTGCCAGGTGGATATCCTTTGGCCATTTAACTGGTTTGAGTTTATTGCGAAATACACTGATTCTTGAGTTATGTTTTGACTTCTCCTCTCTAACAATGTATATTGATATATAAACAGTGAAACAGTGGCAGGTCACCTCTTGCAAGCCTTTTTTTTTTTTTTCTTTAAATCATAATCTGCTCTTGCAAAGGTGCACATGGTTGTAATGCGGCCTGGGAGGAGGGGATGACCATTGTCCCATCACATGAACTGGGAGCATACTGGGAGGTGCTAACTGGGGAAGGAGGGTGTTGTTTTCCTCCTCCTATCTCTTGGGGCATTTCTCATTTGTTTTACACTATCTTGATCTTCCCCTTTCCATGAGATTGGTTTCTTTTCTCTTTAGGGTTTATATTTCTGGCCTTATTAAAAATACTGGGCCAAATCTCTCTTGCTATTGCAAGTGTGCAAAACTTGCTCCCAGAGAACAGGAGAAAAAGGAGCCATTAGTTTTATTGTGCATTCATTGTAAGTGGATAGGCTATGAGCAAATTACTGGGACCTCTGTTATTTGCAAGACATATTTAAGGCTATGAGTTTCAGAGTTACCCAGATATCTGGGTGCCTGAGTGTTACTGAATTTCATTGTTACTCTGATGCCTGACATCTAAACATCCATCCCCTCTTGTAAGCCCAGTGTAAGACTAACATTTACAGTGCTTTGAGCAGTAAAATGTGAGTCAAAGAACAGCACAGAAGTCAGTCTTTCTCCTGCAGCATAGTAAAGAACCTTCTAAAATCCACAGGAGTAGAAAAATCTCCTGCTTTAGACAGTTAAAAATATGAGGAGAGTACAGACCACCCTTTCTTACACTCAGAAAGCAGAAGTAGATAAATAAAAAGCTGGAAAGACAATTTTTTTAAAAAATATTTATTTTGCATTATAACAGATTGCAGTATTAATTATGTCTGGTCTTTTTTTAATGATTCAGGATGAGAAATTGAAGAAGCTTGTGGAGCAGAATGGCACAGAAGACTGGAAAGTCATTGCCAATTTCCTTCCTGTAAGTGGGTATTGGTTTCTGTTTCCAGACCTAGTGACAATTCTTTATCAGAGGTTTCCCTCATAAAGGGGAAGGGGAGTGGTTGCTTTATAGTTACATTTTTGCAGGAGATAGAAAACCTACAGAAATGGGAGACCTTAGAAATTTAGTTAGATTACTGTAGAAACCCCTACATTTATTTTTCCTTTCACTTTCCGGAAAGGGTTGGAAAAAATGGAACAAGCAAAAATGGAGAGTGGGGGTATCTCACACAGTAGATGGTCAATGTGCCACTGAAACAAAATGTCTCAGTACAGCAAAAAAATAGCTTTGGTGAATTGTAAGTATGGTTTTGAAGATAATTGCTTTGTGAACACTTTGGCTGTTGCTGAAATACTGCACATGAAAGAATGCCAGCTATTGTGCGGATGGGGAAAATTAAGTTTGTGTAGTTTTGGTGATGTAGTCCTCACTGCAGAAGTGATGGAAATTTATCTATTCAGTGAGCAAATTGATAGCTGAGCGCCTTTTTCTCAGACTTACTGTATCACTGCATGTTGTTTAGTAGTCATAGTTGGCAACAAATGTAGCTAAATAAGAGCCTTCTTGCTCTACATTCATTTAGTCTAAATAATATTTTCATTTAGTCTAAAGAACTTTGCCTACTTGACGTTTCACAGAATCGGACTGATGTTCAGTGCCAGCACCGATGGCAGAAGGTACTAAACCCAGAACTTATTAAAGGTCCATGGACTAAAGAGGAGGATCAAAGGGTAATCAGTTTTCCTTTCTGTCTGATTAATTCCTTGCTAGCAGATTTCATGTGTTGGGGCAAAGCTCCTGGAAACTTTGGTGGTCTCTGCACTAATGTGGCCAGAAGCAGACTGTATTTGTGTAGTGCTTTCAAAGTTTGCTGTGCAAATAAATTAATGTTGCTTTACAGCACTGTAATGTAGAACTGCAGTCTAGAAATGCCTTAACTATTACCAGATTTTTCCTTTTGGGTAGAAGTATGAATGGGAAGTGGGGAACCTTAATTGTCTGTTAGTTTTACTGTGGCAGTTTTGAGAAATGTTGTTGAAAATATTGCTCCACCACAGAATAAAAATTCATTGATTCATTATGCATCATTAAATACAGGCAGTTTTTATGTCCTTCTTTGAAGGTAATAGAGCTCGTGCAGAAATATGGTCCAAAGCGCTGGTCTGTCATTGCTAAGCATTTGAAGGGAAGGATTGGAAAACAGTGCAGGGAGAGGTGGCACAACCATTTGAATCCAGAAGTGAAGAAAACCTCCTGGACAGAAGAGGAAGATAGAATTATTTACCAGGCACACAAGAGGCTGGGAAACAGATGGGCAGAGATTGCAAAGTTGCTGCCTGGACGGTAATGACATAAACCTTTAGCTCTTAAATAGGAAAAAAGGAAAAAGCTGCAGATCTGAGCAGCCTGTTTTGGTCTCCTCAGGCTGCACTTTATAAATTGAAAAATTTTGGAATCAAAACCTTGGAAGCCAGTGACACTGATGTGCATTTTTCTCAGTGGGGAACTGCGCTGTTTGGTCAGTACATGGAACAGTATGCTATTTTTACATGCTTTTAATGTTTGCCATAGGTAAAAAGCCCCTGTAACTAGAGCAAGACCATAACAGCTTCCTAAATGTTTGTGCAGTCTTATTTCTGCCTGTGATGACTCAAAATTTAAATTGATTTAACAGGGAAGGATCAGACTCGGTAAGGGGAATATAATTTACATTCAGCAAAGGGTATGCCTTCAACATGAAATCCAGTCTGTTGATTCAAAATTATTTAAGAGAAGACTGCTTCAACTTTTTTAATTGCTCCTGAGTCATCCAGATGATTTTGACCTCTTAAAAGTCCATGTATAAAACAGGAGAAACTGACTTCCTCAGACTCTGGTCCTGGAAATATTTGTCTCATTGAAAGTTTATGCACAGCTTGCATATAATTTCAAAGATTCAGTGTCTTAGTCACTGTGAATAAAAGTAACTCAGTGTGGGCAAGCAAATAATGTAACAAGGAAGACGTTTTCCTTCTTGCTTTTATTCCTGATATTTGGTAAAACATCTTCGAGATCTAAATATGATGCCTAAGGTCATCATAGCCTTTTAAGCAGGCATTCCCTAGGCTGCTTTTACTTCTAGAAGAAAACAAGAAAGGAATTAGCCCTTGGAAATATTTTTGTAGCTTCCACACATCACAGGTACTGCTTTCAATGATACCATGCGGTGGTGATGTTTTTCAAATAGAGGAGCTGTTTCTAAGCATGCTCTTAAAGTCTCACAGACTTGGTAAGTTTGCTTTTTCTGACTCATATATGTGAGAATTTGAATCTCAGTTTTTCTCCATCTAAGAAAAATCCCAACAGCTTTGTTTACCGAGTTTTTGTGTACAGCATGGTATTGTCATTGTCTAGGTGGCCAGCTGGAAAGTTGCTTGGAAGTTCGTCTTTTCACAGCTGTTCTCCACAGTCTTTCTTTCCAGCAATGAGATACAGTAAGACTCCACTGAATTATTAAGACCTAGGAAGATGATGTTGACTGTCCTTTAGGTCAGCCTCAAAGGGGTGTTAGTGTTTGCTGTCACCTCATCTCATGGGAATGAGATGAAGCTGAAGTTAGTAATTTCTTACAGTTTGAAGATCTAAGGCATAGAGATTGCTTTAAAAAGTACATAAACAACCTTTGCCGATATTTCTTTTTGCACTAACTTCTATGCTGAGCATCTTTCCTGAGAGTAGAATTTGTATAGGTGGGGGCAGAAGGAAGGTCAGAGAGGAGCCCAGGGTTTAAATAGAAACACCAACAGCAGTTCCCTACCTACTGACCTCTCTGAATTGGAAATACTCATTTTTGAGTCTCCTCAAATGTATGTATTTTTGTTGCAGAACTGATAATGCTATCAAGAACCACTGGAACTCCACCATGCGCCGAAAGGTTGAGCAGGAGGGCTACCTGCAGGAGTCCTCCAAAGCCTGTCACTCCTCAGCAGCTGCCGGCTTTCAGAAGAGCAACCACTTGATGGCCTTTGCTCACAACCCATCGCCATCTGGCCAGCTGCCAGTAGCTGGCCAGCCCCCGCTGAGCAGTGACTACCCCTACTACCACATCTCTGAGCCACAAAATGTGAGTGCCTGAAGATGTGTTGGGGGTGGTTGTTTTGCTTTGTTGAATAGGTGGGTGCAATTTGGCCATACCTTGTTTCAAGGAATATGGAGGGTTTTCTCCCAGTCTTGGTGGACTTTTTATGTGTTTAATGTCAAATGAGGACTTCTTTCGCTTATACTTCATTCAGTGATGAAAATATCTACATTTCAAACTGATGAAATTCAGGGCATGGAATCGGGTACACTGGTTTTAATGCCTTTTAAGCAATTAACTTATTTCTTAGTGTTGTGAATATTAAATATCTTGAAAATCAATTGAATCTTGCTAATTCTGCGTTCTATGTTAAAATCTCCCACATTCCCTTCCGTAGTATTCTGTTTGTGGGTTGCCTGTTGGAACCAAGTAAACAAGTATTGTTTTTAATCAGATTTCTTTTCTATTAATGATTAATAATGAAACAGGCTCCTGCTTCAGACAGTTGCGTTGTAGTTTTAGTTGATAATGAATTGCATCTTTTGCTTTTTCACTTCAATTTAGAAAATCCTTACAAATGTGTCTATAAATTATTCATCTTTTCTTATTCAGGAAGGGTAAATATTTCATATATGATTTTTTTTTTCTTGCTTTGTAATGCTCGCTGTCATATTCCTGAAAAACTGTTTACTTCTCTTGTAAACATTGTTAGTTTTTTTGCTATTTCATCTCCATAGACTATAAATTAGGTACCTAAAACCAAAGTATGTTTAACAGGAATTCACAATGCAAGCAAATAGTATGATAGCAATAATAACTTTTAGTGTCTTTTGCTTTTTGGCCTAGGTTCCTGGTCAGATCCCATATCCAGTAGCACTGCATGTAAATATTGTCAATGTTCCTCAGCCAGCTGCTGCAGCTATCCAGGTAGATAACTTGAACCTTGTTTCAAGAGTCAATTTCTTAAATATATCATAAATCTAAATGCAGATGTCATACATTAAGGAAACTTTTTAATGTATTAAGTGTGGTGAAAAGAGAAAATGGGGAAGGTGGGGGGAGTTCTAACATGGCTAATAATTGCTGCTTCTGAAGTGGATTTAAAACACAGTAGTTGACATCTGGTGTGATAGTTTTCACTTTCTCCATTTCAAATGTCTATACTGAAATTCAGCAAGGACTTTGGTAGTGGAAAACACAATTGACGCTTGTTTCGTCTTTGAATCTAATTTGGCTGTTATAACCACAGGTCGGCAAGCCATAAGCATTTTAGTTGCTACATCCTATCAGACCTTTATCTTTTCTTTTCCCTTAACTCTTAATTTCAGAGACACTATAATGATGAAGACCCTGAGAAAGAAAAACGAATAAAGGAATTAGAGTTGCTACTAATGTCGACTGAGAATGAACTGAAAGGGCAGCAGGCATTACCAGTAAGATTGTCCCCGTGTGCTTGGATGGAGGGATAGCAGCCTTACCCCAGTGCTTGTCTTTTTAACTTTTTACTCCCCCTCTGCCTTCACTACTAATCAAGGCTCTATATTTCCGTTTTAAAAGGATGAATCATAGCACATATATAATCTGTATTTGCTTCGTAAATTCTCTTATTAAAAAAAAAACCAAACAAACAATTTGCAGGTATTTTACTTTGCAAAGTGGGAGCAGGACTGGGCTCTGTAACATGATGTAATATTGGAAACACAATGATTATACAAAAATTAAAATTTCTACAGGTCTTTAATCAATGGGGATCTGCATTTCTGAAAGTGTGCAATGGTTCATGTGATGAAAATGTAGTGCCTGTGCATTAGATTTTTCTTCTCTGTTGTATTCTTTCCTTGAGCTGTGTTTTATACACTTTGTAAGCTTCATACTTGGTGCATGTTTGACAGTTTGTTTTACTTCTCCAAATAATGTTAGATTCTTCATAACTGCATGTATGGAGCAGGTGCTGGCTATTACTGAATTCTCACACTTCATTGTATATGCCATTGGATGTTAATGTATGAAAACCCTTATGTAAATACTTAACACCATCACCAAAGCCAAGAATCCCAAAATCGTTCTTGAAGATAGGTGATAGCCAGCAGATTCTTTTTTTTTTTTGGGTAATATTTGAAATTAATAGCAAAACAACTGCATGCATGATACGTTAGTTTGGCCACTTTTTAACTTTAGTTAATGTTTTGCAATTTCTTCTGTTGCATGATCACACTGGAAAGAAACTTCTGTTAATTTGTTCTTCTGCTTTCCTAACCACGTTGATTTGACAGCCTCTTCATTGCATTGGTGTAAGCTGTAGTATTAGACAGGGATAGCAGAAGAAAAGGAGATAAGCAGACAAAAGCAACTCTAACTCTTAAACCCTTTAGCCTCCTACAGTGCTGAGTGCTCAGTAGGGAAATCCTGCCATTTCTTTCTTCTGACAGAAAACAAATTGCAGACACTTTTTTGAGCTCTTGGAGTAACACAGTAGGAATTGACTATGTTAGTAATGATATATGCCTATAATCCTGGAAATGAATTATGAGGTAACTTTGGGATAACAAATACAAGGCCAATATTACTTAAAACAAGATCTTGCACTGATGAAAGGAAACATCTTGACACATGTTTCATAGGCAAAAGCTTTTAGATGATGATGCAACTATTATCTTTTCTCCAGTGGCATCTGACACCTTGTGCAATTTCATTGCTAAGTTCCTTCTGCCTTTCCCCCCTCCCTTTTCTTTTTTTTTTTTTCCTTCTTCCTTTAGACACAGAACCACACATCAAACTACACCGGCTGGCACAGCACCACAATTGCTGACAGTACCAGGACCAGTGGTGACAGTGCACCTGTTTCCTGTTTGGGGGAACATCACCACTGTACTCCATCTCCACCAGTGGATCACGGTTGCTTACCTGAGGAAAGTGCATCCCCTGCACGGTGCATGATTGTTCACCAGAGCAACATCCTGGATAATGTTAAGAATCTCTTAGAATTTGCAGAAACACTCCAATTAATAGACTCCGTAAGTAGACTTGCCACTTTGGGAGCATTTGTGCATGGTCAAAGAGTAAGGGGAAAGAAACTGGGACTGTCCTAAATGTGTTTGTTGTTTTTTATCGAGTCATTTCTAGTTGCTCCAGGATCTGAAGCTTAGCTCCTGACATAACAAAACTCAGCTGCTCATAAATGAAGCCCTCGAGCATGGATGCGTATGCTTTTTGTGGGTGTCTCCCTTTCCTGCTACGTCTTGGTGTGGGAACATAACTTTTGGCAAGCTGCATAGTAGGAGCTTGAAACGATCTCTTGACATCAAGTCTCCTTAAAATAAAATCAGAGACACCGTGAAAGATTTTAAACAAGGAAATTATATTTATTTATATTTGAAGTGACATGTGCCATGGGTTTTTGTGTGGCTGCTCATGTATTTGCATCATTTTCTAGGGTTTTTTTGTAGCTTTAATCGCTGCTTCTCAGAGTTTAAGGACCTTGCCCTGGCATATGTGAAGGACTGTAAATACACATTTAAATGCCAACTATCTGGCTGACACTAACACGGGCCTTTTCTCATTGTGGTTTCTGGTGTGCTATGTGTAGAGAAGTAGCACGTTGAAATGTGTTTGTTAGTGACAACAGCAGCAGCAGAGGTGCCTGCTACATGCAGCATCACATCCCTTTCAGCATACCCAGAGCAGGCTTGCAGGCTAGGAGTCTTGCTTTAGAGCACACATGCTTTGGTAGCAAAAGGCAACAGCTTCATACCAAGGAGAAAATGCTGGGCAAGTAGATAGCAAGGACTCGTTCTTCAGTTGCCAGCAGCACTACTAGAATGTTAGACAGTTTGATGTGATCAAGGTGTGTATGGAAAACACAAATAGTGTTACTACTCACATAAACAGGGTCAGGCTGCATTGAACTAGGAACAACTTGTTGTTGGTTACAGGCGTATCTTAGCGCTGTATTTTCATGAGGTGGCACTATACACTGTCTTATACCTCTGTGCCTCCCACGTTGTTTCAGGATCCTTCATCAAGGGGTGATCTCAGCACTTTTGAATTCTTTGAAGACACAGACACTTTGGCTAGCAGAGCTCCCTCAGGCAAAGTTGCACAGCTTCAGCAAAGAGGGGCCAGTGCTTGTAGGCCTCAAGAACACCTCATGACAAATTTGAGCAAAGTCATGTCAAGTCAGGGCTCTCTCGGCTCACCAAAGACCTTATCTGCCTCACAGGGCAGTGCAGCTCCGTGGGTCCTTCTTCGCAAAAGGAGAGGGCACTCCAGCCCCTTAGCCAGTGGCCACGGTAGCACCTTGGTCCTAGCTGACGTCAGCAGCTCAACTCCTCCTAAGCGCTCCCCTGTCAAAAGCCTGCCCTTCTCTCCCTCGCAGGTAGATCAAGACTTCTGCACAGATGTTACTAATTCTCAAAAGTCACCCCAGTCTTAACAATTTAGAAACTAATCCTTTGGAACAAATGACTAATTACCGTTGTGCTTGTTGATTCTCACTCTGTGTTTGAATCTTCTCACTGCTCTTAGTCTTCACCACTCAGTTTAGTTAATCAGCAAGCTGACTGTTGATTCTCTTCTTTTAAATTCATCTGTGGGGCTTGGTTTTTTGTGTTTTGGTTTTTTTCCTTTTTGAATAATTTTTGTAGGAGAATGAGATTCTTTGCTTTGCTCTTGCTGCTAACTCCAACTACTAAAGTTTACCATTTCTGATAATTTGTAATACTTTCCATCTCTGTCCACTTACAGTATGATTCATTGACCTAGAAAACCCCAAACTGCGTTTAAATAGCATTCAGGTTGTGAGACAAACTGACAACAACCAGAAAATTCAAATCACACTTGCCATCCTCAGCCCAGCCATGTGGGTTGGAGTAGAATAGGAATGAGGAGGAAAACGGCCTGTTAAAATGGCCTGAGATGCACTTCCAAATTCCTGATGATGGTTGCTTTGTTTCACAGCTGCAACACTATTTAAAAGTGTTTTGGATTTTTTTGTTTGTCTGTTTGTATTGTTTTGCCTTGGTTTTGCTTTGGTCTTTGAAATCAAAGAAACAGTATTTCATGAAGGATAGTAAAAGATTTCATGCAATGATCTCCCACTGTATTTCCCGTTACCTGTTAGGTATTTTAATCATATGCCATTTATCCAGTGAAAGCTGGATTTTATTAGATGCCACATTTTTATAAGTGGCAAGTTGAGTCTAGAAGGTAATACACTGAATTGTTGTCAGAATAAAGGATACCACTATGCTCACAGATTTGTAGATGCTAGAAATAGAAACAATATTTTAGGTTACTAGGTAGAAACATGTAAGAGCAATTTTCCCCAAACAAATACTGCTACCTCGTTTTTAGCTGTTTCCATTCCAAAGCACTCCACGCACCCATCACAGGTGACAATCCTCATTTTATGCTCTGAAAACGAAGCACTTTGTTTTGAAAGAGATAATGGGAAATTTATTTTCCTGTCATAAACACTTTATTTACTGCCTTAAAAGCCCCTAGATTCCCCACATAAATCTTTGTGGAATTTAACCCTGTTTCCTGTGGGGTTTGTTTCTGAAACATTTTTTACTCATTTTCACCCAGTTCTTACTTAGGCACGCTGCTCTTAATTAAAATTTATTTGGAGAAAATCCAAATCAGGCTTTTAAGTTTTGGCTCTTAGAGTGGATGAAAGTGCTTTCCATTGCAACAGAGTGTCATTTGCTTTAGAACTTCCCTCTCTAGAAATGCTTGGTTTGGCTTCCTAAGTGCTCCAGCCAAACTGTTGAGTATTGTTTCACAATGTAGTCAGGTACCCCCGATACACCTACTCGCATCATAGGGTCTGGACAGTGACTCATCAATCAGAAGGAAATAATTTCTTTTTCTTTTGTTCAACAATGTCATCTTAACAAGTTAGCCCTGTAATATGGATGTTCCTGTTAATTTTTTCTTTCTCAACCTGCAGTTCTTAAACACCTCATCCAATCATGAAAATTTGAACCTGGACAACCCTGCACTTACTTCCACGCCGGTATGTGGCCATAAGACAGCAGGTACCACTCCATTCCACAAGGAGCAGACTTTCAAAGCTCAGAAGGAAAACCATGTGTAAGTCTAGTCTTTTCAAACTCATAGGGGTTCATTTCTTCAGGTTTGCATACAACCAGAGTGCCTGGTCAGTGTATGCTTCAGACTGAAAGAGGGTCCCTTTTCCTAGATATAAGGAAAATGCAATTTACTGAGAGATTGATGAGGCACTGAAACAGGTTGCCCAGACAAATTGTGGCTGCCCCATCCCTGGATGTGTTCTAGGCCAGGGTGGATGAAGCCCCGGGGCAACCTGATCTAGTGGAAGGTGTCACTGGCTGTGGCAGCAGGTTTGGAACTAGATGATATTTAAGGTCCCTTTCAACCTAAACCATTCTGTGCTTCCTGCAGAGTTGTCTGCTAACACAGTCAGATTTTTCTCAGTTTGGAGTAAAACTTCCACTTTATGACTGTGGAGGTAGGTTATTAATACAGAGCAATCATGCATATAGGCTCACCGGTTTTTCAAATAAGGCCATTACACCTTACCACAGTCAAATAAATGTTCTGCCAGAAAAGCAAAATGGATTGTAGGAATGCAGGGAAATATTTTCCCAAGTCTTACAACAGCCACTGCCTGTATGCACATATTTCTGTAAAGAGGTAGTACTTCCTTTAAAGTTCCTCTCCCCCTTTTTAAAGTTTCAGAACTCCAGCAATCAAGAGGTCGATATTAGAAAGCTCTCCAAGAACACCCACTCCATTCAAAAACGCACTTGCAGCTCAGGAAATCAAATACGGTCCTTTGAAGATGCTGGTAAGAAGGAAACAATGATAAAAGTTGCTTTGATATTAGTGCGGGGGGATGTTCTGGGACTTGGATATAACGTTTCTTCCTTTCAGCCTCAAACTCCGACTCATCTTGTAGAAGATCTGCAGGATGTTATCAAGCAGGAGTCGGAGGAATCTGCAATAGTGGCTGGGCTACATGAAAGTGGACCCCCTTTGCTGAAGAAAATCAAACAAGAGGTAAATCTCAAACTTCCCTGAGGCAATTTAATTCAGAACTCTTTCTGAGAAACTTATACCAATACCTTTTCTGTTAAATAGCTGTGTCTGTTTTTCTTTCATGTGAGCCCCAAGATCTTAGTGTCGGTTCCATATAGTATACTAGCCATGCCTAATTCATCTCCCATTGATTTCCATAGAAGTCTTTCTGCTGTTTTCAGCAGGGGTTTGCTTGGGCCGTTCTAATGCAGTTTTCGTTTGAAACTTAAAAAGAAAAGAAAAATTAGACAGGAATTTGGATTGAATCTTTCAAATATTGGTGAAAAGTATAGAAGAACCCCATGGGGACCAAGCTCCATGGAGTGACTTAGAAACCTGAACATTTGAGGACATTGAATTATATTACTTTGTCACTAAAGTTCTAAAAATATATATATTCTCAATCCTTTCTAGGGGATTAAACTCCTGAATACTGACAGAGCACTGAGTGCAAGTATTCAAAGTTTTATTAGATGGGGATTTTTTTGAAAACCTTGAACTTTTTTCTTCTGCAAAGAGCAAGGGTACTGTAAAAGACATTACTGTAAACAGGCGTTATGCATGGCTGTGAAGAATATTTGTGCAATTTATTAAGCAACTGACAGAAATCTCCTGGTTGCTTAGATACTGGTTGTTATCATGCCTTTCCTGCTTTCAGGTGGAGTCTCCAACAGATAAAGCTGGAAATTTTTTTTGCTCAAATCACTGGGAAGGAGAAGACTTGAACACTCAGCTCTTTACACCTGGATCTGCTATGGAAGATGTGCCAGTAAGTTTTCACACCATCAAAGAATTTTTTTTGTTTTACATCTCTGTTCAGTTGTTAAATATAAGAGAGAAAATGTTTTGTCTGACCTTCTTCACAAGTAGGCATTATTCATTATTTCTGTATAATTTTCCTGTACTAAGCATAAAAAGCAAAATCCCACTCTTAATTAGATCACTGTAATGCCTATAGAAGGCAGCAGAAGTTGCAGTCATTTTGCAGCCTGCAGGCTTTGGAAGAGCCTGCACTAGGAGGACACCTGCACCCGTGTATAGAAATTACTAGATCACGGAGTTAAAAACTAGTAAAAGAAAGAGAGAGTCTCTTTTAGTTTGTGCAAAGGAGAGCTTGCATGTGCATGGTTCCCTTTGCTTTGCCAGGACTCCTGGGACTGTTCAGTGTTACTGTTATTCTTGCACTTGGGAGTTTCATTGGATGAAACTTTGCACCTGGCAGTACTCCTGCAAAGCCAAGTCCCAGGGACCCCAGGCTGAGATCTGCTCCCTATCTGTGCCTACCCAGTGTGACAACTTCTGCAGCCTGGCTGAGTTTGCTTTTAATACATTTGAATTCAGATTGTTCTTGTGAGTTGCTGAAAACTGTGTGGTTTTTTTTTTCTTTTCCTATTCAGAATCTTCTTACCAGCTCCATTTTAAAGATGCCTGTGTCTGAAGAGGATGGTAGTTTTCACAAAACAGTTGCAGTACCTAGAAACAGGCCACTGGCTAGTCCTCTGCAGGTAACTATTCTTTGATAAAAATATCCTTTATATATAAAAATACATATATATGTCTACATATATATTGCTTTCTCACAGACTAGTTTTAAGTTTTGAGTATGGAAGAATGAGATGTTCAGATGAATGTGGCTGAGGATCTCGCTTTACCTGTGCTGCATGAGGACACAGTGGCTTCAGCTGTGCTAGGAAGCTAAATGGGGCATAGCCCCATGTGTGGAGTGTTGTAACTCAGTTGAGTGCAGTGTTAGATTGGTAGGACTGAGAATTAACGTGGGCCAGAGGCTTTTTTCTATAGACTTCTTGTAGGCAGCACTGCTGTTTTGGGAGAGCAGGGAAGCTGAGTGGTGTGGTGATGGTGGCCAGAATTTGTCACTGGCCTAGAGGTGAGAGGGGAGACTAGTGCTGGCTGGCACAGGTGTGACCTGTATTGCCCATCCAGCCCAGCACCAGGATGGCCTTTCCCGAGTGTAGGCTGAGGCTGGACAGAAATGCAGTAGTAGCTTCTGGTCCTAAGGGGCCTCTAACCCTTCCAGCAAGTTGTATGTCTTGAGATCTCTGAAATTAATTAAATGTGTGATTGTTGTAATGTAAGATAGATGTGAGGCTCGGTTTTATGTATCTGTGCTTTTGCCAAGTGCTAACAAACTCATACATTTGCTATACTTCAAAATATGGGTGTTATATAGGGTCTGATCCAAAGCCCACCAAATAATTAGCAGCCAGTTTGTCAGCTCTTGTGGACTTTAGATGGGACCCGGGCAAGTAATTCAGAATGAAACAATGTAGATAGTCATTAATTATCCTTCCACCACAACCTGCATTTTTGAGGTAAATGAGTGTGATTTAGTTGCTCTGCCTCCGCAGGGGAGAATTAAAGGCAAGTGTGTCATTCCCCAGGGTGAGTCACTGTCAGGAAAGGAAATTGTAACTCCATAGTTCCTGACTTTCAGACAGATTGTCCACACGGCTAATCCTTTCTTTCCTTCCTCTTACCAGAATTTACATTAGGGTTTACTTACAGTAGGAAGGAATGAACCAAGGCTGGTTTTGATTAAGCATTTCTAACCAGGCATTAAAAAGGGAGATAACAAAATTTTACACATCTCCCTGTTTGGCAGAGTTTGCAATGGAGTAGGCTTGTATTTTGCAGAATCATCTGATGAAAAACAGCTTTGGAGAGCAAGGACTATGTCCTCTCCCGGCATAAAGGTGTCTGTAAAGGCTAAAGACTCCTTATTGTTTATCTTCTTTTTTCTCATGAATGAACGGTGTTTTTTTAGGTAGATGGCTAAGACAAGGGTTTGAAGATCTGCTGCCCCTGGTGTAGGGCGGGTACATAGGGACTGAATTCAGACCTTCTCATGGCAAAGGAGCCTAGGTTTCCTGCTTTACAGGAAGTTGCTGGAGCTCCCTGGATGGCATGTGGGAGAATATAGCTCAGCCCTCCTGCCTTGCCAGCGTGCCAACACCTGTCCATGACCTGTGACCCTAGCCAAACTCTGGGCTCCTCCATAGGTTTAGGGCAACATTTTCAGGTAGCTAAAGAGAGTATACTGTGTGTTGTCCTGTTAGTGGTAGCTGCCTGCACTCCAACTGTAATAAAAAAGAAGCATCTGAGGTGCCTGTAGAATAGGATCTTTTGATCTTTGGTTTAACAGTGTTATGTTTCCTGCTATCTAAAAATAATTTCTTTATAAGCTGTTGTAAATGAAAGGGCTTGTTTAACCTTATGTCCTCACTCATGCTGGTTTTGTTCAGGAAGTTTACATGAGTCAATTTGTGGATCATTCTGGATTCAATTCTTCAGTCATTGCTCAGGAAAAGCATGTTAAAAGTCAGGTATTGTCATTGTTTGGATAAAGAGGACTTTTTCTTAAGTAGGAACTGGGTTAAAAAGGACTTCCCAACTCATCTCAGAGTTTAAAGTGTGTTGCACTGAAAGAAAAAGTAGTTGGAAAAAGCTCCAAAATTAAAAGCTAGTATGCAGTTTCTTGGTGCACTAGTATGAAGGTAAAATTGTTCTCTCTGCTGATAAAACATTGATCTTCTCATCTGAAATATAATCTTAAATTAAGGCTAGGGGTTTCAGTGACAGTGTCAGAGACAGCTTTTTCAGAATGAAATAGACTTTTTATAACAATGCAGTATTGTTTGCCGATGGCTGCACTCTTTAATTTGGATTTGGTGTCATGGTTAAAAGTAATGGTAATGCTGCTTGGCTTCATGTCAGAGGGGAAGAGTTTGGCCCCATGCAGCTCAGAAAGGACATGTAGTCTGGCCCTTTTCACAGCAGAAACTGCTGCTGCTCTGTCCTTAATGCTTCTCCTCCTCCATCCCAGTGTAAACGGACTTGTATAATGAGGACATAGCATGTCTAAAGGGTGCAAGGCAGTGGAAAGGTTAGTGTTTTTGCTTGTTGTTGACTTGTTCCATTTTGTACATGAGCAGTTTTTAGCATGTTTTTTTCTATGCTTTCTACATTTCCTAGTTTCTAGTTTGCTATATTGCCCTCATACATGAACACATGCATGGGCACACATATGAACACTGGACTAAATCCATTGATTCCATGCAAGTAGACATGAAACACGAGGGAACTCATCTATGTGAAATCTAATTGTGTCTGCGTATGTTGACATTGCTGCTGTTAATATTTTGGGCCTGATCCAACTGTTCTTGGGCAATTTCTCATTGACCTCAGTCCAAGTAAGAATTACAGCACTCTCTGCACCTTGGGATCTGTGCCTGAAGAAGGAACAGAGAAAGAAAGACAGCACTGAACTTGGTTCTTAAAACTGCCTTTTCTTTTAAATTTGAACTTATATAAGAGGAAGGCAGTATATTTACCAGCCCACAGTATTTTTCATTGCTTTAATAATTTGCATTTCATTTACATAAAGGTATTTGGCTAGCAATAAACTGATCAAAATACTTGATTACTTATTGTTTTGCTGTTAAATTCCAAAGAAGGCAAGAGTAACAGATGTTCAAACAGACTTCTAAGGATATTTTTTACTGCATTTTGGATGCATGATCATATGCAATTTAGTAAATAATAGCTGATGACCATATCAGATAGCATGATATGATTCACCATCACTTAGGAGGAACAGCATGTTGCATCATTTGGCTTATGAGGTCAGGTAGCTGTATATAACAGCACTGGGAATATGGTGGTGTTGATGCTGTACTAGAGCAATGGGAGAAGGCCCTTAGACCCAAGAAGAGTTTGGGCTTGATCTCTGTTTGATCCCTGGTTAAGTCTCTCTAAGATGTTGGATGTAAAGGTAGTTGTGTGTGAGATCTTTCTGATAAGGTGTGAAGGTTCAGCCAGCTTTTTTGTCCTACATGACAAATCTCATGGTTTGCATTGAGTATTATTTTGCTAGCAGGAACAGGAGGTGTCTCACCAAATGCACAGGTTGCCTTGGGGCAGACTTAGTCTTACACTCCATTGCACGGATCCCAAATACTTCTGCTTTATACTGGTGGAGTTAGTTAAGACCTGTATTTTTGCACCCTGTATTTTTGTCACTTAGTTGCATGGCAGGGAGATTTTGACCTTATGAGCAACTTTTCCAAAGGTTAAGATTTTGGGATAACATACTCCAATACTGAGCATGTCCTTGAATATTGCCTCGTAAGAGGTTACATAAAAAAATCTCTGTTTCCAGCCCTTCCTATGTAAAAGTTAGATTTTATATCACATTATGTTCTGTATCAGTAGCAGTACATAATACAAACTATCCTAACATAGAGACTGTAACAGATAGAAAAGTAGGCTAAATCACAGACCTTCCACCTAACCCTGCAGGCTATCAAAAGACACCATGAAATGGAACCTTTTAAGAAAATAGCGCTGCTTTGATATCTTCTTTCCCCAGTAACAAAGGAAACAACACAAGGTAGAAGCCCTGCAAGCTAAAGAGAATGTTCTTCAACCCCTAGCTCCTGTCACTTTCCATTTTTTAACCACAGACTGACACGTTTCAACTCGAATTTCCTGACTTTCAGCGGTTTATGTAACCATTTTCTTTAAAGAGTAAGTTTAAAGGATTTTAAAACAGTTGCTTGCTTAACCTTTTTTCAAGAGTATGAGCTGTCATGAGGCTTAATTTTCTCAGTTTAAAAAGTGAAATGTTATTTCATTTGCAGCTTGTTGTAAGACAAAATCTCCAGGAAAGGCAGCATGGTCTCCTGCAGTAGCAAGCTTTCTCTGGTTTTCCTCCACGGCTTTTTTGGGTCAAGAAGATCCTGGAATCTCATACTCTTCTTTGTTCAATCAAGGGAGAGGGGGAAGCATGCTGTGTTTGAGATTTGCACAGCAAGGGAAAGTAGTCCCATGGGTCTCCCTCACTTGTGTTGCCCCTTCTCTCACCAGTGACTGATGTGTACAGGAAAGAGCTGTGTTTGGCACAGCTGTGGGAGCAAGAGGAGATTTGAAGTTACAGGTCAGGCATTGCATGTTTTCCTCCCAGGGCAGAAGAATTTGGGTTGCAAAGAGATCAGAAGTTAGAGCTGCCCTGAGCAGGTGATGGTCTCTTGGAAAGAAGAAAACTGGCAACTTAACTATTAGTCATTTGCAGCAATGTATTCTGATCCGTGGGGGAAAAAAAGAAAAAAAAGATTGTCCTGTGTGAGTTGCAGGTGCTTAGGCCACTTTCATATCTTGCCCATTAATCTTGCAAAACTTACACATCTAGAGCAGGACTTTTGTCTGAGCAAGGACTTAAGGGTTAAGATCTTAAAAGTGCTGTCAAATAGGTCTTTCTCGCTCTGGTATCATGCTTATAATAAAAGCTAAAAGTTGGACAATTTTATTCTCTCACTTCTAGCAAGCTATGTTTCTGAGAAACTGGGAAAGCCCCACAGTATAGGAGAAGTCTGTCCTGTGCCCCAGAGGAGAACTAGCAATATGAACAGAAATGGTGCTCTGTCTTGGCATATGAAGTCAAATTCATTTATGGTCACTTGAGTTTCTCATTAGTCTTTACTGTCTGGTCTTGATAAGTAAAAGGGCTGCTCTTGGTTCCGCATCCTTACAGAACAGAAAGCCACGTTGTTCTACATGATATCCATTTTATTCTGCTAGGAAATTGTTTTGTTTAGGGCATTGTTTTACTGTTTCAGAAGGAGTACTGCATTTCTGCTCCAAGCCCTCTTTTCAGTCAGTGGCACATTCTGCAAACTATCCATACCATGTAATCTAAGGAAAAACTGTCAAGAAATCCAGCTTTTTGCAGGAGAGAAACACAATAAGAGACCTTCTAATAGTCTGGGCCTTCAAAATATTTTAAATATACTAGCTTTTTTGGTTGTTTGTTTTTTTTTTTTAATAAATGCTTGCACAGATTGACTAAATTAATGGGAATGTGTGTAACATGACTAACTTTGCTGGAGTTGCTGAAGATATCTGACAGCATAGTGGAGCTTTGAAATCTGTCTTCTAACACAGTTCTGTGCCCAAGGATTTTTACTAGTCTTCCATCAGTTTGGGAGTTTGGTAATGCAGGACTGCAGCAGTGTTTGGTTTTGGCATCAGCTCCTAACACACATGGTGTCGTAACACAGGAGCTTTCTTAAGCTCTACAGACAGCAAATGAAAAGGCAGTCCCAGCTATGAGTGCAGTAGGACTAGTTCTGTTAGAAAGGCACCTTTCCCCAGTCTTTTCTTCCCTTACTGTGGTCTTGTTTTCTCTAGATGGTCCAAGTTTTTATTTAAAGTGCTTTAACTGGATATCCCAGTTAGAGCTTTGACAGTTTGTTTACAGTTCACAGCTGCCTGAGGGCGGTTGAAGGCATATTACAGGATAAGTAAGGTAGTTTTACATCCAGGAGAAGGATGTGCTGGTTGGATTATTGCAGTTTAAAAGAAGAGAGAGAGAAAGAGTAAGAGAGAGAGAGAGAGAGAGAGAGAGAGAAGGCCCAGGGACAATGACATAGCTGGGATTGTACTATGGGTCTGTAATTTTATCCTATGGAAACCTGTAGCAGTATACCACTTTCTTCCTACCCAGTCTCTGATTTAACTTAAGGAGAGAAACTGCTGTGTGTGGAAGAGAAAAATACAGCTGGAAGTACTGGCTGAAAAGGCTTAAACTCTTTTAATTGACAGAAAAACTATAACTAGTCTCCCTCTCTTTAAGGCAATGAAAAAGATATATATACGAGAAGAACTTACTGTGGAAATCCCTTTCAGTTCCAAATGGCTAGGAATTTAGGTGCCAAGATGAACACTTCACTCTTAGATGACTGAATTTAAGTAGGATGAATCCACTGAATCAATGAACTCATGTGCCTCAATTCTGATGGGTTTTGAGTCAGGCTTCCGGTTACAAAGCTCTTGTGTTTCCATCCATTCATTTGCAGAGTTGGACCTTTAAATGTGATCAAGAAGATGCAATGAGCTTTCTGAAAAAGGGGTGTTCTGACAGGTTTCTGTGCTGTTTTCCTGCATGTCTCTAGATTTCTGCCTGAATCTCTTTTCGTTTGATACATTTGCTGAGCACTGCTTTCTCCGTGGCACTGCTACTGTCCCGCATCAGGCCAGTCAGTACTTGCTGCGATGCTGGCATGGAAGTAGGGGTTGTGGCATCCCTTTTTACCCTTTTCACTGAGAGATCCCATAGCTGTGTGTGACCAGGCCTGGCAAGGCGCTCTGCCTGGGTCGTGGGACCCAGGACGCCCTGCCAAGGAGGGAAGGAAATCTGCTCGCGTCAGGATGACTTTCACACGTGCCTCTGGCACTGTGCTGAAGAGCTGGCAAGGCAAAGGCTTTGTGCTTTGTTTTGTGTTGGCTGCCGAGAATCAAGGCTTCAGACAGAAAATGTTTATTAAAAATACCCACTGTAAATGTTATCTGGGTTCCCCAGGGTAGAGCTGAAAACTGTCTTAGTAAATATGCTACATCAGAAAACATATTACTTTGGGTAAAATTCTACTTTCTTCACTAGAGCCAAACTCCCACCACCATCACTGAGATGCAAAGTTAGTCTCTTTTTATAAGTTTGTGACAAGAGGAAAAGAAAATAGTATAATACATTTCTGGGAAAATAATACATGGGTCAGAACTTTGTGAGGAGATTCTCCCATGCTGTTCCTGCAGCCAAACTAAAGTTGTTTGAAGCAGGCTCAGGTGAGAGGTCAAGCTTGTCCTCCTGTTGCTTGCTGTGCCTCCTGCCCAGTGCTCCCCAGGGCGGCCGAGCCTGCTGGGAGGGCAGAGGGTTACTGCTTGCCTGAGCAGCTTCTGCCACACTGACATCAGGTTAAATGAAGACCAGGCTTTCAGTGGAATGAGTGACATGTAGCAGCCTGCTGAGATGTTGGAGATATCAGGATACAGATTTATTATCTTTTTTTTCTACTAGGCACATGGCTGTTAATACAAAGAGCTCAGTGTAGATACTGGCGATTAAGCCTAATTTATGAAATAGGGACACTCCTTGCCTGAAGTTTCTTCTATTTTTTAAAAATTGACATGCTGTGACAAATGGACTTTTCCTTACATGTTTTAAGTTATTTAAGGAACCAGTGATCTGTCTTTTCTAGACCAGTACATTGAAGCTTTGGGGCATCATAGGGAAATACTGGTTAGACACATTTCTGTTGAAATGATGGGTTGTTCTGGAACTACCAACTGCTTTTGAGGTGTACAGAACAAATTCAACTTCTAAGTAAAACTGATGGCATTGCACCAGGCAGTTATTTGGTCCCTGATGCAAATATCTCTAAAAGACTGGGGGAAAATATTCACAGGTGCCTGAGAACCACTGAGGATCAATAGGAGGTTGTAGGTTCCCAGCTTATGTAGGTGCCTTTGAAAATGTTACCCTGGAAGCTGTTTAACCTAAACATAAAAGAAGCTGTGGCATGTCGCATGCATGTCTGTGGCACGCAGAAAGTATGTCACACCTGCTTTCTGGCTGTGGCATTTGCCCTAGGCTGAGCCACAGCACAAGGTATACAGCCAGCCCAGGTTGAACTGCACTAGAAAAGAGGTGTATGGCATGTTTGTTCACTTCACAGATGCAGCTTTCCCACAAAACTGCAGAAACTTAATGATCTGAGGCCTGACCCGGTTCCCCTTCAGACAGGGAACTCCCACTGAAGCTCAGCAGGAGTTTTGCTTGCAAAATAGCGTCAGGAGCAGAGACCACATTTAGAACTTCTCTACAGAGAAGAGAAAGCCATATCTAGGGAAGCCTAGCAGAAGTTTACAGTGGACTAACACACTTTTCCTCATCTTGGCAATGCTGCTTACTTATTCACTGGTTTGGTCCCTTTTTAGATTGTAAGCCCTCCGAGGCAGGGAACCTCAGTCCCTGTGTTTTTACCAGTGCCCTGATTAGGGAATGTTATGGGAAATTGTCTATATTTCATATCTTGCCCAGCCTTTTACTGTCCATATGTCTCAGATAATACTGTTTGTAGTCAGAAGAGCATTCTCTAAATATTTAGGCCAGAGAATAATGTAAGGATCCTCTTGTAAAGTTCGCAAGTGGCAGCGTAAAGACCCATGAGCACGCCAGGACAGTTCTGCTCTTAGCAAATGGTTTGTAGTCCACTAATTATGCTTCACCCAGTGTCTTAGATGTTGGGAAGGCATTGGCCACCTCATTGAGCAACATAGTTACTGAACTGCAAAGATGATCCTTCTTGAAAGCAATGGAGAATGGAGAAGGGTTTCTCCTGACTTGTCTTTACTGGTGAATCTTGAGCGTACACCTCAATATTCAGCAGTACTTGTAAGCAGAGAGTTTTCCATTAAGCACAGTCATGTGCGTTTTTGGAATGCAGAGTACTTGTGCAAAAATCTCTATGTGATAATAGAGTTTTTATTCAGGGCTTAGGGAATATCTCAGTGTGGGAAAGCAGACACATTGGATAAGTGAAAGAATTCAATAGAAAAAAAAACCCTAATGTGTGTATACTGGTAAATTCCAGGAGCTTTGAAATTTCATTACTGTTTATAGCTCAAGGCAATGAGAAACATCTCACATGTGTAGTGAGTAAATAAATACAGTGCGCACAGCCCTCTGCAGATATGTTTATCTCACTTTAACATTATCCTAAATGGTGTCTGTAACCTCCATAAATACCACAAGAAGTGAAATGGCTTACATGATAATTAAAACGCTGTTTCTGCTGAGAGTCAGGCCCCCCCCCCTTCTCCTTTGGCGGAGGAGCTGAGCTGAGGGGCATGTGCTAATCGCTGCGCACAGGTGAAAGCAGCCTTGGGCGCGGGACTTTTCGTTAGCTGTGGTCAGGCTGTCACGGTCGTTGGGTTGGTTTGGGGAACTCGGGGACAGCACAGCTGTATTTCTAGAATAGAGGTTCAGCAGCAATTTGTGCACTGTCATAGCACTGAACATTGTAGCTGTGGGCTTTAGCCTGTCTGTGCTCTGGTGACTGTAAAGTCCACCTGCCGAGTACATTCTCTTTTAGACCTTTCATGTAATAGACGGATTAAAGGCAAGGCTACAGATATGGCCTCATAGAAAAGACACTGGCTGAGAGAGAAGCAGGGAGGTTTGGATCCTGGTTCTTGTGGTGAGCCCCTCTGCAGGTCGTCTGGTCTGCCTGCCCTTATGGTCACTGACCGAGGAACGGAAGTGGTATTTTTTTTGCTTGTTGTGTTGAGATTTCAATTTCTCTGGAGATGGGACAACATCCTTCTGCATGTTCATGCAACAGTTAATTAAGAGTGGACCCAACTTTGGTTGGGGCTATGGATAAATCACATGGCATGCAAACCAAATCTCTCTGTTTTTCTAATTTAGCATCTAAACAATGCCTGGGAGTCAGCATCCTGTGGGAAGATCGAGGATCAGATGGCTCTGACGGATCAAGCGCACAAGTACATGGCCACCTTCCCCACCCGGACTCTGGTGATGTGAAAGGTTGACAAATAGAGAAGCATTATGGTTTTGAGAACACTTCACCTCTGCTGGGAAATTCCTGTTCCTCTGCATGAAAACTTTTCATGAATGGGAGAAGAGCCTATCTTTGTTGTGGTACAACAGTTGGGAGCAGCACAAAGTGCATTTACTCACTCAGCATATATATTCTTGTTGGATTTCACCCAACTTAAGAGTTGTTTGTTTTTTTTTAATGATACTTGCCTAAATTATTAGGTATTGAGTTTGAATCAGTAATTAATGATCTTAAGGGCAGGCTTATAATAAAGACAATTTTACTTGTACTTTTTGAGATCAAGCAGACTTAATACACCAGTATTGTTATTTCAGTGATGTGCTAGCCAAGGGTGGGGGTTTGTTTCTTTTTAAAATGTTTTTAATAATAAAAGAGCAGGTACTCAAACAGATATATTTTAAATCACTGAACAAAATGCATTGGTGTAAAATACTGAAATGAAAAGCATTACTACAAACGCTCGTCTGTGCAAAAGGGGAAAACTGATCAAGATCGTGAATGCTCAAACATCCATGCCTCATGAAATACTCTTTTCTGTTTTGGTTCTAGACCATAATACATTGTGTGTTTCTGTTGGGGGGGGGTAATTAGCTTGCTTTAAAAAATATTACTGTATGAAACATAGATTTATGAGAAAAATTATATTTTTATTCAGTAATTTAATTTTGTAAATGCCAAATGAATACTGTGTTTTGCTGCTACAGACCTTAGCATGTAGACATGCTGCTAGTGTAAAAGGAGCAGTAGAGCTTTATATGGAAAGAAAAATGTTGATGTTAGCTAATTGACTATGCACTAGCGTTTCAGACCTTTTTGTTTTAATTTTTTTTACAACATTTATATTTTTCCCCTTTTTTATAAGCAATATTTTTGAACACTGTTCCTGGGAGATTTTTTTTTTTTCTAGATGTGTTGTTTTGTTTCTCATTGGTTTGTAACAGCATGCATTGCACCTTCATATGTTTGGGAGAACACTGTCTTGTTCATGTTGTCTCTTTTGTTCCATGTCTAGCTAGTTGTTCCCTAACTTGGGTCTTGTGTACTGAATCAGGTTTTTAGAAATACATGGTTCTTTGTACTGCTGTATCAAATCTTTATTGATATGGCAAAACACTGATTTTATTTTATTTTTTTATTGTTTCATTTTTTTTATAACAGCCTCTGAATTTGCTGCCTTAATAGCATTTGGTGCAGCTTCATCTGCACTTAATTTTTTATATGACAATGTACTGCCTTGTAGATAAATAAAGTGTGTTCTTTTTTACTTAAACTGTATGGTCTCCTAATCTTGTTTGTCCTTAGTGTTTTGGTGTGTAGTGTTCAAGGCAACAATCAAACTAAGAAGGTTTTTCCCAGCACACTTAGATAAGTAAGGAATAGAGTTTTGCACACCATAGATAGCCTCAAAATCCTCGGTTCTCATTGATTGCTAAGGAAGTGGAAGGAACACAGCACAAAACAATAAGTACTGAGCATGCTGTGGTCTCAAGGCACATCTCTAGTGACACCGAAGTCTGGGTCAGCTTCAGCTCCATTATGGAAGTGTAGCCATGTATGGGCTGAGCCCCAAAGGTGCCTTCCAGTCCTTTTTTCTCCTTCCCCAGCAGCCTGCGTAGTCCCTCCAGCTGAAGTCAGACACTGGCCTTCACACCATGCAGTACACAGAAAAGTAGGAGCAAAAAGGCCTTTTTCACCCTCTGCAAGGGTCCCTTCTGGTGTGCTTTTACCTTTCAATGCAAGAAGAGACTAGTGCTTGCTGCAGTCCCCTCCAAGTTTTGCATGTGTTTCCCATCTATCCCTCATGTGCTGCTGGGGCTCTCAACCAAATGCTGGGGGGCTGGAGAGAGCCAGCCCCCAGGGAGTTTCTCAGTGGGTACTGCAGGCAGGACTCTGGTGCTGGGCATGGATTACAGAGAAGGGCAAGTCTGTGGGAGCACTTGCCTGTGCTGAAGCTGTGGGCTCGTGCCAGAAAAACGCTTGTGCAAGACGGGAGAGAGGACTGCAGGATGCAATGGAGTGCAACGTGGGAAGAGGGAAAGGCCTGCCTTGAGGCACGCCACACATCTTAAGCAATGTGTTACAGCTTAGGGGGGAAAAAAGAAACACCAAGCTTATAACAGTCTTCAAGGCAAAGCTCCTGCCTTGTAGGGCTCCCGTGTTAACTGCACCAATCCTGACTAAGTTTAAACAGATCATTATCCCAGTGCTGGGAACCATGGAGGCTCAGCCTGCTGGTGCCCAGCATAAGGAGTGGGCTTTTCCCCCCCTATGCCTTCAGTTGCTTTAAAACCCATTTTAAACATGTAAAAATATTACAGTAATTGTCTTGTTGTTGGACACACTTAGAGCTAATACAGAGGAATATGTTTCTTTCCCCCTTTCTCATTTTACTACAAATGCAAAGCACTCAGTAGATTCAGGCTGATTTGCATATGTTTCTGCATGCCTGTGGTGCTCAGCATGAGCGAAGTTGATGCTGTACCCAGGAACCTGATTATTTCCCCTTCACCAATACTGGCAAAATTTCCTTTGCAGCAAAGTGCCACCTCCTGCATGTGTTTCTCACACAAATATCCCCATGTGCCTGTGCTCTGCTCACTGTCTGAAATACACATTTTTCAGAGGCCCAAGTGAAGTCCTGTCTGTCTGTTAAATTCCATCTTGAGCATCGGTCAGGCAACACCTATCCTGAGGCAGGTCCATGTAAATGCTCTTGGTGACAGCTACTTGGCCTTGCAGTGGCCCTTTGCACAGGTGTATAGCCATCCTGGGCCCACGTAAACCTAGAGTAATCTGCCCAAACGAAAGCAGGCTCAGTCAAGTTCTCATTTAATGGAGAGTAGATATTTGGCTCAAATTCCTATTAACCTTTTTCTTCGCTGTAATTATAATTTAATAATGTTGTCAGTGGGAATTCTTTTGATTTCTGAAAAGAATTTAAATTATCATTTCAGCATGTGCCACTAATTAAAAATGAAGAGGCAAAGGAGCCAGGGCAAAAATAAAGGAAAACACCAGAGTGTGAGGTGTTTCCCAGTTAATTCCCTGTAATTCTGCAGATTTCTATGCAGAGAATCCCAGGGGTTCAACTCCCACAGGTCTGACCTACGTGACAGCTTTAAGCCTAAACTGAAACAGGGCCAGAGCTTGAAATGGTTTGGGGAAAAAAAAAAAAAATTACAGCTTGAATGAAAGAACCAGACATTGTAGTTAGGAGCCAAATAGCAAATCTGCTGAGGGTAAAGCTGAGTCCAAGCACAGCATTGAATATTCTGTAGCATAGAGTGATCCTTCAAAAAAGCCAGAAGGCTTTTTCTTAGTATTTGTAATCTTGATCTTTATCCGTGCCAGCTAAGTCAATGGCAATCAGCCCTCCCTCAAGCCCACACAGTCAGACACATAAGCAAAGGGTGTTTCTGTAGGGTTCTGATGGGAGCATCATAATCATCACCTCTTACTCCTGCCGTATTTAATTGTGTTTCTGCCTCAGTCCTGATTTGAGACAGCTACGATGGAAAAGCACAGAAAAAAAGCCTTGTTCCTAGAAATCTATTTAAAATGTATTGGGATTTGGGGTTTTTGATGGTTGCTGTTTTCTGTTTTGAAGAGCATGTTAAAAATATTTCTGTTTGGGGAAGAATGATTTTGAGGCACTGGTCTGCATTTTGCCTGTGTCCTTGTTCCCTAGCACAAGTGGAGTCAGGCAATGGCCCACATGCTCCAGAGCAATGGTGGCATCCTGCCTGGGTGGCCAAGAAAAGACACTGGTCACATCTTTCAATCACCAGGCTAATGTCTTAATTCAAAAGGAAGTCATGTTTCCTGACCAAATGTACTTGTTCCCTTTGTTTGCCTCTTTTCTTTGAACTTGACTTGGATGTCTCAGCAGTTTTCACTGAAGACCCTACTACCAGCAAAAACTTGCTTGAGACTTTTTTGCTCTCATTGACTGATGGAGGTAAGACAACGAAGAGAGACCATAGAGGTCCAAATTCTGCCTTCAGACATATTTGCAAGCTGGCAGTGCTTATGCAGCATATTGCTAAGGGCTCAAAATGTATTCACTGTGCTATTATTTTTCCATAAATTATTTGCGGGTTTTTTGTTTTTGTTTTTTTTTACAATCCCTCTTGATACATGACATTTCTAGAAGGCATTTTTCCAATCTATTTGAGTATCAGAATAATTGCTGACTTTTTAATTGTTTTGTAAATGAGCCTCCCCTTCTCAGACTGCGCAGGTGCTCATTTACAGCCTTGCTCGACCCGCACCCAAGGAAATTTCGTTTCATGGGGAAACAACTTTTACTACTTGATTCAATCACTACTCATCACCACAGCTCCAAGATGTGCTCTTGCACACACATCTGTCAGAGAATTGAAGAAGACGAAGAAGAAAGTTTCAGGAAGCTCTCCCCAGACAGGTTTCTACACTAACCATAGAGACCACCTCTGCATCTCCCGGTTCCTGCCAGCCCAGCTGCAAGCCTGCTATGGCCCTCCCGATGCAGGCAGTCCCCAAAGAGCTTTGACAGGGTGCCTGCAGGTGTGCTTTCCTGCCTGCTGCCTCTCTTTCATGTTTCATTAACTCTCTCATCAGCGTAGATCAGTACAGGAGTTATCTGAAGGTGCAGGGAGGCCTTAAGTATTTCAGTGATGGGTTTTTGATATCAGTGTTCCTACCAGCTCAAGGTAAAGACCTCTGAGGTGCTGGCTCAACCTTCCTGTGCAGATAAAGGTACTGCTAGCATGTGCTGCCACCTGGGAAATGGAACTCTGCAGGGGGTTTGTGTTCCTACCTGCCCATCCTTGCAAGCCTTGCTGCACCAAAGAATTAAACTGAGAAACAGCCATGGTTTGTTGCAAAGGCTTAAAATATCCTTCAGCGAAATAATAAAGAAAAGCGATGATACTTTGCTTTGCTTTGCTTTGCTTTTCTGCTCTGCTCTGCTGATACTGGCCATCCACTCTGCTCTCCTTCCAGCTTCAGCAAGGCACACACCCCTGAAGGGGTCTGGCCCAAACACTGCTGAAAATAATACCCATTCATCCCCATGAGAGCAGTGAGCCCAAGCCAATATTTGGTCAGGGCTAAGGACATATATCATTTCCGTGCCCATGGCTGATGGGCTCCTGCCACTCCCACTCAGGAGAGGTGGCACATACTCAGGATGGTGCTCCTGCTATCCCCAGGTTCAGGATCACCTTCACTGAAAAGGGAGCTCTGGTTATATCTCAAAAAACATCCTCCAGTCAAGGAGGTACACAAAAGCCTTTCGCTGGAGTTGATTTGCCTCTGGCTAGGAGGCCCACCAGGAATTGGCAGGACAGGCCATGTTATTCCCAGTTTTTGTACTCTCTCAGCAGCTGCCGGCCTGCCCAGGATAGGGATGAATTCTTCTGCTGCCCTGCAAGGGTCCCACAGTGGCACTCCAGGAGCAGCAACTCACAGGCTCACCTCCTGAGCTGTCACTGATGCAGGCACAGCCTTAACTTTCTTTAATCAAAGAAGTTAGAGTAATTCTTTCCTTGCCAACCTCTGATTTGTGGCCACATCCTCTAACAGAAAACCCAAACAAATACAAGAGCAGTTTGCATGGTGATAAGCTACAGAACTGCTGTGATAGTCATCCTTCCATCACTGCTCTGAGACATGTGGCTTTCTAGTACAAACCTTCATTGCATCCAGTTGGCATAAGTGCTGTTTGGATCTCAGAACAAGACCCAATACGATGAGAGAGGAGTGAACCTGGCACACACCTGCACTGCAATTTTGCCACAGGCATCACAAAGCAGCAAACTTGATGATTAAAATAAGATGCTGAATTATTCTGGTGCCGCCCTCCCTTGATAACTTGTCACTTCCAAGTTTTGCTGTGCTGTCTGTCTGATATCCAAAAACTACTTGTTAACATCCTCTCTGGCAATTGATCAATCCAGCAACTTGACAGCTTGAATGGACTAAAAGTGAAAATGTATTTGATACTTTGGTTTGTCTTCCTGTCAGTGGTACAAGCTCTTCTTCCTTTCTCTTTAACACCCATAACTGATTTTTTTCAAGGTATTTCCAATAGCAGAAATCCACTTTTGTCTAGAGCACAGGAAGTTTTCCAGTAGGCTGAATGTCCCAAATGTGCCCCTGTACCCTCTTGAAGCCGATGCTGAAGATGCTACAGCTTCTTCCTTGCTATACCCAGCAGGTTTTCACACTCTAATCCAACTTTTCCAGTAGAACCAGACTCTGTGGAAGAAGGAAAGCCCAACTGCTATGTGTGTAGGTTTGGACCAACTAGATTTCTATTGTGTGTACACAGGCTGGCCGAGGTCACCCTAGTTCTGGAGAAATGTTCAGGTGTTACAGTGCTAAAGATGTTATGAGAAGTTGCATGTAGAATAACACCATCAAGCCACTGAGTGTGCTGCCCTTGCAGTTTCCAAGTCCTTGAATCTTCTGAGGAAGTTTGCGTTCATTAGAGAGATGCTGCAAGTCAGCAAAAGGAGAAACACTTCCCCGAGAGGTGATGATTTTCCTTTACATTTACTTAAGCTAAGTAAGTGTATGCAAATATTTTCATGCCTTTCTCTCTCTCTTTCCCTCTGTATATATACTTACTTATTCTGTTAGAAACAAAGGAGTGATATTTTACTGAGGAGGCCCAAATCCCAATCAGCAGCCTGAATCTATCATAGGCTGTGTATCATATGCTTGGGTCATGGACACTCTTGGCCACCAGAACAAAAAATCATAAAGGACAGAACTCAGACAAACATCAGACTCTGCAGTCAGAAAAAGAGAAAACCATCCAAACAAGAAATTTCTGTGAGAATGTCTTCTCTGATGAGAACTGAAACTGCAAGTCACTGGTTTTCATTGAAAGCAATGCAACCAAGAGTCTGAAATCAGTCATGTCCCCCAACTGATGAGTCGTCTGAAAATCTGCCTCCTTCCAGAACACACAGAACCTGAGATTTCTCAGCTTCTTCATTTGTGATCATAGGTTTCTGTAAAAGGGTAGTTCATGATTAAAATGAAATTAATAATCTTCATAATAATAAAGACACCATGGAAGCAAACGTACACTGAAGTTGTCTGACATGTTTTCTTTTCCCCAGTGAATTATGGATTAATTTTTGAATTTATGCTGCAACTGATTTCACACAAAACCTTTTATCTTAGAAGTTAGGTTGCCAGAGGTTTGTCCAGATAGGACTTAATTTCACAACTATATTTTAACTTAATTCTTCCATGCCTGCTGCAAGAGTTTCCAGCCAAGTCAATGGGAGTAATCATGTGAATAACACACACAGGTTTTGGCCTGAAAATCTCTGCCACCCTCATTTGTGGGTCAAGGTTGGCCTGCCTGGGGAAAAGCACAATGCAGTGCCAACAGTGAATGGCCTTTACGTGGTCCATTTCCAAGAGATACAATGATACCACCAAACCACCAGGACTGTATGCACATAATTAAAAGTGACAATGCAGTCATTTGTGAAAGATATAAGACAGCCATGGTAGTTAGGGACACATTTGCATAATCACATTAACTTTAAGGACCTACTTTAAAATTGACCTAACAATGGCTGTCATTGTTTAAAGCCACAGCTGTCCATGCTGATCGGACAATATGCTTGGTCAACTTGTGTCGCAGACATCTTCTTCAGGAAGATTTAGAAAGTTTGACTGAAAAAATTGTGGGCTCCAGGACATCCTGTGAATGTTCGGCCTCACAATGTGGCGCGGGTATCTGGGAATCCACAGCTTTCAGGGCTGCACAACTGTTGCATTTTCATTGGGACTGATGTAATTTATGACACAGCTTTATTTTTCAGAATTGTTCATCAAGGTCTTGTGATAAAGTACACACAGATTACTTATTGGCTGCTAAGAATATTACAAAACATGAATAGTCTAAGCCCTGGTTATTTTAGGCTTCAGCAAATTACTGTCAACATTTGAAAAAAATATCAGAACTTGTACTCCAGACATAACAATTCAGTCACATGTTCCTTCTACATACAAGGAAGAGTGAACCATTTTCAACTTCATGCGTGTCGTGCACAATCATTGTCTACCACAAAATTGCTGATGGTCAGCCAAAAATGTTCTTCATTCACACTGGTGAATGTTCTTCAGTAGAAAAAATATTCACATAAATTATCAACACATTTCAGGGTAGTTTGTCATATGCAAGGTTCTGATGAAAACCTAGACTCTTCTTAGTTAAGATTTTTTTTTCTCGTTCTGATATTAGAAAGGCAGCCTTGTCCACCTTGAAAAACATGTTTATTTTAAGTATTTTCAGGATTCTCAGACAATCAAGGTGGTACTGGATTAGCTGCAGGGAGCTCAGAGTTTCAGTTACAGCTTGTCTTCTTTGAATAACACTAACCACAGGTAGGAGAATGACTAGAGCACACACTCTAGAATGGAAAACAAATAAAGAGAAATATCGAAGAAAAAAAAAAAGAGTTGTAGCAGAAATGGTTCAGCCCTTTCTGAGAATGAGGCTGAGGAAAAACTCGTTTCTCTTTGCCCTAGTAGGCCTAGTTAGCATAGCATGAGTCTGTGAACTTTAACTGACTTTTTCTTTTGCATTGCATATACTGTGATTAAAAACCCATTTAGGCTCCCCACTGTCATTTGGTCTTAAACCATAATAGCCAGTTAAAATATTCTTACATTGGTTTCAATTAAGAAACTCTCCTGCCTTTACACTGATGATCAGGGACTTGAAATTTTAAGCAGGAGTATCATTTGTGACTTCATTTGCACTGGAGCACCAGGAGTTCAACTCGGTTTGGCAGCTCCCCTCCTTGAGACCTTCTGGGCAGGATGCACCACCCATCTGAGGGTAGGGGGCTGCAGCTGGTCATCTATTACCCTGCTCCTTGGGGTAGGGGACAATGCAATGTCACACAGGGGCTCAGCTGAGCTGCCCTGGTCTCTAAGCAGGGCTGTCCTGCTGTCCCCTCACTAAGCCTACATGGGAAGGATGAGGTTACCCAACACGAATGTGGAAGGATGCAGAGCAAGGTGGGTGTAAAGCCAAGTTGGGATCAATGGGAATTACTGGCTATGAGCCAAATGTAAATGTGTGTATGAATGTGTGCACACACATAAATGTGCCTGTGTAAATAAGATTAGTATTGTAATGAATATACAGAAAAGTGGGGAATGAGGGGAGGGTGAATAAATTGCATGTCAAACCTCAATTCTGACTCCCCTAACTTTGAAGTACTGCACTCCCAAGCCTTAATGATCTTTTAATTTATACTTTAAATGATAATTTACCTTTTCATTATTCAAAAGATGGGCAACACTTGACACCGATACTTTACATTTAAGCAAAGTAATTGAAAAGATGCAAATGCTTTTACTGAACAGATATGCAGAATGCCCTTCTGCATTAAGCACAGGTAAAGTGAATAAGCATATTAATATAGGCAAAGCTTCACTAACCACACTGTTATTTATATTTTAGGTACTTAGTTCATTATGAAGATCATAATTTATTCCTCATATTCATATCTGATCATAATAAGGCTACTGGAATAGTTCAATAGCATTACAAGAGAACTGCAGTTAGAGCAAAGATAGGGATGAGATCTGTGAAACTTCTTCAGAAACACCTATGCTATTTCAGCACTTTACTCTTTCAGTACTTCAGAAACCCCTGTACTTCAGTATTAACAGAAAATATAGCTTCATATCACTTAGACACTTACAATTTTCCCACACAAAGGAAACCCTCAGAAGTGAGTGCTGTTAAAAGAAAAAAAATGCAATGGTTGTGTACTGTGGTCTTCTAACAGTCAAACTTTTGGCAGGGAAAATAATTTGACACCTTCAATTGATCTTATTCTAGGCATCCAAAGAGCTATGGCAGTCCCTTTAAGTCAATGTCAGGATTCATTAAATAATTTTTACTTTTGAAAATCAGCATTGAAATACTCATACAATCCTATGGATTTGGTTATTACCAATGAACATGCTTTTGTTGCAATGAGGTAACTAGATGTTTTGTTATACAAAAAATCTTGCATAGTTTTGCGGGGGATCCAGAATTGAACGGTCAGTTTTCTTTTTTCACTATGGCAAGGATGACATTAGTAGCCCTGGGATTTCTGTCTAGAAAAAAATCTTAATATTTCATAGGAGAGACTAAAATGAATAAAGCACAAAGGGCTGAACTAGGGAATCCATCAACGTGCTCAATAAGTGGAGCATCAAACCCCTCCTCATCATCAGACAGGTCCAGTACCACCTGTCTGTCAAGAATATTTCTACATCCGCACTACAAAGTGCATGCCATTGGATGCCATTCCCAGTGCAAACTCACATGCAAGCCTATTCAATGAGGGCTAAACCCAAAGCTTTGCCAAGTGAAAGGCTAACTGCAAAACAGCACAGCATTCAACTCAGGTCTTTTCCACTAACTTGCCCCCTGCAAAGTTTGGACATCTAAAAAGGAAATCACACTTGCCTTTCAGGCTTCATCCTTCTGAGATAAAAACTTGCTCATTTGTTTAAGCAATCAGCATTCACTTTCTGCAGTTAGCACTGTTTGTTGATGGATTAGAGTATTTCACGTTTTATCTCCACCATTTTACACAGACTATACCACTTATACTAAATGCATGTCTGCACTGGAGAACAATTTGAAATAACTTGAAAATTATGTCAAACAGTAACATAAAATTGGCCAGTTACAAATAGCACCTATGGTAGAAAATACATATTGTAAACACAACATTAAATCCATCCTCTGCAAAACAAAATTACATTATTAATACATCTGGATGTAAAATGAGGCATATGAATAGGATTGCAACTGCTTTATATAACTCTCTATTCCAAAGAAAAACAGTGAGTCATTTATCTTAATGATGCCAATATTCTGCCAAACATAAGATAAAACTGTGGAGTGGGGATAGAAAGTTCAGAAACTATTCAAGCACCATGCAAGTTCTCATCAGCTATCAGGAAAAGTAACTCATTTACTACAGAGTCAGACAAGGTTTACAGGGAGAGCAATATTTTTATTAGACTGCCTGATACAGCTTCTTAGATCAATGGTTGAACTAATGCAGAGATATTACAGACTTTGATTTTCCCTGCAGCAAGAAAGCATAACCTCATTTGCACCCTTAGGCAATCACAGGCACAAGAGCATTCACTAATTACATGACACATGCATGACGAAGTCTTGTCCCATGACTACATATGAAAGCAGTGGTGCAAAATGAGTACCAGCAAAACCTCCTACACAAAGTTAAATGTGGCAATAACACCACACGCCAGAAAGCCTAAACAGCACAGATGCATAGGAGCACAGTGTGTATATACTAAACCAGGTAAGAGCCTCAACCCAAGTCTTGTCCTATTTTGCCTGACACAGCAGGTGGTGGTACCTGTTGCTGTAGAGACAGGTGAGAACTATCTGCAAACCAGCTGAGTATTTTCTGCAGTGATGGAGAAGAGGCAAAGACATTTTTTTGGGGTGCTGCAAGCCTTGACGTGTGAGATTTGGTTAATCTTTCTTAATACCAAATGCTATTTTGTAGCCAGCTACCCGTGTTATACATATAAATATAAACTGTTTAAAGACAGATTAGCATTAGAAGGTCATAGGCAGCTCAAAAAAAATTACGCAAAACCCACCCAGCTACCTCCTCCAAAGTCCCCCCATACTTCATGCAATATACATGTGAGTTACTTTCAGCTGCTGTAACTCACTGATCTCCATTTAGTAACTTCTGTATTTTTTCCTCTTTTTATGTGGCACTTTGAAGGTGTGGGCTTATAGAGCAGTGATGTAAAACAACAACCCAAGAAAACAACCTAAATTAAACATCTTGTATCTCTGAAAAAAGCAGGGGGGGGAAGTCAGATGTCATTTACTTCTGACATTATTTTCAAAACCCACACAAACAGTGCGTAACTCTTTAACTTTTCCGATGGATATTTTGAGGTTTTCTTCCTGCTAAAAGCCCTTTTCTGGAGGTTGTTATCCTGCAAGTCTTATGTTCCACTCACATTTAAATATCTCAGTTCTTAATACTGCTATTTACCTATTGTTTATTTCTATCACAGCACTAGTCAAAAATGTCAAGGGGAACCTTACTGTATGACACAGTGTCACACAACCCCAGAAAATTTCCATTGGGTCAAGCTGAGTTGCTGCTATGAGAATTATTTAATAGTATTGGGTTGTTGCAAGAATAGATCTTGCACCTTCAAAGGGTCCATGTGTTATCTGCTGCTCACAACAGGCACTGAAGGCACATTCACGATCAGATGGGACTACTTACTTTCATCATAAACTACCACCTGATGACATAAATCTACAGGGTATCTGTGAGAACTTCTTTCACAAGCACATATCAAGCTGTACAGGTAGAGCTGCCAAGCAATTCTTTGCCTTGCTTTGGATTATCAGAACAGCTACAACAGCTCCTATGTTGAGGAACTACAGTAGTGACATTGCATGATATGTGTTACACAGGGGTGGCTTATGCCTTCAGCTATGGTCAATCAGTTTAGGATTCCTTCTGTGCTTCCACTGCCTCTTAAAAAAAAAAAAAAAAAAAAGAGAGAGGGAAAAATTGCTTGGTACTTATTCCTTTAGAGTGGAGACCTCCCTGCAGTAGCTAGGAATGTAGGCACATGCAGCCTCCTTTCTGTTTTGCCATGTTCTGTGGAAATTCAATCACTTTGATCCCTGGGGAGGTGAGATGGAAGTTGGTCTTCACCATTTAATTTTTTTATAGATAGCAAAGTCCATCCTTCCACCTGCATCCAAAGCACTGAGGCAGCTGGCAGAACAAAGCACTAGAGAAAAATAGTTGACCAGAATCTATCTGAAATTGCCAGCATACAGGTGCAGTCTTGTTTTTCATCTCAGTTGCAGCAGTCCCTAGTGACTGTCAATGTTTTACTGAGACTAGTTAACCCTTTCTTTGCCTAGAATGGATCAGAGAAAAAAACCCAACCAACCAAACAAAAAAAAACCCCCAATCCACCAACTGGCCAAACAAGAATAAAACTACATGAGTAGAGAAATGCAAGAATCATGCCTAGTCCAGAACTGTGTTACAAATAAAAAGGTTGCTACAAAAGTAAAAAAGGAACAGCAAAACTACGGAAAAATTTGCTTCTTGGGATTGCTGAGATAGTTCCAAGGTTAGCATGTTACTTCTAACACCTGAAGGAGGTGGTAAAGATAAGCAGAGAAATCACCCACTGCTGAAGCACCGCCAACTCCTGAGCGCAAAGGAGCAATTGTTAAACACGGAATAGTAAAACTCCACAATAAACTTGGATAAGCACTGCGGACAGGAAGTCAGGAAATATAAACAACTGAAGTAAAAGATAAGACTTCGAGGATAGATAAGAATTCCCAAAGCTGCAGTTTGGCGGAGCCGTCAACATTAAACATTCCTTCAGATCCTCAAGGAGAAGTGGTGGCAAAGGAGCCTTATGAGGAAATCCAAGTGCAAAAGGCAAAACTGTTCCCTGACGTGCTACCTTGTGCTCCTTCTCTGTCTGGTTGTTCGAGTCCTAAACTACAGGCTTCCACTACTACCCTGAGGAGATGATCCTGTAATCCCAATGTTAGGATTTTTCCATTTACATGTAGCCTAAGTTTTGCTTCTCATTTTCATCTCATTCCTGCTATTTATACCTCCTTCCATTAAAAAGACAATGTCCATCGTTATCATTTGTGTATTATAAATATTTACCTCATTTTCACACTCTAATGAAATCACTGTCATTAACAAAGATATATTTAGTTCTCTGCCAGCCTCCATGGAAGACACCCTCAGTGATGGTAGAGCTGTTCCAAACCCCTCCAGCCCTCCAGGAACAGGCTCACCACAGGGAGAGGGAAAAGTCCTTGTTTCTTGCTGCCATCACCTAATACCTCAACATGCCACTCTCAAAATGCACTGGTCTTTTACCCCTTCCCCAATCACATGCTGAGCACATGTCTGACTTCACTAGCAGTGAAGTTTCTTCCATTGTGGAAAGTATAGTTGGACCAGGTTACTTCCCCCTCCACCCAAAACCTTGGTTTTTCCATAGCAACTTGAATTAGACCTAACTGCCCCCCTGATTTGTCACGAACACTGACAGCTTCCTACCCACCAGCAAAAGCTGAGCAATGGCAGGACAGAAAGGTCAAACAGACAGGCAACATCTGGGCTTGTTTTTACCTTCATTCTTTGGTGCCTTGGTTTCCAGGGTGGAGAGTTCATAAGGATGCTCTGCAGCTGCTCTCCAGCTGTGACAAAACCCAGACTCAGCTCAGCTAAATCTGTATCTGTAAATAACACGGTTTTGGTAAACAGAGTAATGCATAACTCTGGGATGGTAAAAGGGGGAAATGGGCAGCAAATTCTCAATTGTGCTGCTACAGCAGGAGTTCAGCACTAGTGTCATTGCTGCTGAGCCCTGTCTGAATCACTTCAAATAAGCCAGCTCAAAACACCTCATCAGCTCAGAGTCTGGAATTCTTGAGCTGTAGTCACATTTCTGGCCCTGAGCAAAACAGCCCACTGTGACCCTCAGGAGCAGTGTCAGGGAAAGCGATGATCCAAACCCAAGAGGCCTGCCACAGTGCTGGAACTGCTGGAAAGCCAGGCTGTGATGCAATACTTTGGCAATCATCAGCTATGCTGCAGTAAAACTTGCACAGGTGTTCCAGTTGTGCTTTCTATATCCCTCACTTTGAAGAATGCCACGTGTAGACTCAGTTAAAGGGAAAACATCTCCCTTGCCAGGACACTTCAACATCAAGTTTCAGACATTCTGTTGGCTATAAAAATAGAAAACACTGTCAGAAAGTATCTCAAGTGGTCATCTCCATGCTTTCAGGCAGCATCAAGCCTGAGAAGCATTTCTGCAATGGATACGTTTAACTTCTTCCTGGATGTTTACAGTGGTGGAGATACCCAGTTTCCTCAGACCTCTCTGTTCTTCGTGCAATGTTTTCTCAAAGACTTACCTGAATCTTGCTTGCTGCAGTTCAAGCCTATTCCTTCCTTTTCAGTCAGCAAAAACATGGAGAATAGATTGCTATTTTCCTCTTTGCTGCAGTGTTAATAGTATTAATAAATAATCATCCTCTAATGAAACAGAATGGTATTTAGAAATATCAGCCATTAGGAGCCTTCAGCTGAAAGGCAGCTGAAGAATGAAAAAACCTGCTCTCTGAAGTCTAATATTTCAGGATTTAGCTGGATTCACACTGCTAACTTTAAATTCCACAGCAAATGGAACTCTAGGCTTGCAAAACAACTTCCTCCCATTTATAAATCATATCACTTTGCATGTATTTGAATGGTCAAACATCTATTTAGTCCCTGGAATTATTTGTTCTTTCATTAATGGAGACTAGATGAAAGCTGCAGATAACAGCTCATACTGATTGAACACAAAGTAAAACCCCTTTATTGTAAAGGATCTGCAGCCTGAGCACCATGGCAATAATCTAATGATGCCAAAACTTGGATGGCCTTCAAATGCTCCAGAACAATAGGTGCTGCCAGCATGACCTACACGAGGTACCAGTGACTGAAGCCAGACTCTGCAGTTACACTTTCCCGCTGCTGCCGTGGGCAAGGGCAGGGCCCCAGGGGCACCCAGGAAAGGCTGTGCATGCAGAGAGCTGGGCAAGGGGCCAGCGCTGCTCAGGCCCTGCCTCTTGGGGCTCCTCTTCCTGATTTAGACCCTCTGAAGTCCAGCTGCTAAAATTCAGGCAGAGGAGAATCTGAGTCCCTGTTAGAGTATTCCAGAGCAGTGAAGTCAAGCAGCATACACGGACTTCAGCGAGACTTGCCCAGCGATGAAGCCTGTAAATGTCTACATTTGCAGACTTCCACATCTTGAAGCTGACAGCAGCTCAGCCTGGGTGAGAGGTATGGGATGGAAGTTGTCCATAAAGCTGCTTGAGCACTTGAGAGCAGACAGTAAAGGAGCCTTCTTGAGGACAAGTGTGCAGCACACTGTGGACAATTAAGATTGTGTGCATTCAGCTGTACACCAGCAGCCTCTTTTGAAGAAATGTCCAGCTTCAGTCATTTGACTCCAAAACCCAAATTATTTGAGTGGCTGGTGGGATTATTCAATGTATGTGCCACAAAATCCACAGGTACTCTGTATAGCATAAAACTAAAACACCGCTGGAGCAAATACATTTTAATTGCAAGCAAAAAGTGGTTTCTCAGACTAATACTTGGAGTGGGTTTGGTGCTTTCAGAGGGTTTGTGGGAATGGGAAAGGGTAAGGAAAATAACTGAACCAAAACATGGTGTGGTTAATTTCCTGACTATTATTTCCCTCCTTTCCGCCAAATGGTTGCATTCACTGACTACATAATTTCCTGAACAGAAATCTTGTTAATTCTGAGTTGTGGAGAAAGAGTCCCCCATTGAGAAAAAATGTGAGAACATTACAAACTGTTCACTGGCTGAGATCACATAGCAAATAAAATGGACATGAAAAAGGCCAAGTTCTTCAACAATGAGACGTTTCCAACTGGACCACAGTATTTATTTTAGTTTAAACATATTGCTCAGTGAATTAATGAAATGAAGGTGCACAGGTCAGGACCCAACAGAAATATTCTCCTCTACCTACTATCATCATATCAGGCTAGACATTTTTCAAAAGCCTAAGTGGTCACAGCCTTTATCAGTCTCGTTTCAAAGTAAAGACACTTCGACTCCTTAATGAGAGACTGCTTACAACTAAGATAAATACTGGAATTGCAGCATGACCCCCCGGTCTATTGATATGACATTATTATCTCACATACTATAAAATAAGCAGGGTCTCCTCAACTACTTTTTAACACATTTGTGTTCTGTTATCAAATCAACACACCATTTTATACTGGGCAGGCATTCCTTTTTGTGGCGGACAGCAAGTTGGGTTGCTTGCCAGCTTATCCGACATTTATCTTCTCTATCTGTTTTGATGGTAATTATCACTTTTGAATGTAAGACACCTGAGGGGAAATGTAACCTCTCTTTGCTTGCCATGGAATATACTTCAAGGCTTTCAGTTTTTCTGGCCAGACTCCCATCCCAGATTTTTGGAGCTCCAGCGGGGCTTGCTCTACTATTATAGCTGCCAGCAGAGCGTGTATTGTAATAAGTTATAGTGTCCAACTACAGCTGAATAATCCACCTTTACAAACAAAGGCCTTTTCCAGAGCTCTCTCCTCTCATGCCTGATACTGTCAGCCCCAAAAATAAAATAACCAAAATTGCCTAGTCAAGCCATAAAACTGAGAAACATGAGTTTACAGAGTACTTAAAAAAAACAACCAACCAAAAAAAAACAACAAACCAAAACCAAAACAAAACAAAACTCCCACAAACAAACAAACAAACAAACAAATAAACCTAAACGTTAAAACTTAGTCCCATCATAAATAAGGTCTATTTTTCATCTATTTCCTGAGTCATAGGTATGTGACAGCTAAACTTTTAAGATTCTGTTAGACAAGTGCTTGAGGACTGTACATTGTCAGGGCAGTCTTACACAGATTAACTCTCAGGCTTAACTCACAGGAGAAATACTAGTATCTCCAGCTAAAGACAGGGAAATTGAGGTGGAGGTTCAATTTACCCAAGGCCATGCCATAAATCATTGGAACAATACAATCAAAACCGAATAGCCACAGGCTCATCAGTTCTTGAGAAAGATTCAGGGTCAGGATTTTTGCTCCAGATAGAGATTTATGACAGAAGAGATAATGAATAAAACACTTTCACCATAATTTTCTTCTCAAAGAATGGTTGTTATGCACCAACACCAACCTAGTGAGTTTTACAGATGCTGTTTTAGAGGAAGAAAAAGGTAACTAATAATAGTACACATAATATATAGAGAGAAAGGAAATATATGATCATATAATTTAAATGGACACAGAAATACTTTCTTTTGCTCTATCACAGTGTTGTAAGATAAAACTAAGCTTGTCCACGAGGGAGAGAAAATAATAGACAAGCTTTCAATGAAATCACATGGACTTAGATTGCACCAAGCAGAGATGCCTTACTTCATGCTTTCTGTAAAAATCTATGCACAGTTAAGCATCCCTATTTTGTCTCCCATACCTTACTTCGACTACACTAACAAATCCAATCCCTTGCACATTCTTCATAAGTTTCTAAATCCCTTGTCTCCCCCATTGCTGTTCCCTGACCCATGTTCAGTTTGCCTGGAGGCTTCAGGATGAGATGCCCAAAACTAAAGCAAAGTATTCCTGCTGAAGCCTCACGGGTATAACTTGGAAAGAAATAATCATCTTCTGATCTTGCACATTTCAACCCTGCTAATATTAACACTCAGATGACCTTTTTTTCAAACAGACACAGCTTGTTGTTGGTTCACTTAGTTTGTCACCTTTCACACTTTTCTGCAATAAAACTGAAAAGCTATTTTATGTTTTTGTCTTTGGTTTCTTTTTCCTCTAGCACAAATCTTACTGGCTGCTATTTTACAGGTTTGCAACATTACTTCCATTTTCCAACACAATTTTTAATTCTGATCACGTCCTACAAACAGCCTGCAAACTCCTGGTGTCACGCACACATTTTATAAATACTACTACATCGTCCAGCTCATTAATGGAAATAGTGAATAGAAGTGACAGAGAACTGACCTCAGGGACCTCACTTGCAATATCTCCCTGGTATGATAACTAAACTTGGATAACTCTTTTTTGAATGCAGCTTTTCTTTTTTAATTAGTTATGCATCAACTCCTTGTGATAGTTTCATCTAGACCATATTTTCTCCCCTTTGGTTATAAAAAATATCATATTATGACAGTATCAAAAATCTTACTGAAATCAAAATTTGTCACACTTATTATGTACTCTTACTCACTTACACCAGTTTTACCACCAAAGAAGCAAATTCATTCAAATATTCAACATTAGTACTTTTCATACAAATATTTTGCCTAAAAAATGACCTTTAAATAAGCACAGAATTTCTTTGGGAAAAACTGTCAACACTGTCAACATTTCCTAAGACAATGTAATTCCACTATTTTCAAAATTATTGTAAAATCACTGCTGCTATTTTCCAGTACATACTGATAAAATCTAGCTCAGGCTAATAAATTAGGTCATTGAGTATTTAGACAACAATTTCAGAATAAAGTTAATTAATCTGATTTCAGTTGCAAGTCACAAAACTGGCTGTAAATTAAACCCAGCAAAGTGGAAACAAATAATCATTTCAACATCTTTTCACAAAGCATCTTCTTCGTTTTCAGAGAGCACTAAGATTCCAGATCATCACTTTCAATTTGGCTTTCCAAAGTATTTCCAAATGCTTTTTTCCCTAGAGCAGACACTTCCACACCTTAGGTCAGAAGCAGCAAAAACCAGTTCTACTCACACCTTTCTAGTCAAAGAAAGTTATAATGGTACTGGCAAATCACCAGCCAACTAACCTAAACAAAAAAGCCAAGCCTCAAAAGGGCCGATGCAAAACGAGGCAGCTATATCAATATTTGCACAAATTTGTCCAGGAGTGAATAAGTTCTTTGAGCTGCACGAGGCATGAAGAAGTGAGTCACCCCGGGGATGGACGACAGGGTGTCCGTCAGAGATACAAGCGGCGTTTGGTGCCCGGGCATCTGGCATGCTGCCACCCATCCCTTTTCTCCATTTCAGCTGGAGTTTTACAGAGGAGGCAGGAGGCCAGCAGGGAACTGAAGGCAGCTGGGAGGGAGAATAGGAGCAGCACCACAAATTGCGTGTCCTTCCAGGAGTCCTTAATCCCGTGTGACATGTGCCACTGCTTACAAATCCACACGTAGCCAGGCCTGTTTTCCACACTGCTGCACTATCCAGACAGACTACCAGTGCTCTGCTCAAGTGGCACTGCACTTCCCTGCTGGCATTGCACAGGTTCAAATTACAAGCAAATTCTCTTTTTCTCTTTCTGACTGAGTTCTTACTCAACTTGCAGGATTCAGCCTGACACTGCAAGATGTATTCAGGCCAAGAAACTCCGATTTGCACAAGAACTCTGCAAGTGAGCTTAACCTGTATTCAGCCTCATTTTCAGGCACAAACGCACACATCATCAAATTTGGAAGCTGTGGCAGTCCATTGCTGGGTCCTAAGAAAGCAGGTATCTACATTTAGCTGTTTCTAGCTTTTGGAAAATATGGCAGCACTCCAGAAAAATATACCAAGGGTTTAAATGGATTAGGAACAGGTTTCTTCAATGATACAGAGATAAATTTCCAATATGTATTACCAGACATTTAAAAAAAAAAAAAAAGAAAAGAAAAAAGATACCTCAAAACATTCACAGATGTCACAGCACTGATCTTAGCCTGAGAAACTGGTGGAGTTCAAATAACTCAGTGAAAAAACCTCAGTCTACAAAAACACCAAACCTTGACAATGTGTCAGCCCTGATGTGCTAAACTAGTCACTCTTTCCTCTCCTTTCAAAATGTGCTCTTAGATCAAGCAACTTGAGCTAAATATTAGGTTTATCATCTTTGGTGGCAGGTCCTATGAGTACATTTAGGCTGAAAGATATTTGAGTCTTACGGCTTTCTTCTCCTAGTTTTTCATGGCTCAGGAGAAATCTTTCTTGGTAGTGGTATGGGTAGTGGCTGTCAGCATTACTAGTCCTGTATCGCCTTCTGTTTCACTGGCATGAAAACATACCAGTGAAGGCTAAGCATTGTCAAAAACATTAGCTCCCCTGAGGAAGCAAACTGAATCAAGCTGTTGCTACAAAATAGCACAAACCATCAGACCATGTCTACACAGATCTCTGTCCTTCAACACAGAAGTTGACCAACAATCAGAACCTGAGAATTACCAGACACCTTTTTTCCACGTGAATTCAGGCTGCTCAGGGATCTAAGTGGAGGCAGCCAAGTATGTGCCCCTTGTCCTATGAATCTGATGTCAGAAACACTGCCTCAAGTAAGTCTCAGCAAGAGCCAGGTGACCAGGTTTCCAAATGTGATTTGTAAATCCATACTATTGTGTTCCCAAAGAGTATAAAGGGCAAAATGCCAGAAACACTGAGCTCAAAGAGCTGCCATTGAGGGCTTTTTCTGCTTTCAGAGGAAATCTAACCCTGGCTGAAAGAACAGCAAGAAAAAACAACTGGAGCTACCACTTCAATTAAGTGTGAGGCAAAAGTGCTGTCTAGAGCTTCCACCCTCCTTCCCTGTGCTGACTCGATGACTAGCACATCTCCCTGAGGAACAGAAATCCCAAGCCCTGGCTCAGTACCAAGCTGTGACCCCTCTCTGAGGAGGTTGCCCTGGGTGCCCCTGCTCTGAGGACTGAGGGTGCCCTGCTGCCTGATGATGATGGTGGAAGCCCTTCTGCATCTCACCCAAACCTTCAGATACAGGCAACAAACTCGGAGCTTTGGGTTCTAAGTGGGAATCCTGATTCTGGGATGTTTCATTAGGTGAATAGGACCTGCAAGGCCGTACCCTTCACTGGGAAGCAAGCCAGTGGAGGGCCACGTGTTGCTCCACACTTTCTGCCTGCTTCTGCACATCCATGATACATTCAAGCACATCCAAGCCACCCAAAGATATTTATTGCTCTGTGGCGTTCTGCCTCAATCAACAGAAAACCCATTTTCAGTTGCCCTCAGCTGTAACCTGGGCCTGCTCAGGTCTGGTCCTGTTGTTGGCTAAGGAGGAGGAATGGCAGGAGCCCTTGGCCATACTGCACAGCACATTTACTGCCCCTTCTGCCCTTTCCCTGATGTCACTTTTTTATTATGACATTATACCAAATCACAGTGGGGATTAACCACCCCCGTATAAGCTTATTATAGGCTTATGCAGGCTGCTAGAGCTTGGCTTTGGATGGCATTTATTTTAATGAGCCTTGGGCTGATGTCACTATTACACCCTTGATTGTATATCCTCATTAAGTACTAAAATGAATGTGGACCATAACATTAGGCTACCATATACAGTGTATATACAAAGGTGTCAAAATCCTGATGACGTACACTGAAAAAAGTCTGACTGATGATGCAAAGGTAAAATAAAAATGTTGAGGTGAAATTAAGGGAATAATTACACTCCATAATAAAAAGGCACTGCCAAGTGAGTAACACTTGGTGAGGATTACTTTTGTTTACTCTGCACAGCTCACCTGCAGCAATGGATATGCAAAAACTTAACTAACTCACCCACATTAAAACACACAGTGCAAGCAAAGAAGCAAAACAACGTATTCTACTTAACAAAAATTTGGGAGGGGAGAAGGAGGATTTTCTTCAAATTATACAGTTCTGCAGCAATGAATTAGCTATATTTAGCTGTGGATTAATAGCAGGGTACTCAGTACTGAAGATAACCCCAGAAAAAGATGAAATTCAGTATTTCTTCATTTTAACTGAGAGCTGAGGCAATGAACTTAGAATAAGTAGCTGAATGCAAGGACAACCTTTTCTAGCACCTTTGTAAGAACTAGAGCAGTAAGAGACATTAAAAAAACTGATTTGTGAGAAATTTGTACTAATTATCTTTTCAACTCACAATTTCATTGGAACTCTCTCACTATTTTTAAACAAAACAGAGTGTCTTTAACATGGGCAGAGAAACAGAAACATGGACAGACCGAGGAGAAATTTAAACTAGCACTGAGTGTCTCAGCTCCACTTATTAACTTCATCACCAAAACACATGACTAGGGCCTGCACTGACTCACAAAATGTGTGAAAAGAGGTTCCTCAGTTGAACATGTTCAGAGAACTTCATTAACTCTCCTTCTGATCCCAGAACAGTAGGATCTAAGCTAATATATTCTGCAACAATTTCCTCTCCAGCTAGTACCTCTGCCTGCACTGACTCTGCCATGTACACTGCAGGATCCTGGTAAATGTGCATCTGGTGAAAAATTTCTAAAAAATAGATAAATAATGGTAATATCTGGCTACCTCTTTATTTTTTAAATTTTTTTTAATACCTGCAGTTTATGTGACTACAGAGTTTTCAAACAGCTATATCATAACAGTCTGTCGCAAGTGTATTGGGTGTTTCAGTTTGCCAGACCTGTCATAATAAATTAATTACAGGATGTTGCAGAAGTGGCTGAGTTCCAGCAGCATCTTGCACAGTTTAATATAGACCTATTTCCCCATTTCGATGTATTTGTGGTTAGATAAATCCTCAGAAAATTTACAGCTGTTACACACTAGTTTATTATACTCCCTGCCTTTGCAGGCAATGTAAGTGCAACAAAAATTTGATGTCTGCTCAGAGCATAGATTTTACTGATATTGCTTTACCGGTGTGGAAACATTTTTCTGCTAAAAGAGGCATCTGCAGCTTCTGCTGATTATTTGCATTTGTGCATTACATTGGACCTGTAAACTTGCTTGCCATAGCCAAACACAGTGCAAATTCATTTGGTTTGACAAAATCCTCAAAAAAAACCAGGTGGACAGAGTTTGAGACGAAACGCAGAGCTAACATTTTCATCTGTGAGTGCAAGATAGTCCAGCCTGTAAAGTTAGTGTGCTCTAATGGATAAATTGCAGCCATGATGTTGCACTCATAGCCTAATCCTTGCTGACTTCGCTGGAGCTTTGAGTATAGGGGTCCATCTACTCCGAGCAGCTTGCAGGACTAGGACTCTCTCTGTGCATCTTACTGCTGAAAAACAGACCCTTCTGAAGGGGAAGGCAGCAAGTGACCAGCATACAATAGACTGAACAAAAGACAAAACTCTTGCCAAAACCACTGCGAGCAGAACACATCCACACGTAACAAAAGGATCAGAGAATATTTAATGTTTAAAACAGCAGCTTGATGTTTGGTGTGAAGTTCCCATCTCTGCTCTAGCTGTTTTGCTGCAGATGAAGAAGCTGGAGAGGCCTGAATCAAGGCAGAGGTGCCTATTGCAACAGACAACAACTATAAAAGTGTCCTCTGAAGACCTCTGCCAGAAGTTAGGGAATGAAAGCTTCATCTATCCCAACAACTCTGCAAGCCATAGATCTTTTCAGGCTCTAGCTCAGAGTTAGAACACTACTGAGGTAAGAGTTACTGGAGAGACACAGAATATTCCTCATGGGTTCTGAGAGGTCATTCAAAAAGCTTCTGTAAATGGCACAAAAGTTTTAAAAAGTGAAGTGGTTAAATATCCTAATTTCTAAAGTCTAAAAAACATGACTGAAGCAACTCAAGCTCTGCTATAGCACGCCTATACACTATCTTCTGTTCCTTCTTCTAAAGTTCCAATTTCTAATTGCCACATTTTCACAAGTCTTCCCCAGGCAGCAGCTTTCTTCTCAAGTTGCTTATTTCCCTCTCTCAAACCTCCTCTCGTTTCTATTCCCTATGCGCAGCAGTTTTGTTCCTAATGCATGCATTGTAAACTCCAAGCAATAAAACTCCTTGAACTATCCCTGCGTATTTTTACAAGTGCAGGTGTACATCCATAACTTAATTGGTCCAAAATACTCTGCTTGGCCACTGGACAGAATGCTAAGGGAAACCCCCCCTGAGTACTAATCTCTACATGAATCTTCCTGGCCTCCCTCCACTATTCAGAAAATACTTCTATCCCCTCCCAATCTCCACATCCATAAAATAGGTTACACTGCATACATACTAATTTCATACGTGCTAGAAAAGCATCATTAAAAAACCCCATCACTCTTTGTGTTTACCAAACAACTGTTTTTGCTTTAGTCTGTTCCCGCCTTAAATGAAGTATTTCCTATTCACCTGAGTAATTAGAGCAGAAGGATGTAGTGAATGAAGTGCCTCATTATCAAGTTTGTATCCACGGTCTCTGCAGAATGGCTACCATGCCGGCTATTTTTCATAGCTGTCTGCTTTTGCTTGTAATGGGCCATTGTTAACCCTAAATGATCCTGACATTCAATTCTCCATCAGACAATCGTGTCCAGCCGGCAGATTTAGTTCACTAGTCAACAGAGACTTTCGGTTGTCATGTTCCTCTGTGTTCTCATTAGCCCTTGTTTGACTGTGATCCATCCCCTACTGCCTTCTGAATTAAGTGATGCTACAAATACACTTATTGTGTTTTATGATGTCTGTTCCTCAAATTATTTTAAGGAAAAAACTAAATGCAGTTTGATGGCTATTGGGAAACACAGAAAAATCGTGCCATCCCTTCGCTTCTGTTCTGCCGATTTATGCATTGTTCTCGATGTCTCTGCCAGATCATAAAAAGGTAATAGCAACTGGATGTTGTAACCACACACACAAAACCTAGAAACACCAGAACAATGAAAGACCTACTATGCTGCTATCACCAGGCAGTTAAAAATACCTAATATTTACCCGTTTTAAAACAATATTTTATCTGGTTTTTTTTCCAGTAATGAACTTGTGTCACACTCTAAGAATGCATCACAGAGTCTTTTATAACTCTTGTCTTTTAATTCACACATCACGGCTCAGGGAACAACTTTGCAGGGCACTCATGTAGTTCATCTTAAAAAAAAAATAATTTTCAGTAGGCCGTCTGAATCCCTCTGGAATTCTTTCCTTCCACTGAAATTTAAGTCCTTTAAATAGTTGGACAATATTCAGCAAATGTACAGTGATTTTAAGAAATATGTAGATTGCATTAACACAGAAACAAGAAGCATTATATAAATTAAAAACTTCTTTTTAAACCATTAATCCAAAATGTTTAAAAGTTGTATCCTTTTTTGTAAGTTTAAAATCCCAACAGCAATGCCTGAAGAATAAAGAATCTGCTAACACCAAAAAGCAGTTTTTCTTATAGTGAATGCATCAGTCATAGTTCTGAACAAAAGTTAAAAACTGCCTTTGCCATGCTAATGACTTGTTAAGAGATTCTAGGCTGAAGGTTTTAATTTTAATATTGAAGAATCATAGACTGGTTTTTAATTTCAGACATTTTTGTTCCTTTTCTGTTAAATGAATGCAGAAGAGTAACACCACAGTGATACTGTATAAAGGAATAGAAGTCCCTAACTAACTATGTGGTAGGGAAGAAAAAAAATTATAAAAGCAAAACAAAAGCTACTGCAATTACAAGTAAACATCATGAAAAGTTTATTTTCAACTCTTGCATTTTCATGTTTGGCTCTTATCTGATTCCTTCTGCTTAATTGTTACTTGGAACCGTGCCTTGAAAGGCATTACTGCTGCCTCTCCTCTCAATTTGGAAAGTGTGGCAAAGCAGCTCTATTCAGCTTCAGAGCAGTGAACATAATTGGAGCCCTAGTTCGCAAGCATGAAAGGAGGTGCTGTGCCTTTGATTAGAACTACCATCTCTCTGTGGTGTTTATCTGAAGTGTTATTTCTGTCTTCAGTGTCGACAATGCCAAATTAACATTTTACAATGCTTTCCAATGAGCTCCCAGATCCTGGCTACTGCTCAGCTCTCCCTGACGTGAAGCCTGATGTCACTGCCTGCCCTTATTTTAAATGTGACCCAGGACATTTTAAGAAATGTAAGATGTTGAGATTTTTCTTCTTTATAAAATCTTTACATCCCACACGTCACACAGGATGATGACTTGAAATATAATTGAAAAGGCAGAGAGGTAAGAGGCAAGGAGTCCTGCTAGAATCAGGCAGTCCCAGGACTAAGGTAATTTTACGCCACCTCTGACTGAGGAAAGAGACATTACTAAGTTTCCAGCACACACATGCAAGCCCCATTTAGGACTGGACTCCATACGCCTACTCTAGGCAAAGCAAAGCTAGGACTGCTAGCAAATATCAAGTACCAGTGGGGTGAGAAAACAGTATTTGCTGCTGTGCTTTACTTGAAAGAAAAAAGCTTACAGATTTTTCTGGCTTTAAAACATGTGCAAGGAAGATACTACAATATACAGCAACTAGTCCTCTGCATCTGGGTGCATTTCACACATCAGTGCCCAACATTGTTATTCTCACTTCTTTTTTTAATGGAATCAAGTCCCCTGTCTACTAAATAAGGGCTTTCTAATTTTATGTTATTTATTGCTTCAGAGGGGGAGGAGGAAGAATTTCCTAGCAGAGTAAAAATAAACTGGACATCATCAGCCAGAAAAAATACCAACACTAACTGATAGAAAGTGTTTCATTTAATATAAAACATAAATTATTTACACCGCAGTTAATTAGTAAAAGTCATCAGTAAAAGTTCACAAAATAATACTCAAGTAAAAAAATAGATTGACACAAGTGAATAAGGACTACAACATAGTTGGATATGAAATATTTCATTCAGACAAAAACAGTATCATTGGCAAGACTGCTGCCAAAGCAGACAGAAACTCTGACAAAACTGCAATGAATCTTTACTATGTGCAGAAAACCTCATTTGAAAAATATAATCTCCTAGAATTTGCAACACTTATTTAGTTTGATAACAATGAGTAGCCCTACTGAAGACAGTGTAGTTACATAGGTAGTTACTCAACTCCTTCAGAGCTGCAAAATGCAGTCTAAGTGAGTATTTGATGTCAGGAAAATATTTTTAAAAAGCTTTTTCCAGGTACACCTTAATGTGAGCACTCCTTTGGAATTTTACCATTCTGAATGCTCTTCGATTTTACTAAGAACACATTTTAAAATGCTAATTTAATAACTTATGCAGTGGTTGAGCTTGTTTTGCTCCAGATCTTGATTCTCTGCTCCCAGTGGATTGATCTACAGCCTACAGAAATGCCTAAGTGAAGGTTTAGTCAGATCTCAAACTAGGAAATGTTGTATTTGACAGTTTCAGTTTTTTTCCAGTCCAGCGAGGAGCTGAACCTTTAAGATCTGTTGATTCCAAAGACAAAAGTCACCCAAAGCAGGTTTACACCACTGGTAAATTACAAGTGCTGCCATTTCGCATACATAAGTATTTCAATTTGTTTGTTGTTAATCCTAGAGGAGGAGCTGTAATTGCAGCCTTCAACATGTGCAATGAATATCACACCAGTATTCAGAAATAAATTATAACTACACATCATGGCATTCGGGCTCAAAGGCAATATTTGTCTTTCCATTTGTGCTTAAGTTTGAGCCTCTCACTGCCTTTCTTTTCTTCTTCTTCAGTTCCACTCCATGGGATGTAGGTTCATTTTCAACACCATTAGCTGTAACTGATGATAGAGGAGTACCGAGACTCATTAAGTTGTGCTGATTTTCTCTCTCATTCCTCTGTATTCTTTTCTTCTTTTTCTTTGTACCTCTAGAGGAAGGTGGATACAAAAAGAGTAAAAGAAACACAAAGTTAGCCCAAATTTAGAGCTTTTTCCACCCACAGCTGAAGTGTTAGAGCAATTGTCTGCCTGTCCCCTTGAGCACAATGCTGAAACAACTACAAAAACTACTGTTCCACAGCAGAACAAAGACAGAAAAACCATGAAGACAAAATATGAGACCACTCCACTAGTCCACTTTTTATCATAGCATTGCTTTGAAAAGAACTGCTCAGGATCTTAAAAATCAGCTCCTCTTGATCAATAGTCAACACATGTAATTAAAAAATACAAATCACCAGTCTCCTCCTCTCATAAAAGCAATTGCACTTTTATTTTTTTTTACTTTCCTAAGATCAGACACCAAAATAATTCCAATTAAAGAGAGATTCCTAGCTTATTTATTCAACAAGAATAAGAGAGGCAGGCAAAGTGCATAAGATTAGTTTTTTCCATTTTAATTTACCTGAACGAGGACAGATTTACAGAATGAGAAATAACTTCAAATCTATTTATGCTTACCAGATTTCATACAACACCAAAAGCATCAATCAAGCACATGTATCTTTTCCAGTTAGTGCCTTTAACTGGTCTTGCACATGATGCCAGGGATTACACAATATTGCACCACTTCTACCATGAATTCTCACTTTTGGCAGAAGTTGCAACTTTAGCTATACACACATAGCAATACTTCCACCTTAACCTTTCAAGGGTAGGTACTGTCTTCATTCAAAATTTGTGTCTAGCAAAAAAAGGTCTTGATTTATGATCTGAACTGTTACGTTGAATGCTTCTGAAACACAATAGCAAATGGATGCAACAAGACTGAAGAATGTAATGTGTGCTGTTTCCCCAAGAGTGCTGCAAGTGCTTTACTGTTGGTGTTACTGTCCTAATGTAACCAGATTTTATACATGAAAATGTTTACACATCAGCCTTGTTAATGAACTGATGACTGTCTATAGTTTGATTTTCTTTTTAAACTAAATTGTATATTTATATGTGGATTGCTGCAGCTCTAGTATTGGAACACCCTAAGGAAAAGGTTCTGAAATTTAAGACCCTCTGTGTTAGGATTCCTAGAACAATTTGAGAAGTACTGCTGCATGAGGAAACTGGGGAACAAAATCATCATTATTCAGTAATATAAGTGCTAATGTACCAAACACTGTTCAGCTGGGTCTTGTGTAAATTCATGCAGAGAGCACTACCTAGTGCAGCTCAACAAAACTGTACAATGGGAATATATCTCAGGAGATAATGTCTTTATTGACAAGTAGTATCTAACCATTAATATTCAAAGGGTGAGGTTACTATGCTGATTTCCTATATAAAGTTAGTCTGATTTTGAGAAGCAGTTTTCATCTTTTTCTTATTTGAACATCAGATGTGATGATGTATCAAAACTTTGAGACAGACTGAAACCACTTAGCATCTATTATATGGACATTTCTCTGTATCTTCTAGAGTCTGCAGAAGATACACTAACTGTTTGGCTAGGATAAAAGTCTACTACCATCTTGTATAAAATTTAGCTTTGCTATTGCCAATTCCACTCAGAAAGTCTCAAAGACAGACATGTCTTAAGGACTTGCCATTCATATTCTTTTACAGCAGGTATTGTGGTCATAATGAATATTGTTCTACCAAGGCAAAACAGCAATCATTCATTTGGCATAGTAAATTGTGCAGGTGTTAACAGTCTAACTTCTCCATATTGAAGGTGTGTACTTGGGAATCACATCTCACTTGATTCTTATGAATTTTACATACTACATAATTCCTATCACATACATAGATGTGACATGGATATTAAGTACATGTTCAGAGAAAACAGGAAAAAACAGAAAAAACAGTATGTTTTAGGTGGAGCAACTATTTAAATACAGATTGGACTGGACCACAAGTCATTTTGATATTGCTTTTAGATGCTAAAATAGAAAACTTGCATCCATGTGTATTTTAAGGATATTTCAAGCACATCAACTGCAGTGAGCAAGAAAACTACAGTTCTGTCACAACCCACAGAGGTCACACTTTCGATAACAATGAAGTGAGGGTTTTCATGAAAAACAGGCAACCATGTTTCTGAGATGTTTTATTATCTGATCTGTACTTACAGACACCTATAAACAGAAATATGTGAGAGTCTTTCAAACTAGTGATACCAGCAGTGTCAGAGGATTCTTCTCTCTTTTAGCTCTTAAAATAAGGCAAAAGCTATCAGTGTTTTCTTAGAAAAACTTGGTACACACAGTCACTGCCATGAAGTGCTATGACATGGAGCATGCATGAATTCAAGACTAGAATTTTTGTGATGGTTCTCCTCCCTATAGTTCAGGAGGAGGGAGCACATTTCAGTGACTCAGGCACGTAGGTGTCTTCTCTCACCTTTTCTAACTGTAACTGACATAGTTTTGGGGCTCTATTTCTTCAGTGTGACCTCTTCTCAGGATAGTCTTAGTTTCCATTAAAATGAACATTTCACATTTGGTATGATTCAAAATTCTTGAATTCACTTAAATCATCTGTGATTCCAACTTTTAAATCTGTGGTTGCACATTTTTCAGTGGATGCACTGGAAAGGTCACTCAAAATAATAGTTTCCTGAAGTTCAACTAATGGCATTGAGTCATACCAAATTTTTGATACTGACTTCTAACAGACTGTATCAACCGTCTCAGTAACTGTGCTTTTAAGGTACTTCCTCTCTTAGTGTATATACTATCAGAATAGTTATGCCCAAAAGTCAGCACTGAATTCTGTCAATCTGTAGTTATACAGTCCATTCCTCATCATACATGAGGGTTAAACTTTCCATCCACACTTTATTTTCAAATCTAGATACAGCCAGAGATATAAAATTAAGATTTGAAGGCAGATTAAAATTAGATATGTATCTGCATCCACAGCATATATGCACAGATTATTTATATGAGGAGCGGACCAGTCTGGAAAATAATCAGTGAAATAACTTTGCTTAGGTGACAGATATAATGGCAAACACAGGAAGTATTTTCACCTATACTTTTTGAAGTATAAATGCTTACAATAGCCAAAGATATTGTGGAAGTTCTTATTCAAAATGCTGAGATCTTATCTGCTTACAGCTTTCACACGATGAATAGATATGATTTTGAAAAAATGCAAGTGTCAGCACCAAAGATGCTGGCTTGTGTCTCCTTAGAATGTGACAACCTTTGGCAATTCACATTAATTAATTTTTAGGAGGTGCAAAAATAGTTCAAAGTTTGTAGCACTAAATCTTAATACAGAGCTAAGGGATGCCAGTGGGCAGTCCCACATACCTAAGTTTTGATTGTCATATACATTAAAGTTCTTGCTCTTTTGGGGATAGAGTGTGTATGTGACATACATATGAACTGTTGTTTACTTCACAGTGAAGCACACCATGACTGATTATCCTAAAGCTAACTTCTTGTTTTGTTTGATAAAACCAAATAAGCCTTCCAACATTTTTCACAGTTTTCAAACAGCAGTTGTAGAAATAACACAGCAAATTATTTTAAGTAATTTCTTGCTTACTGTGTTGCAGGTGAGTCTCTATCTGTGTCATGTTTGGAGATAAATTTTAGGTCCCCTGAATTACTGATGACTGGTGACATCTGTAAAATAAAAAAAAAGCAGGAAGGTAAAAAGAAGACAGACAACGGGGCCAACACATGTGCATAGAAAACCCACCAGCTTCCTGAATAAGGAGAGAATATACCTCGTTTGAAAAAGAATGTCTATCAGCCATAAAATGTTAACTCCTATGTGGTTACAAACAAGGAAACAGTACCCTGCTATATTAAAAAAAAAGCTACTTGCAAATAAAAGACAGTTTTCAGGTATGTGTAGAAATGGGAGGTTATGAATTTGCTTGAAGTTAGCCTAAAATACACATAGTCTGTAAAGAATGAAGTTAGTTCTACCACTACAAGATGAAAAGCACAATGCTGAAAAGACATCTCATTGCATAGTTTCAACAAGATAAACCTGTCTTTTTTTTTAAGCCTGCAAGTTTAATTCAAATGCAGCTCAAATTACTCCAGGTTACTTCATAATTCAGGGCTAGAAAGGCTCCCCAAACCTGGAAAAGTTTGAGTAAATTCTCTCATTTCCAGTGTAAGTAGTGGGTCTCTATACAACTTGTTCCCCCTACCAAAAAAACTTTTCTAATTCTAACAGGTCTCATACTTACTGCAAGAATTCCCATAAGAAATGTGAGTGCCCTTCCTGAGTCTTCAGGGTCAGTTTATTTTATTAGTTTAATACTATTTTTCTGCTGACTTGGAATAAAGAGGATCAAGCTCCCATTGACTTACTGAATTCATATAAGTACACTGCCCACGACAACCATGTTCAAACATTAGTCATTAGAATTAGTCTGCTGAAAAAACACAGATTGCTGGGAGAGTTTAGACAAAAGTCAGCCTATTAGAATACAATAATTGGCTGGGCTAGGAAGAAAAATCATCTACTTCACACACAAAATCCTTGTTAACACAGTAATAAACTTGAGACTAAGTCAATGGTAAAATTAAACACAAAAGAAGGAACTATAATGCCACTGATATGAAAATACAAAGGAGTGTTGTAAAGGGAATGACTCCAAGTAATTAATACTTCCTTCAGCACTTAAAACCTTGTGGTTCCCTGCCATACATAACCATGAATTCACTTCACTTGCAGTCAAAACAAAATCTTTTTCTGAAAATCCTGTGTGAATGATGTTGAACCATTTTTCCCCCCTCCTTTTTGAACAAATATTACAGAACCTCCTCACTGTAGTAATACTATAAGCAAATATAAACCATTCCAAAGAATAATGTAGTAGAATTCCTAAAGTGCTACTACAGAACATCGACCTCTTATAAAAATAGACTAAGATTTTTAATACTTTCAGACACCTAAACACAGAAAATTATACCTGTTTTACAGTTAGAAGATTAAAGTTTCCACTAAATTAATCTGCCTAACTGAAAGTTTTTATAATCTGTTTTAAAAACAGCTCATCACATAGACTTTCATATATTAAAGCAAAGTTCTTTAGTGTAAGTATGAAGGAAAGAAAAGCACACAACTGCAGACATTCGACTAGCTGTGTTCTCCTCACATGGCAACTAAGGACAATTCCTAAGATCTGTAGAGAATGACTCCCAATTCTCCACAGCACTGTTTGAGTATGATAGCTTTCTGACTTCATTCCTACAAACTTTCAAGCATGTAATGAAGCAGGAACTACTTTTCCCATCCTAATGATGTAAGAAGTAACAGTACTGAAGGAACAAGAGGGATGAGCGGCAGATCCGAGGAGGCAGTGCAGGAGCACTGCATGGGCAGATCTCCCAGGAAGCTCTAAACAGCTCTGTACTACTGTCACTGTGTCTGTACTAAGATTCAGTAAACCTAGTACTGGAACACATATGGTGTTAGTTATAACATTCATCCCAGACTGCAGAGTTCAAATATTAATACAGAATTATTAGGGCAGTGTTTCTTTAAAGAATGACGCCTTAATGTTTGATAATTATGAATATTTTTCTGTTCATAAAAACAAATACTTAACATAGTACAAAAAAATGAGCTCCTTTGTACCACTAATGGTGTTCTATTTTGTTTCCATATTCTAATTCTCCACCCTTTGAGAGATATAGTCCATCAGAAGGAGAACAGAACATTAGTTCATATCAACTCTAGAAGCTTGGATTTTCTGAAGTTTCTTTTGCTTTATCATCATAAAAATGGTAATAAAATACACATTTTCCTTTTCTAAAAGGCTTGCTTGCTTTACAGCTCATTTTTTTTTATACTTAACACTCTCTGTGCTGCCACATTAGAAGCAAACAAGGCAATACAAATAAAGGCAAAATACACAAAAGCAAATCAAGTTCCTGATTTCTGCTGTAGAATCCACAAGCACTAAATCCTCCCTGTGCAACTTGTGGAAGGTATCAGATATATCAGAACATACCTCTGAGAAGAACCTGAAGCAGAGGGCATATAAAGGAAATACTGCAGACAAAGTCTCATCCCAAGTCTACATCTTTGGTAGTGCTTTGCTCTAGGCTGTGCAGAGTCATCACTGAGGTAGATGGACAGAATGGCGTAGTGCAGAAAATCTATTCAGGTGATTCAAGCCATGACAGTAAATGAGCTTGCTCTATAGCTTACTTTGCACAGAGGAATTCTCCCGTAGAAGCTGTTTCTACAAAACTTGATCTAATTAAATATTCACTGGATCACAGACGGCAAGAATGAACATGCCTCTGTGCCTTTTCAGACTAGTCTTTAGGACATTGCACTCAATATTAAGTTTGTATTTTGTTTTCTATTACACAGTCCATGGATATAAGATGCATAGATATGTGCTTAACTCCCCAGAACTCTGCTGATGTCTCCTGACAAAACTGTTCTAACAATTCAAGTTTGGGCGAAATGTTGTGGCACCACACCACTCATTATTTGCTTTCCTGATGTTCTGCACCCGTCCACACATTTCCCCATTAAAGGAACAACTGGCAGGGATCTTTGCTAGCAGAATTACATATATTTCTTTTGCCATGGCCTTCCTATTTAAAATGCAAATAACTTAAAATTGCTTTTTCCTCTCTCTAGCATTTTTAAAGAACAAGTCTATCTAAATCAGATTGACTGTATTCTAATCCTCATGTCTAACAGTATTAAGTTAGTTGTGATTATCTAGAAACCATGGCTCTGTATACAACAGCATGGATTTCTGCTTTTTGCACAAAAGGGAAAATCTGGTGGTTAAGAACTGTAATCATGGCTTAACACTGACAAATACAGCATGTCAGAAATCAAATCCACTAGAGGAGTATTTGAGGGACAACAAAAGGAGGAGCAGAAGTGGAGACAAGATACTTCAGCCTGAAGCAGAATGGTTTAGACCAGCTGCTTTTAGTCTTGAAGTCTTGGCCTCTGGAAATTTATCTCTGGTCACAGCTTTGCGTTAAAATTTGCTTAAAACTAGTCTAATTCTCTTCAGGAAGAGGCTATGAAGACCCAAAGAGAAAACATGGGGAAGGGAGAAGTTAGCTTGCTCCTGAGAACTATCTTAATATCTGTCCCTCAACAGTATTTTTGGTTCTGCTTGACCAGTCCAGTGGCTCGGCCTGATTGTTCCTATCTCTAAATAGACTGGTCACTTACAGTAAATGACCTCGCATGTAATTTTTTCACTTACAGATATTAATTTGCTTATAAACCCGATACCTTCTCTTTCAATGACTTAAATAAAACATTTTTTCAGAAACAACACATAGCTACCGTCTTACAAACAAAGTAGCACCACACATGCTTAAGAAAGAGTAATTCAACTTGCAGGTGCAGTCAACACTCTGAAAGGAAGGGATGCCATCCAGAGGGACCCTAACAGGCTTGAGAGGTGAGGCAAACCTCATGAAGTTCAACGAGGAGTGCAAGGTCCTACACACTGGTCATGGCAATCCCAGACACACCTATATGTTGGGCAGAGAAGTGATTGTGAGCAGCCCTGCAGAGAAAGACTTGGAGGTGACAGTTGACAAAAAATAACACAAGCCTGCAACGTCCATTCAGAGCCAAGAAAGCCAATGAAATCCTGGGCTGCATCCGAAGGAGCATGGCCAGCAGGGTGAAGGAGGTGATTCTCCCCCTCTACTCTGCTTTTGTGAGACCCCACCTGCAACCAATTCTGGTGTCCTCAGCTTAAGAAGGACGTGGAACTGTTGGAGCAAGCCCAGAGGAGGGCCATGAAGTTGAGAAGAGGATTTGGAGTACCTCACCTACAAAGAAACACTGAGAAAGTTGGGGCTGTTCGGCCTGGAGAAGAGAAGGTTGTGTGAAGACCTCTTAGCAGCCCTTCAGTGTCTGAAGGGAGCCTATGGGGAAATCAGAGAGAGACTCTGTGTGTGTAATGATAGGACAAGGAATAATGGGTACAAATTGAAAGAGGGAAAATTTAGATATTAGGAAGAAAGTTTTTACTGTGAGGGTGGGAGAAACACTGAAAGAGGTTGTCCAGGAGGTTGTGGATGCCCCAGCCCTGGCAGTGTTCAAAGCCAGGTTGAATAAGGCCTTGAGTAACCTGGTCTAGAGGGAGGTGTCCCTGCCCATGGCAGGGACTAGTCCCCATGGCTGGGACTAGATGATCTTTAAGGTCCATTCCAACCCTTTAACATTCTATGATTCTAACTCAAACAGTAAGAAGTGCATTTTAAAGGAAAAACAGAATACCAAAAAAGAGGAAACTAAAGAACTCAGAGTTGAAATATGTTAATGTTGGTTAACCTTTCAGAAAAATGACCCATTCCACACAGATGGTTCCATACTAACATTTCCTTAAAAAAAAAGGATTTCCTAAAGAGTAATCAAAGTCATTACTATTTCAAAAGTAGGATTTGCAAAGATGTATCTATTTTATAAAGTCATTCAAAAATTTACATGGAAGACTAAACCAGCTTTGCAGACTGATTCTAGAAAAGCATAGTTTCTTCCAGCTCAGATGTCAATAGTTTCAGAAAGAGATCTGCAATCATATTAGAAATTAATGAAGCCCAGAATTGTAAACTTTACTATAATACATTCTAATTCAATTGAATATCACTTTTTTTTTGGTATCTGCAACCACTCTGAACCTTGAAAATGAACACATTTCATGATGTGTTGAAAATCTTCAGCTCTATTCAGTGCAACAGTTCTCATTGTATTAACTCCTTATTGCTTCCCTCATTAGCATAATCACATGTTCCTATTTCCTCCTCCTCTTCCTAAAAGATAATCAGTCACTGAAGTGTTCCCCAGTAACCTGAAGAAAAGCACCATTAGAGAAAATAGAAACAGCACAAATTATAAAATAAAAGTTTTTGATGAAGTTAATAGGAAAATTTCTAGCTATTATTTTTGGAAATACAGAGCAAGTTTTCTATGCTTTTTAAAGTTTTAGATTTAATAAATAAATTCTGAGTCCACAAAAACACTCACATGTAAAGAGCTCAAGGCCAGGGGAAAAGCACCAATTGCTTGGCAGGTTAGTTTCAGACATAGCAGGCTAAGTATTCAAAAAGTCTGACAACAATCTCCTCTAGGGGAAGAAGAGTAAGAACATGAATTATTTGAACAGTCATAATCCCAAACTTTGTTTAAATATACATGGAATCAAGTTGTGATGATCTTTGGGTAGATTACCCAAACTGCAATAATAATGTGATTCTTGACACTAACCCTTTTCTTACCGTGACTATGACCACTATTTTACATCTTGGCATTATTTTTCAAAGATAAATATAATAGACAGAATATTTTTTTCCACTTTTAATGGAAGTGTTAAATTACTGGTTTGTTTTTGTCTGTTACTACTTCCTACTATTTTCCCTTAATGTGGAATTACTTAATATTCAGAATGCATTTTACACAGTGAGTGGGAGGCCATTTTACATTAGAAAACATACTAACAAGTTTTTATAGACTGAAGAAAATTTCTGGTTGAAAAAAAATTAAAAGATACTATCAACTTTGAAATGCTTCTGATTTGTCAAAAACTTGGAAAAACTTGCATTCTGCTTTCTAATAGAACCCTATCTGAATTCCCGTCTTTTCCACCTTCATCTTAAGGAATTTGAAAACAGCACATTTACTAGAGCAGCCAGATGATAAGTTGGCCTTTATTTCTTGGAATTCTTCATCTGTGCAGTGACACCTTCACTCCATAACATTTCTATTGGCAGTTTAGATGTATGTTGTAATTAAAGATGATTATGACCTAATTTTGCGGCTCAGGAGTTAAGTAACTCATACAGCAGGAAAACAAGGTTTGCATAAAATTATTATGTTATGAATGCAAAGCTGATGGCAGAAAGAATTTTGAAAGCAAGTCCTTTGAACATCTTTTTTTTTAATTATTTGCAAAGATTAATATTGGATCTTGAGTATTACACCCTCTTCTAATGTTAATAATTCCACTTCATTCACTCATAAAGCTCTGACGATTACCTAGATATGCATTTGTTATATCTGCAGTTGGAAAACTATTTTTAATTAGACTATCTGGTATTCTCAGTAATTAAAACCATAGTCATATTCAGTTCATTCAAGTGCTCTATTTAGTCTTGTGTGGTAGCAAAATCTCACAAGTAATTTCTATGATGATTTTCATAGTAAATGTTTCAAGGCTTAACAGAGATAAATATTTGAGTAATCCTCCAAAAAACCTAGAAAGAAGAATAGATATAGCAGACCTAGGTATAATTAAGTATCTGGGAAAACATGCTTGTGGCCAAAACCCAAACATGACCAAAGAATGGAATTATATTTTCTTGCTTGTGGTAACAACTTAAGCAACAACTCAACAACTTAATTATTCATTAAAATAATTTTGAATTTAAAAACCAAAATAAATCAAAAAACACATGGGGTAATGATTTTTCTTACTCCTCATGTAAAAGAAATTGGCATTTCCTTTTATGAGGTCTTATACTGAAAAAAAATGGAAGGAATAGGAAGAGAAGTTGCTGTGTCACTGCTGCAAGACAGGAACTGCCATAACCGATCAGCCCCCTCAGTGGTCGTCTTAGCAGCTTGATCTCAAAAGTATCTGGTATTGCCTAAAGCCAAAGCACTGTAGAACTTTCATTCATTCTGGAAAGCAGCTATGACAATTTGTTTCTCCTATGCAGAACTCTACAGCTTTCGTAAAACCCATTACACTTCAAGGCATCACAAGTCTTACAGAGATTAGATTCATCATTTCATTCAACTCTCTATATTCTTGATGATTCATATGGTGCTGATGCGACTTGAAAAAAAAATTAAAAAAAACCCCAAAGATCAGTCAGATTTGTGCTCTCCATTTATTCATATGCTTTTTGGAATCTCAGCCATTACTGCAGCCTAAAATGTGTCATTAAGGCAAGTAACCCCTGAACACATACATTCAATTGTGCCTTGTAGTAGTTTCACCAGGGTAATTAAGCATGGCACAAACAAAAATTTCCTTCTACCAACATTAGATGTGTTCCATTCCAGAATGTTCCCTGTATTTGTTTAACAGTATAAAGAAAAAGAAAGAAGAAAGAAGAGTGCACCCAATTAATATCTGATATTATTTATATGCTCTCTCCACTTCTCATTCTCTGGTAGTTTAATCTGGTAAGTATATCATCTTATATAATTTTTTTCAAGGACTTGTAAATGTTCCATAACTTTCCTCAGGACTTTTCATGATTTTGTACTGCCCTCAGCTGCTGTGTTAGATAAAAGGCAATATATTTGTTTTGAACTGTCACTGTACATTTGATTCATTGTATCTTTTGAATATCTATATGTACTATGTAGACTAGTACAAAATGTCAACTAATTATTAAATATGTAGTCAATTTTACTCAAAGTACAAGTAGAATACAAGTAAAGAGTATTTCAATTAAATGTTACTAAAACTGAGTGTTAGTAAAAAAGTTCTACTAGTAATACAAAAAGTAGTTTTAGAAAAATATGTCAGCCATTCACTCTTGAGAAATGGTAAGCAATCACAACTCATCAAACATTGCTTCTCACAAAGCTGAATAACAAATACTAGCTGCAAATGTTATTAACATTAGTGCACATAAAAGTATTTTGATGCAGTAAATTGACTAGATTCCCACTAGATTAAAACAGATAAAAAATGCGGACGACAATGACCAAGTCTAACAACAAGAGGTATCTCAGCACTTCTCTCACTTCTACTCTAGATATGAGTGAAACAGGGTGATTATAGCAACATATTCCCTCTGAATTCCTTCCTTGCCTCTAGCAATGAAGACAACAAATGAAAGAAATCTTCAGTAATGTAATTTTTCCCATATTTTTCCCAGCCTGCCTTTACAGGAATATCTGGAAGTAATGCATCCTTGTCTTTCCTGGACAATGGTTTGGCTATGAGTTTTTCGGCTATAAAGAGGCAAAAGATACTTCAGATCAATTATTACTACTTGGTATAGTGATTAATTCTATTTTTCAAGTATAGTTAGAGACAAAACACTTGGTAATCTGATTTAGAGCAGTTGGCTTCAACAAAACTGCCATGTGAGTCATGTGTACTCAATAATTTATTAAATGCTACCTCTCTCTATTCACCTACTAAAAAGGTAAGCTACACAAAAAAGATTAATAGAAACAACATTGAGTGTTTTAACCTTGAACACTGAAATCTCTTTGCCAACCTTAATAATTCTATGATTCTATACATTACAGAGCAAAGATTAGATAGATCACCTGTAAAAACATACCCAAAATTAACTAAGTAACACAGAACATGTTTTGAGTCTTGCAAATCAGTTGTAAAATATTAGATTCAATTTTAGAAAAGCACATGGAAAAGTCAAATAATCTGAAAAATCTGAACAAAACTCACTTTTTAAGTAGTTATGTTAGTAACGCTTGAGTAAATGAACAGTTATGGAAAGCACGTTTATTAAGGATACAACCATTTCAAAATAAAAATTTCTTTAATTCTAACAGTTCTTGAACTAATTTTTTATCACCTTTTTATGTTTTTGCTTACAAATTCTCCCATGTTTTAAGACAATCATCAGTCTTATTTCACAGAAGAGAAACATGACCTGTTCAAAGTTTCTAATCCCCTACTGGTGACATGATAATTAAGGGGCCTGCTTTGCACTTTGTGAAATCTCTAAAGCTCAGAAAAAGAATCCCAATAAAAATCAAAAGCTCATTTTTCCTGGACTAAAAACTGGGTCCTGCTTCCTTGTTCTTCTGCACATACTGTATTCTGACTAACTAAAATCACAGGAATGCTTATGTACATAGGATAGTACGTGGTACGTAAGCTACAACATAATGCCATATGCAATTGCAACCTAATATAAGTATATGGTGAAAGTGGTGAGATGCCAGATAGTGTTGAGGTAAAAGCCTTTATTGCCTTCACTCCTCCAAACTGTGAAGTCTCTACAGTTCACCCTCCTGAGCAACATACAGGATGGGTGCAGCCACTCATATCGCAGACTCAGCAGCAGCTTTTAGACAGAAAGAGCCATCAACAAGTAAGCACATTTAGATGCAGCATATCTCCTGATGCGGTACAAAGGCTTCATGATCACATTGTGTATCTTTAATTAGGATATTATTATATGAACTGGAAAACTCCCAAGAGAAAAACACCCCAGCTCTTTCCTAAGCAACCTGATTGATAGGGAATTTTAATGGCCAAAAGTCTAAGGAATATGGGGGCATTGCATATTCCAAGAATGACAGTCAAGTGCCTGAAATTATGTCAGGTTTTGACAAATCCATGCTGTTTCTTCAACCATGATTTACACCAGGTAGCTGTAAGAGATACTTCTGTAAACTTTGAAGCCAACAGGAGACTTGCCACTCATTAAAATGGTGTAAGGAGAATATTTAATTGTCATGATCAAAGAGCTGATTCCACACAAGACAAACATTAGACTTTCGCTGAAAATCTACCTGCTTACCTGGAATGAGGTCTATGCATAAGAAATTTTTACAAAAAAGATCAAAAATTAATACAGTCTAGGTAGTACACAAAAGATATAATCTAACACTACTTTACAGAATCCTTCCTTCTCAAATTATTACCTTATCTAGTGTCAGAGAACCTTCCTCTGCTTCTGTTGGTCCTTCTGGCAGGAGAGGAGCAGAATCTGGCACTAATCCTGAGGGTTGTTCTTCATATTCTTCTGAAAAGAGGAACCATAATTCGCCATTATGAGAGTCATGAAAGAATTTATGTGAACCACCATAACACTATGATCTAGCCAAAAACAGGATGTGAACTGAAACAGGTGAAAAATGTTTGAGGCCAAATGTTGTATGAGGATTTATGCAAATTTTCCAATAGGCTTTAATTCATATTATTAGTAAGCTTAGATTTAAATGTGATTTATATATTGTTTATTATATAAAATAAAAGCATTCTAATGTTTACCTAAGGACAAAGTCCATACTGACAGCAATGCAGCTGATACTTAACAGATGTATCATACACATTTCTTTTGATTCAATAATAAGATGATCACCAACTGAAATAACACATTATCTAACAGAGACTTTTTTGCACAGCTGGACAACTCCCTCAAAAATTTTCTTTTGCTTTTTTTTTTTCTCTGAACATTTTCTTTAAGACCATCACTTAAGACTCTTCCTACAGACTTCTCTCTGGGTTATTTTGCAAGGAAGAAAGGTAGGAGAAAATCCTCAGAATGTGAAAGGAGAGGACAAAGGGAAAGGGCAATAGTAAATCTAAATTTAATTTTCCACATCAGGTGAGCACAATGTTATGTCCAAGTCTTTTTTTAGAAAAGAGGCTTAAATACTAGATTTGGCTTGAAAGACAGAGTGAGGAACTAAAAAAGGGGGGAAAACATCTTGAGAAATGTTGGGTTAAAAGATTTCTAAACACCAGTATAACTGATAGTTTGATAGTTTAGGATGGCAAATGAATTTCTTGTAATATGCAACCACATGCTTTTCCACAAGCTGAATACTAACAACTGTCAGCAAACTGAGCATCTTTAGAGCAGCTGACTAAGTAGGATGCTTCCTATATTATTTGTTCAGATTCATTTAGGTTTGTCCGTAGCAGTTTAATCAAAACTGTTTCATTCTGTTTTAATAAAGAAGGACCTGGTTGCAAGTTCAATGCTCAAATGTGAGATTTAACTATGACTGCTCTGAAAGCCACTTATTTGGGGACAGAACATTCTCCAGTAGAATGGGGGGGGGGTGAAATTAGGAGAGTTTTACAAAAGCTACATATAATGGATATTGTCTAAGAAAAAAACTAAGATGTTTGTGAAATGCTTTGATGTGTCCTAAAACATGACCAAGGTAGGGCATGAACCAGGTTGTTATATGTAAGAGACAAGGAATCAATCCAGTTGATAGATAATTAAATACTATATTAGCTGGAATGTTGAACCAAGAGGAATTATCTTCCTAGGTCAGGTATGTCAGCTTGCTAAGTGGTTAGCTATAGAGTTTTTGCAGCACAATAAGTCATCATTATGCCATGCGTGTACTACATGAATTCCTATCTTCAGAACAATAAGCAGTGCAGCACGGTAAAATCTTGGACCATCAGTTAAACCCACACCGGTATACCAGGAAGACAGCAGTAAACTTACTTTCACCAGCCACATAATTAGCTGGAAAATAGCCTTGCTGTCCATTTGCTAGGCTGCCAAACCACCAGTTATCATTATCTTTGTATAACACTTGGATAATGTCACTGCGATGGATGGTTAGCTCATCTGATCGATGCGCTGTGTAGTCATAAAGAGCCACTACCTAAAAGAGAGATAAGAGCACCACAGCTTTATCACAACCATGCCACAGAGAAAAAAGCGCAACATTCACTTCCTCTTGCAGAAAAGCAGCTGAAACCAAAGCTGCACTTTGGTAAAAGCTGAGGCTGCCTCAAGTTTTGCTAATGGGATCAGGGGTGGTGGGAAAGCAGCAGGAGAGGCAAGATAAAGGACTGTGGGATTGCAGAAATGGTTAAGAACATTCAATTCACTAAGATTAGCTTCAAAACAGCAGCTGTTAGTTTTATAAGCAATTTGCTTGTGAAGCAAAAGGAAAAAAAACTTCATACATTCACTTTCTCAGAATTGTTACACCACCTTCAGATCCCATTCTCTGTGTGCTCATGAAGCATATGTGTTCGGATAAATACTTCAACAGTGTGACAGTTTTATCGAAGGAAAAATTTAATACAAAAAGACACTGCAAAGTTTTGCTTTGATCACTCCATTTTTTTTCTTTGTTTGTTTTTTTTAAAAAGAGGGGTTTGGATACACAACTTTATAAATATCAGCTATAAATATGCTTATATTCTATTTCCCATAATAAATCCATTTGACACTGAAAAAGAGTACTAAGAGTCATCAGCATCATGCATACTACATAAAATACATCACCAGAAGCCTCCTTTCTACCCTGAATAGGAAAATATTAAGTAAAATTTCTTATTTATTTCCTATACCCTATGACCAAAAATCTGTCCTCTGAATTCTGAGCAGAAAAGCTTGTAAAGAAAACAAATTAACTGAAAGAATAAGAGAATTGCTCACTTCCCTCATCATAAATGAAGAGCAAAATTATGACCTATTTTAGACATAAAATGCTGCTTCCCTACCTATAATGTTCACCTCAGATTCCTCTACAAAATTATAAGTAAAGAGGTCAGAAAGATGGATTGTTAGGAGTAATAGGGGGTTTAAGGGGATTGAAGGAGACAGCAAAGTTACGACAGTAGGGATTTGGAGGAAGAAACTCTTTTTATTACTAATGCATGCATTTAAATCTTAAGACTGCTGAAGTGCACAATGCTTTTTATACTTGTATTTCTTCTTTGAGCTAGATCACCTGTGAGTTATATGTGTAAAAATATACCCAATGTCACTTGTGTTTTCATAATTCCATGTCACCAGTTAAAGAGATTAAATCAGTTATGAATGGGAAAAGATGGAAATGATTCTATCCTTGTAAATTTTTTGTGGAAATTTTTGAGCTGGTCAGCATCAAAAATTAGTATCAGTATAGTTCTCAGCAGACAGGAAATTTAGCTAAATATGCATTCAGAAGTCCTGAACTTACATAAAGAAGCTAAACAATGAAATATCCTTCATTACAACTCTCCTCCCTTCATTAGGAAAGCTAACACAGTAATTACAGGTAGTATTGACAATATAGAAATATGAACTGTAGCACAGAAGCAAAATAAATGAGCACCATGACCATATTCAGTAAGAGGTTCTCTAACAGTGCCCACTTCAGCTAAGTGACAACCTCATGAAAACCACAAGGTAAAAAAAACAAAACAAAACAAAAAACCAACCAAAAAACCAAAAAGGAACGTAGGCATGAAACACCAATTACTTGGCATGAAAAACAATGAAAGGCAGAGCAACAACTACTTCATTTTGCAGTGTCTTTTGTAAGATAGTTCTGGTGTAAATGTTACATTTTTTGGAAAATATTAAAGAAATTCAGTAGCATGGAAACTGCCACAAACAGTTCGAAGCAATCAAGCAAGTCCCATTGTCTGCCTCTGAGAAATAAATTAATATACCAATGTGTTCTGTAATACAATTGGTTTAGTAAGCCTGATAATTTAAATGAAATGTGGAAATTACCATTATATTCTCTGGATATATATGATCAGAAAAATGACCATAATGGGACACAGGAAATGCACCTCAGAACCAAAAAAGAATGTAAACCACTCACAATTAAACTTAAAGCACTGGACCTTATTCTAGTCACATTCAAACTCTGAGTCCAAGCAAAAACTAAAAAACCCTATTCAACAATATTTTACAAGGTTCTTTTTCAAGAGTGGTATAAATTCAGCATTAATGTAGTTATGGCAGTTATGAACATCTTTGTAAGAATTACAAAATCTACGGTAGCAAAAAAAATCCTTGGGATCATGCTAAAAAAAGGGAACATGCTTTCAAAAGCACAGATACAGCATAACAGGTATAGAAAACACTGCAAAAAATTACATAATACTTACCGTCCCTTGCCCGAGTGGACAACTGCTTCCTCCTCCCACTCCCAATGCAGTCAAGCTGTCATCATTCTAGAAGAATAAATTATTTTGAAACTTTAATATGAAGTATTTTGCTAAACTATGATTATGAGTATTTTCATGTCTCCTAAGACAGTAAGAATTATCTGTAATAAAGTGCTTTTTTTGAAAGGCAAAAGGAGAAGTGATGTTAAGCAACACTGAGTAATATTGGCTACTGGCTGGTAGATATTTAGAAGAAGATAACAAGTTTTTCAATTATGTACACTGTACTAAAGACAACTGGACTGGTGATTATGCAGTCCAAGCTTGTTTACGTTGCAAATACTACCTTAGATATACAATAAGTTGTAGTGAACTTTACTTCAGAACCAGTATCCAAAAGATGTCACTTCTATATAATGGAGAATTTCAGGCTGGTCTTAATAACCAAAATTTTCCATTTAATTCTAGTTGTTCTGTCTTTACCACTCACTCTTCAGACTTCAAACAAATTCAAAAGAATGGTAGGTATATAATGCAATAATCAGGATATGCCTGTACTAAAAAAAATTATTTCTCTCAAACAATAGAATGGTTCAGTTGAAAGAAGATTTAAAATAGAAAAATTAAGAAAATCAGCAGAGGAACAACAAACTAGAAAAAAAAGGAAGAGCTGGAAGTCCTTTGCTGGATTACTTAATTTTTTTCAATGATCTATCTTCACAAAGGGGAAGTCAGTTACCCCTAGATTTTGAGTACATCAAAGTATACACACTACCATACAGAGCAGCAATATTACACAGCAACTAAAATATGTTAGAAGACAACAACCAAATATGATCTTTGTGAAGTAAATATTTCTACCTCTAACAGATATACATTATAAGCATTTCCATTTGAAAACTTTTATCCAACATATTTCATCTTTTTCATATTTTTCAGTCACTCCTTTAGCTATCTTTTGCATGAACTTCTTTCGTTCTTCTCTTGCTTTTTTTAAAAAAATGTATCCAAAAGGTAATGGTCCTTTTCTTATCAATGTTTTTTTTTTTAGTTTTTATTAGGGTGGTTCAAGGAACATCATTACAAGTTACAAAGAAAATCCTTGCAAATCCTCAGTAGAAAAAATAGGATTCTTGAGAACAGAGATCCTTGCTCTCAATGATGTCTTCATAATTTAGCTAAGCTTATCCCATATGGGAAAGAAATCACTGAATAACCTGAACACAGGGGTTCCATCCAGTTTCCAGCTTGTTTTGGAACGGCCACAGTAGTTACAGACACATACAGTACATACAGATGAACACAGTATAAAAGTAAACAGTTGCACTCAGTTCTTATCATCTACCAGCACATCTAAACTAACCAACCACCTAAAGAGTTCTGAATAATTATGTACATGCACAGAAGGAAAAAAAAAAGGTGTAACTGCCTGATTTGATAAACAAATTTTGAACAAAGACTGGTGGAGCTGCAGTTCAGAGTACACAACTTGTTCAGTGGTCTGCTGGTAGCTAGCACTGCTGTACAGGTTTCAGCTAATTCTCATTTTCCATTCTCAAGGTTAAGAGAACTGTGCAGGCAATGTGCTTAGCCTGTGGGATGGGAGTGCCTCCTGTTGCTCAAAAATGATTCATCAGAATTATTAGCAGTATTATTTAGGTATCTAGTTCAGGCACTCATATTGCCCCATTATTGTGTCTCAATCTGTCTCTCTGTCTCTTTTTAATAAAGTATTTATGTGGCTCTCAAACACTCAAGAAGAACTTGAAGGGAGCAAGCTGTTTGGAAATAACAAGCTAAAATCCATGAGTCACACTGAGACTATGTTGAATGTTCTCAGACACTGCTTTAAATTTTAAGGCAACAACAATCCAAAGATGTGCATCTTTAAGAGATACTCTGAGTACATCACTGGCTGCACACACCTCTACCTCTAGCTGGCAATTGTCACAGTTGTCTACCACAAACGTAGCTACTGCAAGGCAGCAGAGCTGACTCTGGTGTGCCATGCCATTCCTCAAATAGTGCCAACTACCAGTTAAACTGCAAGAAACACACAGCAGAAACAACTGGCCTGTCAGTTTAGAAACATAATTTTTTACATGTTGTGCCAGAAGATTAAGCCATGTTTTCAGGATTCTGAAAAAGCAACAGACATACTGAAATGTATGAAAATGCAATTCTTTCTACAATATTAATGTCTCCCTTATTTCATGCAGGATGAAAACTAGTTAATCCATTTCTTGCATTGGAACAGGTGTGAGGCTATAGCTAAGTTCTGAGGAGTTGGTCTTTTTGGGAGACAGACCATTTGTGAGAAACAGAAACAAAATGCTTGCTGATAAGTCTACCATGTCACACTGATTTTGGTTGAACAAAGCTGTTAGGAGCTTTCAGCATTAAGGAACATCCTCAGAGGAAGATAAATAGATCCAGTTGTTCATGAAGAGTTCTAGACCATGGAGTATCTCACTGGTTATCCATGACTAACCCACTTAGACACCCTTGATTCTAACTCAAAACCAAACAAAAATGTTTCAAGACACTAACACAAAAGAGAACATTGCACATAAGAGTAAACTGACACACTGTTGTATCAAGTGTTATCAATTCCTGATAATACACTAATTAATGTTTATGGCTTCTTTATAACTGGGCAGCTTCAGTTATGTGCTAATGGAGGTTTTGCTTTTCTGATGCAGAGGTATAGTGGCCAACAGGATTTGGGCATTAGAAATCACTCATTCCCTTAGGAGAACTGAGAAGAACAAGTGATTTGTTATTACTGTCTTTTCTGTAAAAGTCTCAGCATTTCATTTCTCCTGCTGAACTAATACATTTCAATTACCACAATATCAAAGTTTAAAGAAAAAAAATACAGAAAAATGTGAAATCTAATGATGGTTTCATATGGTTTTTCTTTATGTGTAAACATATTCTTCATTGTAAAAGAATAAACATACAGATTAAGTCTCACTTCTAATTAGTCATTAACTCTTAATAACAACACTTGAAAAATAAGCTTTTCCTAAGATTAATTTTAGGCAACACTATACATAGCAGTGTGAACCCCAGTGCATATACATACAGGGCCAAAGCCACCCTCCCTCCTTTTCCCATTAGTGACAGACTCAGTGACAGGAAGGAGGACAAACATCTATTTCCTGGATGCCGCACAGTGCCACTCCTTCTCTCCACTCCACCTCCCTACACCTGCCATCTGGCAGAATGGAAGAGAAAATGGGAATATTATTTACACAAACACTCCAGTAAAGACACAAGGAATGTGTGTTACAGCTTCTCTTGTCTGTCCAGTAAATCTGTGCCCCAGTGTTTAATAGCCTCCATTCTAAGACTGCTACCTGTTGGGATTGTTTTTGTTGCTGCTGCTTTTGATTTATGGTGGTTTCTTGGTTTGTTTTCTTTTTTTTTAAGACAAAATGAGAAATTAACTTAGCTTGATTGAAAACCCTTGGTTGGTTTAAAAAACAACATTTAAAATATTTAAAAATTTTATAGAATAGATCTGAGACTTTACTGTTCCTCCATTGTTTTCCTTTTTTCTTAAGAACCTAAGGGTTAGAAATTTACTTTATTTTCTCCTCTCCTAAGAATGTCACACAATCCTTTTACTCCAGCAACTGAAGTTTTATATTAAATGCTAACTATGCTGAGACTTAGAAGAAAAGAGCTGAATACTGTTAGCACTGTAGTATTTCTGTTCTTGCTCTCTGGTCCACTGCATTCCTAGATCAGGACACCTAACTACAAATTTAGCCTATGGCAAACAGAAATACAATTATTAGTATTAATAGCTAGATTCAAATTTTGCTAAAAGTATCAATTGCTAAGAATGATATATATTTTTTCAGTCATAATTACTCTGTCTGTAGACACTGTGAAGTTACTTCCTTAGGCTTCAGATGACTACAATCCTGATTTGATTACAGCTCTTCAATATTTAATAAGCATGGGAATCTCTAATTTGCCCAGAGGAAAAAAGACGCAAACCTGCACCAGGCTGCACTTTATTGAAACCTGCAATGTACAAACAGAAATCAGAAATGCAAACACAGCTGCTGCAGTAAAGCCTACTGGGATAAAAAAAGAAAAAGAGAAGAAAGAGGAAAAAAAAGATCAATTCAGAAGCATGTGAAATACTCCAGCTCCTGAAATGATTCAGAACCTCTTCAACTATTTCACCATTTCATGTGCTATTTTTTTGATATTAATTACTTGGTTAACCTGCACTTACATATGTATTATTGCATTTATAATAGGAGAAGCAACAAATACATTCAAAATTAGGCCTCTCAGAAAAAACTGTTTTAAATTAGCTGCTATTAAGCATTTTACAAAACAGTTGATCGCGTAAATGTTTATCAAGCTTGCTGTGGTGGAGAACACTTATGTACTGGTTGAACAATTTATACTTTTCCCTAAAAAACTGCATATTGATGGCTAAAAAATTGTAAATGTGAAAACAAGAACCATTTCATGACTAACAAACCAGCAATGTAAAACCATACTTTCAAATTTCTCGGTAAATCCTACATATCTTATGAGCCTTCCACAATTGTATTAACAGATTCAGTTAAATAAGGTAGGCCCAAAAAAATCCTAAACCAATCCAAATCAAAACCCCAAATCCAAACTATAAAACGGCTATAAATGATCCAAGTTAAATTATGTCCATTTATAACACTTCTCTCAAAAATTACAATTAGTGCAATTACAACAGAATATTAAACCACGACATTCTGTCCATGAGTGCAGGAGGACTAATATCTCCAGTACAACAGGCCCAGATTCATAGAGATACGAATGCATTCAGTATTCAAAAGCACGCCTTGTTCTTTCGTCTCTACTTTCTCCATACATTTTGTGTTTAATATATGCTTATCAAATGTATAGTTGGAATTAATGGCATTTACAGGTTCTGTTGGATTTTTATTATGCTAATCAGGAAACCAGAAATAAAGAAAGGAACAAATATGATTAGCAGAAGTTTACAATCAATATTTAATAGATAAGCAATCAAATAAACAAGAGGATAGCTATGATTTCACTTGTTTCAAAAAGGTGAAGTATGAAACAGTAAACAATGAAAACATGGTGCTGCAAAGAGAATTTCATTCTAAGTTATTGTCTCAGCTTTCTCTCCCTACTTATCAATGCTTTTTTTCTTAGTAATAATAAAAAACCCAGGAGTGTGATTTTAGCTTATTTATTTATAAACAACAAAAAGTAAATAAAGAAAAATATAAAGCTTTTGATTTGCAGATCTCTGATCTTGCTCCCAGCTGGCTGCAGCATAAGATAATTTGCCCATGGAGAAAATTGGCTTGAAGATATCTCTTTTTCGAATAAAGACAGGATAAAAAAAAAATCTCTCTACAACGAGAAGTTGTGAATAATGACATTTTATAGTTAAACATCAATTTAAAAAAAATGCAAAAAGAGAATTCCATACCGTCTGTAGTCTACCCAATAGTGTTCGGCTAAGAGGATTTCCTACTGGGCTGAAACACCCTGTGAAAAGAAAAGGCTGTGAATTTTCTGCTTGTTATCCTTTTCCATCGAATAAACCATTTTATTTTAAAATCATTATGTTAGCAGGATATGTTTGACAAAATTCTAATGAAAAGCAGCAGCATCTTTCAGTCACAACTATGCATCCTTCAGTCAGGAACAGTTGGAGGGTTTATTTAACTAACAGACCTGACACAAGGTTAACTAATCCAATATTTCCATTCAAATGACTTGGAGAAGTAGCTCAAGCTATGTCCACATGCCACCTCGTGCTCAAAGCTGACACTATTATCTAGGCTGTATTGCTTTTCTCTTCATTGAATTTCTGAGTAATGCATACAAAGTTTTCCAACAGAAATGATCACAAAAACTCACAAAGGAATTACTTCCTTATTTTATCTGAAAGAATAACTATGCCTATTCAGTAGTTCCCTTTGATCATCTGAGTTTCTATCACAACACATCTTGCTGTTTATTTTATTCACTCTCTACATAGCACACTTGAACAAGTACTTGTAAATTCTTTTCTTTTCAAACTATTATGTTAACTACTAAGCTCACAAAAATCCTTTCATCATCTATGGATTTATCTTTTTGTTATTGGTCTCCTCAGCTGTATACTTAAGAAAACATCTTAAAAAGAAAAGATACAAAAAATCTGAACATCATTGAACATGACAGTGAAATACGCTAGTTTCACTGCAGAAGTTTCTCAAGTACAGAAATGCCAGGCATTACAGAGTTAAGCTCACTGAATTTTCTCTGTGAGACACTAGCTTTGAAACAAGTTTTGTTTTCAAAGAGGAATAAGTTCTGAAAACACATTTTCATTTGCCACACCAAAAACCAGCTTCTGAGAAGTCCAGTATCTGAATAAAGAGGACTTTTCAGATTCAGATTCCCATGTACAAGCACAGCTCTACAAGGAAGCTTGCACAACTTCACCTACAATATACTTTCTAAAGCCTAGTGGTTTTGACTTTCACAGAAAATTTACTCATAAATGTTTAATCATTAAGATATTTAGATATTTCTAACTAGAATAAAAGCCACAAGCTCAAATAATCATAGTTAAACCATGCTCCTGCAGATGATCTGCATGTGACTAATTTTCTACTTGTGAAATATCTTAAAAGTGTACAATAATGTATTATTCAACTTTGTGTATGAATTAAAAGATTTCTGATCTTAATAACTTCAAAAAAGCTTGCATAAATTCTGAAGTCCTTAATTTTGAAAGGCTTACTTTGTTTTTTATTACTTTTTGCCATGTCTTTTAAGAAGAAAAAGATGAGAATAGAAACTTTTTTCTCAATTCAATCCATGCTCAAGATGATAGACATGAAGCTAACTTTTTTCCAAATAAACTGTTTGCTAAAACATTTGTTCAGCACTCAGACCAAGAGTCGGTGGGGATATTACTCCTATTGATATTATTATCTACATACTCATACAGTTACAAACCCAGATGCAGCAGAGATGATAGCTGCATATAACTCTCATATCAACTCCTTGAATAAAAAATCCCAAACTTAAAACCAATAAAACATGTGCATGAAAAAAAAAATAATTTTTTCTTTAGACAGATAAGTATTCTACCATAGGATTTTGAATTTGAGCATTGTAGTGTTGTGGCAATTCATACAAACCCACACTAAGAGAAAATATATATAAAATATTTGATAAAAACAATTGTTTAGAAAAATCAAGTTTTAATAAAAAACAAAATTACTCTGTACTTTTATCAGTAATATCCTTGACTTTCTTGTTTTCCTAAGGAAAGCATGCATTACCTCCAAGCCCTTCACAACCATATGTTTATGTACCTGGGTACTCCTGTGCAGTCTCTATATTTAGCTGCTTGTCAAGTGAAAACATTATGGTTAGCCTGATATTTCCAATTGAGATTCAATAAAGGGCAGTGCAGACCTGTTATGCTGCAACTGTAGGACAGAGACAGATGTGTAACAAAGATACAGGGAGTGCTGTACCGAATTCTAGAAGCTGGCACTGGTTTAAACTCAGTGTTTTCCATGACCAGAGCCAAAATAAACAGAAAATTCTTACTACTTTGCTTGAGGTGTAAACAGACCACAGCACACCTGGACCCAAATATTCTATGATCCTGCCTATTGGTTACCCAAACTAGGCTTTAGTGTTATCTGCTAGTAGTTTTCAGTTATCAAGCATTCCTTTAGTAGCCCCTACGTTCAGAACTGTCATATTAAAAAAACCCAAACAAACAAAACAAAAGCAACAAAAACCCCTGTTCAAATCTTCCTCATTCACAAGACAAGGTCCATTCCGCAAGCAAAGGAATATCCATCCATCCATCCGTTCTTTCTCAAATGATGCAGCAGAATTTTAAAGCAATGTTACACAACTATTGGCTTGATATGGTTCCATGCTTGATGAAGCATGCAAATGACATCAGGCAGGTGTGACTAACAACCTCAGCAGTGCTTGCTTTGGTTATCTCTGATCCAGGCTGCACACTTTTCAACTACTATAGTGAGGTATTGAAACTGAGGTCAGGACTGCAAACATTTCCACTTAATCTAAAAATGAAGTTTACAGGGCACTATGACCTGTTGGGACTCTCACTTATTCTGAGCTTATAGAAAGGTCATTAAATCCCTTGTAAGGTCACGCCTGAAAAAAATCTTCAACACCCAGGTTAATTTAGACTGCCCTATTTTAAGGATACTTCAGAATCACTAATGAAGAAGCATTTTCATTGATGCAGAGGGTTCACTCAAAATATTCAATAATCTTCTTTCTTAACAGCATCTGTTGTGTTCACCTTCAAATTCATGTACATCTTGAGAAGCAAAACTTCCCTTTTAAAGCATCAACATTTGAATTACTGCATTTCTTATTACCCTGCGATGTTTCTTCAGTGGCCTCCTTTATACAGAATTTTACATGAGAAGAAGAGCTTATTTCTAGAAGAACTTACTGTTAATATCTAACTGCAGTGTTAGATGTCTCAAAATGATAGATGCTAATGCTTTTCCTCAAATAATCAGAATTTTCATATCGACATCATTTAACAGCAGGACACCTCTTCTTTAGGTTCTACATAATCTTATTGTTACAATTATCTTGTGAGTCCAAGCATGTGCTGGCTTTTGGGGAAATTACTACCAAAGAACTGGTATCTTTTGAAAAACAGTGTAGTTGTCTGCCTTGAGAGGAGACTAAAACTCTGTTACTTTCCTGCATAATATGAACAGTGAACTGAAAGTTTATCCTCAGTTCCCCCCAGGTAATTTCTGGCAATATATTCTCTGCCAGTATAACTGCAACTAAACAGAAAATACAGAAACTAAGCAGTTCAAGGCATATCTGTACAACCAAGTGCCCAGTGTTATTGCATGCTTTCACTGAAGAACCACCCTCTGCTCTAGACAAGCAAATTAGTGTAAAGTGATCAAATTCTAAATAGTTGGATTGAAATGCACAAAGTACATGAGTTGATATGGTAACAGCAACAGTGCCCCAAAAATAGCACTTGTAATTATTAAGACAACACCCCTTTACAAAACAGCATCTTTAGCTATCTTATTTATTTTAAATTACTAGCATAAGAGCCAGAATAGGGAAAAAAAGTCTTTCTAGGGAGTCACATTAATCCACTATTATCCTATGGTCCTATCTACAACCGCCCAATGTTAAATGTTTATGTGAAAAAACGCTTTTTTAAGAGAAGCTGAGAGAAAATTCATTACAGAACTCATGTTTTAAGTAACTTTTCAAAAGAAGGCTTTTTCTTGCTTTCCAAAATGTTCTTGATAAATTAATTTTTTAATTACTAAAGGTATTTAAGCATCATGAGTCTCTAAGGATTCCAGTCACATGGAGTCTACAGGTTATGAAATCATTTAAAATTTCATCCTGGAAAATTCTCATAACATCACACAACATCAAAGAAGAAAGACATATTTAAAAAAACTGAAAAAAGTTAGTACTCAGACACTGATGTGGTGAATGACTCTAAAGCATGCAGATAGAAGAAAAAAAAAATCTTACCTACTCCAGTTCCGCATTATTCTCTTTTTAATTGAGTTTTACTTTAAGTTTATACTAATTGCTAATGACTAAAAACCCACAAACAAATTCTGAAAGACATGAAAATAAACAATGCCTCTAGGAAATGGTATTTCTTATTGCAGACATTCTTACTAAATTGTATCGCGGCCTCTTGCAACATAGTGTAGTTAAAATGCACTCAATTAAACAACAAACACTGGGAAAAAAGTTAACTCAGCTATGAGGTGAATACGTGTATATCAGCTCGGTCCTTTTGCTACTCATCTTCTGTGGCTTTAAAACTATTTCCAGTAAACAGAATAATGTTTTCAGCACAGCCACCTATTCAAAAGTATGACCTTTGTGACCAAAGGGTCTTTTAATATGCAGTATATTCTATACTTCAGCTTTCAAAGGGTTCAAAGGAATGTTTTGAGGGTTTTTAGTTTTTGTTTTCTGTGTCTTTGTTTTGTTTTAAGTAAAAACTTTCAACAATTTCATTTTTCAACCTAGGTATAAGAGAAATAAGAAAATTTTGTAATGTTCTAAAGATACACTAATCTTTCCTCAAAGGTTTTATACTCAAACCAATTATACTCTAATAGATCAAACAGAATTCATTTAAAAAAAAAATAAAATATTGCTTATATATTGGATAAGAACTTATTTTCCATTATTTAAACACAGGATCAAAAATCCTTTTAAAACCCATCACAAACATTTTCAGATGCAGTTCACATAAAATTAAAGGAATGGATGCATACACTTAACACAAGCATACCTTTTGTTTTACCAATAAAACTGGTGTTTTACTGATGTCCATTGCTGTAGGTGAGAACCCACATCCAATTCTGCTTTACATAACTTAGTCTAGCACCTACGATTTTGACGATATTTCAGATTGAACAGGAGATTTGATAGGATTAAGAACATTGAAAACTGTTTCAATGAAGTTTTTAGTCTATATAATAGTTTTTAAAACTAGTTTGCATGCATTTGGCTGAAGGTATATCAAGAAAACTACATTCAAAAGCATATACAATTGAAACAAGAGTATTTTTTACATTCTTTCTAAAATAGCATTCTCTTTGTAACCACTACTACTCCAAAGGAAATGGCTAATTTTCTCGAGAGCCTGTATCAGGAAAGGCAGCGGAGCTGGTGAAGGGTCATGTTTCATGAAGAGCAGCTAAGGTTGCTGGGGTTGTTCAGCCTGGAGAAGAGGAGGCTCAGGGCTGACCTTATCACTCTCTACAACCACCCGAAAGGAGGTTGCAGCCAGATGAGGATCAGCCTCTTCTCTCAGGTAAAAAGTGACAGGATAAGAGGACATAGCCTCAAGTCATGCCAGGGGAGGTTCAGGTTGGACATCAGGAAGAATTTCTTCAGGGAAAGAAAAGGTTGTTAAGTATTGGAACAGACTGTCCAGAGAGGTGGTAGAGTCATCATCCCTGAAGAAAGAAACCGCTCTATGTGGCACTTTGTGCCATGGTCTAGTTGACACAGTGGTGATTGGTCAAAGGTTGGACTTGGTGATGTTGGAGGTCTTTTCTAACAAAAATGATGTCATGATTCTGTGACCTTGCAAACCACACAAAATGTATATACTCAAAATAGGCTGTTTTCACATGCCATATAAAAGTATATATATACAAAAGTGCAACACTACTAAATGCAAAGGTCTTCCACAAACACCCGTGTATTCTGCACTGTTAGAAGTGTACTGAATGTGAGCCATTACCAGCATTCTCATTGTGTTTTCCTCACGTTTTTCTTCAATCAGAGCATTTGGAAAAAACCAAACTATCTCCTCGGTGTTCTCATTTTCCAAGTGGGGTTCCAATTTTTTAACCTAAATCTATCCACTTAAAACCCAGAATCTGTATAACACTGTTTACTGCCTTAGTTTTTATAAGTAATAGAGAAAGTTCTGTTAATTTCTTTTGCCAGTTGGATATGAAAGCTGTTTGCATGCTACATACACTTAAAAAAAACAAGAGAAAACCCTTAGCTCTACTGCTGCCATGTGCTTCTTCTCTAATTAGTGCAGATTGATCTAGATGGCAATGACAAAAATCCCAAAACATAACAAAATACCAAACCCACACCACCTCCCACCCAGTTAAGCCAAAACAGAGCTGTGCTGATAGGTGGAAAAGCACAACATTTTTGTTTCCCTTCTCCATCTCCATTAATACAATGAAAGCTAACAAAATAAACTTGGAAAATTATGTCAATAAATCAGGCTTTGGTTGCTGTTTGAAATACTATACTATATAGAAAAGTCTGCACAGAAGGATAATATTTCAATAAAAAAGTAAGCAAATTTACCTTTTTAACCAATAGTTTATTAAATACTGGTATTAAAAACAGTTATCTAGAAAAGTAGCTCTAGGGAGTTACACAATTCAGGAGTATGCTGTTCCATATTGCTGCAGCTTCTTTCACACAGCATGTGATTTTCCAGGAGATACCCCAACTCCAGGTATTAGGAAAATCCTGGGTTCTCAAATGAGTCACAGCTGTCCTAAACTGAGAAAGACAATCGGTCTAGTGTGCCTTCACATGGTAACTTCCTTATCCAAGGACAGATGCAGTTAGGTTGAGCTACTGCATCTGGTAGTCTCTAACTTCCCAGCCCAAATGACCAAGTAGTGTGTCCTTGCAGCAGAATGAAGTGAGCACTAGAGCAGTAGAATAGAGCAAGGCTTAAATTCACACCTGTAGATCCACAGAGAGATACCTTTGCTGTAACATCAACTAATTCCAATCTTCATATAAGAGACCTCAGAATCAGACAGCACTAACATGAAAACACTATGCTCCTGGCAGTGCCAGATCCCACAACATAATTATATCTCTCATCAGCCAAAAGAATGCATAGAGATAGTCATTCAGGGTTAGCCATAATTTTCGTTCCAGGTTCAAGGTATAAAAGAACACAAACACGCATTTGTTCAGAGAATAATTCTTCAGAAGGAACGATGGAGATTGTCACCGGCTTTGAGAAAAATACAGTTTCATTTGAAAGTATTTATTCTGTACTTAGGCACAATGAACAGGCAGAATTGGCCCCTATTTACTAAAAGCATAATGAAGTAAAAACTATTGCATCACAAAAACAATTAAAAAATCCAACTTTTTAATTAGAGATTAAAATCAAATACATTTAGCAGCCTACACACCCACCTAATTATTTCTGAGTAATCTTATCAAACCATCATCTTACATTTTTCTTGCAAATGTTAAGTTTCTACAGTACCATATATAAACAATGCAAGTAGTAGCACGTGTCTCAAGCAGTCTTTTGAAGTAAAGAACATTTATTGAATTCATGCTAATCAGGAATGTGCTAATTTTATGACAACTTCTAACATTACATCACAATGGCAGTAGATACCACTGAAAATAAGCAGAGGATAAAGTATCCAGTTGTTTCTTTCTACAATGTAGAGAACAGAAAGTGATTCTGCAGCAAACATCAATAAGTCTGCACAGATACCATCAGCATTCTGAAATCAGATTGGCACTATTATTTACAAGTTCTAGATAGCAGATAAAAAAGATGTAAGGAAAATACAGACTCTGACGCATACTTTGCATTAATAAGAGTTATTTTTCTTCTAGTGCTGCAGATATCCTGAGAAAGTCATTATTAGTTTTGTTAAGCTCCCCTGGACTATTTAAAAGCAAACAAGCTAAAGTAAATTTGAAAAGAAACTTATTTGGCATTTTATTAAGTATAGCTTGTGGTGTTACCCTATCAAAAAATACTTCATGAGATATAGAAACTGCAGTCCCTTAGAGTTGTGGATGCCTTACACTGAAGTAGTGACCTACACTTTTTGGTTTAATAATTTTTTTGCTTATGTATTGATTTACCCTCCCTGAATCAGAGAAAATGAAGTTCTTATGCAGCATTTACGCTTATCTGTTTCCTAAAAATATGTGATAGGGTTAAATTTTCTTTATTAATACAGTTAGTTTCCATGTAACACACTTAAAGAGAATTTATCTGTAGCTCTCAAAGTCAAGTATCTACTGACCTCAGGAGTCTATCTACTCACGTCTTTAAAAAAACATAGTTGACTATGGATAAAAGAGAAAGAATTAAAATTATGCAAGGAAAGAAAACAAAGTAATTTACTTCACATGGTTACTCCCACAACACAAATTCAGCAATGGCTAGTTATTCACAGTTACTTAAACTAAATTAGCTTGCTGTTCTACAAATGGAAAGCTGTAAGAAAATATGCTTAGAATACCACAAGTATTTTTCAAAATCAGCCATTAATATTTTTGCAAGGCAAAGTCTTTTCAACTAAGTAAAACCAGCAGTTATGCATAAACTACTGAGTTTCTATATTACCCAGTAAGTCTCATGATGTCAAATCAAGTCCTGACTGAAAAAACCAATCTAAAAAAAATTAAAATCTTGTAACTCCTTGAAGAAGTTACGTAGCATTTTCCTAACATTTGCATTCAAGGAAAAATAGTATCAGCAATATCATATGCGATATGCTGGAAAAAATAAATCAGCTTGGTATTTCAGGTCTTTATCATGATCAGAATAACCACTACTTTTTCTATTACAGTAAGTACTGAATATTAATTTGGACAAAATATTACCAGAAAATTCCAAGAAATTGCCAAACAATTAATACATTAGTAAACCTGAAAAATGTAAGACCATTGGCAGACACTATATCAGGCAACCATTATATAAGATTTTTAATATGGTCTCAAATCAAAAGAATAAGGAAAAAAGTTCATACCAGACACACTTCTTTCAGAAATAGAAGGCCATGTCTTTAAAACACATTCCCAAGTTTACTTTCCATTCTGTAGTTCAGAAACTAGATTGGTCTGATATTTCATGAAAATGTGTGGTGAAACCAATTTACACATGAGAATTTTCCCATATCCACGCTTTTGAGTTTTCAGATGCTTTATGAACAAACTGCGCTAAGAAGGAGGTTTTTCTACTTATCAGTGATTAGAACATGTATGAATAGTTAAGTCCTTTCTATTTAGTTTCCAGTTGTATAGGCAAACAAAATAATGGCCTGTAGCAACTTTGGTAAAAAAATCTGCATGTGCTTCCTTGTAAATAACATATGACAAAGTGCTGGAGACTAATATCGGTATCATCTATTACAGAGGAAAATATACTGAAACGTTAAGTCCAGCATTAAAGCAACACATTGCAGATCCAGTTGGGCACAGACTTCAGTGATAATGGTTTCTCAGCTTCCTCCACCTACAAAGTCTGCAAAGTTTTCTAGAATGCAACAGCAACCTGCTACTGCTTTTAAAGCAGTGGATTTTTAGAATGCTTTTTAGAAAGCATCACCATTTCTATACCCTCAGCCTTCAGCCATTCTGTAATTACTGTAGCAGAAGTTACACAGGTTAAACAAATATGTGGATATCAAATGTTATGATACTTTGCTGAAAATAAAAACATACTACTTGACCATTAAGGGCTACCTTCTACTACAGGAGACCCTTATAGAAAGCTTGAATTACCACTTGACAAAGAGCTGAAAAGTATATCTGTTCTAGACAGATGTTTCCTTGGATCTTAGGTGAAGGATATGCAAAAAAATAATCACAGAAAGGAAACTGTTTGCAAAGAACATAATTAGGAGACTATACTACATTTCATTTACAAAGTGGTACCTGATCTGAGGAGAGGTAAAAGAAAGAAAATCAAGACAGGCAGGTTCATAGAGAGGGGCTGTGCCCAGCTTTGGGCTAAGACCACATTTCTAAAACTCTGGATATCGTGGAGAGAACAGACTTCTCTCCAAAGTTCAATCAGTAACACAAATCTGTGCAGCTGGTATTAGAAGACAGTGAGACTTTGCACCATCTGAGTGTCAAGCCAGCCAGGAGAAGTTACAGTCCTGTCCAGTGAACTTTTATCTTATTTGTATAGGAATTTTGCAAGCAAGACTATCTGCACAGTAAATCTAAAGATGTTAACAATAAGAATAATTAAAATTAAATTCAGAATGAATAAAGAAATATCATTTGACTAAATATTTTGTATAGTACCATGAAGTACAATTTGATTAAGAAGTTCATATAATAATATAATAGCTTTTTTCACATCATCACGCAGGTAGTGCCAAACTGTTAAAAACTGCAGTACTTAAACATATAAGCTTAATCATGTAACCAATCCTCTCTGGTTTGACTACCAGCAGCAGCTAAAATCACTACTGACTCATACAGCATCTCCAATAACCTAAAATCCATATGAAAGCAGCAAATGTTAAGTTCTCACAATCATCAGTAAGAGGCAGGAGATTATTAAGGTCTGAATATTCAAGGACAGGAAATTCTTCTCCATAGCTTACTCTAAAAATAATCACCCATTTCTATATATTATGCATTGCAAATGATATCTCTGTTTCTTTAAAACTGATTTAATTGCCAACTACTACAAACATCTGTTTCTTCAAAAGGACCAAATAACCGAAAAACACAGAAAATTGTCTAGTAACACTCCAGCTTTGGAAGTCTCAAAGTATACGCTTTAATAACCTTGTTATGTCTTAATAACCTTGTTCACTGAACCTTCCTAGATGGATTTTACACACACTTATATGCCAATTATTAACTCAAGAACTGGTGATACAGACAACCCTGGGCACACCTTGTTCTCTTTAAGTGATTCCTGGAACTTACTCTGAAAACTATTTGTTTTGGTAAGAAAAGCTGATTTGCAGGAAGATTCTGAATTCAAACCACAGTTCAGTTGCTGAAGATCCCTTACATGTGAATAGAAAAAAAAGATGAAAGTTTCCTTTATGTGCTTTACCAGAAGGAAAACAAATCTCCAATAAATACTGTTATCAAGGTACGTACGATGTGGTACATTATTGATGTGCATTAAGTGGGTACTGCACTCCAGATTTTCTAAATAACAATAGAGCGATTACCTTTTTCCTCTTGGTGCTGCTTTTTATGCAGAAGCAGCCAAATCTGAAGCAAATATTATTGGGCAGAACATACATTATGTTAGACTGAACTGCTGGACACAAATGGTGAAAAGTTACCACTAATTAATCGATATATATATTCAGAATTTGTGTTTGGAACTATTTCTAAAATGAAAAAATCCAAGACTGCACTTGGACTGTTTGTAGGAAATAAATACCAACTTGGTTTTAGCTAGTACCTGGCTCACGAGAGAAGTTCTTGAACTAGCAACATGCAGAACTCTGTTACAACATTCCCTAAACAAGTAGAGGAGGTGATACACCTCACAGATACCTACTCTGAACTGAGACAGTTTCCAAAAAACCCACACTTTAAGGACAGGACCATTCTTCTTTACTAGAGGTAAACTCTGCTTACATGTGAGTATTCATAATAAAAATTCAAAGATGCAAGGAGTAGGAAAATAGAGTGTACTTAGAGTCTTTACCTGAAAATACATCTGAAAAAACATCTTACAAAGTGAATCTTAGCAGTTACAGCCATTGCAAGGTAAAAGAAAAAAAAAAAAAAGAAAAAAGGTTAGAGGAATTGTTTCTCATCATGCTCTACAGGTGCACAGCAACAACCAGAAGTTAGGTGAATGAATTCTCAAAATATTTTCTGCTACTAGGTAATCTATCACAGCAAAAGATGCTCTATATATATTTTGAAGGAAGGTCCAATTCTCTCTATTTTATTATTTGGCACATTAGCTGCAGCAGTCTGCTTCCTTTGACCACTCAGGCTCTGAATGGATTACAGAAAGACTTGTATCAACATATGCCATGGCAACATCCTTCAGCTAATCTGTAAAAAAAACCCAGTCAGTGAGGCCCCAGAAGCTAGGAGAGACAGCTAGAGCAGAGATTGACAGGATAGGAAAAGGGGATGTGACACCTAGAAGCATTTGGGGATGCAGCATTCTGGAGTCAATCTAAAGATGAGATAAAGAGTTTCAAATATTATCTGTTACACAGTCGAGTAAGAGTCTTCAGCAAAAGGACTACCTGGCATGCAACAACAAAGCCTGGGGTCAAATGAGCAGGGGAGACTCTAATGAGCTTTTTTGAATTTGCTTGTTTTTCACTTGGATCTTTTATCTCTGTCTGAGGAAGTAAGAACTGAAGAAACTGAGCCCTGATTGTGAGGGGAAAACATGGGAAAGGAAACTGCAATCTGTTGCTTCACTGCATGCCTCAAGGTTGCAGAAAACACCCAAATACAAGTTTTCAGAATTTAGAGTTTTAAGAGAATTCTAACATGTCATTTGAAACCAACAAGCAATGAGCTGCTGTTCCTTACAACCTCCAGTGAGCAAGAAAGCTCCTTGGAAGCTCTCATTTCATCTGAATCAAGACAGCACATTGAGGTCAGCTCCGTATATAGCAGCAAGCTACTGCATGGTGTGACAATAACAACATTGAAATTACAAACCCACTTCTCTGTATGTGCCTTCTGCTTTCTTGATGCTTCCCCAAGCCACTATCCTCTGTCATTAGTTTCTACAGAACCAATATGATTGGTATCAAACTACATTGGTACCACAGTCCATTGCAGAGCATAATGTACACCACAGACACCTGAAGTTAACTTAAATGCTGTTATATTAGTAGAATGAATCATGTGAGGGAAGCTTGCTCTCAGTGAAATTTGTGCTTCATCAATGAGGATAACAAGGTATGTATGAATCCATGAAAGTTTAGTTGTTTCACACATAAAAATCTATCAAAAAAATTAGCAAAGGCTTTTTAAAACAGTTGAGAAAGCGTGTATGCATACCAAAATTGGATGGACAATGTTTACTTAAAACATAAGGTTTTTTTGGGTTTTTTTTAAAGGTACTTGGGTTTTGCTAACTTGCAAAACCAGCAATGAAGTCAAAGTACCTAGGTCTCCTCTTGGAAGATGGAGATGTTTCCCTCCTGTGCACCATGGCGGCTACTGGGTTCTTTTGCCTCTCCCATCTCCTCTGGAAATGACAGGAACAGAAGGAATGAAGCAATAGAAGGAGAGATCAATTTCCTCGTCTTATTCACTCATCCTTATTGCTGTATAGACAGCATCCTTGCTGACCTAAGCTTTCTGCTGGACATGAGAACTGATACTTTACTGCACAGCCCCCGGCAGAAGGACTGTTTCCACCAATGTGACCAGTTCAAATTGCATTTAAGCATGTTGTTGTCTCATGGCCCAATAGCTCAAAATTACAGACAAGCTCAGAATTAAAACAGTCAACAGGACCTCTCTACTTAGGAATTAATTAGATTCAGTTGTTTTAGGATCCACATAATTGAGAAAGTAAGGGCACACTTAGGCCAAATCACTTTTGGCAGAGACTTTTCACAGTACTACGTCACACCCTGATTTTGCAATCTATACCCACTGCTGCCAAACAGAGAGTAATGCTTCATTTAATCCACACCCTTGTATAATTTGGCTGAGAGTACTTCCTTTAGCCTGAAGGCTCAGCAGTAATTACCCTAACATACACCAATTTCAAGTAAATATAAATGGTGTTCTTTTGATAAAGTTTTTGGAATCTTCAAAGATTGCTGTTATTGTGCTCTGTATTTAGTGTAATTTTTAGTGAAATATTTTAATTAACTTGCCTAGAAGAAACATGAAAAAGAACATATAATAAAGGAACATGTGTATCTTTGATCTTAGTATAAACAATTCTAGCAAGTTTAACTAGAAAATACAAACTCTTCTGACATTTATAACATCTTATCAGTCAGATAGAAGAAACTGGATAAGCAACCTTTTAGAATAGAAGAACTAGATTGTCATTAATGTTAATGGCTATGTCTCTGTGTCTTTACTATTCTGTTGGAACATTTTTGTGGTTCGATGAAGCTATTTATACAACTTATGTTTTCAAATTAAAAGACCATTTTTACTATTCATTTTATAAACACTCAGTTCTTCTGCCTTAAAACAAGGTCCTGTATTTGTGCCTTGAGCCAAAATTCTCATGTTGTCAAGTGACAAGGGTAGCAGAGCAGGGTCAGAGAGCTCTGAGGAAGTTCTTTTCCCTGCAGAATTGCCTGAGCTGCCTGTAAGCCATGAAGAGGGCACAGGTGCATCCTTGTACTCTTAATTTTTATTTACCCGAAGTCAGCTGCAAGCTGGAACATCATGAGCCTTTGTCACCTATTTGCACTGAAGAAACTAAGACACAGCTACTTGAAAATGTAACTGGTACAGCAAAATAGCTTCTAAAGGAACCAAGTATAAAAAGAGAATAAATCTTGTGATAGATGTTTCTATTGCTTTAAAAGAAAATTAACTTAGAGAAAAGTATTTGTAAGTTGTATTTTTAAGTTCTTCTATTGTGCTGTAAGCAAATAATAACAAAAAAGCTTTATTTTCTTTGTCCCTTCTCTCTATACTTTTCCCCTAAGTCAAAGTGAGAGAAATTAATATCTTAAAATGAATGATCATTTTCCCCAGGGGAGTTCCCATTCAAATTAACACACAGACACATATAAAAACCAGTTTAGATTTAGTTCTCTTCTGCTTATGCTAAAAATACTTTTACCTAACTTCAGTGTAGTTACATTATTTGATGCTTGCTGAGAGCTGATCTGTGGTGTTCAGCTGGTGATTCCTCTCTACTGAGTTCTCTCAGGATCTTTTGAAAAATAAAGAGAAAATCTGCTAATTAGATCTAAAACTTAATCCACTATAAGAAATTCTCTGTGACTATGCAGTGCTTTTTAGTTCAAACAAGCCTTGTAATGACTGTAAAGGTATTTTTATGTTTGGTTAATAGGAGAAAAAACCCCCACAATAAAATAATACACTCAAAAAACTAGGGACTAAAATAAGTCAAGTTTACTCACTTAAAAAGTGCTAGTATTTTGCGTTTTCCTGTAACAGTTTTAAAACATGATTGCTATCCAGAGCAAGGAGTAGTGGGGGTGTTTCAGTAATTCAGTTTCCAAAAGAAAGAAAACATAGGTACTTCATACAATCATAGAGTTAGAAGGAATTATGTCTTATAAATGACCGAGAATTCTACAAAGTTGCAGTTAGATACTTGTTATAATAACAGAAAGCAATTCACATTTCTACATTTAGGAATGCAAAAGAAAATACTAGGCAAAAGTTTCTATTTTTGGCACCACTGTCCCATTAGAATAATTAAATGAAAATGCTACATGTAAAAATATTAGAAGGACTCTCTCGAAAATTTTTAGAAGTCTAAATTTCCAAAAGGTTTGTCAGGCAGGATGAGTCCTTCAAATATGTTACAGAGCAGGAAACTGCATAAAAATATAGAAAAATAACAGAAGTGAAAGACAAGCATTAGGCACATATTTCTTTCATCTTAATGCACATTCACCCTGTCAAACACAGGACATAATCTACTAGAAGCAGATTGTAGCTTGCAAAAAGCTAACCACTCTGCAAGCATTTATATTCACGCACCACTTCCTATGTTGGCAGCATTTCTATCCACTTTCAGGCCTAAAGACAACTGGTAGTAGATTACTAGTGAAAGATATTTCCTCCACTGGACTGCCTGATGACACTGAGGCCATTATGACTATCCCTTAGTGAACAGGAAACTTGCATTTCTTCCTCTATAGTCATAAGAATAAAAGGAAAAGATGAACGTATCAGGCCATCAGGGAAAAGACTACTGCAACCCTTTTGCACAGGCCTCATAGTATCACTTCATTATTTGTTTAAACAATATCACAAAAAAACCCCAGCAGACCCACCAATGCTAATGGGATTAAGAAACTGTGAGATTATTATACATTACCTACTTCTCTTTTGTAAGTTTTTCATATATAAAAAAAAGTAAAATTAGTTTCCATCATTACCTATTCCTCCTAGCAGTTCGTATTACACTTAAAACACTTTCAACTAATAGTGTGGGTACTGAACCACTTTTAGGTATGTATTTGCTACTCTTCACCACAACACACTCCTGCCCCAATTTTACGAAGATGTGGGGCTAAAAAGAAAAATCTCTATGCTACTTAGACATTATGGCAAATTGCTACACCATTTCCATAGCTCTGATCTGTTCAGCCCTGCAGGCTTAATTGCATTCACCATCACAGCAAATCTAAATGGAGCTGTTGGTGAGCTAATGAGGCAGCACACATTATAGTTAGACGGGGAACAGATATACCCGGATTCTTTCAAAACAAAATTGAGTTCTTTTCTTATGTTTATATTCTTGGCAAGACATCTTTTACATGCACTCAATATATTTCTCTTATAAAGTGACTAGGAAGAGATTTCAATTCTACATTAAACTTTGATAAAATATAGTATTTACAGTAATATACCAGGATTAAAAAAAAAGTATGTATTCAGTTGTCTGTGTGCCATTCAATTTGACTGCATGGACTGGATCCCAGTAACATATGAATGAGGATGCAACTTTTTTTTTCTCTGCAGTTTTTCTGCGGTATCTCTACAGAAATGTGAATTTTGCTAATTGATGTACCTTTTTCTGATTCTTAAAAAAATCCCAAGAATAAAAATAGTATTTTAAGAACATTTAACAGATGCATAAAAATTTTTGATATTTTAATGTAGAAATCTATTTTTCACTGATTGCTTGAGATTGAAAAAAGTTTTAAATAGCCTATCAAATACAACAGAGGGCTTAAATGCAAAGTCAGTTTTGCTATTATCTTCGGAGATTGGGAAAGAGTGCTTTGAAGCTTTTACTTTACATAGGTGGAAAACACCTTTGACTGTCAGTTGTGTTAATGGAGAGAAAATTTCTAATTGTTCTCAACCCTGCCAAAGTGTTGTGTTTTTTGTTTTTGAGATTTTCTTTAAAGATACAAGAACCATCACGTTTCTAGCGCATACGTAATTAATTTTTAAGAGCAAGTTTAATTAACCGATTTTATTGAAGTCCAAAATTTAGTGAAAAGATCTGTGTAGTATTTTTAGTCGAGCTTCAGTCTCCCACAGAGTTAATAATTAGGGCCACTGCTAATTACAGTGACTTGAGATCTAAAAATTATTTTGGAAAACATGTCCTGAACATAGTGGGAGTTACTGAAGAGCCACTGTTGAATAAAGCCCAAAACCACAGGTCATTTCTTTCATGGCATGCCATGGATCTGCAGCACAGTGTCTCATAGGAAGATGATTTCACTGTCCAAAGATGCTCACAATCTTAAGGAGGAAAGGCAAACGACCAGAGGGGAGTTTAATGTCTGTCAGAGAATGGGTAATTGATATCTGGATCTTTTGCTACTTCCTTATTTGTTTAAAAAATAACAACTAGGAAATGGATTATTCTGAAATAAGGTACAAAGATGAGCATATGACAAGGAAAAGATAGGAATGCCTAAGACAAAGCCCTGGATAATGCTACAGTGCAGTATAGCATAATAGTACTACAGGACGGATATGCTAAAACTAGCAATAAGCATGAGCAAAAGGAGAGCTATACTGCATCAGGAAGGCAAAACCTCAATTTTGACTGTCCAAGACAGGTCTTAAACAAATTTTACTTAAAAAAGAAAATAATTTAAAGAAAGAGGGTAAGAAATTCAGCAAACTTAAATATTACATACCTTTAGGGACAGATTCCTTAAAGATTACTAAACAATAATCAAGTAAGAATAAAGTAATTCTGCTGTATATAAAACATGAGAAATTTGAGTAGAATGAAAAATAGGACCAGCCATAAGACTTGTGAATCTAAACTACAAATGTAAAACTGACTTTCTGCAAAGCCAAACATTTAGCAAACTTCTCAGATGATTGAAATAGATATCAGCACAGCTGTAGTTTTACTGAGGCAGACACAAAAATTACCCTGATATGACAAAATGAGTTACACTCTCAATGAAAAATTTCAGTGATTTCAATGACAGCCTATCTCAACGGACAGTAAGAAAACCTAAGTTCTGTGTCTTCTTCTCAAATTTAACACAACCTTTGTGAGAGGAAAGGCACACAGCGCACATTTTCTTAAATTTAAATTAATGTTGTTAAATCTTATGAAATCTCTCTAATGAAATGCTTTATACATAACACGTAAAAATAAGTTCACCCATGTTTTGTATTGGCTTTGTGGTTTCTACTTTGTTAATTACTATTTGATAAAATTTATTACTTTTTTCTGGTAATTCTAACCATACTCTTGACAAAACTTTCTCTCTTGCACTCCATAGTGTCAACAGGAAAACAGTAGATGTTGTTAACCTTGAATTTAGCAAGACTTTCCACACTGCCCCCCACGACATTCCCACAGACAAACAGCTCAAGTATGGACTGTGTAAACAGACAGTGCAGGAGACTGGAAGTTGGCTGAGCCATAGAGATCAGAAGTTTGTAACTACTCGTGTGAAATGTAACTGGAGACCAGACACCATTGGTGCTCTCCAGTGGTTGGTACTGAAATCCACATTTTAGTGTCCCCATTAATGACCTGGATGGTGGGACTGACTACAGCCTCAGCAAATTTGCGTATGATAAAAAATCTGGGGGGAGAGGCTGATACACCAGAGGGATATGCTGCCATTCAGAGGCACCTTGACAGGACTCACAAAGGGGTCAACAACCCATTTGTTGAACCTCTCGAAGTTCAACAAGGGGAAGTGCAAAGTCCTGCACTAGGGAAGGAATAATTCCATGCACTTACGCAGACTGAAAACCACAAAATATCATTTAAAGATAAAACAAAGCCTTAACGGTGAGAACAGTCAAATTTTGTAATGCATTGTTCAGAGATGTTTTTGAGTCTCCATCCTTAAGGATATTCAAAACCCAAATGGATATAGTCCTGATTTCTAGGTGAATCTGCTTTGAGCAGGAGCATTAGGCTACACGGTCAATGATATAAAGCTTGTCTTTACTCATCTCACACAAAGAATATTCTGTCCTTGAGAAGGATGCTGAAGCTCTCTATTAGATGATTAAATGATGAGTTATTAAATTTAGAGCAAGTTGGTTGGAAACAAAGGTGGTTCTCTGCCTCAATATCCATGAGATAACTGATCTTGAGGGAAGTGGGGAAGGTAAACACCAGAATGAGGAGTGGGGCTTCATGGAAGCCTATAAAACAGTGAAAGTATGCACTTGAAGAAAAGCCAAAATATACTATATGTTTGAGGGTATACAGAACCCATTTGTCAAAATGAACAGACATTTAAAACAAATAGTAGTGAATATTACTTTTATTTGAAGTATTATGAAATCACACACAGCTAATTCTGCAAATGTATCTGGATACAAACAGATTTAAAAGTCAGGAAAGATCTGCTGTATTACTGCCACGGCCCATAACTCACAAAGGTGGATACACCATTTACCCAGTGTTTCCTATGTAATGCAAGACCTAGACAATTAACCTGTCTTAAAAAGAAAGGCCTGCAAATATTCAGTCTACTACACTGTCCAGATTACAAGATGTCAGCTCCTACCTTACCAAATTAGTAAGCATTCATGTACACCATGGTTTAAAATATTGCTAACAGAGGCTTACACATATAAATGGGAATTCTGCATTTTGCTTTAAGAAGCACTAAATACACAGCAAAAGGTGACAGGACTGAACTGTCAATGTAACCGTCAAGAATATGCAAAAATCTGCTGGAGAAAAATAAAGGATCTCTAGTACAGACAATTGTTAAGTATATGTTAATATTCTTTAAAGTGTTAGTCCACTTATTTTAAATATTCACAGTATGTAAGACAGCACATATATTTTACGGTTTTTATAAGATTTACACACTCTGGAAATAACATGCATCTGTTGAGCAACAGATGAATATTATTATGGCTCTAAGCTCTTTTGTTAAGGTAGAAAATAGAAATACAGAAGTTAATTGGTATATGGCCATTTGTATTGTGAATTAGTGACTAAGAGTGATTTTGAAACTAGTGGTCAGTCTTTTAGACCGTGCTAAGGACCCTTTCCCTGGCTGCTCAGAAAAAGTAATCATAACTTGATTTGCAAAAAAAATTGTCTGCCTTCAGGAGATAATTCTATATAATTATGGAGATTATACTTTACCTTTACTATCTAAATTTTAAATCTCTATTACCTGTTTTTAGTTCATTATATATTCCACCCTCCTTCTGGAATTCTTTTTATACTTCTCAAGGATACAAAACAAAAACACTGCAAAATTAAAGTCCCAATTTTCTGTCTTATTTTACAGATGCTCCAGAAAAGAGAAAATGGCATGAAATCATAATTTTTATTATTAAATACCGTGTTTAGCACTGAAACATATTATTAGCAAAGTAAGTACCACAAATGTGCATAATTGCATTGCTTACCTCTTTCCTCGAAATGTTTGAATACAAAATTAATCATATATTAAACGCAACTGCAAATAAACTACCAAGAGCTATGGTTCTTATATCAGTATATATGCTTTTGAATTCTATTTTTTTTAAGATCATTAAGTAGTCATTAAAATATTATCAAAATATTAAATTAAGAAAATCTGGCAATCTCATACTCTTCTAGGAACTTACACTTGTTTACTTGTGGGGTATGGTTTGGGGGAAAAGAAGCGTTACAAAGAAACATACATCACTGTTACACTGAATCACACTGCACTTTATAAACATCACATAAACAAAACCAGGACACTCCCTCAAAGAGCTGCACAGTAAAACTTAAAGAGGCACAAAAAAATCCTCATAAAGTTATTCCCCACTTCCTACAAAGAGTGAAGAAATAAAGAAACTTACCACTTTCAGTAGTGAAAGAAAGCAGAGGATTCAGTGGAGCGCTCAGAGTGCCTGGCAGTCTTAGCTTGGAGTGTGGTGACAGTGATGATGGTGCAGGAAGCAAGAGATTTGAGCTCGCCTGTAATAGGAAGACAAATCACAAAGTGAAGTGTAATTTCCTGGGTCACTTACTGATGCAATAGCTAGAAGAGAAATATTTGCTTACTGTAAATAACTATTAAATTCCAGGAAAAAAAATTAAGACTTAAGTCAACAATGACTAGCAATTTCTCTCTCTCTCTCTCTCTGTCTCTCTTTTAAATATTTGGAGATACAGACTTGGAAAAGTTACTGGCACAGATGTAAACTGCATTGTGTGTTCATATATGGACACTAACTCTCAAGCAGTGCAAACAATGAAACAGAATTGTTAGAACCAGCATCTTGTTGCATCTTTGTGAATAAAAAGATATTTATATATGGTCATAAACTTACGAATTCTCATTTTTAAGTATTCAGACTACACTATATTTTTGAAGAGATTACTCATTATTAGAGAAAAAAAAAAAAATCTTAAATCCTAACACAAAACTGATTTCTGCAGATCAGTAAAACATACTTAGACCAAAATCCCAGACACTTCCTACATGTGAGTTACACAAAAATTATCTCCAGTCATAATTTCCATAGCAAGAAAGATATATGTAATTAAAATTTGTTTTACTATGGAGTTTCTTGATATACACACAACTATTACAAAGCAAAAGCCCTTCCCAAATTTTACTCATTATCCAATACAGTCTATGAAAAAAAAATTAATATTAGGTTTTTACTTGATCCAATAGAGAATTTTACTCTTTTTAAAATATAATTTTGCTGGCTGCCTTTATAATAATACAGCCAAAGGAGAGGAAAAATAGGCTTTAAATAAAATATTTGTAACTTTCTTCAAGCAAAATAGATTCATGTGTTAAAATTCTTGAGAGTTATTTACATAAGGCAACACAATTCTTGGCCTTTTCGAAAGTCAAGTCTATTTCTTCATATAGAATAAATGTATATGGTCACCTAATCCAACTAAAAGCCCACACTCAGTAGAGTACTCCCTTTGGCCTTGATCTGAACCTTAAACTTCACCTGTGAACCACTGATATTTTGCAAATTTTCAATCTACTGGCTTGTAAATTCTGTTTAAAAAAAAGGAAACAGATAAGCCAAAGGGATTCTCTCAGAAATTAAATATTTCATATAACTATTATTTCTGTAATTTAATAAATAGTAATCGATTCGATAATGCATTGGTAGGTGCACTGGAGTGCAGGTAATATAGCACTAAAAATGTGTGTTGAATGACTTGACTGGGTCATGGAGGATATCCGATAGCATCTCCTCTATACCACTACACTAGACCTCCATCTTAATACATCTGAGTTTTATGCAGCAATATGGATTTAATTCTACTGAAAGAAGTTTATAGTAAAGCCTGTCTTTGACTAGGCAAGAACTCTCACAGCAGCAACTGTGCACAATTGTAAGGACTACACTCCAAAGCTGACAGAAAGAAAAGCAAGATAGAAAATCAGATTAATCATTGAACATGATTAAAAAAACACATTAAACCTGCTAGATTTTACTGCAGTGTACAAATTTAAATGAATGTTGGTAAACAGTAGCTGCGAAGCCTAAGCAGAGTAGAGGCCTGTTTGTCTGAACAACTACAAAAACAAAATCAACCTGCTTTTCTTACATTTACATATGCATGCGAGGAAGCTTCATTAATACAAAATTTTCTCTGACACAAAAAAATGCTGGAAAGCCATTAGCTTACATGTTTACTCAAAGACAGAAAAATAATCTGTTCTGCAAATGTTTTGAGCTCAGCTTCCTAGTGTTTCATCTTCTTTAATCCACTGTTAGCTCTACGGAGAGCCTTTCTCCCCAGACAAATGAGGAGATTCTTCCTTGCACACTAAGCCATCAGAAAAATGTATGTTTTCCAGTCAAATATTCTCATGGAATTCTCTTTCAAATTTTCTATTGAAAAATAAGTTCCAGATAATACCAGGGAATGAAGACAGGTTGAATATTTAGCTCTTTGGAAATCAAACTAAACAGGACAGAGCAAACTACTGAAAAGCAGCACTTAAAAGATGCTTCCCCAGTTCATCCTGGAAGGACAAATTATGAGGATAAACTTGTCTTAATTGTGGTGCCTGAATGAATTATATAAGAGATATGGAACTCTATGTAAATTATTCCTGTACAACATTTAATTCACTTTTATTTTCCTGCTGTATTACACAAATACTAGCCCAAACAGCCATGCTTTGAAATCAAATGCGACAGACATGCACAATAGAAGACTGTGTGTACAGTCCTGAAGATTTAAGAAAATCACCCAGTCTAAAGTGCAGCATAAGTTCTCTTATAGTTCTTCCTTCTTCTCCAAGGTCTTAAAAACCAGATAAAAACCTTTTTAATAAAAGATATATTAAAAGTAAAGTTTTAAACCTAAGCAGTCTTACAGGAGTGATTCATTCCTCCTCTTAATGGCAGTGAAGCTGAATGCATTCTACTTTCTGCCACTATCTTGCAAGTATTATTTAAATCTTAAAGAGGCCCAAAGAGGAAAAAAACACAGAACCTTGTAACAGAAATGGGAATCACTCAGCTAATAAGTAAGAACTAGTGATTCAAGCACAACTGTTTCCAGGTGAAGTGCACTATCCTATGAAAAATAATTCTCCTACAACAGGCAGACATAAGACTACCTACAGAAAAGAGTGAAGCAATCAATTTTTTTTGAAATGCATGCTGTGGGAAGGCATTGCTACATACTTTTACAACAGTGAGCAAAGTTGGTTAAGATAGACAACCATCCATTTACTTATTTTCCACAACAGGCTCCACTTGCTTCATGCACAAACCACAGCTTTATCAAAGACACAGTTTACTACTATTCTGAATTGAGTAAAACTAAGAGTTATAACATTCATGTCATTTTTTGTAGTAAAAAAGATACCTACAAAATTTTTGCCCAGTTTAAACAAAGTTGATTTGCATTTTCTTTTCTGTGTTAGGGCAGCTTTATGCAAATTCCACAAATACACATTTTCAGTGGAACTAGTTTTCACATTAAAAGTGAATTGCATGAGACAAAAAAAATACTCTTAAGACTCGACAAGCTGAAAAAAGCAACTTTCTTCCTAAGAATGCTATTTTATGACCTTTGCAATCAGTATAATCAATATTTCCATATATGCTTGCAAGCCAAATCAAGTTGGTCAGCTCTATATTACTTCTCAATCTCTTAGTTTTAGGCTTCTCTTCTGAATCTTTAGGTCTCTAGGACACTTTAAAAGAGAGTTTAAAAGCACTATTAAACCATGATTCTGCAGACTTTAAATGCTGAATTTGAAATAAAACCAAAACACAAATACTGATATTTTTCTCCCTGTTAGAAGAAAATACATAGACATTAATGCCTAAAGTAGGACTACAGCACTACAGCTTTCAAATTTGTAATGTAAGTGTGAATCAAGTTTACCTCTACATAAATGTGCAATTTCTGTGACAGTAGTGCTAGAAGGACTGCAGTGAAGGCTGGGATTCTATTGTAGTAGGTGTCCTGCAAGCACTTGAAGACTAATCTGTTCTGCTTTTATGTACTTTTAGACTAAGTGGAAAAACCAAACACAGCTAGAGTAAGACATCCCCACACACAAGCAAAACTGAAACAGATTTACTTTGCTTATCTGAAGCAAGTATATTCCCCTGATGCTCCCTACAGCCCTCTTACTCTGATTATCCAGATCAGGAACTCATCTACATGGCAATATAATTTCCTCCTAACTTGAGTGCTCAGTTTTTTCCCACCCCCAAAAGCCCAGAAGTGACCAGCGCATGCTTGATCCATACAGTTTAGTCATTGTCTACAGATGCTATGTCTCATCACATGGTAATTACGTATACTCTGTTCCCTAGTTCTGCCAGGGAGTTCTGGCATTTCAATTACAGGTTACTTCAAAAGCTTTCTTCCTTTTTTTCCCTCATCTTTAAAAAAACCTGTTAACAAGAAATTAAGATTACTATAAATGTTCGGAATAGTATTATTCTTTCATTTACCCACATGGAATAGAAAATTCTTTGTACAGGACACAAATCAGTTAAATACAGGCTCAGTTATACACAGGAACTGTAGACTTAGCCATTAAACACAAAGAGAATGACCTTTACTGGATTGGATAAAACTGGCATTTCTACTTAATAACATGCCTAGATATACACAACTTAGCAGAAATGGGCAATGTATCACCAATAACAGTAAAAAGTAGATTTGTCTTGTTTATTAAGAGCCAAGTAGGTTACTATATAAACTATGATCTCATATTATGATTCATGCTATCAAAAAAACATGTGACTGGGGGAAAAAAAATCCATCACTTTAGTAGTTAATTTTTAAAATGTCTTCTTTTTTGTGCAAATTAAAAGCAAATGTAACATGTTCCACATAAAAAATACACCCCAAGATACTTGTCCTATGATTTTATTTCTCTTCCTATTACAGAAAATAGACACCAGAATATCTTCTAACTCACATCTTGACAAATACATACACAATTCCTTTTTACCTGCTTGTAAAAGACATTAGAACAGGACTCTAAATACAGTATACAGCTTCAGGTAATCATGTAACCACTCAGATGTTTGTAACCCCACTCCACCTATCCCCCCACTGCCCAAGTAATTGGTTATACTCTAGGGTTCTCCTATCATATATAAAATACCTTTTTAGTTGATATTTTTTTTTCCACAGATATGCTAAAAAAAGATGTATTCTGTGAAAATTTGTTATTCCCATTCTAAAAAAAAAAAATATGAAAATCAGACTTGCATTCACTGCATTGCTTTTACTTAGACAAAGAAGTGTAAACTGTTATGTAGAAAAGCTCTTATTTGATTATTCCAGAGATTTACTGTAATGTAATCAAAAAGGCAGAAAGGTACAAGAAAACACAACCCTGACTAGACTTCTCCAGAATAAGCAGTGCTTTTGGATGCTAAGAAAAAAAAAAATAAATTGTTTTCCATATCTTTTATGTGAATGGAAAAAAAAATAATTTCCCCAACTAACAAAAAGTAAAAGGCCTCTGTGAAAGCTTATTACAAAATTCTTAAACGTTTAAGATTGTATATCCTTATTTAACTCTCAGTTTATAGTATCTTAATATTTGAGCCATGATCAATGTTCCTTTCTCCACCCAAAATGGAATCATTTAGGTTGGAAAAGACTTCAAAGATCATGGAGTCCAGCCTTTGACCAAACACGCTGTTGTCAACTAAACCACAGCACTGAGTGCCATGTACAGTCATTCCTCAAACATTTCCAGGAATGGTGACTTGACCAGCTCATGGGCAGTCTGTTCCAATGCTTAACCACCCTTTCAAGTGAAGAAATTCTCCCTGATGTCCAGCCTGAACCTCTCCTGGTGCAGCTTGATGCCACTTCCTCTTGTCCTGTCACTTGTTGCCTGGGAGCAGAGCCTGACCCCATCTTGCTACAATCTCCTTTCAGGTAGGAGCAATGTTCTTCCTGTTGCAAGAAACTCTATCACTGCCCCAATAACTATTAATAAATTTGTCTACAATGTTATTAATTGACTCAGTATACATTTATTGCACTTTCTACCATTAAAAGTTCTTAGTAAAACTGCTTTGCCCTCACCTTGGTGACAATAAGCCAGCTGGCAGAAGCAGAAATAATTTGCTGGGTGTTATCATGAATCTAGCTTACTCTGCTTTAAAATATTATTTGAATAAACATAGCAATACCCAGATGTCCCTGTTTAACTTTGTTTGGCAAGGACAACACAAACAGTAACTATTCCTTAACTCTACAAACTTTTACAGCAAGAAAGCTAATATGGTAAAACTGAAAACAAAATTAAAGAACCAATCAGTAAAATCCTCACACAGTAAAAATGCTTGACACCATCTTTACTCTCTAATAAAATTATTATAACGGTACAGTTCTATGGTAAAAACTGAATGCAATTCCCTTTCTGTCTGGCATACCATTTATATAAAACATAAGTCCCTGAAAGACATACAATGCTGAAAAACATCATAGTTTAAGTCTATCCCACGCAAAACCAGCACATACATCTATTTTGACTATAATTTTTTAAAATTCACCTGATGGTTGCTAACAATGAGGAATGAATAAAAAAAAATAAATTCTTTCTAAGCAAACAATCTTCTAACACAGAAAAATATTACAGATTTCGAGAACCTGACCTGCTTTGTAAAATTTTCAGAGGGTAAGGGGGAATCAAACAAAAAACAAATCACAAAAAAACTCAGCTATTTTTTCAACTTTTCATAAAACAGGCAACTTTGTTTAAACTGGCAATTTTAATGAATTGACAAAGAAATTGTGATGGATTTTCCAAAACCTTACTTTATATTAAACTATGTTTCCTAAAAACATAGAAAGTAAAATTCTGGCCAAGCTTTTATACGCTATTAAGTATTTTACCTATATAAAGCTTCTAGTAATAGTTCAGCCATTTCATATCGAGAATCAGCTTACGAAATCACAATGATTCAACAGTATTGGCTTGGCAAATGAAGATGACGTTTGTAAGAATTATTTTTACATAGTAAATGAAATTGCACAGGGTTGTAGGATTTCAGATCCCCCATGGCTTAAAAATACACCCTTACGAAGTCTGCAGCTGAGAGTAGCTATGTGTAAAGTAATAATTGTAACAGAATTTCCGAGAGTAAGAAGAGCATCTCCTACCATTCTGAAGAGGAATACAGGAATAGGAAAAAGTATACATCACTATTAAAAAACATCTACTTCATTAAAAGCCCTCATTACAGTGAGACATTGTGCAAGTCATCGGGAAAATGACTAAATGCATTACAGGAATATATGATAAAAAAGTTAAAAAGGGGTTTTAAAAATACTGCAAATTTCTTATACATATGATAGGATTACAGAATATCAGTACCTCCCCTAAGAGTTTGTAGATAAAAAATTTGTATTTCAGGCATGATTGCATGAAATAGCTATTTCAGCCCCCAGAGACACTACAGCATTGTCTTCTATTGGGCAAAAAACATTCACAAAATTGACAGTGTTTTAAAAAGAGTCCTCAGTCCTTTTTATACTACGACCCTCCAGTTTTCCATCTTCAGGTAGAAGCTGTAGTAAATTACTATAGAACTCTTACCTTCCAGATTTGCACTAAACCCCAGAAGTCAAGCATGCTATTTCAGAGTCTACCAAAACCAAGATGAACCAGAGGACAGACTCTTAAAAGACCGAAAATGGTAGCATAAAAAACACACACCACTTGGGCATCTAGATGTGTCTCTAGGCCTTTGCTGCAGACAAAAGCACAAGTTTTCAGTTTCTTCCACCTGCTGGCTTAGATAGTATCAGTTTCATGCTTATGTGTTCACCATAAGGCTGCATTTTTTTTTCTGAAAAGCAATGGCTTTAAATTATATTCTGTTTTAACACAAAAAGATATATTTTGCATCTCCTTCTAAAAGGAGACCATCTGAAAAGATTACACAGTATACTATCTGATGTATACTACACCAAAGCACCATTTATGAGCATACTTTATAGTCATACAGCTCAATGATGAAAGTTCAGTACATTTGATGCAATGAGGCATAAGCTTCTGGATTCTCTCACAGTACTTACTCTTTTTATGAATTATGCTATAGTAATAAATACACTCAAAGGACAGGAAAATAAAAAAAAAGGAAAAATCAAACAGTTCTAAGTATTTCTGTGTATAGGAAAGAATACTTTTACATTTTACTTGTCTAATATTGCAGTTAATACATCCTGAGTATCAGAATTTTGGTAGCCACTTTGATAACCTTTTAATAACACTTTTCAGATACACATCATGAAGGAAAGACTGAAAAGTTTATCATACTTTAATTTAGAAGCACTCACATATTAAGAGATGAGCGAGCCAATGTGTAATTAATTTCTGGTACTATGGAGTATATATAGATGGTATTCATAAGTGATACAAAGGAGTTAGACATCTAAAAATCACAGTTTCAGAGCTATAATACTAACCTTTAAAGAAAGCCCTTTTCCCTATACTTAGATAATATATATCATCCCCTTCTTATCCAAAGTTATAAACAGGTATTTTCACTGCCACATGGAAGTAACACTGAATGAAAAGCACATATGAACTCTTTCAAGAACCAGAGATGAGTTGTTTTTCTATCAAAACTTCTATGAATAGAATCATACATTTCCATTAATTCCTTGAGGCAGAGATAAATAATAATTGCCAAGGTGCACTACACTGTAATTTCTCTCTGTGGTAAAGAAGCCAATTCTGCACTCTGGTTTCATTCAAAAATTAATTTTTACCTTTATGAATTGTTAAAGTTTTAATACAATAGTCAACTCTCGGTTCTAATTACACATTTTCTGGGCTAACAAGAATGGTAATGTTGCAGAGGAGAAGAAAAGAAACAATTTGTCATTCATTAAGGTTCCTGTTTAGGTAGCAAAGAAGAAAAACAGAAAAGTAAAAAAAAAAAAAAGATTGGTTCTAAAGGGACCTGAAAAGGAGGTACTGGTTACAACACAGAAAAAACAAGCTCATACAGGATCAGAGTATTCTCTATTTCTTCCTAGTTTAAACCGAGTTTTAAAGTATTGACATTACATTTTCAAATCACTTACGTAAGTTGCAGAACTCCAAACTTTGCACTTAAAAGTTAGTTTTAGATCCATTAGCTATGCTGTTAAATACCCAGATGTTAAAACCAGAGACCCCTGCATTGGCAGATTTGCTGTTTGGGCATTTCAGTACCTTTGTCCCACAAAACATGACTCCAGGTGAGACCTTAGGCCGGGTTTATTGTCTACAAGGTATGTTGCCACCCAACACGGTATTTCTTACATATCTGTGACAAGGTTTTGGTGTGCACACAAAGACCACTAAAAAGCCTACATAGTTTCCAGTTGCCTATTTTTTTCCGATCAGACAAATACATACATGGTAATACCTGTGTTCTTGTCTGGATTTTCATGTTCCAACCCTACCACAGGACAGCTAGCCCCACTATGTGTGGCTTCATAAAGTCTCTTTCTCCATATTTACTTGTCTATTCCCAGAAATATTAGCACATTCTCACACATGTGGCTGAATGGTAACTTTTTTGAGTTCTACTTTGACAAACACTTTCGCAAACCATTTATGCAAGTTTGCTTTCTAACAAGACTTCCAGCAAAGCCTGTAATTATATACATGCATCATTTTTCACATGAAAAAGAGAATTGCATGCACATCCAAACCTGCAATTTCCAATTACAAATTAGTCGAAATTTTAAGTTTTAATGTTGATATATTTTACTCTGGGGTTGTCCAGAATGTGATAATGCAGGCAGGCAATACTGCATCCATATGCAAGGAGTTATGCTATTCCTGCTTGAAAAGGAGTTACCACTGTCTCCTGAGTGTCATATTGGATGGCTAAAAAGATTAGTGTCGAGAGTTCTTTCAAAGAAATCTCCTCCCCAATATCTCAGTGGTTCATAAAGCCCTGCCAGGAAGCACTCTCAGTGTTCATAATCACCACTGACACGTGACAGGTATCAAACCACATGTGGACTCTTTCAACCACCATTCTCTGCTGTTTGGAAACCCACACAGTGAGAAGACTCAGATGACTTTCTTGACATCTCCCACATGGGTAGGGGATTTGGAAGATGCTGTCAAAAATGTGGATCATGATTTTGCTCACAGTGGACTTACTTGTCCCAAACTGGTCATTAAAAAATGGGAATCTAGGGTTACAAAACTCCAATGGATAAAAGTTATTCTCTCAAACACAGTTGTAGGCTTATCTATTTCATCTCACTACATGGTTCTATGGAACAGCTATGTGGTTCAGCTAAACCAGATTTGACCACCACAGTCCAGAATGCCTGGCTAATCTGAGGCTAAACAGATGCAATGGTAAAGACTCTTATGAGTTCATTATCCTCATATTTTTCCTCTTATGACAAGACACCCAGAAGAGTAAAAATTTCCTATGGAGTATCTTCCAGGAGCACTTGTCCAGGCACAATGTTACATAGTCCATTCTCTCCATATTGTGCCCTTCTCTGATAAACAACTTGAAGGTACCAGGGATCACTTTGTAAGAGTAGAATGAAAATGAGCAGAAACCAGAAATAAGGCTTGCTTCCTTGTGTCAGGCCCCACATAACTGAAAGCCAGAAGCAATGTGCTACTGTTACTCATGTGAGCTAACATGTTGTGTTTCAGAAAGGGGTCCACTGGGAATTCACAGTGCAAAAATCAAAGGACTGTGAGATAGCTTTCTTCCAAACAGTTTCAAAGTTCAGGTCTAATGGGGAAGTCAAGACCAGGGAATCAGACTAATCCAAAGCAAAACCCCTAAAGCATGATGAGAGTAGCTACAGCAATCTCAGCAACAACTGCTTTCATTTACTCACCTGCTTCTTTTGTCATTTGCTACTTATTAATGAAGACAAAACCTAAAACTAGATAAAAAAAAAGAAATCTACATATAATCAGAAGTACTTAAAATGAAAAAAAATAAATGCAAACCCAAATGCACTTCATGTCATTGCGAACAGTAATTATAACTCCATAGTCCTACTCAGACACATTATGCATTCTTGTTGCATGCAAAATTGTGCCAAGTTGGGCAATTTCACTTTTAAATTTATTGCCAATTACAAAGGTTTTAATTACCAATTAGGGTATTGAGAAACAAGACAAACAGTCAAACATCCACCCAAAGCAAACACTTTTCATCGCCCTTTATCTGTCCCCATTTCAGGCACCTCTTTTTCCTCCTTTCTAGTCCCCATTCTCCTTGCTTTTGCCATTATGTTACACTCAGTCCCTTTGGTAAGGTGGTGCAGGAGAGTGCTGTTATATATAGTAACATATATAACTATATATATCTATAGTGACTTCCTCTTTTTGACTCTTTTTGTTTCTTACTCTTTTCATCTGCTTTAGTATGAATCCTCCACCAGATGAAATCACCTTGGGGATTCTAACTGTCCAGCATGGATTCTTTCATGGGATGCAGCCCCTTCAGAGGTGGACCATCTCCTGTGCTTTCTTTTGCATGTCCTCATATATCTCCTGCCTTTCCCTTCAAGCCTACTCTGTTGTCTCCCCCATACCTCCATTTGTGCATCATTTTGAATCTCTTGCATCCCTTTCATGATTCTTTCTGTGTCTTCTTCCATGACTCCTCACATCCCTCCTCCTGTATTCTCCAGTTGTACCTCCTGAGATGTTTCCCTTTGCATTTCTCCTCTGCTGTGGTGTCTCTTGTCCCTACTAGGTAGGGACTTTTCTTAAGTATGTTTTCTCGGAGATGCCATATGCTGTTCTGTTTGGTTCCAGCTTCAGCTGTGCAGGGCTCTGTATTGTCCTTCACAGAGCTGGCTTGGAACAGCTTTGCCCAGCACAGCCAAGACTGTGACCTTACAGACAAGTCAGCCCTGCAACCTCCTACACCCCCTGCCATTTATGCCACATAGAATTTTAAAGGTGAATAGTGGGAAAAAAAAAAGAGAGAACATTCTGAAGCTCAGCCATAATGATCTATGGAATAAACCATATGAACGGCAATGGGCATTAGCAAAAAACATCCCTTGTCATCAATACTTGATAAACAAAAATAAGTCTTTTTATGATTACTCTTTTCTAAAGAGCTACTTACAGGTGCATTAATATTAGTGAGAGATGTATTAATTTCTGAAGACCAGATGCTATGACAACATATACATGTTTTGTTACATATTCCAATCCCAGAATACGAATTTTGGCTGAGAAGACTATATACTTCTGCAAATTAATTAAATTTGACTTACCATAACAGAATCAAGTTTTTGTTTCACCTTCTGCATTCTCACTGACGCTCTTGCAACACTGACAAACTGATCTGCGGGAGACATCACTGAGCTTTTTTGTCCAGAAATTTCAGAAAAACTGCTAAAGAACTGTGGCCCTCTTGGTGCAGCTGTGGTAAGTGATGATTTGAGATCTTTTACAAGTTCAGCTTCCTGTTGTGCAACTGTAGAAATAACCAATATTAAAGTGTCAGGTGAAGCCTTACGTTGCCATGGAAAAAAAATTTGAATGACTGCTATGATTTTGCCAGCCATGTCCTCAATCAAACACCATCAGAATCTGTACTAATAGTGCTAAAAATAGGGAAAAATCTGAAAATTACATGAAATTTTCCCCATACTACCCTATTTTCCCTTAACTCTTCTGGATCACAATTCTCACTTCTGTTATCTGTGTTCAGTAACCTTTCATATAGAACCGATCTTTTTGTATTGTTTATGGACAACAGTGTTCCTCATGCAGAAATATTGGCAGTGAGGGAGGGGAGGACAGGGAAATAGGAAGAAAAAAAGTTTTCAAAGGCAAGAAAGCTATAAAGCTTGAAGCAAGTTCAAGTCTAAGTACATTTCACATTTTTTTTCAGCTTAGTTCAAGTGAGTTTATTATACTCGAGAAATATTTCAGAAGTTGTCAGACATATTATACAGGCACAGGAGGAATTAACTGACAAATTGACTTGCAATATTTTGTACTGTGGCCTCAAGCCAACAAAGGTTAAAAGAATTCTTCATGAAAATTCTGTCCAGGCTATTAATAAAACTGCTGGTGTATTTAAAACACATACTGTTGGAGTCTTAAAATATGTGTCAGTGATTAAAATTAGTATTACCATATGATTAACTTATTCAACACCAAAGCAGTAAGACTACTTTCTGAAAGCAAAGTGGGTGCTTTTAACCAAAAAAGGAACAAAAAGATAGAATAAGCAATGTAAAAAAGACTACAACCTATGCAAAATCTTACTGTCACCAGTGATTTAGTTAAGCAGTCAGATGATACAAAGAACAACCAGTGTGATATCTGTGTGATCTCTAAATATACACAGGTATACTTTAAACTACCACATTACATTTTTTAAGACTCATTGTCTGCTGAACAGTCAAAAAACATTAAAGAAATGCTTCAGGCCCAAAAAAATTCTGTAAAATGCAGGTATCTTACTGGATTGAAGTTTAGCATTGCATATTGATTTTAAAGTCATTCCACTTAATGTTCCTGTAAAAGTCAACCAATTCAACAGACAAATAACTTAGACTCCAAGATTTGATATGAGTAATCTCATTACTGTATGTTCCTTAAAAGGCAGTGTGTAAAGACAGAATTAGCTTTACAGAGCTATGTTCCCTGCAAACATAATTCAAACCAAAAAATTACTGCATAATTCTATTAACATTATCTGTCTAGATGGAAACATCCTTAATTGAACACAACTATCAGAAAACACTGCAAAGGACAATCTGAATTTTATTTTGTATATCAAAAATTCAAAATGAGCATTTATCACTCTCTTCTCTTTAATATAACCTAGGGAATAAACATATCTCACATAATTGCACCACAGATTTAACACCTGTTTACTAAAAGTCTATACTGTCTGATTCAACTGCATACAGCTCCTCAGCATTATTTTATAACTTAGCCAGCACAAAACACTGAGCTTCCTATTAAGCTATTCATTAATTTTCTGAATGATTGTACTTTTTGGCTCCGTAATACACCATGATACTGAAAAGGGGCTTTTAAATATTTGTATGACACTACCTATATATGAAAAAGTGCTGTAAAAATCATATAGTATGACATACAATAGCACATTTAAACTTGATACAAAGGACATCAGGTGATTGGCTAGACCAAAACCCTTGCTTAAAGTAGCAGCACCTAGAACAGGTTGTTTAATTGTTTGGTATCTTCCAGGAAAAAGGCATGTTTTATCATCAAATGACTACTTTCTTTTTCCCTTGAAAGAAGTACAAATACTAACCAATTCCTTCTAAAAATAAAATATTTACAGTTGTGTATCAAAGAAATTCGTACTGTACCTTTATAATCATAAATGTATACAAGTATTGGCTGGTTTTGACCAAAGGCACAAAATGACACCATGTGTTCATGTGGATGAAAGGCAACATCACGAAGTGGAGATGTGAAGGAGAGTTCAGAATATATGGCTACCTGATCTCCTACAGGAGTGAAATATGTTTATTAACACCACGGAAATGTATTTGAAACATATCTGATACAGTAAAATAACAGTTGGTTAAAGCTTATATAATTACAGTACATTCTTCAGTCAATTTTCTTATGGAAAAGTAGTGCTTTGACATAAAACAAATAGTATTGCATGCTTTTAAGTTATTCAATAAATCATAAAAGTTAGTGCTGTTGCAATAGCTGCAGGAAACCCCAGAGGATGCACTAGGTTAGCTGAGTTCTCTTGTTCTGATAACTAAGTTCTGGAAAGGTGGCGTTCCACGGTATTTGTTTGTGCTTGCATTGTACCAGAGATAGCCATCTTTGCTGAGGATTTCAACTACATAATACTGGCAGTGGGAATAAAAGTTGAGCACAGAATTATTAAAAAATACAAATAAAATTAGCTCTTCAGATGATGCCACTATGAATGTCACTACAGTGTACGAATGAGTCAAAACCAATGAAAATATACTAATAACAAAGTTCCTTCTTCTTTTTACTTTTCTTCTTTTTTTAAAGTTTTCAGGCAAATTATGTAGTGGCATAGATGTAAGCTAATGTAGTTGGAAACGTGGTGAGAAATTCAAAACAGGACTGTTAGTTATCTGCCAGTTTTATTATATTTACTTTTTCCTTCAAAAAATTATTTAGACCACAATCAGAGATAGAACATTACTGTCATCAAAACCAAAATGGCATTTTGCCACTTTCTACTGTTATTTTTGTCCCTTTTACCTCCTGTACAAGAAGATAGCAAACTCTTTATCTCACATTTCCTTAACATTATTTCAGAAAGATTTTGGTAGCTGTTTCAAAGCTACTTGACTTGGGGACTAATTCACAAAGAAATGCTATATTCCACAGCTGAAAAATATTGTCTCTGACCACCCTTGGGAAACAGATTAAGTGGTTCTCAACAAAAGCCAGATCTAAATACCACAAGAGAAAAAACTGATCTGACCTAAAACATTTTTTGTGCATTGCAGTATACAAAACGCTGAGCTTCAGGTGATCCAATCCTGCTGGATATTAAAAATGCTACCTCAATTAATTTCTTCTAGGCAATTAAATGTCAGAGATTAATAACTATTTAAAAGGTAGAGCTAAAGCCTCAGGATTTAAGAACATTTTACCTAAATTTTATTCTATATCAAAAGTGTTTCAAAAAAGCTCAAAAAATCATTTCCCCTCAGCCTTAGTAATCTGGCTTAAGACCATAAAATAGTTAGTTACCTGTTTCTGGATTCCAAACATAAGCCTTTCCATCTTCACTTCCTGAAAACAGGAATGTACCACATGGTGTTAAGGTGCTGTGAATCTTCTCTCTGTAGTTTGTGGCACCGATGTATTTCTTTGTAGCCAAGCTAAAGATAAAGAAAGTTTACAAATGTAGCAGATACTTTCAGAATAGACAATCTAACTTTTTATGTCAGTTCCCCCCTCTATTCCTCAGAAAAATCCATACACTTTGCATTCCAAATAGATATGCATCTTCTGCAGAGTGCAGTGTTTACCTTTTATTTTCCTTGACTTACATAATGCACCTGACATTAGAGATGAAAGCATACATCCCTGTCTTTCAGCAGAAAAGGAAATCATCAGATCCAGAGAATGGATACTGAAGCAGTAGTTTGCATTGTCTTGATCCTAGCCTTTGCAGAAAATGACACTATTACTTCAAGCTCTGTCCAAAAAGTTTTCATTATGCTTCTTGAGCTTGAGTGCTTAAATTTATCTAGCAGCATTCTTCAGCTCTTCAGACTAATGTCTCCTTGGTTAGAAAACCAGCAGTAGAATCAACAAATTTCAGACATAGATGTTAATTTATTATTAATAGTTTTAATATTATTTTGCAGCTTAGGTGTCCTAATCTTTTTGTCAGTGAAACACTACTGTAATAGTGTTTCAGCATAGTAATAATGATCTGCTATCAAACAGTTTGTAGGCATCAAGTAGGAAAGACTCTACAAAAGGATGGAAAGAAGCATGAGTCAGTTTTGTAAGAGGCTATTTCAAACATGAGGCATAGCCTAGAAAAAGATATGAAAGTTCAACATGATGACTAACACCGCAGCAATATTGCAATGCAGAATTTGAGGCAAGAAGAATGGCAATAGTCCACCACAGCCTTCAAAGACAGAAGACAGTATTTTTTCAAATGTGTTACTGCAGGAATAATGGAGGCATGCTGGGAGAAATGCAGTACATTTAACATGACAGAAAAATTATTTCAAACAATATTCTGAATAAATATGCTCTATATGCAATTCTATTCACAAGTAAGAGAAAATGATTCCTTAATTATCACAGTGCAAGACCATATTAGCCCAAATAAGAACTTTAGCTGTCTGAATAAAAAAGATACTATATTTGAGATGTCATCAGAAAAGCTCTGCAAGATGTAAACTAACCTGCATATGAAACCCTAAGGAGAGGACTGAACCAAATATCTGATCACATACCTCAGTGACAAGACAGCAGTATTACCCAAAAAGATCAAAAAAGCAAGTTGAAAGAGGAAAGTTAAGATCAACGAGCTGTCAATCAAAGTGAATTGTGATGATCTGTGACCTCCACCCCCTCTTTTCTCATGCAGGGAATGAACAGTTAATGCTGACGTGTAAAATTATCACTGCTGGGTATCTGACCCTGTGGTTTATTGATAGACTTAAGCCAATGTAACTGTGGGCTGTGGTCAAAGTAGCAGTCCTGTTGCTATCCTCTCCACCCTTATTTTCCCAGGCTCTCCCTTATTTCTTCTCTAGTGTTCGGGCAGCTATCAGATGAGTTTGATCAGATAATTGATTAAAATGAAAATTAATCATTTGTATTTGTAGGCTGATTTTCAGTCGGATCAGAACACTGATCTGACTTACCCAGCATCAAAAGATCTCTAGAGATGATAAAAAGGAAATGCTAGGAATACATGGCCAAAGGTGTGGGAGATTGGAGGAGATGGTGTGTCCTATGGATAAACTTACTTAAAATAATTGCAAAATTGCACCCCATATAAACCATTTGTTAAAGATTAACATGCATGTCCATTTTTCCCCTCTCAAACTAAAACTCTGTACTTTTCAGAAAGAGTAGCAACCAAAGAACACTATCTGTCTCACAAACTGCAGGTTCCCTTTGTTAATCCACTGATTTCATTCTTTGAGTGGACAGTTTAGCCTTCTAGCATGGTCGTTACAATGCACCATTTAGAGTAAAAGAGGAAAAGTGCACTATAATACTGCAAAGTCATTAGCTAGTTCAAACATTCGATCCAACAGAATAACAGAACTGCTTAGTTTGGAAAAGACCTTCAAGATCATCAAATCAAGCTAATCCTGCACTGCCAAGAACACCACTAAACCATGTACCCAAGTGTCACAACTACACACCTTTTAAATACCTCCAGGGATGATTTTCTGTGTAGTGAAGGGAGCAAAGAAACATATGAAATTAAGGATGAAACATTTGGAAAGCAGTTTCATTACTTTAATGTGACTTTCCAGAACAGAATGTTCAGGACATCTTATGAATGTAGTAAATGACTGGAGTGAGACTCTTCTAACTTTCACCCAATGAAAGGACAAGAGGGAATGGACATAAATTAAAATATAGTAAGCTCTGTTTAAAATTAAGAAAAAAAGTCTTTTACTTTGAGGGTGAATGAATGCTAGAACATGTTGCTCTCAGAAGCTGTAAAATCTCCACACTTCAAGATATTAAAAACCCAACTGATGAGCATGCTGTTGTGATTTGATTATTGGGTTGAACCGATCACTCTCCAAAATCAAAGACTCAAGTGAGTCTGTAATCCCCTTGCTTTTTATTATTAAAAAATCATGTTCATAACTATTAAGAATGAGAAAATCATCAAAATATATGTAAAAATGTCTCACAGCCTGCTTAATACACATAATGCATACATCACTGCATGTTTCAGTATTTATGATGACAGTCATCTTCCATTTCATTATCAAACTACCTTTCCCAGAGTCTTAGTAATGAGAAACTAACACACAAATAAATACTATCATTTCTAAGTTATTTTCACACCTACCTTGCATTTTAAAGAGGATTTCAGTCCTTAGGAGACTAACATTGTCTTCTTCATGCCACCTTAAGTTCCCAAGTAATCTAGTAATTTTTGGATATTTTATTATAAAAGACTTACTCAATATCACACAAAAGGTCTGCAATACAGCAGTGTTTTGAAACCATTTCCTAACCCTCACATTGCTATCCTTGATTATTAGGACATCTTTCTCCTCCCCAACTACACATCTAATACAATTATGTTATTTTATTTCACCAAGTAAATTTTAAAACAAAAAGGAAAATACACATTTGTCACCAAAAATACTAACATTCTGAGATCCATAATTCTCAGGGTACTGTCTTTGGCATGGATTAGTAAACGCCTTCCATTCGGATGCACCTCCAAATGATTTATTGGTGTTCCTTTAATATCATTTTCTTTTATTTCCTAGTGAAAGAAGGAAAATAGAAAAAAACATACAACTTTGTGTTTTAAAACTCATTTTTCTGCATATTATACTCATTTTTCTCTTTCATTACCCTTTTTCTGCTTAATTCATTCTATTTGGTTAAGGAAAAGGTTTATTCCTATATTAAGGCATTACATCCTAGAAATCAACTTTTCCCATCCAGAAGGCAGTTTCTGCTGTGACTGAATTTTAAAAAATTCATCTGATGACAGAAATGCTGTCTGAACATTAGGCCTCTAAGGTATGAACAAAGATAATTTGTAAAGCCTGTGGTCTACTTCATTATTGTGTCTAGACCACAAACCTAATACATTAGTATTTATTTGTTAATACACTGCTACTAAACGTCAAGCATTTTCATGTTTTATACAGAAAAAAAATTAATTCTAGAACCATAGAATCCTAGAATATTCTGAGTTACAAGAGATCCACTAGGCCCATCAAAGTCCAGCTCCTGGCCATGAATAGCACAGCCCCAAGAATCACACCATGTGCCCATGAGTCCAAACACATCTTGAACTTTGTCAAGTTTGATGCTGTGACCACTTGCCTTGGGAGCCTGTTCCAGTGCCCAATCCAATTAAGTTGCAAAACAATTAAAAAAAATTAAGTCAGTGAATCACAGGACATTCTATCAGTGCTTTTGTACCATTATTTACAGAAAATACACTTCTGCAGTTAAACAAAAGGTAATGTACAAAAAATTTGAATTCAAATCAATTTGGAACAGTTAAAATAAAAATTACAATGTTAGTTTAAGAAATCTGTATACCTTACTGATCCTCCAGTGTTGAAACAGGTGTTGCGAACTTCCTTGGACAGGTGTATCCCAAACTATTATCAGTCCTGAACTATCTCCTGAGAACATGTGGTGCCCTGTGAAATAATGCCTTATAAGTAAAATAACACCACACAAAAAAACTAATACAGAAAACAATGTATGAAAAAGAAACCACATTTTTTTTCTATCATTTTTGTGAATAGGTAAACACCAATTCTTCCATCCCTTTTGCTATAATATACGCATTGCAAATGATTTTGCTCATATTGCATAACATAAGCTGATACCATAAATTGGGATTTAGCATATACATCAGATATTGAGGTGCAGAATATGCTTTTAATTTTTTTCATTTTTATTCACATTCTAGAACCAGCAAAAAGTGCACATTCATAGCTCAATGAGCTTCATGTAACAGACTAATGCTTACCTATACATTCACTAAGAACATCTTGCACAAGAACAAATACTGTCTCCCAACACTTGTTCTTTAGGAACAAATATTTTTATAAAAATGGAGCTTTCCTCTTCATAGTACCTACTTCAGTGACTATCTCCGAAAATGAACCACCTAATTAGTAATATAATACCAGAAAAAGTCAAACAATTCCAAGTACCTTTAATTATTCATCCATCTTCAACTCTTCCTCCACTAGTACATGTCAGTACGTCACTCACTTTCAGCTTTTAATCTACCAGTTAACATGATTCACAATGGTCAAATCTCTGTCCATTTCTCTCGGTGTTTCCTATTTCTGTCAACGTCAAAAAGTTCATCACCTTCCCACTTCTGTAGTCTAGTGTTAAAATTCTCAAAATCTAACTACTACTACCTCCTTTTCTTTATCAAAGAATCATAGAATGCTTTGTGTTGAAAGATCATCTACTTCTGACCTCTCTGACCTGGGCAGGGACAACTTTCATTAGACCAAAGCTCCAACCAACCTCGCCTTGAACACCTTCAGGGATGGCACATCTGCAATTTCTCTGGGCAACCTGCTCCAGTGTCTTACCACCCCCACAGTAAATAATATCCTCCTAAGAAGAATACATTGCCTCTATGAAATAAAGCAAACTAGTAACACTGAAGATGCCCTTCGACTGAGAAGGCAACTATTTGAAAAAGTAATATTAACTACATACCTTCTGCATCAAAACAAAGGGTGTTGATGAAACTTTTGTGACCATCAAGCTCCTGTAGCAGTTGCCCATGGATTTCTTTCACATTTCCATTCCAGATTCTAATCACTGAGTCATAACATCCTGTCACAACCAAGGAGTCAGCAACTGGGTGGTACTTTGCAGTGTAAACAAATGAAGGATGAGGGAAAACTTTCACTGCAGATGTTGCCTGCATTTCTATTCTCCACATTCTAAAAGTAAAAAAGTTAGGATACCTACTGTATAAAGCAATCACACACAGGAATAACTGATTCCATATTTTGTACTGCTGGTTCTAGAGGCAAACGCTTGCAAAAACTTAAAAACACCCGTTTATCCTACCAATTTGTTCCACCTATATCTAATCCTTTAATATGGTACTTTGTTACAAGAATTAAGAAACATTTACTACTTTACATAGTACTCGGTCTTCAAAGTAAATTCATGACTGCTTATTCATTTAATGGATATATTACACATTTTAAAATACACACAAAGAATTCCATGGAACAGATTGGTTTCTCTTTCAGGAGTTATAATCAAATTAAGACCTTGTTGAATATCATCCATTTAAAAAAATATTAGAACAAAAAACCCAAAAAGGAACATTTAGGGTCCCTAAATATAAATAAAACCCCAGAAAATTTTAAAATAGTAACTACTAACAACACAGTGATCTCAAGAATGTTTGCATCACATAAATTAACTTCTTACTCTATTTCCTAAGCTTTCCCACCCATAGGTGTAAGATCAGATTTTTCTTAGTGTTTTCTACTTGATGGTATACATTTTATCACCGAGCCTTCCCCAAAGATAAGTACACAAAGAGTAGAACAGTACCAGGTTTATTAAATACACGTGGGCAACATATTACACAGAGTTTTCAGTTAAAATATGGAATTGAATTGCTTTAGTGACACCCTTTCAGGTGAGGTGACCACTTCTGGTGGCTATTGAAGAATTCTAAGCTTACTCTGAGGTGACTTCATTTCAAAACTACAAACCTTTAGAGTACAACAATTAATTTGCAATTTAATGCAGAAAGGTCACAAGGAATCTACCTATCTTTTAGAATGGTTTGGATGTAACAAGATAAACATTAATTTATTGCCCACAAATAATGTTTGGGACTAAACCTTTGGAAGCCTCAAGGATAACATAAAACACTATATAAAGAAGAATTCACATAGGTTCCCCAATTTCCCTTCAAGCTGCCCTTGAATCCAGTATGAGAGATGATCCAGGTAGTAAACTCATAAAGAATTTAAAGCAATGGGGTGCTGAAATTTTTAAGGAGCGTAAGGCAACAGACAATAAATACAGGAACTGGTAACTCGCACAGTGACTATGCACAGCACACAGAATAGGAGGCGGACCACTACAGTTTCAAATTGCTGCCACAAATTCAAGAACAGAGGAACAGCTGGGCCTTCTTAAAGGCAACACAGATGACTGAAATTGATATTTACCTCAATATAAAAAATTCTTATTTAATCCACTCTCAAATTAAAAAAAAAAAATGGGCTGAGCTCTCAAAAGAGTATTTTTATGCCTACATACAAGCAGCAAAGAAACCTAAAACAGTTTCACACATAGAATAGGTACATCATTTAACAATTCTTCTGGCATTTCAATTACGCAACTGCCTGTAGCATTACCAAATTGCATAAGAGAAACAGCAGATAGTGATCTGAAGAGCTAAAAAAAAAGAAAAAGCTCTTTTAAAACCAATGAAATTGCTTATAATAAAATTGTGTGGCGTCACAGCCATATTTTCATGTATTTCTGTAGTTTTGAGGGTTTTGGTTTTTAAAACTGTAACAGATTTAATATTTTACCATTACCCCTGCACTGAAGAACACTTCTTACATGTAGAGGAAAATGTGTACACATTCACTTTAAGAAATAACACTATCAAATTTCATTTATAGCAATTTAAATTATTTAACTCAGTGTACAAAAAACACCCCACCAACATATACATATGCAGTGTAGCTGCTTTATATACATAACCTGAATCTTAAATTTTCAATTTTCTGCTCCACGTTCAAATTTGCAAACTTAATACTGCATTCATAGTATGGCAATTTCTCCAGGGACAGAATACCACAACTGCCTCAGTGTCTTCTTGAAATATAAAGCCTTTTGGTTTTTCACAGCACTGTAGATTTAGACACTACAGTTTTTGGAAAAGGTTTGGTCTCAAATACATACACATCAGAAATCAATATAGTAAATACACTGTCAGTGACTAAACCAATCAGAATTTCTATATTATAATAGTAATACATAATCAAATCTCTAATTAAGGCATTATAATACAGTTTGCAATAAGACATTAAATTAGACCACTTCCTTTTCTTCTTTGGATGCTACCTGCCACCACATCATCATCATACTGACCTGACAGTGCCATCAGAGGATGCAGTAAGAAGGTACTGGTTGTCTTTTGACCAACAAAGATCATACACTATGTTAAGGTGACCATAAAATTCTCTCAGGAACTGTCCAGAAGGAATTTCATACACTAGCGTTTGAAAAGAAAAAATTAAAGTTTTGTATTTACAGTCAAATACATGCAGCTACTAGAGCAAAGTTTAGTCTAATCTTATGCTGATTTTCTGATGGTACATATCAACTCATTTTCTTTATCTTCTAATTTTGAGAGAACAAGATCAAATAGTTGCCACATATGTATGGACAGAAAGCATCTACTTCCATCTAGTGGTTCATGGATGTCACAATGTCTTAACCCTTAAGAACAGCTTATTTGCTTTAAATTATTAGAACCAGATTAGAATTAGAGATAGATAGATTAGATAGATTTTTTTTTTAAATTTTGACAGCTACCTGACCAATCTTTGAATTATTTTAACACTGAGATCACTTTCTGAGGCTGTGTAATAAAGGAATTTAGATTTATTGTTCCTTGCAATTAAACATGTATTTTGTATATACTTAAAATACTTTTCCCTTTAAATCTCAAAAGTCTTATGCAAGGCTCAAGAACTATGCAGTTGAAGCCACCATGATGAAGCAGTCCCAAATTTGAGCAATAAGGAATATTTGTATTTCTACTGAACTGGACCACAGAAGACAGCAGCTTCCAGTAGTCTGTCTGGAGATGACAAAAACATTTGGGCATCTAACCTTCACGACAGGTTAGGAGAAAACTTACATAAAAAGTGTGTGAGATGGGAGCTGAAAAATTTATTTCATTTAAAGCATTGTTATCAGAAAACATGTTCCTTCTGCAAATTGATTTAGTATTTCCATTAGACCTCTAGGCAGAAACTGTGATTTCATACCATTAAACTGTGTATATATAACCACATATGGAAAGTCACTTCCAGCCCTATCAACACAAAGAGCATTTTCCTCAATGCTTTTTAATGCACGTAACAATTTGAAAAGCACAATAATAAAACAGAACCTCTAAAAAAGCACCATTTAAAAATACAACTTTTAACCTTTAGTTTCAAACTACATGAATTTTAAGAAAAAACCCACAACACATATTTTAACTTACAAACAATGGGATAGCCATTCCTTCCTGCACATGCTGCTGCCAGTGTTTTCCCATCATGAGAGAAACGAACACAGAAACAGCCCATATCTCCACCTCGCAGTGAAAACAGATGCTTGTTCGGTATGCGGCAAGCCTAGCTTTTCAGGGAAGAAACTGGTATGAATACTAACTATTCAATGCTTAAAACACATTCTTAGCTACTGATATCCTTAAGTTTTAAAAAGCTAGTAACATCTTAAAGGAATTTGAAAGAAAAATTCAACCTTATAAAACAGAGAGTTCTGCAGCATAATTTAGGCAACATCTAGTCTGTAGATTTGTTTCTGCTCCATCATTACAAACAACTAGTAAGTTTTAAAAACCTAAGAAAATTTAAAATTTAAATAATTTCCTGAACCTTAAGAAGTGCTTGATAATGCAGTGATGTAATCAGTGATGTAAACTGTGGAGTTAGATGGTAAATCAAACTTGTTCCAGGAGTCTAAGCACAACTTTTAGTAACTTAACGAACTGCAGCGTGAACTCAGAAATCCAATCAGGCACTCAGAGCTTTGGTCTACCAAATCACTTTTAGCATTCCTCATCTGTATTTAAACACCTGTCTTTTAAAGACATAGACAGAGACAAAACACTCAGGAAAACAGCACAGGTATTTTAGAGCCCTTTTCCTTTCTATCAAAATATATCCTCTCTTTCAGCCAAGGGCTTTTTCTCCAAAACTAAATTCAAATTTTAAGGTGAAGTAAAATATCAACAGTAGCTATGTACTTTTTTAACCTAAACCTGATTTACCTTTCAAAATGAAAAATGATTGTGAACAGATTTATATTCCTTTAAAACTATAGAAATAAATCTACTTATGAAATAATTGAATATACACTGTTCATCTTGCTAAAAACTATATATGTAATTAAGGCTTCTTATGCTTCTTAATCTTGCTCTAAAATAAAACATTAAAATGTTGAATAAGCAATTTAACTCAGAAAAAAATTATTTCATTTACAGGTCATGCAGCTATACTTCACATATAAAATTAATTTAAGACTTAATTCATGTACCAAATAAGTCATAATTCTATAGAAAATTTTTGAAAAATAACATATCCATCTATGGAGACAGATACAGATATATTGTTTATCTTTGCAAATACAGTTTTAATGGCAATCCAATAATTTAAATGTATAAAAAGGAAATATTAATTTTGATCTATTTTTCTTTTTAAAAAAGTGCTTCTATTTCAAATATTATTTGGCAAACAGACATGCTGCATCATGCTAACCTTACTGAAACTTTTTCACAAGACAGCACATCACAAAATACATCATCACCTCTACCATTTCTCAATATGCCCATGGATATTGAAAATAAAATAAGTGAACTGACAAATCTAATTTGGATGATGGCAGACAACTATCCTTAGGATCACATTTCTCTTGGGCTTAATTACATGGTTGTCACAATGACAACTTTCTAAAAAATAACAAGTATTAACATAAATAAAACATTTAGGTAGCCTGCCATTTTTGGTAAGAAAATTCCCACTCTAAAAACACTAATTTATTCTTTACTATTTTATTATTATTAGAAAACAGTACTGGAAATTAAGTCCCCATATCTTTAAGTGTTCTTTTTGAAAGTAACTGTACAAGCACTACAGTAGAGAACCAAAATAAAAATCATCATTCTTTCTTAAAAATCTTTATGCTACGACTTGAATTTTTCTAGAATCATGAACTCATGCTAACGCCATTTTACAAATAATATGGAATCAAAGCACGGATATTCTATATACAGTTGCAAAAATATTCCCATTTAATGATTGGTGATTTTCATTAGCTACAGTGATCTAGGAGTTAGGATGAAGCCAGCAAGAACCTTCTTAGGAACGTTCTTCAATGTCAGTTCTTTCTGTTATACTGTAACAATAAGAAACAAAAAAATCCCAAGAAAATATATCTACAATCAAGCTGAAATCTGAGAACTAGTTCCCTGTCTTACTTCCATTACCTGAACAATCCTATTCTTTCAAATTCTTAGAGAATTCTGGAGACAACAATACTTGGACTGTTTTGGGAAAAAATGGTTAAATCAACAATATTTGCTAAGATTAAGCATCCTCTGCTGTCTATGAGAGTTTTTTATGTTTTGTTTAATATTTTTCTTAATTTTAAAAATTAATTACTTGCTTCATGGTATTTATATCATAAAAGCAAAGTTTGAAAAATATAGTAGATATTTAAATTATTTTCCTTTAAAACGCAAAGAAAAACTTTACCTGTCCAGGCAATCTTGACCATTTAAACAGCTCTTTTTTCTCCTCTGGAAAAGGTTCACATCCCTCTCTCTGGAGCTCAGGCAGTGCTGTATTACTTTGTTCCTGTTGAACAGCTATCATAGAGCGAAAAGAAGGAGCAACCTTAAGGCAAACAAAACCAAGTATCAAGGAAAAATATTTTTACAGTGAATAATTTCTGAAAAAAATTAAAAGGTATTTTTAACTTCAAATGCACTGTATTTTTACATCTGAAACAGGAAGATTGGAAAAGGCTTAATACATGAAAACTGCATTGAAAAAATTTCATTTAAAGTAACCAGGAAGTCAGAAAGTAATCCAAGCTTCCAAAGTTGTGTCAATCAAATGCTATCATAGATTTTTCAAAAAATTGATACTTTTCTATTTTTAGTAACTATCCAGGTCCATGAAAATTAGTAGTATTGCACTATTGTATTGTCCTACTGATGGAGCGCTGTATGAAAAATAACACAAAAGCATTTCAGCATGCAAATAGTTCTACTGACATTAACCTACTACCTTCCAATCAAAATACTGCTTTGGTAAAAAAATCCATTCTTGATATTGAAACACATTATCAGTGTTGTTCACTCTTGATATCAAAAGACATTACCAGCGTTGTGTATTGAACAAACTGTGTTCAACTGTTGCAATGAAGAAAGCAGGGCTGACAACGTCTGTAATTTTAATTGCAGGTAAAGCATATATAGTGTCCAGATTTCTGTAAGTACACTCACTGAACCAAACCTATAAGTTACATCAGGATTGAACACACAGGAAGCCTTAATGCTATGCAATAGTCCAGCAGCCCCTCTGAGACACAGAGGCCATTAAGCAAGAGCTGCAGTTCTGATCTGTCTAAGACGAGTCTCCTCAGAACACACTTGAATACCACGCAAAATTACTGTTTTCTTCCAGGCAGACAGTAACTAGGTATCCACTTCAGGGTGGATAACTGTCTAGGTTCCTGTGACTGAAAGACAAGGTTGGACACCTCCTATGCAAGCAGAAATCAATTTAGGAGTTTGAACTGTTTCTTGACACATAGATGTCTACTTCTATGCAAACGCCCTGTTTTATCTGACACATCTATTTTCACATCTATTAGCCCACGCAGATCTGGGCCCTTCTGCAGAAGCAGACTAGGAAGGATCTGTTAACAGGTCTTGCATGGAACCAGAAATCTCTGCACAGAAAGCTATCATGCTGTGGGCTGTTATTCGGAGTTCAATCCCAGCTTTGACAAATCTGGCATTTAACAGAACAAGAACGAAGTAATACCAGTAACCAATAGATCCAGTTAGGCACAGCTCAGAAAGGCTATACAAAATTCATCACATCAATTAAGCTTCACAGAGGACTGTAAAGTAGGAACAGCTGTAACAGCACCTGTAAAGTAGGAACACTACCCAAACCTATCAGAAAACATTCAGACCATGGTAAAAGCAGGCTCAGAGCAATTCCACAAAAAAAGAAGCAGAGCTGCTCATCCGCTGTGCACACAATTCCTAACACCCTCAGCAGCTGACTGAGCAGAAGATCTGAAGATGTCATTCCAGTACACAAATTAGAGAAATGTTCCAAATCCTATCAACTAATCCCACAGAGTAGGTTGGGTTTTATCCATACACCACATCTCACCAGGCTTCCACAGGTCACTCTTGACTGTATGAACAGTGACCAAGGGAAAGACTTACTACAGTCCTAAATACAAATGGAAAATTATATAATAGAACAATATTGCACTTGCATAGTAAAAAAGGAAATGCTGTATTTATCTTGATTGCGCATCTCAGCACATACAAATGTAAGCCTATCTTTAAAGGAGTTTTCATTTAAAAAAAAAAACAACAAAAAAACCAAAACCAAAATGTCTCATTATAGGTTGAGGGTGCAGGGAATCAGAGTTAAGTGACTTACATCTTCTCTCACAGAATTTATACAACTGCACAAGTCCAGTGACCTAAAATGGCATTTCTCCTAATGAAAAGGAACATCAATCTTCAAGAAATTACTCTGAAACTTTTCTGACTGTCAGGGGCAAAATATTCAAAGTTGTAGACAGGAAAGTGCACCTATTTTTCAAAGATAACTATGAAGGGCTGTTTGAAACATATATCTTGAGATGCAATATTCTTATTGTATATTTTGTATACTGCATACAAGCACAGCTTTTATATACATTCATATAAACACAGACTCCCATGCTCTATTCAGTTACTAGTTCCTACAGAAAAGTCCGCATATTTGTAAATATATTTATATATTATATATTTAACTTACATGATCTGGCAGTTTTATGCCTCTTACAGTTACATATAAAGTTGAGGGATAACGATTTCTAGGACACTTTGCCCACCAGTCATAAACCTCAACCACATTTGAATGTGACTTGGTCCTTGAAGGTGGGTAATACAATTGCAGACGGAGTTTTCCACCAATGTTTAGAACTCCATTTGCACCTACAAGCTGGAAGGGTGATTAATAAGAGGGAAGAGGAAAAAACAGTTAACACAAAAGAAATAAAAGTAATAATTTCTAATATCATAGCTATAGTATAACTCTTTAAATCCACTGCCCATTGCAGAAAGACACTAAGCCTAAAAGTGGTAATGAATTTAACTTATATTAAATGCGCCAAGGATCAAATCACTAAGATTAAGTGGCAGCCTAATTTTGAAAGATGTTTCACAGCAGTAATATCTTGTAAGTGGGAAGACCTCTGCAGCACCACTTGGGTTTGTTTGTTTTGTTGAAATCAACCAAATCTCAAAGGACTGCCAATCCACAAAGAGCCTCTTCCAAATTTGTTCCCTTTGAATGCTGCAACAAAGGGCATTGCTAAGGCTTTGGTTCAGAACAGAAGACAGAGCAAAGCCGTAACGTCTCCAGCTTCAGAGGAGACAGAGCTCTATTGAAATAAAGAACAAGTGTACCTACCACCGTTAACACTGATCAGTGTTTATCGCAACATTTCTACTTTGACTGACACAGATGAAAGGGCAATGCAGAGAGATGCAGTTAGAAAGAACAGGCCACTGTTTTATTCATATTTATGCTGAAAATCCATCTTTCCCTCTGTTCAGGAGTAGGCTGTACTGGATGCCTGGATGCACAGCTATATACCCAAAAACAGGATACCAAACCTCTGATTCCAGTAGATTCATCTTGGGCAGAGCTGAGAAGAATCTCTGTTGAACTCATATAGAGGTCCCTCTCCCTTCACCCAAACTTACAATCCATTATCTTCTGTATTTCTCATGTTGTAGACTGCTCAGTGATGCCCATCTACAAGGGCAGGTGTAAATAAACAATCCTCTGGGAAATTAAAGCTTGCCAGCTCTCAAAGAACAAATTGACACACTCAAGTCTCCCCTAAAAGGCTAAAAAGGTACTTATGTGCTGGCAAAATTACCAGTATCTCACATTTGCCACATTTGTATATCAATTGACACAGCATTTCAAACTCTGCAACTAAAAATGAGAGATAATTTAAAATTAGGCTAGGGAGTCTTTTCAAAGACTGGACAACTGAAAATGCTGCTAGAATACAGAATGGCTGAGGTACAGAAATTAAGGGATATGTCATTTTCTTCACAACCACATGAACACAGAAAACCCTAAAACCCCCTCTTTTTCTGCACTTTATGACAAAAAAAACCCCTGACACATTCTTTACTTTCTTAAAACCCACATTTTTTATGGTTGTTTGTTCCTGTGTTGATTTTATGGGGTGAAAGAAGAGGGAAAGGAGAGAACAGACAAGCAAGCAAGGGTTTGTTTTTTTTTCCATCTGGAAATATTAAAAAAGTGTTTCCCTATTTAGTACAGTTAGAGATTGTCAGATAAAAATATTAATAAATTTTTCTTATTTGTTTAGATATTTACAATACCTTTAGAAATGCCCAACAAATTTTTCGGTAATGACCTTCCTGAAGGTGTACATCAGAGCTGGCTCTCACTTCATCTATACTTAGAGAATCAAGGACCTGTAAGTATCAGCAGGAATATAAATGCATTTCTAATGAACTTCATGAGAATTAAAAAATAACTGCTGAAAATAGGCTAGGTGAAATTCACTAAATTAAACAGATTTCAATTTTAAGAAATTACAAACCCAGTACTTTTTTCCACACAAGTACACAATTAGAAATAACAGATCCTTATGCATTAACCTGATGACTATTTATGACCTGCATTAGAAAAGAACATCTGGTCTTAAAAAAAAACCAAAAAAACTATTCTTGCTTCCCTTCTGTCTCAATAAAAGAAGAAAGCAAAACTATGTAATTTTCTTAAATCCTATACACTTAAGAAATCATACACACAAATCTGACATCTAAAACCAGCTACATATTAATCTAGAGGGAAAATGGTAGTCAAAAATTTAGTTTTTCTTTCCTAATTTTATAATTTTTGTCGTAGAATCAGTTGTAGAATGGTTTGGATTGGAAGGAACCTTCAAAGACCATACAGTTCTGACCCATAGGCTGGGACATCTTTTATTAGATCAGGTTGCTCAAAGCCCCATCTGACCCAGCCTCGAATACTTCATGGGATGCCCATGAGAATCTTCATTTTCTGTCAGGAAGCAGAATTTTCTCAGATTTAGCTACTTCTGGAACTTTACCTGTTATATGAAAAACTCCCTTAGAATCATACTTTCTTCAAACTGACATTTCATAAACCATGCAGAAGTCAAACAGCATACTTTCAGTGTAATCATACTTTTGGCCCCAATATTAGCTTTATTTCCATGAAGAATCTTTACAAATGTAACTAGTTTTGCGTTAAGCTACTCAGGACTCTTAATTCTATAAGTATGTTTATTTATAAGCATCACAAGAAACACATGATAAAGTATTATATTCAATCTGTTTGAAATAGAAAAAAAACAAGGAATGGAAAAATATTTACTGTATTAAGGTCCCATTTTGAGGTTAATATTACAGAATCTATGTGTAAAAATATTGAAATCCTTAACTGAAAAGTATGTTGAATATATAACTTACAATTTTACCTTGAAAAACAATTGTGTTGCAGCATGGATTAATAACTATTTTAGGAAGACAGGGCCAGGAGAAGTAGATGTCTAAAATGTTAATGGAAACAATGTGACAGCTTGATCACTGGTACAATGAGGTGTTGCTACAAGCAGACAAATTCTACCTTCGAGTTTCTGGTACTTAAACTTCTTTTCAGGTTTCAATAATGTGAAAAGAAAAAAGTGATATCCTTCATATCTTACCAGCCCTTCCCAGAAGTTTGACAGTTGATTTAATCAGCTTTGTACTCATTGCTATCAAACCAGGATTTTTTTCCTATAAAAAACCAATTTTTGGCATCTCCACTTAATTCTGTGTCTTAAGGCTATGTTATTAACCCATTTTAAATGAAATAAAACACCTGAACCAGTCACATATATATTGCTGAAGAAACAAACCAAAAATCAGAATATGCACAAACTGGAGGCAAAATATTTAACCTTACCTCAAAAAACAGGATAACCTGAGGGTTTTCTTCAGTGTTTTGAATAAAATAAGTAAAACGCTCATTAAATATTACTTGTTCTTCCCAGTCTGGAACTGTTGATTTAGACTGTCTAAAGTCATACGGTTGTGTCATAATAGGAAGAATGTGCTCTATTTCTTCTTGTTCAGAAGATGAAACTTTGCTATTGCTGTTTGAAAAATTCCAGAGAGTTACCATTGTTAGAGCACTTGAAAAAAAACCCTCAAACAAAACTCTATTTTCAATTACTGGAAGCAAAGAAACAAATAAGAAACAATTTGTTTGATTCTAGACAAAGACTCACCCAAAATTTAAGACTGCAATGTATATGGAAATGTTACAGGCTAAAGTTCACAATCCTAACAATTAAGTTACTGTTAGCAAATTTATGCATAGTGATCATGGTAGAGTCTACTGCTTAAACACAGTTAAATTCTGGTTTTCAGGAAAATTATGTATAATGACAGAGGAAACAAGTAACTGAAGCAATTAGAACTATGAAGATCTAAACTTAATTTCAAGATTTTAAAAGTTCTTTAACAAAAAAGAAAAGGCAGGCACTATTTATACTAAAAGAATGTTGTTTACTTATTCCAATCTTGGCTTTCACATATTTTTAAGACTTAGGAAACTTTCTCTCTGGGAAGAATACAGAATGAACTGTGTTGCCAATATGGGGACCTTTAGAGCAATACAGCTGTGAAGAGCATTTAAAAGTGCCAAAAGAAAAAGAAAAATACCACACTCATTTATTGTAGGTGTGTGCATATATATATATAAAATCATGGACGTAGAAACTAATGAATGACTATACGAGCTTAAAATTGCACATTGTTTTCATTTTTATATTTCATTTTCTAGGGAAGAGTATACCTATTTATTGTAAACAATTGGTAATAGAAACAGTTTATTAAAAGTCACCTATGATCCTTCTTGACATATAAGCCACTTCTCTGATCAACAACATGGATTTTAACTATGGGATGAGATACCAGGAGATCAGTTTTAAGTCGATCAGATCGATGAATATAAACTCCCAAAACAAGATCATCACCAAAACCAAATTTAGACTGAATTGAAATTTCTGAATTCTTCATTTCCTCATCATTTTCTGCAGCAACTTCCGTGATTTCTTCTAGAAATAGGAACAAAGTAAATAAACTGTCACTAGTGGAATATAGTAACCTCAAAGGAGTAAAAATGCTCTGTATTGTCTTAGCAAACAACAGTAAAGCAATACTATTTAAAGTATTCTTTATGTAATAGGTTAAAATAAAATGATCAAATTTGTGGCATTTTAAACACGTATGAGCATACACGCAAGTATATATTAATATAATCAATTTCTATTAACAAACAGTTTCATTTAAAATCAGAGGTCTTTCTCTTGATTGACACAGGTGTTTCTCTGCCACAGTGACTTAAAATCCACACAGTTCCACAGCCTGCTCTAGACTACAGCCTGCAGTTGGTTTTGTTTGGTTTATTTTATGAAAAACGTTTTAAAAAAACCAAACAAAAACAAGCAGAAGCTGATGCTGTTTCCATGTGTATTTCCCCTGAATTTACCAAACACTGTTCTCAGAAATTCCTCATTTACAAGTTATAGGGAGATCACCATACTTGATAGATATCAAAACACCTACTCCTCATTAATTTCAGTAAAATTAATTTTTAAAAACTAATTTCTTATTTTGGCCTCCACAATATTTGAGGAATAAAATTCTCTAACTTTACTATGCATTGCATGAAACAGTATTTTTCATATTTGAATTAAGCCATCAGGTCAAAGCAGTGGCGATGCGCCATTTAGAGAATAAAGTAAATACAATTATAAAATAATGAAAAAATCAATCAGAATATGCATCTAAATAAAACACTGTAAATGTGATGTATATGTATTTTTATATTATGCTTAAAACCCTCAATTTTTCAAACTATGCCTCAATTCAAAACCATTTATTGTAAATGAATTTTTGAGATTTTAGATTGATACATCAAACTTCCTCACAAATAAGCCTCAGAATTGGAAGAACAAAAGTACAATTAAGTAACTAGAAAAATATAAGGAACTTGAACAGCTCAATCACTTCTGTGTTACTACAATGGACAAATATTTCTGCAGCAGCACAAAAAAAAAAAAAGTAGCTAAGTATACACTACTGTAACATTTTGCTGGCAGACCTTTTCTGGTTTTCTTTTTAATCTTCTTGGCTTTAGGTTTCTGTTTCTTCATGCTTTCCTCATGTTTCTGTCCTTCTGATGTAAATAGTCTTTTAAATGACTGACTTTCATTGCCATCTTCTGGATGATGTTGCAGCTCAGAAAGGGACATTGCACTGCAATGGAATGAATTACTGTCAGCAATTGCTTTCTGCTGCATATATTGATACAAATACTCATTACTGTTACCAATCCACTTGAAATTCTGCAACTCATCATCTATCTGTTGAAAATGCAACACCCCAAACACCCATGTTAGTGTCTTGCCCATTTCAGTGCTCTCCACCCTTCACTTCCCTCTAATTTCCACATAATTGCAGAACCATTCATGTGAATAGAGCCAAGCTAATACTCTTCTGCTGGATCAGGCCCATCACTTAACACTAAAAAATATTTTGAAAGAATTTGAAAGAATTTAGAAAAAAGTATTTGGTAGTAACTTTTCATGACAGAATCACCCAGTTAATCACATAGAAAATAAGAACAATTATTCAGAAAGATTCTGCCTATCTTAAAACAAAATGAAACATTTTGTTTAAGATTCACAGACACATATTGTACAGTTTATCAGGATACCTTGTTTCAGCTTCACTTAAAACTGCTATTTCTTTCTTCTTTTTCTCCACTTCGTTGTTCAATGCAACTTCATGGCTTTGAACAGTGAAGGTAGATTCAGACATCTGTTCTTTAAGTTTCTTTCTCATTTTCTTTTTAATTGCATTTGCCTCATCCTCAGCCACATGTAGTTGATAGGCTTGAATTAGCTGCTCTTCCTCTTCTAATTCAGTTACATTTCTCACTTCAGTCAAGGAATTTTTAATCTTTCTATCTCCTTCTTGAGGAAGTACATCTGCTTGTGATTTACTTTTTGTTTTCTTCTTTGGAAAATCATTAGTCTTTTTTTCCAAACCTCCCAATTTAGCTTCATATAAATCTTCCTCCTCATTAAATTGTTCTTGTAACAGTGATTTCTTTTTCTTCCTGTTCGCCTTTGGTTGCTTTTTCTCCTCTCCACTGACAACATCATTGTTTATTTTCTCTGCAATTGACGCTTTTTCTCTCAATTTATTTTTTGTAAATCGGGGACTCTCTTCTTCTGGATTATATGTGTTGTTTATAATTGCTTCATCATTCACACTTTCTTTAGATAGATCAATTTTATTTCTAAAGGTATCAAGCTATAAATGAAAAGAACATAAAACGTATTTGTACTAAAAATCATGTTCTAAGGATAAACATAGCACTTCATGTTATTCCTTCAGCAACATTATACAAAGTAAAATGAAATCAAAGATCTAGTTATTTTCTTGTTTTAATTTTACAAGTGACAGATTGAAAGTCAACAGAAAACCCACACTGAAAAAAAACATTTGGTGTTTGGGCACCTCATCCTCAGTGTTTCACTATGTTTTTAAATCACTTTTATGTATACCCAGCAAAAAAAAAAAAAGACATCAAGTCTACTCCATAAACAGATGCCAGTGTTTACACTACCGAAGACTTGAAGACTACATGCACCACAAAACCAAATATTTTCATCCATTGAAAATGCAAGTTGGAGACAGAAAGCTCAGATGTTTGTGGTCTCTTTTACATAAAGTTGCTTGTCAAAATTTATCAATGAAATCATATTAAGAAGGGCTAAAACTGAAAACCAGACTTCCATTAAGGCTTCTAAAAAAACCCCAAACCAATCTCAAGTTGGAAAAACCCCCAAAAAAATATCCCACATTATTCTTCATGGAATGGCAGAAAGTTAAACTAGAGAACCGTCAAGGAAAAGTAGCAAAGATAAATTCCAGCTAATGTATTCGTCTGTGCACCATTTCTTTTAATTATTGTAGATTTTATAGAAAACATTGTAAACTTTCCTCTCTCCTTCGAATTTCTATTCCTGGCTACTAAAGATAATAATGCCACCTCCCTTGGATGGGAAGGAGCTCTGAGCAACATGATATAGCTGAAGATGCTCCTGATCATGGCAGGGGGCTTGGACTAGATCACCTTTAAAGGTCCCTTTTAATCCAAACTATGATTCCATGATAACGTCAAAGAACACAGCAAGTAACTAAGGTCTAATTCTGTAAGGTGGTCAACACACAGACCTCTGATCCTGGTTCTATAAAGGTGCTGAGGTTCATTTACTCTGTTGTCTTCCAGAAAACTCCCTTGAGCCTCATCATGAAACATTTAGAAAGGACTTTAAAACACAATGAAAGCAAATTAAAAATAAAAAACTTTGGAGAAAAGATATGCATGTGCATACAGTCTTTTATTTGCCAAGACCCTCTTCCTCAATAAACACAGACATTGTCCCTTTCTAGTTGGGATACTTCTCCTAGTTACAGAATCATGTTTCCCTCAAGCATTTGTAAAAAGGGGCAATATGTATAATAAGGGATCATCAAAATATACAACTTTATAAGAAGAAAACACAGAGAATGAAGTTGCAATAGCAATCGTGCTTTGGAGGATGGATCCTGACTTAAAACACCCACCTGTGAGAACAATATTCCATGACCAGAAAGAATACCCAACGTGCAAATCATCTGCCTTATATTCTATGCCCTTAATTACGTGAGCCTGCAAACCTTCATCACTATCTTGTTTTATTCACATCTGACACTTGAAGAGAGACCATGGTGAGCAAGGAAAGTATTATAAGTACTGAAGAAGGAGAAGGAAGAAAAAAGAAAGGAAATTTTGAAGTACATGAGAAAAAACACAAGAGGAAAAAAAAAATCACAGACTTTTACTATTTGTATGAGAAAATTGTCAAATACAAGAAGTGCAACAAGAAAAATATACCAGGACAAGGTCTAACAAAAAAATAAAAGATGATGTCTGAAACTATAGACAAGTAGAGACTTAAAAATGCAATAACTAGACTTATTAAGGCTAAATATTAAACAACACTCTACAAATAAAGCATGAATTTAAGAAAAGCACCTAGAATTTCATAAAAGTATGCTTGTCTGAGGGATCATAAAATCTAAAGCCATTCATTTATCTTTTCAGTAGGTATCTTTATTTTTAGCTCTTGTATCTAAAAATAGTTTAAATACAAAATAATGACAAAACTGTCTTGTATCTTCATCTTATACTTGTTTAAACTAACCAGTATCATCATATTTATTCATATTCAAGAGGATGTGGAAGATCTCATATAGATAAATTGAAATACAGAATACAGTAAGGGAAAGAAAACAATTAAAGCATAAAGCTTGGTATAAATGAAGAAAAACCCCTGAACTTCTAGTACATAGTTTACTTCCTTACCCTTGTTTCTATGAATGGCTTTAACTGCAGAGTATGAAGAATGAAGACTAAAACACACTGAAAACAGTGACCCAACAGTGGCCAATAGCTAAGGTCATGCTGATTTTTGCCTTTGATGAAACATTAATTCATGAAGCCCAAAAAGTAGAATTCTTTGAGAAATCCTAAACAAAAAGCCCTAATCTTTGACCTGCTCAAGAGTTTCTAAATCAATTCTGATACTGAAGAATCATTTGCTCAAAGAAATCATTTCTTTTAAGAAATGTAGCAAAAACTGCCTTGAAATATTTACTAGAACTTGTTATTTATTATGCCTAAAAACAAAAATCATAGATGATAAAATCTTTAATGTTGGATAAAACCTCTAAGATCATTGAGTTCAACTGTCAACGCAGCACCACCGTGTTCATCATTAAACCATATCCCCACATGCCACATCCACATGCCTTTTGAATACCTCCAGGGATGGTGACTCAACCACTTCCCTGGATGGCCTGTTCCAATGCCTGACCACCCTCTCAGGGAAGAAGTTTTTCCTTCTATCTAATCTACCTCCTTTTAGGTAGCTATAGAGAGTGATAAGGTGCCCCTGAGCCTCCTTTTCACCAGGCTAAGCACCCCCAGCTGCTCCTCATAAGACATATGCTCTAGACCCTTTACCAGTGTTACTGCCCTTCTCTGGATATGCTCCAGCATCTCAATGTCTTTCTTGTAGTGAGAAGGAGGAAAACATATGTACACAAATATGTGCCATGAATAGTAAGCACACTTAATTATAGCAAATTTACTCATGGGGAAAAAAAAAAAAACACCACAGATTACCCTTGTAATGGAAAAAATCACAGTCTCAAACTACAGCAAATTCTGGGAACATTAATAGATACTGCAGGCAGCACAAAGCTGCTTCTGCAGTTCAAACACAAATTCCTCAAATACACAGCGTGTATGATCTTAAATTGAGGCCACTTTTTCCACATGTTGTAGTTATATGATGTAATTAAACTGAGAAGAAAGATGTGAAGAAGTCACAAAACAAAGTAAAAGCCACCAGACTAGGACTCAGGCAGAGGCAGGGATACTGCTATAGGTTCACTGTCTGAAATGCAGGACTGAGAAATATCAACTGAGAGCAACTGTCAATACATAAACACACTTGAACTGAGTTAGAGAAAGCAGTCAGGCTGGAAAAGCAGCTCAGAGGATTGGCCTATCTCTGGAGTCACTCCAAAGAGTTGCTGACCTGAATCTGACCTCAGATTAAAACATGGAACAAATAAGAAGGCTTTTTTTCAAAACAGCTCCATGGCCACATTACAACACCAGTGCAGAGGAAGCACTCTTCCTGAAAACAGACTTGCTGGCACTACTGGCTCTAGAGGAGCAAAAGATGGGCACCAGCCAAGTTGCACACAGGTGGGCTAACACTCCAAGACTCAAACCACAATGAACCAACCCCAGGTCATGTCACTTGCCATTCATGTCCCAGAGCTGACAGGAGGGACAACGCCTAATAATCTTACACCTTTTTAAAAAGGCTTCTCAAATATGCGTGAGCACATTTGGCAACACCTCACGTGAGTTTGTCATGGGTATCAGGAAACTCACATAACCAGATTTACAGAGGTACCTGAACTTCTCCCTGCACCTTGAAAGGTGCACCTTGAAAAATTAGGGGTGGACATTGCCAGCCCACTGAAGTGTTGATATGTACCAGCTGTAAAAGACCATTTACTTACAACTGAATTAGTAATGAATGTACTTGTGATGCTGGTTTGTTGGGTGGGATGTTTAAGAGAATCTTAATGTGCTAGAAAACCAATTTTACTGCCATTGCTCATATAAGACTATAAAATGTAGACACTCAAAGCTAGAAGACCATTAATTTCCAGATAATATGGGCTTGGGCAAGTTTCATTAAATTCTAATAGAAAACATTGAGAAAATGTGTAGGTACATTATATAGTAAACTATTAGCAGTTCTATTATTTTAAACACAAGAAACAAAGAAACACAGGAAACAAAGCAGAAACAAACAACAAAAAACACAAGAAACAAATTAATAAAAACCAGCAGAAATCTCAATAATTATTCAGTACCTGTAAATCCAACAAAAAAAACCCACCCAACCCAGAACCTGGGAAAATTCTACAGCCTCAAAGCTCCACAATTTTTACATCTGAGACAGAAGCTGAAGTACTGAATTAGTCAGAAGAAACCTGTAAAACAACCATCTTACCCAAAAGAATAAAAGAATTTTCAAGACTGAAGGTGGACTCCTATTATTTGTACCCACATGAAACTCCAGACTCCAGCCTGTCACTCAGGGCCTTATAAAGAAAGAGAAGGAGCAGGTTCAGTGAGTTAGGAACTAAAAAGCTTCAAACAGATAAATCTGTTGCAGTCCTGCATCGAATATAAAACTTTAGTTATCAATGTGTGCTCATCCCAGTTTTGTAATTTGACCAGACTACAGTCTAGGCAGGAAATTTTTGCCTCCATAACAGGATCTTGATTTTCATCTGGTAGAAAATTTCACTCACATTTTCAGAGTTAAACATTCTCTTTTCTAGCATAAAATTTAGATTGAAACAAATAAAAAATTTCCTGTAGACTTCAGACAGACTAGAAACAGCTGGGCAAAATAATCTGGATATTGTCTGATCTCAGGCTCGCCTCATTCTAACAACTTGCAATAGGAAGCACAACTGGTAAAAAATAAATATGGTGACTGTTTGCCCTAGAAGGGACACCAGCAAATTCAGTTTATGACTCTGTCTCAATTGTTTGTGTCTTCAGTCATGCCTTTAGGCTTCACACCACTGCCCCTGTGCTTATTGAACAGCAAAGCACTGGCCACAGCTGATGTCTATTTCTATCTCCACTACAAGCCCCTCCTCATTTCTATTAGTTCTGAGTTCAAACTCATCTTGCCCTACAGACATTAACCTTTCCTCTTCCACCCAGGCTGCTTCCCTTCTCTCCTGGCAGGGTCTCCAGGCAATGGGCACACAGATTATAGCAGGCAATCTCCTTGTCCTCGTTTCTGTCATTTAAAACCACAGCAACCTCCTGCAGCTTCAGAGCTCAGGTTTCAAAAAAACGGTGGACTATAAGGGAAAAAAATTTATTAATCTAAGAAAGGCTAGAGCAAAGACAAAGGAAGGAAGCAGACTGGAACATTTCAAGTTGAAATATGCTCTCACCCGTGACCTGTTTCTGATCCAGCCTGAGAGACCATTTATGACAAGTGCGTGACACAAAGCCAACCACCACTGACAAATTTCACATTATTTCAAGGTATGTGAAACTCTATACAATTAAATCATACAAACTGAAGAAAACGGGAACAAAACCAGCCAACCTCCTCCATCGACCTACTCCTCCACTCCCACACACATTTATTTCTTACAGAGAAATGAAAGCTTTTACAGAAATTTCTGCTTCAATGCAACCAGCATTGAAAATACCAGCCTGAGCTCTTGCAACTTTGCCACACTTTAAGGAAATACTCCAAATGGTCCGTAATAGGTTTCAACACACATTCTCCTCGAGTTCTTAGTTTTTCAGGGCTTTGATTGGTAAAAATCTAATTTCAAGAAAAATAAAGTTTTCAATAAAAAGCCCCATAAACTTGGGCTTCCACACTGATCCTAAAAATGCCTCTTAATTTGCTTGCATACCACTAACTTTTGATTCAGGTCACTGTGATTGTGTTTCCAGGTAACTACAAAACACCAGTGTTTTACATCAGAGACTTCTGGAATGGAAACCAATTTTAAAACCAAAGTAAGCATAAAATATTGACAAGTAATATCTAATTGCATATGAACATACAATTATGTGCTCAAAAATACTTATAAATAACAGAATTAAAAATTCATATTTTATAAAAAAAGTAAACCTGAGGAAGAATTTCATCTTGTATTTACACATATGCCAGAAAAAAAGGAAAAAACCCACGCTCTAACTCTCTATGCTATATTATAGACATTAGATTGCTGCTTTAGATAGACTATTGACTAAATACCATATACTTCAAGGAATATAAAAAAATCCACACAAAATTCAACTTCAAATTGTCATTCTAAGACAAAATAGCAGTACTAAGTTTGCTATAATTATTCTGAATATATTCAATAGATACAATAGATACAGGTAACAATTTGATATTACATAAAACACCACTTCTTTGTCTTTAATAAGTATTAAAGAAGGAGCATTCATTTCCAACATCTGATAAGGATACAATTGTAAGAAAAAAGATTGAAAACATAAAACCTAACAGGAGAAAAACAGAACAAAGCAAACTGCTTTCTTTTCAAATTCCAAATTGCCTAAGTCAATAATCGAGTATATATAGGACTCATACTAAAGATTTATAATCCTGTTCAGGAAAAAATACTACAATCTGAACTATAACTCAGAAGAATTTGAGGCTCTTCTAATGACAGATATGCCACAAACAAAAATGCCATTTAACCATAAAGTCAGGGTGATAGAATCCTTCCTAACCTGCAAGTCACAAGCTAAGGTCAAAATCTTTAAAAAAACAAAAAATGAGCACAGGACCACTCAGACACAAGCAGATGCACATGCAGAAATATGGTGATCACTGAGATCAAATTGAAAAAAAAAAAAAGTAAAAAATGGACTAAAATTAATAATTATCTCTAATACCATTATTTCTCAGTTCTCAATTCATATCTGTATTAGACAAACATAACTGTATTATACAGATGTAGTACTCCCAAAATCAAATATTTTTACAACCATAATTCTACTGGCCCTCAAACATCTAATTAACTACAAGTAAAATCAATACTGAATTTGAAAATCTTAAAGATTTTATGAAAAACAGGAATGGAAAACAAAGTACTGGCAGACATTAAATGAGTGCATGCCTGCATATGCCACTTTCTTTTTACCAGTATTATAGTCTATATAATTTTGACATACCTCCAAATTACAAGGACATATTGCTGGTACACAAACAACAAATAAAAGTCACATCAAAAACGAGGGATATGTGCAGAAACATAATTTACACTTTATTTTTTTAAAATGCTTACATCCCCCTTCTACCACACATTTTCCTGATCTTTTTTTCCGTTAAGGAAGGCAACCAAACAAAGCTTGCATGTGTTCTAACTCACCACAATACTCTCTTGAGAGTCAAACTTCTTTTTCTTTGATTTCTTTGTTTCTGTTAGGCCAGCATGGCGTCTGAAGATTTCCTCAAAGCGGACTTTGGTTTTTGCCTTTGCCTCACTTTCAACTGCGAAAAGAAATTTAGAGTATGATTCATTATCTCAACAATCACCATAGCTAAAAAAGTGCATAAAAAGTGCTTTAAAATGGCAAAGGATGAGAATAATTTATCAGGGGAAATTTACCACCAAATTTCCTCAGCATTCAGTTAAGAGAAAGGCTGTTGAATCCTCAGTTACAGCATATTTAGCACTGTCATTACAATTTTTACAAAAGCCCCCAAGTTTATAATAAAAAACCCCACCACTTTGAAAATCAGCTATAATCATGCACTCAGAAAGGAGCCAATGCAGCAGTGAAGATTCATATGAGACAGAAATACCTTCTATCATTTGCATCTAGTTCTAACTATAAAATATCCACTGGAAATTAAACACAAAGTATTCTTACCTGCTGGCATTTTCAGTCCTCAGTTAGAAGTGGCTCAACACACCAGCTGCTTCTTCCACAGAATTCACCATTCTATTTAAAGTAATTAAAAATTTTCATTAACATAACTGGTCCACAGACTCAAAGCTAGCAATTCAATGTGTGCTGATTAATATTGAGTACAAGTGTTTCAGTCTATAAAGAAATACTTCCCTATTTGTCTAAGTTATTAGAAACTTTCTGCCATCAAATCCCAGCTCAGGATTCTTAGCACCTATCTGATACTTATTATTTGAGAGTAAATAAAAAACAACCCTACAACTGGCAAGAGCAAAATAATCCAGCACCGTAGTCCTCCACTCTTCTAAAAAACCCAACGGTTTATTTAAATAATAATGACCCATGAAGCTATTTACACTGAAGCCTTTCTAATCAGGTTCCTATCCTGACAGCATCATTGAGGAAGTCACACTGTAGTCAGCTGATAGCTTTCAAAGCAAAGATTAGTATCTGCCAGCAAATCTAACTTTATTACAAATATCCAAATATTTATGTTTACACAAAGCATTTGTATTTTTCATAAATCAAACAAGCAATTACATGAAACTCATTTCTCTAGAGAAAAAAATGTTAGGCCCTCCTGTTTGTGGAGAAAAGCCTACAAATGAAATCCAAACAAAGCTTGAAGGCAAGTAAAAATATTACACAGCTTTATCTTTTCATCAAGAAAATTCAGAATGTTTTACAAAAAACTTTAATACAAAAAGCTGTTTTGTAAACAGTGGAACTAATGAAATCTAGATTTCTATAAAAGTGTTACATTCCCCTTAGCATTCCCTGCAATGAACTATTGTATCTATCTCCCTGACAGCCCATCAGGCAATAGCTCCAAGCCCTCCATAGGCAACACCTCCTGTCAGACACAGTAACTCACGTTGACTGGACACCCAGACTACATCAATCCTAACAAATTAAGACAAAGGATTAATGCTGCCAGGCCATACGGTTGCATTACTCTCGCACCATTTTGGTCCAAGCCACTTAACACTCACTCAAACTATGCCTGGATACACTTTAGGAGTTATTATGGATTTTTATTAATAGGCAGTTTGCATACAACTACTCTGATTTGTGGCTGAGAGAGTTTAATAGCAGTAAAGTCAGCCAAACATACCACATGTCCTCAACATTAACAATCACTCCTGGGCACACACATCTTACCAGCACAGGGAGGAGCTGAGGCTGTACTTGGGTCCTCAAGCATCTGCATCCCCATACACTCAGACCCCTCTCATCTTTCTTTCACAGGCTACATACCTTCAGATCATTCCACACTTCTTACTGACAGTACTGTGTTCTGCTGGATAACCAAATCAAACCAAAGGAAGAAAAGTAAAGAAAAAATTGTTCAGGTTGGTTTGCGATTACAGAAGTACTAATTACTCAGTTGCCAGGTGTCATTAGTTTATGTTACATCTCAAAGAATTTACACTAAGTATCCAACATTCTAAGGATATTTGAAATGAGCAAGGATGGCCAGAAGGGACTTTATTGGAAGAAAAAAAAAAATGTTTAGTTTTGTAATATGCTTCAAAAAGACACTGATGTGGTTGCAATATTTTCACTAACCGAAACATGTTTTGACTCGCAAAGCTTTACTGTCACATCTAAACCAGTAACAATTAAAAATAACACTTATTACAAGAAATGGTAACTGAGAACACCACTGGAAAATAAAACTGCTATTGCAATTTATACTTAGTTACACCAAATGGGTATTTTAAAAGCATTACAGTTATTAAGAGCTGTTTTTCAAGTACTCAATTCACAATCTGATAGAAAACTCTTATAATTTAGAAGAGTGAAAAACTAAACATGTTTATAAAATACAGCAGATTCTGTCACTTTAATCATTCACTGAGGACCACAAGAATATGGAAAAGTCTCTCATGATTAGGTGAGTGATTTCAATCAGCCCTTGAAAACTAATTACAAGCAACAAATGAAATATTGAAGGGTTCTTAAATTTAAAACAAAAAATACCAGAGATAATGTAGAACACAAAAGCAAAATGAGTAAAGTGCATACCTGTTCCAAGTATGGAAATAATTTTATGGTCAAAGGTTAAACAAACCAGTCTACAAAAAAAACCCCAAAACAACCAACCTGCAGGTAAAATAATTTTGCAGATACATTTGCTTATAATGTAACAAACAGCTTTCCAAAGGCCAGGGTCACTTCACAGCTACCAGCACTCTCTGCAAAATGCAAAATTTGCAAAATTCACCAATGTATCCATTTATTCAGTAAGTGTCTATCCTCTTGTGGCCATAAAATTAAGAGATAAAGTCCTCTTAATGACAGTGCTATTATTTAATACACATTTCCAGTTTAGAATTTCATGACCTTTGACATGGTGCATTAAAGTAACTATTATGTAAAACTTTTATAAATATAGATCATTAATCAACACGGGTAAGATCAAAGCTGTTTACTTAGTGTAATCTCACCTTGAAATAGGAGAGATTTAATCGTATATCAAAGTTCAGCAACCACAGTGCCCCAATATGAATGAACTCAGTTATCATTAATTTTGTAAAATGCATTTTTGCATGATCAGATTGGATCTCTTCCATGTTAGGAAATACAAGACAATTCAGGAAGGACAAAAACACATACCTGGAACAGTGGCATATTCCAGCCACCAGGAATAACCAGGGAAACAAAGCAATGAAGTCCAAATTGCCTAGAATCACTATATACTTTCCTGAAAATCATCTTTTTTTCACAGTTTGCTCTTCTCTAATTTTCCATGTGTGTGTATATATATATATATGAAATACACAACAAATGTATTTATAAAAGTTTTACAATATTGAGTTGCTATATTCTACATCTGTAATATAGGATTCTCTGTGGCATACATGCCACAAAGGTCACTGTTCACAAAAAACCCCACCTTTTATTGGTCACTAAAAAAAGATATAAATCAAACCTATACTATAATGAGCAGAATGTATGGAATCTGTACTACATAATGTGAAGTGACAAACTTCCTGCCTAATTAGGACCATCTAGGAAACTGAGCTGACAAAACATAATTGCACACCTCAGGATTTTCCTAAATTCCTCGTTTTTTCTTTTATCACAAAAAGTGAGAACAAACTTCAGTGGCTGAAAACAAGGAGAGCATCAGGCCAGATAATGGTGGGAAATCTTAGGTTTTACTAGCAGGTTTACAGTTTAGCTACCTGTAGGTATCACTACTTTGAATCTGAAAGGGCTTCAATTCAGAATTATACAGTGAACTGAATCTGTTTCTTTTCACTATTGATAAATGTGACATCAAAAACCAACCTGGTTTTATTAAAGAAAATCCAGTATTTAAGTTCAGACAACTGATAGCTTTATTATCACCAGGTAAACACCTACGTACTTGCATATTGAATAAACCCTACTAAAAGTGCAGCAGCCTTCTACCAGTTCAGACGTGTCTGTAAAAACTTCGTGTTCACACTAATTTATGCTCAAAAAGCTGGTGCTACTCTGTTTTCTAGTAGTATCAGAGAGTTTCAGCTTCAGAGGGACTTGTTCGCATGGCTTTTTTTCCCCAGAAATTTGGCACTTTTAGTCAAATTGCAAACAGGCTCTCTCTGTCCTGATGGCAAAACTATGGACTTCAGTTCTATGTAAGGAAATACAGCTGACTTCTATTGTTTATTAAAGTCTCTGCCTTATCTGATAATTATGAAAACGCATTCTCACCAAGAGACCACCCCAAGCACTTTAATTCCCACCGTGGCATTTTGCTTTGCCTAGAAGAACAGTGGTAGATAAAAACGATATAAAGGAGCATTCCCAGCACACGCCACAAGCGGACTAACCGATGGAATTATTTAATGAGCATGTGATATGCGGGCGCACATTCCTCACGGGAGGGCGGCATCCCCTCCCTGGAGCTCAGCATCCCAGGCACACCGACCAAGCAATGCCACCGCAGTGAACCACAAAGCTTTGAGAGAGAGGCGGGGGGCATCACACTGATCCAGGGATTACGGCTTCCCGCGGCACTGCTCCGACACCGGGCTGCCACCACCCGGGTTACAGGGGCCCGGGATACAGGGGCCCGGGTTACACGGGCCCGGCTCACACGGACCCGAGTTACACGGACCCGAGTTACACGGACCCGGGTTACAGGGATTCGGCTCACACAGACCCGGGTTACACGGGACCCGGGTTACAGGGGCCCGGCTCACAGGGACCCGGCTGACACTGACCTAGGTTACAGGGGCCCGGCTCACACTGACCCAGGTTACAGGGATCCAGTTTACAGGCATCCGGGTAACAGAGACCTGGCTCACACGGGCCCGGCTCACACTGACCTAGGTTACAGGGACGCGGCTCACACGGACCCGAGTTACACGGACCCGGCTCACACGGACCCGGGTTACAGGGGCCCGGCTCACACGGACCCGGGTTACAGGGGCCCGACTCACACGGACCCGCTCCCGGGGCCGCGTTGGCCCCAGCCCATCCCGCCTCCCGTCCCGCTCCCGGTTCGGGCCCGCTCTGTCCGGGGCCGAGCCCGCCGCGCCCGAGCGGGAAGCACAGCCGGGGGAGGGCACTGCGCCGGGGAGGCGGGACCCGGCCGTGCCCGCCGCGCGGGGACCCCCGGCCTCGCCCTGCCCTGCCCTGGCCGCGGGGGCATCACTCACGTCGGTGCCGCCGCCCCGCCGTGCCCCCGCTGTCCCGCCCGCCGCCGGCTCTGCCCACAGACACCGCCAGCGTCTCCCAGGGAAACGGCGCGCGCGGCGCACGCACGCACGCACGCACGCACGCAGGCGCGCAGGGAAGCGGGGCGGGAGCGGGAGCGGCGGGAGCGGGAACGGCGGGATGCCGAGGGCGGCAAGGGTGGCGCGTCCGGCACGGCGGGATCGCAGCCCCGCCGCCTGCCGCCTTCCGCGCCCGCTCGGGGGGTGGTAAGCTGGTTACGGAAACCTCCCTTGGAAGCGCGAGAGTGGAATTTAGGGAAAGCAAACAAACAAACAAAAAACAAACAAAAAACCAAAACAAACAAACGAAAAAAGGAGTCTGTGAAAAGCATTAGAAACGGGACCCCCTCCCAGGGATTTCTTGTGGTGGTTTGTTGGGAAAAAAAAAAGTGTCAAAAGTACAAATTAGTGATTGAAGAAAGCCATTTGGAAAAAAAAAAGTGTCAAAAGTACAAATTAGTGATTGAAGAAAGCCATTTGGAAAAAAAAAGTGTCAAAAGTACAAATTAGTGATAGAAGAAAGCCATTTTGAAAAAAAAAAAGTGTCAAAAGTCCATAATAGTGGTAGAAGAAAGCCGTTTATGTATTAGAATATATGAGTTATTAATCCATTTATATACTTGATATAAGAAAGCCATTTCTATATTAGAATTTATGAATTGTCTGAACATATGTATGAACATAACACAGGATGTCTGCAAAGGTGCTTTTGGTCACGTAAATAAGAGGAAAAAGATACATATATATATTACTAACTCTATTCACTATAGAATCTTTGTAACCAATCATAATGTAGCAAAAAAAGAAAAACAGGTTGCCTTGCCAGATGGAATTGTCTAGGTAGAGAAACAGTGAAAAACAAGTGAACAAGGCATACTTTGAGACATAAGGTCGAAAGTGTACAGTGATGAAGACTACTTTGTGAGACCACCAAAGTGAGGAAGAAACGGAAAAGACCACAGAGTTCTTTACTGCGCAATCTCCAACAGAAAGACTGATGTAATCAGAAGTGTAAAATGACACGAAGAAAAGAGGCTGTCTATTCATAGTTTCCTGCTTACTAAAGTGTATAAATATGTAAGTTTTGTTCTGGAAAGCGAGCGAGTTTTAGCGAAGCTACTCACCTCATTCCCGGTACCATAAATAACAAATACCTTCTACTCAAAGATTAAAACAAGTCTCTGAGTGGGTTTTTTTGTTTTTTTTTTTTTTTTTTTTTTAATTAGCCAAGGTTTTGTTTGGCATCAATAGCTCTCTCGAGTTCAGACTGTCAGAATAGTCTGATATTTTTCTTGCAGGAGAGCAGTCAGGGTATTGGGCTCTGTCGGAGTGAGGAGGGCGGCTGCCAGATCCTGGGAATGGGCATCAGCTTCCTCCACGTTGCAGCACAAATCAATGACCTTAAACTGCAGATCCTGGTTAAACTTTTATTTCTTGTCTGATTTAGTAGCTAACTTAAGCACTGTTGGGTTTGGGTTTTGGTTTTTATTCCCCTTAGGAATAATAACTCATCATTACTGTCATGGAAGAGCTGTATGTTCATTTCTTCTGTGTAAAAGCTGATTAAAACTGTAGATGGTTCCTTTGTGCACTAGAAGGTTTGAGAAGTTAGTGCAAGGTTTTGGATGAATGTGGTCAGATTTTTTCAGAGCAAAGCTGGGTAAAATAAGCCTTCGGTTGACAGTGATTTGTACAAACTAGAGGTGAACTGTTGCTTGTGATCCTATGGTTGTGACATAGTTCCTAAGCACACCGTCCCTCAAATTCTCTCAATGAATTCCACTGACTGCCAAAAGAATGCACATTCTGAAAACCTGCTTCCTTGGTTCTCAAGCATTACTAGTGACAGATGCTGTTATCTCTTTCTGGTACTTACCTGTTCTCTGCCTTCTCAAATGCTTACTCATCCTATAGGTAAGAGTATTTCTTTTCTCGTAAGGCAGGTGTCCTGGATTGCCTTGGCATAACACAAACAAAAAGCAACTCCTCAGCATTTCTTTTGCTGCTTCTTTATCCTAGGTATGTCTCTATTTTCGTATATCTCCATCCTTGGTAGTGCCCCGAACTCCATTAAATGATGGCCTTGAACAATCTGATCTCACCTTAAGGCTGGCCTTGCGTTGATTGAACAGGAGATTGGACCAGAAATCCAGATGTTCCTTCCTAACTAGGTTCTATGGTTGTGACATTATTTGTTAGGGTTATATTTGATGTATAATTAGATGACAGTTCTAGTCATGGTCTAGATGATAGTTCTAGTGCTAGTTTTCACAGTAGCCAAGACACTTAAAATGGTCTCAGGGCTAGCCATAAGGTAAACATTCTAGTCAAAGGCCACACTCATGTCTGTAGCCTAGGAGGGTTCTGAAAAATTCTAATCCAAATTCCGGCCCCAACTTTCAACATAGAGAAAATGACAAAATGGTTCCCCTAGAGAATGCTAATTTATGATTACTGTGATATGTTACCTCTCTTTGATTAGCCTTATGTTACATCCACAAATTGTTTAGGATGCAGCAGAAAAACTACCTCTTCAATGTCTTCCTTTTTAAATGTCAACTCCAGTCCTAACAACCTTAGTACAGTCAATCACAGAATTGCAGGATCACAGTATATTCTGAGCTGGAACAGACCCACAAGGATCGTGGGGTCTAATTCTTAAGTGAATGGTCAAGAAACAGATAGGTCCATACCTAACTTGTCAGCCAGTATCTGACAAATTGTACCAAAAACTAGCCATTTCCTTGAGAATCTGTTAAAGGACAGTGACTGGTGAAGACAGACCCCAAAAGCTTTCAATACACCAACTTGCACAGTGAGCTGCAAGCTCCCTTGCACAGTTTTGCAGTTATGTGGTATAATGCTGCATAAGCATTGTCCTCCCCAGCAAACACAAACCTGCATATTGTGAACTGTAGAATATATTGCTGGGTATGGCAAACCACTGGGCTTCTGGAAAGTGAGACAGACTGATGTGGAAAGTGACTTAATGGTAAATTCTGAAGAGTGCTGTCGGCCTTGAAATCATGCTTCCTGTGAGGATTAGGATTAGGGCTAAATGAAAAGCTTCTGTGGCTCACAGGACTAAGATGTGGATGGGTGTCCACCATATAAAGCCTCAGGGTATCTAGGGTTGTAATTCTGAGATGGGAAATGTTGAGGCTGTTGCCAAATGGCCTTTCCGAGAGGAAGACTGAAGAAAGATACTACTTTTTCAAATCTTCAAATTTGTAAGATCTCAGAAGTCCCCCAGGGGTTGGATAAATGCTGAGCCTGGCAGAGTGAGTAGCTGTCCTGATTCCAGCCAGGACACGATTAATTTTTGCAGTAGGCAGGAGGGGTCATGGCTAGGACACAGAGGTTATTCCATACCACCTCACATCATTGCTGGGTGTGGGGAGAAAGGGACTCTCTCCTGGGGAGAAGGGGTCCCTTCCAGTCAAGCAAGGACACAGTGGACACAGTGATGTGTTGACACTGGTCCTGAGTCACAGGGAGCATTTGAGGTGTCATGGCTGCAGTGGGGTTGAACTCTGCACTGTCTCTTTTGTACATTTCTGTTATTAATATTGTTGCTGTTACTGTTCATTTTATTATCTCACTGCTGTTTCCAATAAATTGTTCTTACCTCAACCCGTGATCTTTGCCTTTTATGCCTTCAATTCTCCTTGCCAACCTGCTGCAGCAGTGAGGGGGTGGGGGGGGAAAGGGAAGGGGGAGGTAGTGAGTGAACTTTGTGTGGTTTGCAGTTTCAGTGGGAACACTAAATTGGGAAGTATCATTCCTAAATCACAACAGTGGCCTGTGACAGCTGGGTGGCTCAGTTATGGTTAAAAAACCAGTAAATTTTTATCATTGACATAGAAAGCAGATTTATTTTTTATTTTATTTATTTGTCTAATATTTGACCTGTCAGCAGCAGTAATGGGCTACAAAGCCTTCTAAACAAACCTGCACGAGACATCAACAGGTTTTCCTACTACTAGTACAAATGTGTCAAGATTCCAGGAACACTTGTTTCATGAGAATGTCTTAAAGAGTTCAGTAGCCACTACACCTATGAAAAACACAAGGTATTTGTGCAGTCTGAGTTCTGTAAGCAAGTAGTGGTCAGGCCCATTTCCCGTGTCAGAGGAGAATACATCTCACCTCTTCAGCTGACTTGTTTAGTTGGATTTTTTTGAGGTATAGGCATGTGAAAATGCTGCACTTCTTATTGATAAAGAATAGATTCTGCAATAAAACCAGTAAGTCTATGTTAAATTTGGTACCTTCATCCTGGGACAGTTAAAAATCACTATTCTGAAGTTAAGAATTTTCCATACAGAAAGCTACTGTAAACCAAGGTTTGACAAACCAATCTAAAGATTTTTTGTCCACTTCTTACGAGGTCCTATGTCTTACAGTTCTTTCAATCTACTTCGCATAGTGCATAACATGATCTGCTGATATTAAGCAGTTCTTAAGGTGCTAATCATACTTTCATTACATCTAAAGATGTTGCATTCCAATGGATCTATTTTTTTTTCCGTTTCCTGATACTGTTTTTTTGGTGTTGTTTATTTTTGGTTGGTTGGTTGGGGTTTTTTTTGTTTTCACAATGTTTGGACTTCACTTGTTATTGCAAAGGCAATGAAAGTCAGGGGCAGCACCTAAGAAATCCAGCCTGGGAACCTGTGGAGCCCCCAGAATAATAGGATGAGTTTTGCCTGTACTTTGATGGCCTGTGTAACAGGTCGAAGAAAAGAAAGCGTACTCCAAACACAACACATCCTGCCCAAAAGCATAGACAAGTGTGCAATTCCTATTCTGCTAGAATCATAGAATCAACTGGGCTGAAAGAGACCTCTGAGATCAGGTCCAACCCTTGATCCAACACCACTGTGATTACTAGATCATGGCGCTTAGTGCCACATCCAGTCTCATCTTAAAAACCTCCAGGGACAGTGAGTCTACCACCTCTCTGGGCAGGCAATTCCAACGCCTGATTACTCTCTCTGTAAAGAATTTCTTTCCAATATCAACCTAAACCTCCCCTGGCAGAGCTTAAGACTGTGCCCCCTTGTCCTGTTGCTAGTTGTCTGGGAGAAGAGACCAACCCCCACCTGGCTACAACCTCCTTTCAGGTAGTTGTAGAGAGTGATGATGTCACCCCTGAGCCTCCTCCAGATTTTTCTTATGTTCTATTGCCTTCTTGTGGGTGATAGGAGGAAAACAAGACTTGCAAAAAAGATATAACAGCAATTATGGATGCATGGAGTTTTTCCATGGATTGAAAATCATGTGCTCACCTGATTTTCCAGTTGCAGTGGATTGTATATAAAAGGCTTCCCATTATCTTACATTTCGTATGTGGGGGAACTAGAAAGGCACATGAACAATGATGGCACATTGTACTGGACAGGTAGAAAGTTTGTAGCTATCAGATGTATTCTGAATTTCAGAGTTATGAAGAATGGATCAAGGTTCTTGTCAGAGCCTAACTTTCAGCAAAAGAGTAAAACCTGTCACATGCAGGGGCAACCTCTAGATGTCGCTTGAGCGAACAAGATAGAAAAAAGGTTTGGGGTGGGGTAACTCAGCCCTGAAAATGCAGTGATATTTTGGCAGAAGTTAATTGTTTAACTGATCAGTGGGTTTTTTTTCTCTTGATAGCAAAATGTAATTGAGTTTGTGGTAGTGGGTATTCAGAGCAAATAGTCTGAGTGTTTGATATAAACTTGAGTAATCTATGGGGCAACTGAAACAAGAATTTTAATTATACAATAGTAATAATAAAAGGGAATGTCACAAAAGTTTAAGTCAATCATCAATTTTCTTAAAAAATTTAGAGACCAATTGTGCCAGATGTTCTGCATCCTGTGATTGTTGCATCTTGCATGCCTAATTTCTAGTGCTTTGGAAGTAAGCTGTAAGGTCTGCCTGCTCTGGAAAGCTGGTGTGCCCCAAATATGTGAATTATATATATGGCAGCATAAATGTGTTTATTTGGCAGTCTGTATTTCTGTGGCTGCTTTTCAGAGATCTGAAACTGTTTGAACTGCAACAATTCCCATGTTAGCTCAATCCTTGATTCAACTCCTAATCCTAAAGTACGTGCCTATAGTTTAGGGAGATACGTGAACAGTCCTTTCTCAGAAGAGAACCTTTGCTTGTGTTTAAGATTATCCTCATGGACTTTATTTAGCCATAGTTACCATTTCAAAGTGTTTTCTGGAGTATGGATTTTCTTGTGTTATATTGCCTTCTTGTGGGTGATAGCTCTTCCAAAACTAAAATTCTGTAATGCAGAAAACTTATTTCACAGTCTACCACATTTTTTTTTCTCTTGTACGTCAAGAGCAAAAAACTTCTTATATTAAAATTCAGCAAAACATTTAAAGAAACCTACTTTTTTTTTTGTTCTATTTGAATATGTTTCTGGTTTAGGACTTTGAAATGTGTTAAGGAAATCAAGCCTTGTCATCTTAATGCAGAGACTTGGACCAAGGGTGGAACTATGAATTGGCACAATCCTAGGATCTGGTATTAACAGGAAATGTAAGACACCTAGATTTTTAATAAGTAATTTTATTTTTCATTTTAAATGGGCAGAAATTAATAGGAGAGTCACATCAACACTCCCTCATATCTCGGATTGTGTACCAATATGTTCAACATCCTAGATCATCTATTTATAATAATTTGTTATATTTTTGCAACATGAAGAAAGAAAATAAGGTAAACTATTCTTTTTTAGCTGCCAGAAAACTAGGTTTCAGAAGCTGTAGGTTCAAATTATCTTTCCAGACAATGAGGTCATGAACCCTCTGAAGAAAAATTTTATTGTGTTTTCAGTAGGGTTACTTCTTGAGCAACATCTCCTGAGGTATAGCTAAATCTCTGCTGATGTTATTCTGTCTTTAGAACAAGAATGCTGTCTTTTTGAAAGCACGTTATCATTTGGAAAGCTCTTATGTTCACAGAAAACTTCAGATACCTTGCCACAGGATGGCAGTGTAGCAGCACATCATTAGAGTCTAATTTTTCTGAAGTGTTCTGGAAATTGGAGCTAGAATTTGTCCGTAGCTGAGTGCAGTATTGTTGCTTTTTAACTTTTCAAAATACCATTGTTCCCCTTATATGTTTAGTGCGTCTTTGCATATGTTTTAATTAACTTGCTTTCCATTTGTGTTATTAGTTATACAATAAGATTTAATAAAGAGTAATGAATCTTCTGAATATTCCTATTGTATCCTATGGTTAACAGTATTTTATTTGTAACTACTTGCCACAATCTTTTTCAGAAAAGTAATTTATTCTTTAAAATGTACTTGTTTTGTTTGAGAATATACTTGTTGATGTGCTTCATCTGGTATCTATTCTTTCTTTTAAAGTGTTGGGGTTTTACCAGGTCTGTTTGGAAATTTTAGTTGATAGCCCTCTGGTAGGTTCTCACAACTCTTTTTTTCAAAGCCTTCAAGCCTACCTTTTTAAGTGTTATTGTTTATCTCACTGGGATATTTTATTAAGGTTCCTCTCTTTCCATGCTCCCACTGCCTTCTTGGGTAAGATCACTATTGTCAACAGAAGAGTTGTGATTTTTTAACTTGGGAAATACTTTAATAGTTTCATTGCAAATATGCTGTTGTGCATCCTTGCTCTTGTTTCTAATTGTCCTGTTGTGGAGTCCTACTAGACTTTCACTGAAAGTATCTGAGAGAGAAATGAAACAATGTGAGTTTGCTATCATGATAAAATTTCAGGCTGTATTTACAAAAAACATTACACTTTTGTGCAATTTATAGTTTTCTATCAAAGCCACCAAATTTTTTCATCCTTCTGTGATTAGCAAAGGGATAACACAACTTTGGAGTTGTACTGAAGTCCAAGAGTCTGCCTTTCTAGGGGGACTTGAGGTGATCCCGGTGAATGTATTACACTTGGGCAATGCATAGGAAGAAGCTGGTTTCTGTAGATAGCACTTTGTGTTTGAGCATGTCTAAATATCAGTCAAAGGTGAGATAACTTGTAGTGTCTTTTAAAATTTATTCAATTTATTTTTTAGAAAGGATATTGAGGTGCTGGAGCATGTCCAAAGAAGGGCAACAAGGCTGGTGAAGGGACTGGAGCACAAATCCTATGAAGAACGGCTGAGGGAACTGGGGTTGTTCAGCCTGGAGAAGAGAAGGCTCAGAGGAGACCTTATTATCTCTACAACTACCTAAAAGGAGGTAGTAGCAAGGTGGAGGGTTGGTCCTTCTCCCAGGCAACCAGCAACAGGACCAGAGGACACAGTCTTAAGCTGCACCCGGGGAGGTTTAGGCTGGACATTAGGAAGAAGTTCTTTACAGAGAGAGTGATTGGGCATTGGAATGGCCTGCCCAGGGAAGTAGTAGAGTCACCACCCCTGGAGATATTTAAGAAGAGGCTGAATGTGGCACTTAATGCCATGGTCCAGTAGACAAGGTGGTGTTCAGTCAAATGCTGGACTGGATGATCTCAGAGGTCTTTTCCAACCTAGTTGATTCTGTGATTCTTGGTTCTGTGATTGGGTGTCATTTTGTCATGAAACAATCTGGAACTAAATAATATAAGAAATCTCATCTTAGTTCTGTACTGAAATTCTGCATTCAACCTAATGTGCAGTTTATTTCTGCACTGGGTTATTTGGTGATTCTGCCTCTGTTTGGGTGATGTGCTGGTATAGTCAGTTTTGGTACCTGCCCAGCAAAAATAAAAACTTCAGCTTTAATTTGTCTTACTTAAATGCACCATTCTTTCAAAGTTACGTATTAGGTTTATAAAGATGCTTTAGAAATCAGTGTAAGTGGGCTTTAAGATTAATTTCTGAGTAAAACAAACTCAGAATGAAACTCAGTAAAGAAAATTAAGCATCTAAATGGTTTAATGATTGAGAGCAAAATGAACAGGACATTATTTTTCATTAAATGTTCCTCCTTACTGCTCCTGTGTTCTTGTGCACAGCAAGAACACAAATTACTCGTAAAGATGCTTCTAGTTAAAAAAAAATCCTGCAACTCAGATATCTGTCTTTTCTGCTGAGCAAAAAGGCAGGAATTGCCTGAAGATACTTTTCTATCATTCAATTTTCAGTATTGACTAGCTGTGCAACTTTTTACTGTCATCTCTAGAGGTCTTTAAAAATCCTGTCTTGACAGGGCTTTTTTATATCTTTACCCTGTTATGATGCATAATAACTACTTATTTTAGCCATTGTTTTTATGTCCATTTATCAATTCTACATTTTCTATCTCCTAATTACATGCACGTCTCAATTCTGTTACTTTCTGAGTACAGACATCACTTCATCTAGAAAGAAATGTTTGGCAAAAAGTTTTCCTTGTTTCTCATCTCATTCTACATTTGTTAACTGAGTTCTTTTGTTTCTGAAACCAGAAATCTGCGTATTGCCCTTGATCCTTCTTCTTTTTCTTCTACACTCTGTTTTTCTGTAAGGTTTTCTCTGTCTATTCTTGGAACACAGTCAGAATTTATACTTAACATAATGTTCCCTCCTTTTTCTGTGTTTGTAGTATTTGTTTTTCTTTACTGATACAGCTGCTTCTTATGGTCTTTCTGCATCTTCTTGCTGCTAAGCTAGGTAATCTAAAGCCAGCTAATCTTTCTTGTTACTTCAAGAGAGTAGAGGTAAGTTTTTTGCTTCAGGATGCAGAACAATACACATGCGTTTTGCTACTGGTTTCCTGTAACTGCCAAAAGGCCTTTTAAAGCAAGGACATAGCAACCTGACCACATCAGGACAAATATCTCAGATGCAGGTAAATAAATCAGTCAAATGGAAAATCTATTGCATAATACCCATGTATTGGAAAATAACAGGATCAAGGTTACTTGATTTACTCCTGAAATACTTACTAGATACTTTTACTTATCTCATCTCTTTGGTATTTTGATGGGCAAGGTTTCTTGCTAGATGTTTTATGATTTTGCAAACTGTTTCATGCCTGTGGTCATTTTATTACTAGCAGTCTTTTCCTAAGATTGTATATAATCTGGTTCTGCCTATAAGATAGAGTAATTTTCTATCATTTTGTATTTCAGCATTTCAGCTCTTGGTTCAATTATTCTACTTTGTCATGTCTCTGGTCTCTTGATCATTTCTCTTACTTAGGACTGCAGATCCTCACATTATTAAAAGATTACTTTTTTTATTATCCCAACTCTCTGAAGCTCTCATATACTACTTATTGAGTCACCTTTTCTAGTCTAAATGGTTTTGGTTTTCCATTTCCCCACTGCAGCTCCCTTGTCTGCATTACTGGATAAAGCTGGAGTACACTTGAATCCTTACTCTTATATATGTATATAAGTTCAGTTACTAGTCAATGGTCATGAAATTACTTTCATTTCTCACTATGGTTTTTAGTGGACTTTGCATTATTATGTAATACTGATGTTTCATAGCTCATCTTTTGTTTGCACTGCCCAAACTTTTTTTTTTTTTTTTAATAAGCTAGTAGAGCTTACCTTTTTCACCCTAGCTCATTGAATTAATTCTACTTATCACTTTTCGTAGTTGCAGAAATTGGTACTAATCAAATGAGCTGTGTAAAGAAAAGTCTATTTGATGTGCTGGCCCCAGATCATAGAACACAGGACTCTGAAGTGGCCTGTGTCTCTTTGGCCTTTTTAATACAAGACAAGCCATACACATATCATTACAGACTGTTCATAGAAATCTTCCAAAACTGGAGTTTCCACAGCCTTTTCACCCACTCTCCTTCTGTGGTGTTACCTGTGGTTTGAGAAAGTTCAAAGAACAAAAAATGGTGGAAAAGGTCTCAAAAGATAATCTGGTTCAACTTTTTATGTGAAAGGGAGTCTACCTAGATGGGCATATCTAGCACCCTGTCCAGTCACATCTTGAAAATCCCTAGTGATGGGGCTTCTACCGTGTCTCTGGGGAGGCTGTTCCAGTGATTGACTGTTTTCACAATTTCTGTCTTATATCGAGATTAAACCTCTCCCACTGCAACCTGTACCCGTTGTCCTTTGTCTTCTTCATGTGGCTTCTTGTGAAGAGAGACCCTCTGGCCTCCATGTAGCCACCCTTTAAGAATTAGAATACTGTGATGAGTTACCTCTGAGCTTTTTCTTCTCCAGGGAGAAAAGATCTGACACCTTCAGTCTTTGATAATCTTTCTGGCCCTTCTTTGGACTCTCTCTAGGCTGCCCATAAATTACTTGAATTTTGGGGACCAGAACTGTACTGCAGATGAGGTTTGGCGAGCGCTGAGTAGAGTGGGACATTCGCATGTCTATCTCTGCTAGTAAAGCCTCTTTTGCTGTCAAACATATTACCCCTATTCCCTGCAAAGAGAGTAGATTATTGTCTTCTTCTTTCCATCAGTCAAAAGGAGCATTCTTCAGAATTTGAACAGTAAAATAATTTTTCCCCTGTCTTTTCTCCAGCCTGAACAATCTCAGTGCTTTTCATCTTTCTTCATAAACAGTATGTTAGAGACTTTCAACCATGCCTGTTGCTCCTTGTTAGACTCTGAAGTTGGACCAAATCTCTTTTAAAATGTGCCTGAAGTAAACACAGCATTAAAAGTAAGGGCTTAGAGTTGAGAAAGGTAAAATAACAGCTTTACCAATCTTCTGCATGATAGTCATGTGCATTTTACCAATGGCTTTGATACTGTTGACTCACATACAGCTTGTAAACCCTATAGTTTCAGATCCTTTTCAGCACACCTGCCAGCTCAACATTCCCCAACTTGTATGCATGCTTATTGCTGTGCATCTATGTCTTACACATATTCTTACTGAATTGTAGATTTTCAGATTTATTTCCTGTTTGTCAAAATCTCTTTGAATTATAACCCTTCTGCCCAAAACACTTGCAGTTCCTCCCAGACTGGTATAACTGCCAGTTTAAAAAGGTTCCTCTTTGCAACCCAGTTCAAGAACTAATGCATCAAATAGTATCAGCCTCAGGGCAGAGTCCTGCAAATGTCACATTGATACAGCCTTCCTTATTGATAATTGATAGTGAATTAGTGATAGCTTCTTCTAAATAGGTTTTCCACTGAGTTTTTCCATTGAGTTTTATACCTCAGTATGCATATTGCCTCTAAAGCAGGTAACATTTGCATAAGCAAACTAGAGATATGTGAAAAAATGTCAAAAACTCTACAAAAGATTGGTGTATGATCTCTGTTGTTTCTTCCTTATGCACAAAGTGTTACCCTCTCAAAGCATGTTAGTCTTTCACAGAAAGAAACTATGATCTGACTCAGTTTATTTTCAACACAACTATGAAACTATGATGAGTGCTACTTCAGTCATACTGTGGGTTGATTATTCATTCCATGATCTTTTTTTTTTTTTTTAATAGGAGCTGCTGCTAAACTGATAGTTAGGTAATTTCCAAGTAATTCTTTTAATCTTTCTCCTACACTTTTCTATTTGTCCTTGCCCAGCCTTGGGAGTTCCTAGAGAGAGTTCAAAGAAGGATCACAAAAACAGACTGGCAGAAGAGTTACAAGGTAGGACTAATTCTGTTTATTAGAAAGTTGTGCTGAGGTACATGTGCTGAGGTACTTTCAAAGCTGAGGTGTTTACTAGGCTCATACTAATACTTTCCTTTGGAAATGGGAAAGAATTTTGTCTCTGGCTTGGGTTGACAAGAACTTTTGCTTCCTTCAGTAGTTACCGATATGGTTTGCCTGCTGATATCATTCATCCTGGTTTAGCTAGCATCTGTTACCACTGGGAGTCAAACCTTTGTCTTTGCCTGGAACATAGAACTTAATCATCTGAGAATGGAAACATTTTATGTACAGATTTATGTACAGGTACCTGGATAAAATCTAAAGGCCCCTTACCCCCATAGGTAAAATCAGATTAGGTTATTTAATGGTCCTTTCAGCTCTTCAGTGCTGTGAAGTTTAATAATAATCTATCTTAGAAAATTTATTCAGATTTTCTTTTTTGTTTCATTTTCTGGCACTAACAGAGTGCTCCTTTTGATAATTTTACTCCGAGTTTGTATTAGTGTGCAATTCTGTATTTTGTGGGAGAAATCCATATTTCACAGAATAAAAACAAACACTTCATTGCAGCCTCTGATATGAAGCCACATACTGGCAAATTATAGTTGTGGGTTGCTGATTTGGAAATTCTTTTCATACAGTTCAGCAACACAAGATCTATGTTAGAGGTAAATAATAATTTGGGTCAAATTCTGCTGGTTCAAGTAAACTGAGAGACTTTCTTGCTTGTTTTACAGAATTAGTCTTTTACGTGTGAAGTTCTTAAAAAGCATCAATTTGTACATATAGTTGAATCACAATTATAGACAAGTTAATTGTAATATTAAACTCTAATATTTCTTTTACACAAAAAAAAAAGTCTGAATGGTCAGATATTTTCAAGGTAGCTGAATATTATTCCCATTTTTACTGTTTGATAAATTGTTGATAAATGAAGTATTAAATCTCTCTAGAATTATCCAGCAACACACTGCCTTTTAGACAACAAACTGCATTTCACTAACAGAGAAGTTGAAATTTATCTCTCTTAAAGTAACTACCAAGATTAAAGATTACAGGAAATATGCAAGGATGTATTTACACTCAGGTGGATTTTCTTACTCCTGCTCCAATTAGTAGTTCTTACTCAGGAAGGCTGGGCCTGGAAGAGCAGCTTTTTCAAGAACTGGGTCACAATTTCTACCATGGACAAAATTTTCCACTAGTTTCAAGTCTTGGTTCTGCCAACTAACCAGAGAAGAGACAGAGCATCCAAAGGACATTACGTGTATTTTTGTGATTTCTCTGTGGTTTTCTTCAAATGTAGTAATCTGTTCTTTGTAATGTGTTGAAGTGAAAGCAAATAATCTGTTATAATCTGAATGGAAGCTAAAAATCATAAAAGTAATGATCCTATTCAAAAGAGGCAGGCAATAGTTTAAGTTAAGAAAACAGCACTGCGTCTCCTGTGTACCTAGTGTTCTGTATGAGCAATAATTAAAAAATACAATGCCTTTTTATTTGTAAAGGCAGGGGTTTTTTTCAACTTCTGTGTGTGACAATCAAACAAAAAGGATTGCCACCTTTTTAAAAATTTAAAACATTGTTTCATATGCATTCAGCTTTTGTTTAAATGCCAACTCTTCTCAAGTGCTACATTATTTTCTGAACAAAGGTGTGTTGATCAGTTTAGTACATTCACAAATAAATTTGTGTCCTGTTTTCTCATGATTATCATAATTTCCGCTTACTACTTTCAAAATGCACCAAGTAGATAAGTTGAATAAAATTTAAGTAAAACTTGGTTCTTTTAAAGTGTGTTATGGTAGACTTCTACACTATACTGTAGAGAGTAGCTTGCAGAGACTCTACAACATGATGAGAGCTGGCTGATTTTCCTGTGTTTTTCACTGGTTTTTAGGTTGGGCTTGAGTTAATTTCTCTCCCACTCCTTTCTTCTTGTGGGGCAACCCAAGGAAAACGAGCACCTTGGTGAAAGCATTGAAGATTTAATACACAGATTAAATGCTTTCATCTTAAAAAGAGTCATAATGACTTTATTTCTGCCTTTTTTGAGCATGAGGTGGGACCAAACCTTCATTGATACTGGACACTAACAAGCACTGGTGACTCAATCCCATATTATCTTACTACTACCCTTACTTGTTAAATTTTTCACATCAGTTTTGTCACTTTGCACTTTTTTTAAACACAGATTACAGGTGCCAGTTCATCCATTGTTAAATTTTACAGAAATCTTCATAAACAGGTTTATGAAGATTTCGCCTTAGGTATCTCCTAAGGTGAACTAGTGATGCATTTGCTCCCACGGTCTTCATATTTGGACAACTTTGCATTCCTACTGGGTGAAAGACAGAAGGCCAATTCACAAGTATTTTAATAAAAGGAAGTTGTAAAACTGCTACAGAGACTTAAACCTCACACAGTGCAGCAAAGCAAGCGAAAAAAGAGTTCTGCTGCCTTAAATCCTAAGCATAACACTCATTATAGCTATCTACAGCCTAGTGACCACCAGATACTGAAAAATCTGCAGTGAGTCTTTCATTGCTGCTGCTTGCATCAGCACCAGATTCCTTGCAATTTCCAGGATAAACATAGGTCTTCAGTCCCTACTGTCATTAATTCAAGACCTGACACAATCAGACCCAAACCCTGGCCTTAATTGCAGGCCACAACCCATATACCATGCCAGATGAACTGTGAGCCAAAGCCCATTTGCCAGCTCCAATCTCCTGCCCAGTCTAAGAGCAAGCTTAACTTTTCAGTCCTGTGCTTCACTGGGAAGAATGTCTCTGGCTATATCCTACATCTGACTTTTAGAGGAAATCTTGTGTAGTGATTAGGATTTTTTGTTCTCAAGGAACTGATTTTGGTGAGCAAAGTTAGACTAAGTCTTCATATTTCCATAATGCAATAAAAATCTCATTTCAAATACTGCCAGGAAAGCAGAATTATTTGCTACCCCTATAGGTTAGCTGGAGCATATTTGTGTTAACTGAAGTCTAGTGTTGCCCATTTAAAGTAAACAGAAACATCAGAGGATACATGCTGCTAATACCCCATATTTTATTGTCCTAAGTTACCAAGTTGCTTATCTGCAAAGTTTCATTCTCTGATTTGACAAGCAGGTGCTAAATTTTAGCTATGTACACCTAGAACTAGATTTTATAGTTTGAAGCTGTATAGCTTAGTCTGCGTTGCTAATGGGAAAAATAACTGGTGCAGAAGAAGAATACATCATCTTTTATGCCCACTGGTACTTGTAAGTAGAGTTTCAAAACCGCAAGATTAGTCATATCTTTCTATCCGTAGTAATTATACAATTGTAACCTAGGAACTGACAAAGAAACAGGTACAATAATACTTCAATTGTGATATCTTTCTATCCATAGTAATTATACAATTGTAACCTAGGAACTGACAAAGAAACAGGTACAATAATACTTCAATTGTGATTTTTAATTATTACTACTTATTATTTTCTGTGATTTTGGGGAGGAAATCAAAAGCATCAAGCATTTTGCTTCATATTTTTTCCCCTGCAGAAAAGCTATCCTGCTCCATCTTCAGGATCTCAGAATAAGTAACTTTAAAACCATTTACTGAGATTGCTTTTTTTTATTTAAAAAAAAAAAAGTAAGCAATGCTATGTACAGTAACAGTTTCACTAGGTAGATGAAAAAGCTGCTCATTATTATTTTGTAATGTGCCTTAATAACCAGACAGGGTAGCAGTATGAAATAACCTCTTATAGTAATAATGCTAATTCTCTGACTTACTAAGAAACTTCAGAGTTCACAAACTAAGAAAACCTGGTGAATTGCACTGAAATCTCACAGTGCTGTGTTACTTGATTAATGTCACTCTTAACATACTGAGCTCTAGCACAAGTACACCATTACACGCATAACTTACTTCTCGACAAAATCATCCTAAAAGGCTCATAGCGTGATGCATTACAAGACCTCTATTTTCAGGTTTTATAGTGAATCCCTTCAGGTACATACAAAACACAAGAGGACTATGAAGTTAAAAACACCTACCATCTGACAGCTTCAGGGAGGGAAAAGAGATCAGCCAGAGCCAGCTGGGATCACCTGGCACAGTCTGAGCTTAGATGGGGTTCCTGAGCCAGAGGATGTGCGTGAAGCCCCCAGGTGATGCCAATCAAGGCCATTAAGCCTTGTTAGAACATTTAGGGTCCTGGCAAAGGCATCATCTAGTTCTCCTGAGCCTAAAGCTGTGTGTTAGTGCGTGAGCTAGCTGGATCAGGTGTGCTGCAGAGAACAGAAAGCATATAGGTGCTGGCAGGCTAAAAGCCAATGCAGTTGCTAAGTACAAATGTTATCAACAGTTCAGTTGTGTGCAGCATTGCCCCAAGACTCTCCTTAAACTCAACAAGCAGCTCATATTCCCTAGAAATTATCTCTTATACCCTTGAAGTCTGAGAAACCTCTTGTAAGCTGTGGGGCAAAGGTTTTAATTTTATACGATGGTGATTTTGGAGATGTGTCATGGACCTTCACAGGGCTCCTTCCTTCTTTCCTTTCTCCCTTCCTTCCATCCTTCCTTCCCCTGTGCAATGAACCCACAAGCAAGAGCGATTCCAAGTACTGCATCCCAATGCACTTCTGAGCTCAGTAAGTGCAAACAGTATCCAGGCCTCTTGGGCTCACTCCCTGTGACTACACAAATATTTGTTTGTTGTTAAAAACAACAGCTGAAGTTTACTTTAGCCCTTTGTGTTCTAAAATATGTGGTTCTTGTCCCTACTTTCATCATATAGTTGCATTTTCTTTTGAAATGCCTATTGTGCTAGCTAGTGCAAGCTGGCAAATCTAACTCCAGTTCCATGAAAAATTTCAAGATTTGGAAATATTTTTCATCCTGCACTGGGACAAGATGTCAAGACGGTACTCAGGTGTGAAGAACTAAAACCCCATTTAAAGTCCTCAAATACTTTGCTTTGGACACAATATGTCAGAACGGTAAATTCAAAACTGTTCAATGTTTAAATTCAAGTTTTTAATTCTTTAGTGGCAAGAAATAGCAGATACTGCTTCTATTGTCTCAGAAGACCCCCTCACCCCCCTTCCCCCCCCCTCCCCCTTTAAGAAAGTAATTTTTATGTGAATTGAAACTTCAATTAATTTTGAAACCTGAGAGGATGTTGTGGCAATGCATTTATCTGTCATGGGCAATTCATGACTCCAGACGTGTTTCCTGATGGTATGCAAAGAATAGGAGTCTCATCACTCAGATCTTTAGTCCCATGTAAACTGGATAAGGCAATGTCTACCAGTGAAGTCAGAGGGCTGAAGTGTGATAATGGTAAATCATTGCTCCTCCTTTTTCTGGAGCTTTTCTCATTATTTATTAATTCTGCTATATAGAATGAACCACATTGTCTCTGATAAATGTACAAATTCTGTCAATAGCAATGAGAACATGCCCCTGTCAGTCTGTTCCTCTTTCACAGTCTTTTCATAACCTTTCACATGGCATAGTTTAGTTAATCTTCAGCCTTAATTGTTTTATTATTATTTTTTTCAGTTTATTATTCTACTTTATTTTAAAGAAGATTCTCCTTGTATTTAAAATCTTTTTTCCTCCTTGTCATCTATGAGAGTCTATTTGGCATTCTGGATTAGAATTATTTCTCTTCCAATTTTTTGTCCATCTCATAGTAGTTTGTTACTATTTAGGAGTTTTGGTCTTTATTTTATTAGCAGATCTTTGAAATGTTGAGTTTTATTTTGTTTTGACCCTTTTGCTCAGAGAATTATATGAGCACTGTAAAAAGATACAAAAAAAATATTTGGTCACATTTTTACCCTATCACTTTTGATGGTATCTGTCTTAGTCTAAACAGGGTGTCAGTCTTTTAACTCAAAGCCTACTCAACAGTGTGTATGCAATATTTTCACTGCAGTGGGTGCAGTATGGGCTTATTGAAGGACATGAAATGACCTTGTATGTAAAACCTATCTGCTTTTATAATGTAGTTTCTTGTTTGGGTGGCTGAGATATTTTTTTTAAGTCCAGAGAAAGGAAAAGTGATATTTTAAGGAAGTTCCTGACTACTTTTCATTTAAGTAACATCATAATTAATAAAGATTAGCCATATCTAGACCCTGATACTGTCCACCCAAGGGGTCTTAGGAATATAAGAATGAAACACCTGAGATGCTAAAAATATCATATAGTCTCTTTAAAACCAGCTGCTGTTGGAAAGTAGAAAATAGGAATCTGTCATAAACACAGGTCCCAGGGCACAGCTCTCAGAAGCAGCAGCTTGCTCAGAAAGGCACATGGAAAGAGGCCAAAAATCTGTGGAAGGCCATGTGGGACTCATCATCAGCAGTGTTGCACCACAGGGCACAGTTCCCAGCACCAAATAGAGCAACTACCCCTGGCACAGCAGAGGCCTCTGTACAAGTCACAGCTCCAGTGGGAGGATAAAGCTCTCCAGATCTCAGATTGCAGAGCACAGCTGGTGTGTCTCCCAAAGCCTGGAGCAGGAGAAAATAGTGTCCTTGTCTGCACAAGGTGTGCGCTAAATGGGGAAGTATTTTGCCAAGACGAGAAGCTGTGCAAGAAGGGGAACAAACTGCACAGCATCAGAGAGCATAAAAAAGATCTTGACGGCATCTTCATAGAGATCCTGCAGATACAAAAGCCTTAACTTGTAACTGCATGGAGGGCAAGCACCCAGAGACCACAATCAGTTTTGAGGGTTAAATGGAGAACCCCAGACTGGGAAAGGCAGGTGTCTTGTGACTCCTGGTGCAGGGAGGATGGCAGATCTGCAGTTGCAAAGCTGTTTCAGTGTGCTAGTAGCAGGCAAGGTAGAGAAAGCCATCCCTGGGGAAACAACACAGCCTCCTGGTGAGCCGTGCATTAGCACCAAGGGGAAGCCACGAATGACGGTAGCACAGGACTTGCAGAAGGCCCAATATGTTGACACAACTTTCTGTCTAGGAAGTCTAGTGCTTGCTGGGAACTCAGATCCAGCATGCTGCAAAGAAACTGCCAAGGCTTGTTTAACCAGTGTGCTATTTCTCTTGCTGCTTAATTACAATGGCAGCACTAATACTTCTGGAGCAGGAACCTTGAACATATCAAGAGTGACTGGACAGCTATGGGCATGAGCGTCAAAGGTATGGAGACCCAGGTGGTGTTACGTTGAGTCCTGCTAGTGCAGTGGAAAGGCTTGGAAAGGAGAAGACGGATTCCACATGTCAATATTTGGTTGTACAGCTGATGTCATTGAAAGGATTTAGGCTTTCGTGAGCATAAGCTCCATTTTGAACAGTAGAAAGGCTAAACAGAAATGGTGAAAGAGCTCTGCAAAAAAAAGTAGTATTGTCAGACAGCGGACTGGACATGAGCCAGCAGTATGGCCCAGCCATAAAGAAAACCAACAGCTTCCTGAGCTATGCTGACAGGATCAAGAGAAGTAACTCCCTTTGCTCAGCACTCATGAGATCTCTACTCATGAGATGAAATCTGGAAGTCCGTGTGCAGTTTCAAGCCCCTCCATTTTAAAACTTAAACAAGTTCAGCAGAGAGCAACCTGGATGGTCAAGAGGCTGGGACACTTGCCTTGCAAAAAGCAGTTGAAGGAACAGGAAGGGCTTGTTCAGCCTGCAAGAGAGAAAGTTTTGGAGAGACCTAACAGCAGCCTTGCCCTTGCCATGATCAAGTTATAAACAAAATGGAGACAGACTCTTTCACAGTGCTGCATGGTGCAGGACAAAAAGCTGTAGCAAGAATGGTTCAGAATGGACGTAGGAAAACCTTATTTACGATGAGGACAATCAAACACTGAAACAACTTGCCCAGTGGGGCTGTGTCTTCTCCACAGCCCCAAAAGATAAAGCCCTAAGAAACCTTGACTGATTTTACAACTGATCCTGCTTTGAGCAGGAGATTGTAGTAGAAATCTCTTGAGGTCCATTGCAACCTGTTATCTTGTCATAATATGAATATCCTATGATCCAATGAATATAAAAAATAGTGAGCCAGTAAATTCACTGATGAACACCGGAGTATTTACATGTTGTGCCTTAGTTTTTCCTTAATAACTTTTTGCAGAGTTCCCAGAAAAAGAAGGTATTAACTGTTGAGATTTAGCCTGGAGGCTTGGCTTGAACAGCAGCAAAGGGGAATTTGTTCTGAGTTGATGGATTGTGCACAACAATAGTTGAAAAGTGAATGCATCTTCCAATTTACCAAGTCTGCTAGGCTTCCAGCAGAAATGTGAGAGGGATGGGTGAAATGGCTAGCATCTTAAGTAGCTTGTTGTAGCTACATCAGTATTTCTCTGTTAGGCCTCTTCCCTCTGTGTGAGTTTAAATGAACATTAAATTGAGAAATTCAGATGGCTTGAAAAGTAGTGATGGGAGAGAGCAGCATACTCTGGATCATTCATGAGTTTCAAAAACATACCAGAGAGACAACTGCACTAATTTGCATGAACGTACTCATTAAATTAAGAGCTTGGGTGAAAGAATGTGTGGGTTTACACAGAAATAATAGTCTTATAATATTATCATGCCAAGTGATGCATTCAAATAAACATGCACAAGCAACGGCACTTGAGCAGTTACTAGAAAATTGGTCAGTTGCTTTGAAACCACTTTGCTAAGAATTACAAGTATTGTGCTTTATTTAATTGGTAGGGAAATTGTGGCACACTAAAATTATTGAAGTAATTTGTTGAAGGTCACTTGGCAGACTGAGGAGAAGAATTCTGCTTTTCTGAGCCTTGAACCTGTATTCTGTTAAACTGTAGAAAGCAGATTGAATCTTTGACCTGAAGCAGTCACCAAGCCAGTAGTTGGATATTGTAATATATTAAACTGTGTTTTCCTTCAGTGATACTGGCACCAGTTAAACATGTAAGTTGAGCAATAACTGCATTACAGCTTTTGACTCTGTCTTAAAAATGAGTTATCCATTCATATGATGAGTGTCATAGTGGCCTGTTTACATATTTCTCACAAAACAGTATTCTCTCTGATTTGCAACAGCTTAAAAACATGAAATTTTGGACAAATATCCCAAAGGATGCCAAGTCTTTGACAGGCTGTTTAGCCAAACTGCATTTTCCATGCTATTCTCCTGCTCTCATCTACATTCACACTGTTCCTATATACATATGGCTAAATATTTGCAATGGGAGAATTTTTTGTTTGATAAGCCATTCCTCACTTTCCAGTCTTTGGAATGAAGGAGAATATATTCTACATTTTTTATTTTCCTCCACCTTTTAAATCTGACCACTTAAATCTGTGACATTCATTGGTTTGGGTGAAAATTTTGTTAGTTCTCTTTGAAGCCTCAGGAGTCTCTTCTGAGCAATAACTAATATTCCTTTTATGGACAATCCGTGTACGTGCAACCATTAAAGTGGACTATCACATAGCAGCTTTCACTGGTGCCAAGCAGTGACTTTCTTGGGACAACAATGACTTTCTCCTACAGTGCAGTAACTATCTCTGTGATGGCATAGGAAAGGTCCACAGTAGCTTGTCTATCACATTATCTAATGGTACTAACTCTGCCTCACCCATAGTATCACCCTTACCATGTCAGTTACATAAAATTAGAAAGGAGTGTGAAAAACTAAGTGAAAAGACTCAAACATGTACACTTTTCAATTCACAGTTGTTTATTTCAAAAGTGGTTATTTGTCTATTTAAATAAAGAATATACACCTTTTTCCTACAATAAAAAAATTATCTCCGAATACTGAAATGGCTGAAGAAATAAAATATATTACAGCCAAATTTTCATATTCTTATGATCTCAGCTAGAAAGGATTGTTGGACTAAAGGACTGACTTAACTTCTTATTTTCCAACTTTACTACATCAAAGTAAGTGACTAACAGCCAGAATTGCCAATAAGTAGCTAGCGAAACCTCTGAACTAATGAGAATTAGTTTAACCTGTCAGCAGAGCACCAGAGTCATCTTTCTCTGTTTTTTATCCAATTAGTACATACTTAAACAAATTGGAAAAAATTATTGTAAAACTATAAAGACAGTGAAGGCTTGTGCTTTTGACATAGCTTTTCAGTTGTCATTACAGGGCATGTTGATCTTCTATTTAATTGTGGGTTCAGTTAGAAGCTTTGGTTTCAAATCTCCCCCTTGGTCACTTACTTCAGTTGCTATGAAGACCAGCAGAAGGGTGTTCACATAGTAAATATTTTTGCAAACTCTCCTTTCCAAGTTTCTCTGCCTGTCATAGTGTCATACTTCAGGGCCCTTCTGCTATTTTTAAGGAGGCCTGAAAGGATGGAATTTGGGAACCATGGAAACTCTGGGATAGCTGAATGAGGAACAGCAGAGACCTGAGAACAAGGGGAAAGCAAAACTCCTGAATTATTGTAGTGGTGGAGAGCAGAGGGGCCCCCAAAGGAAGTAGTTCCCATGTGGACAAGCTGATGGTGCTCTTTGGTGCACAAAGCCAGTGAGATTGACACCAGAGACCACTGCTCATTCCTTCTGTGTTCCCATCCTCCCCATGTTGGCACTGGGCATCCAGGGAGTGCACGTATCCTTAGCACAGTCTTCATGCACTAAACTACGACCAAACTTCTCCTTATTGTTCCTTTGTAGCTGATTCTTCCCTCCTACACTGGAGCCAGCAGGACCCCAGAATGCCTTGAAGCCCAAAGTCTGTGCCACAGCCCTGAAACCACAGAGCTATTCCAGCTAAATTTCTGGCTCATTCCTACTCACCAGATCCTCAGTGTGCCTCTTCCAGCTGGTGTGGCAGATTCCACCAGCTCTGTTAACACTTCACAATGTTTCTGGAAGCTCCTAGTTCCAGGCCTGAGGAGTACTGATATAGACAGAGATGTGGAAATGTTTACAAAAGCTGTTGAATGAAATCAAAAGTTCTTTGCTTCTCTCAACTGTGTTTTAACAGGGATTACTAATAAAGACCCAATTAAAACTGTCTCTAGCATTTGCTTTTTTATTCTTCTGAAAGAGTAAACATAACAACTCTGTATAGAATCTGCTATTTACTTCAAAATGCAGGTCAAACACAGCAAAACAAACTGCCAAGTGAGACATTTCTCTTTGACACCATATGTTCCAGCTCCTCTTGAAGCTCCCAGTATCCATCAAAAGTGATGACTGTATTTTAATACCTTGTCAATCAGGATGCAATATAGTGCTTTGTGATAACACATAGGAAAGGGGAGGGAAATTCCCTGAGTAGCCTGAAGTTTGCTCTCCTCATGTCCAGAGTTGAGGTTTTGCTGGCACTTTTCCTGCTGTCAAACAGACATTTAAAATTCAATTGCCTTGTGGTCACTGATGGCCACCAGTTTCCACTTCGCTCATGAGATCCTCTTTGTTGACAAGCAGCAGATCAGGAAGGGTATCTTTTTGAGTCAGTTCCTTTAGGACCTGTTCCATAAAGCTGTCATCCAAGTTTTTAAGGAATCTTCTGGTCCAGGTTGTGCCAGCTGTGTGATGCTCCCAGTTAATTTCTGGCAAGTTGAAGGACAAGGGCAGTTGACTTGGAAGTGTCCCTTAGTTCCTCAAAGAATAATTTGTCAGCATCATCATCCTGACTGGAAGTCTATGGTAGACTCCTATGATGACATCCACATTATTTGTTTGTCCCTTGATACTTACCCAGAGGCTCTCAATTGTGCCATTTCGAACTGTGAGATTCATACGTTCTAACCCTTCTATTACTTACAATGCTACCCCTCCACCTTTTCTGCCCTGTCTATTCCTCCTGAAGAGCCTGTAGCCATCCAACAGGGCACTTCAATCAGAGGACTTACCCCACCAGACTTCACTAATGCCAATGATATCAAGTCTCTGGGACAGAGCCACAGCTTCTAGCTCCTCCTATTTGTTCCTCACTCTGTGTGCATTGGTGTAGAAACATTTCAGTTGTGGTACTTTTTAGTTGCCATCTCTTGAAGCAGATGGAGGCATCACATTAATGCTCGTTTCCTCAAGTTTTGGCACAATGTTCCATTGCTCATCACTGGCAAGCCTGTTATTTTCCCTTTCCCCCTTTCAAGGTAGTTTAAATCTCTGTCAACAAGCCCCACTAGCTCCTGTGCCAGAACTTTTTCCCCTCTGAGAAAGGTGCATCCCATCATGTGTCAGTAGACCAGGTGTTGAGTAGCATATCCCATGATCAAAAATCTCAATTTTTTTTCACTTACACGAGTCTCAGAGCCACACATTGACCTGATGAACTGCCTATTCCAATCAATATTATGTCTTGTTACCAGAAGGATCAAGGAAATAACTACCTGATCCTGATCCTTCAACAAATCATCCCAAGGCCCAAAAGTTTATTTTGATTGCTCTCAGACTTCTTTTTGTTATTTTGTCACTGCTGCCTTGAACAACTAATAATGCATTGTAATCAGAGGGCCTTACTAGACTGGAGAGTTTTTAGGTAATGTCCCTTGAGTCCTGGGTAGGCAGCAGACTTCCCTGTGAGTTGGGTCCAGTCTGCATATCAGGCCCTTCCTTAGAAGGCAGTCTCCTATTACAACTACTGTTCCTTCTCTCTTAACAGAGAAGGTCATGATGCAGGGTACAGATGGTGCTGCTTTAGGAGGCCCCACTGTCCCACAAGGACCTTCACCCACCTCATCAGTTGTCTGATCTTCTAGTTCCATGGCCTCATACCTTTTGTAGAAGGTGCCAGTCCTACTTGTTAAGCTTTCAGAAGGAGGAGGAATCTTCCTCCTGGGACATGCCATAAACTCCTTCCAGCCTTCATCTTTAACAGACCCTTGACAAATTATCTTGTAGGGTTCTGAGTTCATATGCTTCTCCACTATAACAGAGGTTCGAGACTCCAGAGAGTCTTGAGACTGTAGCGTCTCTGAAAATAATTGGACAATCTCTCGCTCATTTGCTCAAATACTACATAGGCTATTTGCTTCCTTCTGTAGATTCCTCAGCTGGTGACACAACTCTTCAACCGCAGCACACCTTCCACAAAACAGCAGTTTGTCAGCCCCAGCCTCACAGAGAGGCATCGGGCACTCCTGGCAACCCGTGACCTGAAGAGCTGCATCAGCAGTTCTGTCTGGCTGGAGGCCTCTGACACAGCTGGTTCAGTGTCTCCAGAAGCTACAGGGGAATGAGCTCTACGGAATGTCAACACCATTTACTGAAGAAGCTTACACTAATACAGTAATAAGACTGGGGCTGAAAGATCTTTTTTGCGCTCTTCTGCTCCAGATACTGAGTCTATTTATCTGCCTCTGTTGGCTCCTCCTATCGTGGTCAGAGAGGAACCCTTCCTGCTCACCCTGTCTGTGTGAACTGCCATGCAAACTGCTGAACTTCCTGGGCTCATCGTGTAGTTTCTAAAACTGCAATTCCTCCATCTAAAATATGGTATATGGTCAGAACAGCCTAGGGGTCAACCATTCTACTTTACTGAAGAATTTGAGATTTCAGAATCTGACTTCATTTCAAATTGGGCAACAGCCAAATATTTTGAAATTCTCAGAAAGAAAAAGAGGAGTAAAACAAATGGATCAAAAGATTTCAACTGTAATGTATATACTGGAAGTAATTTGAATATTGTAACACATATTTGATCAAATTTGTAATTTTTAAAAAGAAAAACATGTTTCATTTAAGGGACATGCTCATGGAATATTTTGAGGGTCCTGAAGCTGCTTTCACTGTTTCTTACAGGAAGTTTGTGTAAAGCAAACATGGGTTTGAAAACATTTTATTTTGTCTAATGAAATGTGTCTGTTAAGGTGTATTCTCTTTGTTTATTCACTAGACCTTCTATGAATTATCATGAAACTATAAAGAATTGTAAGCCTTTCTGCTGGAAGCTTGGACAGAAAATGTGAAGCAAAAAACCACTTGAAGTAAAAGGTTATTAGCCTTATCGAAGTCTGCCCTCAGAATCACAGTAGTCCCTTCTTAGAGTTTCCAGTGACATACATTTGGAATAGCAGGAGGGCATCATGCACTACCTTTTACTCATTTCTGCAGTGCTCAATTTTCACTAGGTAGTTCTGTATTTGTGAACATATGTCATCTAAACATGGACACAAAGCTTAAAGTGTAATTTTGACTTCTGTATGGGCAACCTATATATTGTAAGTGTTATAAAATACATGTGTTTTAGGCAGAACATCTAATTTATGTTGTTGTCAATATTCAAAATGGTTAGATGTTCAATCTTATATATTCAGGATTTGTATTTTTTTTTAATTTCCAATGATCTAATTAAAGTCATAGCTAAAATAATGTTTTACATCTCAAAGTAAAAAATTTCCCTGCACAACACAGTAAATATGCAGTGGCTCAAGATGCTTCTACGAAAAACTTAGAAGAAGTGAAGGCATGTAACGTATTTTGATTCCTAGAAACACAAAGCCTTTGGAAAATATGTATACAACTTTTGGTACCCTGAAAAATATGTAGTATGCACTTTTTTAGTACTACATGGACATTTTCCTCATTATCTGAATTTTAGAGCTGGTTTGCATCAAACTCATAGTCTGCATCTCTTAGCTGCCTGCAGTAATTTCTTAGTAGGGTTGTGTGTGGTGTATGTGCTTAAGAAAACAACATTAGGTTGTGCTATCTGATCTTAACATGCTGTACTGTTGTGGTGAATTTCTTAATGCACCAGGGTGTCCATCAGGCCCCAGATACAACCACAAAGCCAAGCCAGTGACGCAAATCAGCAGCTGATATAAACAAGTTGACACAAACCAGAAACTAGCTAGCAGTGAACCTCCGGAGATGCTTCTTTTTTCTCATCTCTTCTCTTTTTCTTCTGGTGTTTTTTTTGGGGTTTTTTTTGGCTTTTGTTGTTGTTGTTGTTTTTTTTTAGTAAAGGGAAGCATTTCTCAGCAACTGAAATGCTTTTGCATTTGCCTCCAACTTCACAATTAACCTAAATTTTGCTCTGTAATGTGCAAGTTTATGAGAAAGAATCTGATGTAGCCTGCTTGTAATTAATTTTTAGACAGTGTGTGTTCTAGGCTTACCGTGATGATTTTTAAAAGTACCCCAATGAACTGCTTTCCTATTTATATGCCATTTAATAATCCAGAAGAATACTCACAGAAGAGATCATAGTGCTTTACTGAAGTCCTGTAAGCTTTATTGTTACTTTTACTTCACTCTCCTAAGCACAAGCATCATCTCGTTCAGATTTATATGGTCATCCTTTGCCAGTGTATTTACTGCAGCTGCATACTATGTTGGTAGCACAGTGGGAACACAGCTTTGAGTAGCAGAAGTGCTTTGCTCCATAAGGCACCCTGTCCTGCTTTCCTTCTCCATCAAGGTGAGTAGGATCTTCCAGCCCAAGTACAGGTTTGTCTCTGTAACTGCATCTGCACCCAGACTCTGCAGCTGTAGCACTGCAGCCCACTCACCTGACAGACACAGCCAAGCCAGAAGAAGCGCAGAGGGACATGGTCAGAACTATCCACCTCCTCACTTTTCCCAGAATAGTTACTGTTTATTCTGCTGTGTGTTATTCTAAGGTTGTTCAAGTACCTTATACTGTATAAATAAATCTTTATTAAATATGTTTATAACATTATTTTCAAACGTCTTGTGATTTGTGCTAAGTAAATTCCCTCCTGGAAAGCTGTGGTTTTTTCCTTCTACACATTTTTGTCTGAAAGTGTAATACTCTGAACTTACTTTACTTTATTTATCTCCAGCTAATGGGTTCTCTTAAAGAGTATGGCACAAATGAAACAGTAGACACAAACTGATCCTAAAGGCTCACAGTACTGAAAGTCATGGCAGTATGAGATATATAAGAACTCCCCAATCCATTTCTGACTGACACTCTTGTTTTAAATGGCACACTTTAATTGATTAACCTTTGTTTGCAAACTAGAATAATTGTATTTACAAAACTTAAAGACTATACATATATTAAATAACTAACATTCTTTACCAAAAATTCTTTTGAAGAATGAAATGTCCTCTGTTACATATAAATTGCAGTGAAAAATAATGTTTGTCTCCTGATAGGGAGATGCATGTTAATGCCTCATCATACTACAGATTTGTTCCTATTAAAGGGATAATAAATAGGATGTAAAAGCTGTTACTCAGAGCTTCCATATCATGTATCCAGGCCTGCTGGAAAATACAAATTGTCAGTCTGGTCTCCTGGAATTGAATGTCTTCTTTTTCATAGTCCAGATAATGCTGTAACAGGAAATTGCTTCCATATGTGGCACACACATGTTAGGAAAAATAGGACATTTTTTATATCTATTAATAGAAAGATGTCATCTACTGGATATTGTAATTTACTGAAGAATCCCCAAGGTTAGTTAAGAAATGCTAACTGTTTTTGCAAAATTTCTTTTAATGCACTTCCCGCAAAATTTAGCCATCTGACAGAATGTGGGCCGATATACAAAAGATAAGAAAACAGCAGCTCATATGTCTTTTTTCTTATGAACTTTTATCCACCAAATAAATTACAGATAACATTGCCTGCATTTTTCTAGTCTTCTGTCATTATTGTACCTTGATCTCAATGTAATACAGAAGATGATGATACATAGGTATCTTTAGGGGCAAACGTGGAGTTGTTGAGAGAGTTTGTAGACTGAGACTAATATTTTTTTCTTTGCCATTCAACTTTTATAGGTTTATTATAAAATTAAAAAATATCCACAGTAAACAAAACTACAAGAAACCAAAGCTTGAAGCCACTGTGATTAGCTCTGTTCAGCTTTGGGAAAGGGTTCCAGGGGTTAAAATTCAGATTTACAGGTTATGTATTTAAATTCCGAAATCTAGTCTTGTCTACCTAAGTATGTATTCTGCCTACTGCTCAGTCCTTTGCAGTATTAGTAATACATAGTATTGTACCATCTATGTACTGAATAAAATAATAACATTATCCTCACTGGATTTTACATTTTATCTGTTGTAAGAAGTTTTGTTGCAATTTGGAGAAAAACTGCTCATGAATCACTGTGTAAGGGAACTTTTTCATGTGCAGGGACTCAGCCAGATCCTGTCAGGCTCCTGTGTCAGATGTAGACAGTGCAAGATCACTGAGCTCCAGTCCCTCAGATGCAGATGGGAGGACACTGAAACTCTGGCTGGGTATCAACATGGTTAAACTAGAGTTGCTGTCTGCAGAGACAAAGAGGAGTGGTCCTTAAATAAATGACTGAGAGGGATTCCCATCGTCTTGGGCTGCAGTTGCAGTTCAATTCCAAAGCAGTGTTACTTCAAAGTGGTAATAACAGCAGCAGAGCAGTTTTTGTAGACAAGGTTCTCACTAAGCAGCTCAAGCAAAATCCACATTAATGGGTTCTGGTAGCCCTGTAGCGTGTGTGCTCAGCTCTGTTCTGTAAGGTCCTCGTCTTTCCTCCTTGCAACTGAAAGGAGAGGTTGTGTTGTCAGTGGAGTAACAGAGTGGTGACAGGGTGGGGTATGGAGCCTAGGGCAGTTTCTCTGCCTCCTCTATATTCAGCTTTGCCTACAGCAATGAAAAGTCTTGAATTGTCCTGACATACAACAATGAGATAGCCACATCCTTCATGAAGTCAGTCTTCTCCAAGAGCTCTGCTGGGGATGGTGGTTTGAATGTGGAAATCTCCCAGAAAGGAGGACAAAGAAATGACAGTTTAATGCAGAATCTTAAAAACCAAACTGCTGGCAAGCTCCAGTGGATGGCTGGAGGGGCAGCTAAAAATTTTATCCGCATCATCTTATGACAATTGCCCTCAGCACAGTGTGTTTGGTCATTAAGGACCGCAGACCTCCAAATGCAATACTCAAGTCAGCAGAGGTACAGCAGGATGTTAGCTATCTCCCTGTGTGAACTGGCCCAGCCAAGAGACCATCTGCAAGCAGCTGTGTAAGGAGGCGGATGGGCTGCAGAGGGTGCCGTCTGAGGGCCATAAGTGCAGAAGCCTATCACACCCTGTGTTGACTTATCCAGTGAAGCTCTCAGGCAGGAAGCTTAGGAAAGGCAGAAAAACAGAGATAATATTTTTATTGTAATAGGGACTCATTGTGGAGCCAGCCATGAAAGAGGAAAGTTTGTTGCATGGGAGGCAGATCCCATGATATGAAGGAGAAACTCTTGCCAGTATTCAGGATGGGCTTGGACTGGATTTCTTGTCTCCTGAGAGTTCTATGATCTCACCTGAAATAATGCCCAGAAATAATTTAAAATTAAAGGAGGCGCATGCATATAAAGGCTCAACCTCACATCTTCTCGAAGGATGAACCATAACACCAGACTCCCCAGAGGCTGAAGGATGTGTATACTGTCAGCCCTTGCCTGGAAGGTTTAGGAAGTCTGGCCTGGGGACATGTAGAGAATCTAGGTACAGGATATATTCTAGAGCAGGCAGGGGAAGCCTGCCTGCAGTTCCTCAGCCTACAGGAGTCAGGGGAATATTGACAGTATGCAGATCTAATGTGACTGTGTCTAATACAGTCTGAATAGTCTGCAGCTGAAAGGACCGTATCAGGACTGCCTGACAGGATTTGTTACAGGCTGGGATATGCACTGCTGCCATCTTGCACGAGGGACATTATTAAGATGACAGATGATGCTGTAAAAATGTCAGTCTGTAACAGTGTTATAAAAAGGTCTTTAGACTCGCATTTTTGGTGTTGGACTTGTATATAAAGTGATACGAAAAAAAGTACATAGTAAAAATATGAATGCATGCTTGTGAAGTGGAAACAGTGTAAAATATGAACATGAAGAGGAGAGAAATGAAGGAAATGGACCAGTAGGAGGGCAGAGAGTAGGGAAAGGTGCTGCACAGAAACAGAGAGGGGTGAATATTTCAAAAGCCCTATTTGAAAACCATCATCCAGATTCCATGTTTTTCTAAATCTGGTCAAAAATATCTGAAACAGTGGATCATAAAACCCTGAGGTAGAAATGTTCAGAGGCTTTTTTTAATCTATACTAATATGTACTCATTAGTATTTCTGAAGAATACGAATTCCTGTAGAACATACTGGATTGATATGTCTTGTTCTGACCAGAGCTAAAAAGAAATATAAGCAGATTGAAATTGAAATTGTATGAAATATGTAATAATTGATTGAAATTTAACATGCAAACTCGTTAGATTTTGGACATTTTAGATAAAATTGATATGTGAGATAGTTATATATTTGTATATCTTCCCTTATGTTATAAACCACAGGATATACTAATGGCATTTTAGGGTAGTACATTTAAAATAGATTTAAAAATAATCACCGAAGTGAAATTTACTATGTAGAATGGATTTCCACCAGGAAGAATAGTCTAGAATGAGGATTCAATGCAGTATAAACTAAGAATATGAAGAAACAAACTTAGATGAGATTTAGAAAGTTGAGAGAAAATTTTGACATTTTGCTATCATATTTTACCATGAATTTGCAGCAGATCAACTGATCACTACTGCAAATAGGATAGTATTCACAGCTCCTAGTCTGACCACCTAGTCTGATCTGGTAAGTAGGTTCTGTGTTCTTCATCCAAAACCTATTTATGACTGAAAAAAATTGCATCAAATTGTCTCTTAAGACTTTGTCTAGCTGCTTTTGTGACAATTTTCATCTTCATGGCTTTTAGTCATAAAAAGCAGTTTTACTAAACTATCCATAGCAAACCCAGTCCCTAGTGTGGGTGCCATCAAGAAGCCATGGGAAGATGCAGCCCTGTAGAATAGTACAGGTTTGTATAGGATCACATAGCAAACCTGCAGGGTGTATTCCTTAATTTTTATTTTTTTTAATGCCAATCTGTGACTGTATCTAAAAGAGATTAAAATGTTTTGTAAAATGATGGATAAGAATAATCAGCTTACCTGAGCCACCCTGGAGATTTAAAAGTGCTCAGCTATTAAAATAGTGTAACATGTGTGTAACATGCCACTTATTACTAAGGAGATTAAGAAGAAAAAAGGTGATAGTAAATTTTAGAATACCATGAGCGCTCTGGCAACTTACAGACTGTAAGCCTGGCTTCATTACCAGCATTACCAGACAAATCTTTATAAATTATAATAATGAATAGAAGTAATGCCCTATACTAATAACCAATACCAAAACCCAGATGGCTTTTGTAGAGAGAAGCCACTCTTGCTCATGTATTGTGCTTCTTAGAAAGACTCAACAGATGGAGATTAGGTTGGCCTAGTGAGTCAAGCATACTTGTATTTACAAAAAAAAAAAAGTTTTCACCAAGTCCTTTACAATGGTTTTTGAAGAGGCTAAACTTCTGCAGGGGAAAAGAATAATATATTATTTCAAGGATGAATTAATGGTCAAAATATGAGTATCTTTTCATGGTGTTGCAAGATTTCCATTGGAGTCTCACAGGAGTATGTGCTGGGAAAAATGTTCGGCTATTCATAACGAGACTAAAAAAAGTGGCGAAACAAGGATACAAAGAAATTTTCCAATAATCAAAAATTGTTCATGATGGTCAAAACCAGGGATAGTTGCCAAAGGACTTTGTGATCCTTAGCAGTGGGTAAAAAGATGATGTTTGAGTCTTAATATTGATAATGTACAAGGGTGAAGGAAAATCTTAATTATGTCTGCAAAGCAATCAATTTTAACTGAGCCTACTTTGAAGAAAAGATGCCTTGGACTCCTTGGGCAGGCTTCTGAAAACATCAGCTCGGATATTACCAGTCAAATCCAAGAAAAGAATGAGAAAAAGAACAGAGAGTAAAATAAACAGAGTCATTATACCACTAAATAAATCCAGGATATGCTCACATCTTGAACATTACATGCAGTCCCAGTTACCTCATTCCAGTAAGTAAATATTAGGATTTAAAGTACAAAACAGCTGGTAAGGAGTATAGAACACAGGGAGTTAATAGATTAGGAGAGATCCTCTGGTGTGGAGAAAGACCAGAGGTGAGTTGAGAGGAAAAAGCATAATAAAATAATGGAGAAGGCATGTAAGGAATCATTATGCACTTTGTAACACCGGAACTCTAAAACCAAAGCAAAGGAAGCACTCTTTCACACAATGCATAGTTAAGTTGTTGGATTCATAGCCCCAAGATCTTGAGGCCAAAAATATGGTTGTTTTCAAAATGAAATTTAAGATTCATATTGCCAGTAAACATAATGGCCCAAATATGCCTTCTGTCTCAGAAGGTCCCCTACTAGATTGCCAAAATCCTTTCTAGAGAAAGGATCACTGTTTGTCCATTTTATACTCCAAGCAACTTCTGTTGGCTCTTGTCAGCATTACTTTTGGCACCAGTGTAGCCACTCTGCTCATGTATTTTCATGTTGTCAACTGAAATTGAATACCTTTTGAGTTTTGAGACTTTTAATCAAGGATTTGAAAAACTGTAGTTCAGAGGGGCTGAGGGGATTTTGTATACTTAATGGTAAAATTTGAAGGATTCTGCTTGTCAGAAAAGGTGACCATACCACCTAGTCCCTTAAAGCTATTGAAAAGTAAAATCATGAACCTCTGTTTTAATATATTTTTTTTTATTTGTTTGTTGAAGCATGTTTTAAATATCTGTATATAGAGTTGGAAATATCTCCATTCAATATTTATTAACACTTAATGCTGGTTGTAGCCATGTCAGATAAACAGTATTGTTTCACTTTGTATTTCTGTGTGTCTTCAAATGATGAAGCTACTGAATTCTTCTGTAATTTTTTGTGTCCCGCTTAGAAACAGGCCAATTTCAAAAGGTTTTCAGGCTCACATGGGTTTGTGTAATGATCCCCATTTGAGCTGGGGATCTGCAGAGAACAGGCACTCTCATGAGACTGCTGGTATTTCCTGTTTCTCATCAGACCAGAAATACAGTAGCAGAAGAAGAGCTTTACTCTTTGCACTGTATGATATTTGAGCTTCTGCCTGAATCTAGGAAGTGCCACATTGCATAAAACTGAAAGAAAACAAACAAGCAAACTTAGTGTAACCTTTTCAAACCCCAGAAAATATTCCTATTTGACTTTTGTTTGGACAGTGGTCGTTCACCCCTCCCTAGTCCTATGATATATTTTTGTTCAGAATTAAGGAGTAGTGTGCCTGAAGTTAGTGTTTCTGAAGTTAACTACATGCTTTTTGTATGTATGTTGGCTATAAAGCTCTGACATAAGTATTTTACTTTCTAAAGACAGAGATATTTTACAGTGGTGCTCAACGAACTGAACTTCCTCTTATGGTTAAAAATATTTGTCCAAAGATATCAGTTAATGAGATATGCATTAAATTAAAATAGGATGTAATTGATTTTCTTGCTAGGGATCTAGTAATTTTTTTATGAAATATTCAGTTACGGATATAAATTGATTTATGTGTAGATTTTAAACACAAAAGGTCAAACATCAACTTCAGGCAGTTCTAGAGTAGACAAGTTTGAACCAGCACAGAAGATTTCTATTGACATAAAGGATTATAGTATCACAGAGTGCCTGAGTGTGTGCTTATGTCCTTCCTTACAACAATTTTTAAAATTCACATTAACATAATGTAAAATTTGTTTATTTTAATGATGTTTGTGTGTGTAGATTGTATTTATAATGTAATATAATAAAACATTACTTTCTCTAGAAAAAATACTGCTGAGGAGTGGGTTGTTTTGTCACTTTATATTTCATATGTATTCCAGCTGCATCAGGCTTCAGTTGTTATTTTCACCTTGCCGACCATGTGATTTTGCTGTGGTGAATATGTGCGTAAGTGAGGTTTTCTTGTGGATTTCCTGCAGATACTGGGGAGTTACAGATTGTGCAAAGGTAGCAAGACAGTTTATTATTCCGGATGTTAAGAGATGTAGAAGGCTTCTGAAATGTTTTGTTTAAAATATTCCTCTTTTGGTATATTAGAGGAAAACCTACTGTGAAAGCCCAAAACACAGTACCTAATTATCCTATCTGTGGTGTGTTGCTATGCTGTAAAGCCATTTCCTGTGAATAAATCAGTAACAGAAGCAAACTTGTACTACTGCTGCTGCTAATTTGAGTCATTTTAGAAACTCCAGTCAAGATCTTTTCTTAAAGAAAACATAAATCATATATACACATCCTCAAATTTTAATTTTTTTTTTTGCTAGTTTTACAAGATTTGAAAAAAATTTCCACTTAAAATTGGTCCTGGGATTTTCAAATTTGGGTGAAACAGATTGTTCTTAATCACAATTCAGTTGTCAGACAACAAAAATTTTCCATATTGAGGAAAGCTACTCTTGGTTGCATCAATGGTAATACTTCTTTGGCTTGAAGAAGATACTTCAGTGCACTAATTACAGGAAATGACTAGTGAATCTGGAGAAGATGAAGGTACTTCACCATCTAGAGGTGGGCCCACTCGTGCTTTAAACTCCTTCCCTGGTGAATATCGAATCTGCTTCGGCCCGGGTTAGACCCATCTGTTACTGATCTTTCTTCAATTCATTTCTCTTGGTGAATTCAGAACACTGAATTAGCATCATGTCTCCTTCTGCAGTGTTTCTAGGAAGGGAGTGCAAAACAAAATTCAAAACTTGCAATACTTTAAGAATGTGATTGCCTAAAAATCAACAGGCAGCTGCCTAAGACTAACAAACTGATAAGAATGTTAGAAAAGGAACTGCTGAGAGTAGACACCCTCCTTCAATGTTTCCCCTTTCTGCAGTCCAGACATAACCTGCTCTGGGCTTTCAAAAGGATCTCTTTATTCTGTGGAGGTGCAAATCTCAGAGCACATCTCTAAACTGTTGCTTTAAAAAACACCTGGGCAGGGCTTGGGTATATTTTAAAATACGGCCAGAGGCACAGCTGGTGGTGCCCATCTTTCATACTTTAAGTTACAAGGCACTTATACAGAAAGTACAAGGTTTTTGTCAATGATTTTATCGACTGAAAGGTTTTTATACCGATTGCTTTCACCACGTGTAATAAAATCCTAATGAGAGACTAGAGGAAAGTAAGGGACAATATTTTTTATTCTATTTATTGAAAGTGTGCAGGCAAAATTCAAGAATCATTGAGTCAAGAAAAAAAAAATCTATGAGGAATCAGGAATCTTTTATAGTTTACTAGCATTTCTCTAAGAACAAAAACTCATGGTCTCTAATGTCTGTTCTGAGTATTGCTCTCGTGTTTTACATGAAAGAATTATTTAGTAAAATACAACAGCCTTCTCAGGTGGTATGTAGGGTGGTCCTGAGTAGAAGAATGGTGAGTGTGCTGGCATATAGGGTACAATGCAGAGGGAACATGGGCAGGAGCTCCTCTCTAGGTCCCCTCTCTGAAGAGAATGCAAATTTGCTACCACATTTGTAGGGACCCAGTGCTCCAGGTGAGTGTTATGAGTGGTTTGAGAATACCAATCAGACTGATCGCCCCACATATTTTAGCAAAATATATGTCTTTCAGATCCTGAAATTGATCCACGCATTAAATTATCCAGTCCTTTGAGACTTGGAAAATTCAGAGGATCTAATGGAAAGCATGAAGAGTGGAGCGAGTCGGGGTTTGAGAATCAGGTTTAAATACATAATCACCATCTAAATCTTTGGTGCGTGCTAGACGCCTAAGTTGTCTGTTGCATCTGGTTGACAAAGCTATTTTTCCTTGCTGCTTTGCTGTTTTGTTTCCTTCAGTCTGTTACATTCTACCTCTGTTCTTTCCGTTTAGGGTGGATTACTGCAAGGACTTCAGAAAATCTACATCTGCACCCATGTGCACCCATGTTAAGTCACTCTGTGTTCCTGCAGAACTAGACCTTAACACTGTATGGACTTTACTTCATCAGTTCAAATTTATCAGTTAGAATACGTGTCCTATAGTTTACATTGCTATAGCAACATACCATGAGTGTCCCACTGAACAGTACTTTCACTCCTGGTGATTTTAAGGTGGCTTCACTTGCTGCAATACTACAGGAACATGAGACTTTTAGAGCAGGAATTTCCAGCATGTATGAGCCGTATGAAATCATAACCAGATCGCTAGTCAAACTAGCATTTTGACAGTCCTGTAAGTTTTCTCATGTGAATCCAGGTTCACTGAAATAGATAATATATTGCTGCTTATCTGGTAATCCTTTGTAGACTTTTAGGTCTAAACTCAGTAATGCTGCCTTTGGTGTCTTCTTTAAATGGCACAATACAATCTCTTTTACCAAAGTGTCTCAATTGGGACACAGAAAGAAGATGCAACAGATATATTAATTGTTACATTACACACAATTTCTTTTTGCTAAACTTTTAGATTGCCATTCCTTTATTCTAAGTTCATCAATGAAAATGAAAATTGCAAATATCTGCCTTTGCAGAAAATTTTCTTAGCTCTCAGTTAAGCATGATTCTTACTCTCAAGACTTTGATACATTAAATTTTCAGCAGTATTAAAGACTTTCTATTTGGCAACTATCCAGCAACACAAAGGACTTTTAATATTTAGGAGTTACAAAAATTTTTATTACAAAACAAACCACCAAAAAAACCCCCACAAACAACCAAAACCCCTTAAAACCCCACAAAACCTCCAGAAAACCTACAGTATTTTTTAAACAGCTTTGAGAGTTATACAGACACTAGCCTTGGGAGAGACTTTCAGCCAGTGCAGAGTATGGCAGGAGGTTAGGTAGTTTGTTTGTGTTGCTGTGTCAGCAGAACACTACTTTCTCAGTATACAGTCCAAGAAAGGGGTCTGCTTTTTAACTGGAAGTATGACTCCCTGTGCTCTGTGTTCCCACCAGTCCCATGGTGAATGTTTGTAAATCAGTGATTTCCTGAAGTGGGAGAGAAATGAGAATCCTCTGTGATGAAAATATATGCCAGAACTTATGGGAAAATTAAAGCTTCCTATTTTGTTTACTCTTTCTGATCATATGTTTTCTGTTCCTGGCTAGAACTGTGAGTGCAGATGGATGAAAAAAACCCAAACCAAACCAAGTCAAAACAGCAAACCAAACAATATCACTTCCTTTTTTAGTGTGAAAATTTGTAAAACATTGTCCATGTTAAATTCAAAGTGAACAGTTTTACAAGCTCTTATTTCGCCACAGAGACTTCTCACCACTGAACAAAAATTCTAGTTGAGAGAGAGTATGTATTTAGGAATTATGTACACTGGGATATATCTATAAATAGATTATTCCTTCATTTTTAGTGTTCCTTATCATGGGTTTTATCAGAAGAAATCTTACAACGATCCCCTGATCACCCAGTGTTTTTCCATCTGAATGTTGGGCCGGCACTGCTGAGAAAGGTTGCAATATCTGTCTGAACTGCATCAGCTGTCCTTAAAAATCTATGCAGTGTGCCAGGGTTTGCTTTTTACATCCTGTCACCTCTTTGCCCCTCTGTGTACACATCCAGAGAGACAGAGACTGGCCTTCATGGGAGATAACACCAGGTAGGTACTGATCTTAGGACATGGGCAGAGTGAAGTCAAATATTATGGCTGGAGTAAAATACAGGATTGTTGAAGGCAGAAGTAAGGGGAGATGAGATGAGATGAGGGAATGCTCCAAGTGGGTGTAGTGGTGTTTGTGCATTTATGTATATGTATAGAGATGGGATAAGAGAAAAATACCATAAAAAAGATACGCAAAAACATCAAGAAGCTAAAAAGCACAAGATGAATGATATTTTTAGTATTTTTAGAAGAGTTTTGTCCCAGATCATCAGTTTGCAGCATAAGCAAAACCTTGGTAAAATCAGCAAGCTGTACCCACACCCAGCTCATCCACCTCTGGAGACTGGGATTGAATAGAAGGATTTCCTGGAATGAAATGTGGAGAAATGTTGACCAAAACATTAATAAATGACTGCCGTGTAGTTATCAAACATACTTCAGTTGTCAAAGCCATCATAAGTCCTGTAAGCCAATTAAAATGGTCAGTGTACATTTTCATTCTTTTTATGGTAAGAGAGGAGACAGTAATACAATAAAAGGAAGATGTGCCCTAGTAAGGTCTAGAGTTCAAGCAAAATACTTCAGTGTAGTCTGTTAGCCTCAGGTTATCTGCAATAGTGCTGAAGATATTTCTAAATTGACAAATCCGCCCTCAACAAGTTAAAAAACAAGAGACAGAGAAGCAGGGGGAGGTCCAGCATGGGGCAGAAATATGGGAGATCTGGTTTCTGTTCCTGTCCCTCTCGTTGGCTTTTGGTGGAAGGTAATGATGAAGTAGAACATTTTCCCATATTCCCACTTTCCCTGCCTATGTACTTGTCACATCTGCTTGATAGCTTGTCTGCTGTCCATGCTGATATAAACCACATCCACACCACTATTACAGGGGTCAGCAAACACGTGTGCTACACTGACCCTGTTCAGCTTGCAGAGATGTGTGCAACCCCAGAAGCAGCCTGGCTTCAGGCTGTCCAGGGGTTCCAATTGCTCCACGCTATAGAAAACCTAATGAGCCTTATAGGAGGGACCCTATGGCAACGTGGTATCTGTGTGTCCCAGCTGAAACCCACAGGCAGCAGGGCATGGCTTGGCTCGGCAAGTCTCCCCAACCCACACCTCAAATGGTGAGCCAAGGTCCTCAGGAGGCGTTGGTGTAAACCTGATATTCCTACTTCAGGGGTGATTGCTGAAATAACCCCAAGTTTTCTCAGCTGTTCATGCCAAAAAAAAGATGCAGGGCAGGCTGGTAAATAATCATGGACCCAGACCTTCACTTGTGGTGCAGTTTAGATGCAGCCATACAGATGAGAAAAAAAGGGCCAAGTATGTAATAAGACATTCTATCTACTAAATAATAATATACTGCATAATAATGTTTTCTTCAGTCCATACATTTCTAATCTTTTCTTTTAAAGGGCCAATGCAATGAACTCTGTTTTCTATGTTGAAATATTGCTTTTTAGATATTTATGTAAAAATAATTTTAAACTACATTTCCAGGAAATAGTTACTTCATTATTATGGAGTTACTAGCTGTTACTGCACATCTTGGCCTGTTTCCTCAAAAACAGGAAAATAACTTTACCAGATGCTGATGAGTCTTTTGCACACTGGGAGCAAGTCTCTCTGAAATAATGAAATAACATGAAGAATGATGCCATCAAAAAGTGTTTCCTTAGGAAAACTCTGAGGCTCTTCCTTAGGGTTCAAAATGTAAATACACGTTTTTCCACTTCAGTGCTATGAAAGGAATCCTCTGTTCAAACAAGTGACTGTAATGTTTAAAGGTACAGTTACCAAGTAGATAAACATGAACTAAATTATTTTTTCTGTTTCTGACTATGAAATGGAAGGCTACACCTTTCTTCTCTGCTTTCTTTCCTTTACACCCCCAGTTTTTTAGAGCAAAACTGCCTTCTTGTGATTTCTTTCTGGAAGAGGTAAAATGGCAACAAGAGTACCACTACTGGTACTGAAAGGTTTTCCAAAAATGTACAAAGGAATGTTGGATTCATATGATTAAATCTTCAGTTGTCAATTGGTGGCATTATATAAACCCATTTAAATCAATTGATATAGTTATTATGTAACATGACAGAATTGGACACGCTTTGTACAATTACTAGTTTATGCTGGCTATGTAATTTCTGATAGTAAATTTAAATAAAAAGTAGTACATTGGGCCTTGTAACTATTACCTCTACAGAAGAGATTTTTGTTTTTAATCTCCTGCTACCTTTATTTTGAACTGGCTTTTTTCCCCAGCTTCTCCTGCTCTCTTACCAAAACTCAGTCTGGATTTTAATGATTATGTCAAAAACCTTTCACATTGCACTATAAGGTGATGAGGTTTAAAAAAACAAGAACTGTAATGATCCACAGAATTTTATGACAGTCTGAATGGAAACATATAAGTGAATGTCAAAACTGTATTTTGAAACACTGAAGAACTGCTAGGAGAAGTAGCAATAGCGAGAAAAGCACTGTAGCTTTCCTACATTGGTATAACTAGGAAAAAAGAGGAGAAGAAAGACAAACATGTTGAATCTACATTGCATATGATCGTGACTTCTCTAGGTTACCTGGACTGGTATCTGAACATCTCTTCTAAAGTTGCCAGTCTCTAGGCAGAGTGACATTACTATCCCAAGACTGTCCTAAGCATATGTGTGAGTGGTATGTTAGTATGTCAAGCCCAGCTTCTTGAGATAATTGGAGTCAGCTTGGAAAAAAACACTGTCAGTGGAAAAGGAAGTTATTCTAAAGCACATATTAAGTGCCACTGCTATTTAATACACACATATTTAGAAATACTATAAATAGAGTAGACAAGTTAGTCTTCTGGTTGCTTCAGCTGTAGCAGAAACGTTTACAGTGCATGATTGTGTAAGCCCCTTCTTGCCCAGCCATATGATGAAGGAAAAGATTGGACATGACCTATTCATCAGCATGCTGACATTTGTATCACGAGGTTAGAGTAATGTGAGATAGATGATAACTTACGTAATGAACTTTTGCAAACCTTTTTAGAAGTGATTCCAAGAGGTTGGCTTATTTATTATGGAGAATCTGAGGCTGGGCCCATTGGGGAATTTGAGCAGGAGTCCCAAATATGCTCCCCAATTCTCCTGCAGCAAAGAACCTCAGGAAGAGTGTGAGAAGATGAGAGTGGGATATCTTTGGTAGATTAATTACAGAGCATGGAAAGAGTATCAGTTCTTCCCTCCTCCTGAAAAGTATTTCCCATGACCACCAAAATTAATCATGAGCTACAAAATTAATTCCTCAGTGAACCATCAGTGGAAATCTTGGAGATTTCACTGTATGCTGAATTATGAGAAAATAAATTACTTTGACAGATTCCTAGTAAAAATAGAATAAAAAATATAATCAATAAATATTTGGAGTAGCATGAAATAGAACCCTCTTCTCTTTCACTGAGTAAGTTTTGTGGGGTTTATTCTTCTTTCCCTGTCTTGTTTTAACCCATTTTGCTATAATTCTTTTTTAATCGACAGTCTATACTGTGCATAACAGAGTATATTTCTAGTTACTTTTATCTGTCTCTGTGTAGTCACATACAAAGTCATAAATACATTATCATCTTCAAACCTGCTTGTTAAAACCTATTTGTTAAACCTAGTTGTTAACAATGTAGTTGTTAAAATACACCACATCAAGTTTCCTTTCTTTTACTGATCAATAGTAAAATATAGCAGAGTTACAACATCAAACATCTGAATAATAAACTGTTATCTAAATTAGTAAACTAAATTATACAAAAACATGGAAACATCTGTCTCCTATTGTGTAAAGCACACTTGATTTTAAAAAAAGAGTCATCAAATCTTAAAGTTTTAGTTTAGGATACAGTGTGTTTATTTTTTCACAGAATAGATCAGTTAATAAAAGTACTATGCATATTGTTCTGAGCCATACTCTTTTTTGCTCTCAATTAGATCTGATTTTTAGAGTAATATTAAATCTGAAAATAATGATCCTGTATTTATACTTAGGGCTTATTTACCTTTGAATTGCAGGATATCCTGCAATAATAAAAACAACATTCTTGCAAAATATTGTTGGGTTTGAGCAACAAATCCAAATTTTTCCAGCACGTATAGACCTCAGGTTAAATAATATCACACTTGGAAAATAGTGTGAATTGATTCAAGAGATGTATTAATACAGAAAGAAGGTAAAGAAAATCAGCAATGAATGTGTACCAGGTAAATTTTTTTCCCTTTCTCATTCCCTAAGTGATAGAAAGTTGGCTCTTGAACTATTCTCAGATATTTTTAAATTCTTTAAAATCCTACTGTGCTTGTCCTTGAAAATCACTTTTCTCATAAGCCCTTCTGAAAATTTCACGAAGTTCTGAGTATTGAATAGACAAATTGATGCTTTAAGGCAAGATTCAACTCATCTTTACAACAGAATTTAGTTTATTCGCTTTATAATAGGATTCAAACTCCTACTAGCATGGAATGGGTGTAGAGAAAAGTAATGTCTCTGTAAAGGTAAGTCATACAAATTCTAGGACATGGACTAGTCCTTGATCTTACATCTCCAAAACATATGTTTCTACCCCTCCAGGTAAATGTCACGCTTTGGTAAACTGTCAGTTTCAAAAGTACTTTTAGGTATTCTGAAAGCCGAAGTCAACCAATGGTGAGAAAAAATCCCCCAGCTGTAATCCCATTAAAGTTACCGCTTAAAAGAAGAGCACCTTAAAATTAACAGAATCAGAATTTGAACTTAAAGGTGGAGGTGATCTGAGGACAAAAGCACTGTTAGATTATTACGTATTTTCTTTACACATGATGAGCATATAATTGTTTAAGAAATGGAGTTTTGTGGAAAGTTTGAAAGGTTAATAATTGAGTTTCAGCATTTCAAAAGAAGCTAGGGGAAGAGAAAGGAACAGAATTTTAATCTCCGAAGCAATAAACCTTTGTGTTACCCAGGAAGTCTCAGTGCCTTCTTGCTAATTGCTTTTAACATCTATAGCCACGCTTACATAAAACCAAGCTGAACATAATCCCTTTTGTAAAAGTACTTTAAGTCATACAACATAAAATCACTTTTTATGTGGAAAGAATTAACGAGCACAGGGGGTTTTAGATGTGGGGTTTCTACTAAACACTCATCAGAGTAACATTTAAGCAGCAAACCAGCATCTTAATAAGTAGTCTCTCTGGAAATGTGTAAATAATTTTGGCCTTGCTTTTTTAGTTTGTTATTTTCTTTAAATGGCCTTACAAATAAATGTTTTGCTTGTATTTAGTAACCTCAGCTTTTTGTAATTAATACTCTTTGTTAAGAATAACACCATGTCTGATTTTAACATGCATTAAATTTGTTAATACAGAGCAAATTTTAACCCAGGATTTCATTTTTAGGGTCTCTAACAAAAGAGGTCACGTCTGTGATTCGTGTTTCTGTGTAGAGACCATGGGGCTTTGTACATCTGGAATGAAAAAGAAATAAGTGTCTTGTTATATAAATATTTATATTAGCTGGAGCTGACAGTAGCATCTCTTAGCACTATGATAGTTTGACGGAAAGAAGATCTGATATGTATTAGCTGTAGAAGCTGTATCTCACTCTTCCCTATATTATATCAGTTTCCATAAAGGTGAAAAGAGTCAATGTCCCATGAGCATGATGTGGGTTGGTACCCAGAGATGAAATGGAGTTTATTTTCTACACCCATGATGTTGTTTGCAACTAAGAAGTCACCTTGGACTTTCTCCTGTTTTCAAGTAACCAAACTACAAGTAGTGATTAATGACTTTTTCATACCTTTTATTGTTGTTTTTTGCAGTCTGTTCAGAAGGAAGAAGTTTCCATACGTTGTTTTAGGCATAGGCTTTTCCCCAGCTTGCCATGATCCTCCCTTTTATAGGAATAAGGTTTATATTACATCTGAAGATGAATATTGACACAGTATGTGATGGTTGACTTGCAGAAAATATGTTTTGTTTTATCAATAACAGCTGCCTACAAGGAGAGCATGACTTCATTCTCTCCACAGTAAATAACAGATTACCATAACTTAAGGATAGGTTCACTTAACAGTTATGCTTTCACTTTGAAAGCCATGTTTTCCTTTACTTAGGAGATTATTTTAAATCTGTGCCAGTTAACATTAACTTCTACCATTTCTGATACGTCTGTATTTCAAATACTTTTGCCCAAAAGAGTTTAAACAGTTCAGCTTCTCTCAACTTCAGAGAACATCCTTTCCCCTAGTAGAAGTTAGTAATTATGATAAATGGATGTACTTACATGTATTCTGATTTAACAGAAGGGCTTTCTAAATTCACTGCCTTCACATCAGCAATTTACTTATCACTGTCATCTTCAGGTTTATCTAACCAAGGTTTGATCAATTCTAGGAGTAGTTGCAAAACTTATTTCTGAATTTGTAGTGTAGGATTCAGAGATTCGTTTGCTAATAGAGAGCATTTTTCTTTGCAAATTAAGGGCAAATAATCTTGGGGACATGGGCCTCAAATAGATCATTCTAAAGAAGAATGTGACTTTGACTTTTGTTAGCAGATGAATTTCATCCATGCTGAATATTAAGAATAACAGTAAGACAATTTAATTCTGAGGACTTGTCAGATTTAGGAGTGTAACTGTACAGCACAGTGGAGCATAGCAGAGATACTTCTACCTACCCATGAATGTCCTATTTCTGGAACTTAGTTTACCACTACCAGCTTGTTTCAGGACCTTAGCTCTGCCTGACTCTATGTCATGTGGATGATTTAGATCAGGTTAGCACCGGCATTGACAGAGCTCTATCACATGGTAGAGATACACTTTTAATCCTTTTGCAATTGCTGTGTCACTGAGCAAACCTTATGTAACATACAGATTTTACTGTCTTGTCCCTTTTAACCTGAAAGGCATCCGACATCTCTTTTAAGGTTGCCTGGGACTTGACCAAAACTCCCTTGCACTGAGCAATGATTTAAACACTGAACTGTACAGCTGTGGTTATTGGCTGATAGGATGGTAGCAAAAACTACTTTAAATAATAATTTAAATTAAAAAAATTATCATAAGAATGCCCAGTCTCCAATGAGAAACTTTAAGCATTAACAGTGATTAGTCAGTCCTCCTAATTAAATACTTGCTGCACTAGAGCAATAGTTTTTAGGCTACACAGTGTTTCCTATTAAAAGCTGGATTTTATTTATACTCCATGTGGTTGTCACTTCCACAGTTTCTGGTATTGACATTTTTATTACTTTTGATGGGAAAATACACATCACCTGAAAGAAATCCTGAATGTCAGCCAAGCAATTCATCTGGTAGTATCAGTAAATCTTCCTTTGCTTTATAACCCAGTGTATTGACCATTAAATACCCTCCCTACTGGAGGAAAAAGTGCTGAGTATTGTGTGATATCATCCCTGAGAGGCACCATGAAAAAAGGCAGGGTTAATAGAAACATGTACATGGCCAGTGGATTGTAACAAACCCTAACAGGTGTTGGGCTGTTACCAGCAGATTAATCTGGACGCAGCTGATGTGCTCCTCTTTTAAGGTCACTCAGTGCTACTGACTTTTCAGCAAAGTCCTCTTGGTATGGTGTTTCTCAGGGAAGTTGACTGAAAAGTTTTATAGGCGGACAATGGAATGAAAAGGATTATCATTTACAAGTGACTAAGGGCAATGTGGTTGATCAGACCACATCTTAGTGTCTCCACTAGTTAGAGAGAATCCTGAGATCTTTCCAATAATTGTTTGCATTTTTGGGTCTGTGAATGTTTTCTTTCTTATATTCTAGAAACAAATGAACAAAAATACGTGTTTTTATCAGGCATAGTTATGCTGATGTTTCCCTTTGAACTCGAAAGAATATATATAAGCCTAAAACGGAGTGAAGCATCTTGCCTTAAGCACAGCCTTTCTATGTCAGCTTGTTCTGATCTGCAGATAAGGTGACGTTGTGCAAATACTTTAATTTGTGAGGTATTTAGGCAATTTTTAATAATGCATATAATTACATCAGAAATTAAAATATCAGTAAGTTCTTAGCATACAATGATTGATTTTAACACTCATCTAAAGGTATAAGTACTCTTTTGATGAACACTTTATTTCTATCTGTTTTTACAACAAATCAATAGCTACTAGAGGAGCCTGGATCACTTTTGAAAGGACATTTTGAGAGATATTTTTTTTTTATATATTTCACTTGTGTTTTAAAAAAATGCATCCCATAACATTATTCATTGGAACAAAGTGACTAAAATATTTTTCTCTTTGACCAGTGAAATGATAATTCTTTCCACTGAAATGATATATCCTTAAATCGTGTTGTGTTCAGAATAACTTTTTCCTTATAAATCTCTGGTACATGGTTTACCACACAGTCCAGAAAACTTTGAAGTGATTGATAGTATCTTAGCAGTTATTCTTTTTCAACTACTGTATCAGAGTGTCTGTAGGGGCATCATCAGTATTGTATCAACTAGCTGCCGCTATTGAGAGATTAGGGCAAAATCACATCTTCATTTATTTCTTTGGCAACATCTGACACAGGGAGGCTAGTTCTATGTCACACCTCTGAAAGCTAACACCAGAATAATATACACTTTTGAAAGAGAATACTCACTGCTAGTTATGCAAAAACTACTACCACTGCTGCTATATTTGAGCATTTTTCTGGGATAATGCAGGAGAGCTTTGATGGCTCTTTGGACTTGATGACCTTGGAGGTCTTTTCCAAAGTTAAGTGTTCCAATATTATCTTTGTAAGGGGCTACATGCATATTTATCTATACTGAATAATAGATTATTAGAGCAAGAAAAATAAGAACAACAACATATAAATGCGCAACTTTTTTAAAAAAAGATACACACTTTCATTAATGTAATTTTTTTTTTCAGATTCTCTGTTCTGTTACTTTATGGTAATAGAAGTTGTATAACACTAGGTTTTTGCATCACCTTTTGTTTTGCAATCTCCCTTAGACTTTTTCCCTTCTCTAACTAACTCATTAGTCTCACTGGACATCTCAAGCAATTCAACATGAAAGACTTCAGTGAAAATTGTCTATTCTCTCCACTGTGAATTGCTAGGAGTACTCAGTTCTTTTGATTTATTGTGGCAATAGTTTTTGATCAAAACTTTTGTAAAGTTGTATCTAATGAGAGAACTAGTAGTTTGAGAGTGGCTTTGTTGCTCTAACATTAGTCATTCCTACCACTTTCATTTCATATGCACCATTGACTTTAAAAAGGCTGCCTCTTTCAGTTAAGCAAGAGTCTGAGAGAAAAAACAAGCAATTTTTTATCTTCTTTAGCTTTCAGTCTTGCATAATCTTGATCCTGTGAGATGTGTTTATTCATGTTATATCCATATCTTAGTTACGAGGACCACAAAGCCCTAGTGAAAGAAAGGGGAACCCATGTTTAATCTGTATTATGGGATACATAATTCATCTTTTTTCCACCTTCAGAGACTCATCATCTCTCTTTCAAATTGTAAAAAGCTTTTGACTCTTTAAATGTTTAACTTATCTGTCTGAAGCAGGTATTTCAGTCAAAACACAGTTCTCTAACTTTTGTTCGTGTTTTGAGGAGCTCATAGGGAATACTTGACCCTGAAGGGTGTGTGGAGGAGTGAAGGGCCAGGATTTCTAAGTAACTTCTTTATTTCACAGTATTCAAAATGGAAAATTTCCATGTGTTAAGAGTCTCTTCTTAGCCTCTTCCTTCCTTGACTCCTTACAGCTGAAACTCCATTAATGTAATAGTTCTCTAAATTATGAATCTCCCCGTATTTAGTCTTCCATGAAGCTTACTTCCTCGCATGTTTGCCACTGAAATACCCTTTTTCCCCTTTTCCCTGGCCTTTTTTAGTTCAGCTCCTCGCAGTGGTTTCCTTGGATCCTTTTTTATCTAGAAACTAAACGAGATAAATGAATTTAAACAACAATACTGCTTGATGCTACCCTTCTCTCTACAGAGAGACTCACACATAGAGTATTGCCTGTTTCCAAATTGATTTCAAACCTATTTCAGGGTAGTTCTTTTTGAGAGAATCAATAAGTCTGACTCTTTTAGCTCTATCACCATATGTAGGAAAATCCTGTGTGTTCCAGTACTGTGAAGGAGTATGTTGTAACACGTTAGGTTTAGTGAGTGCCAGGAAGAGCTAGACGTAGAGTAAGAGATAGGAAAAACTAACCTGCCATGTGGAAGGAAAGACTTTGATGTTCTGTGCAAGGCCAGCTGGACACCATCTGAGAGTTTATAGGAAATGCAATCCTATAACTCCACAGCCCCCTGAGACTCAGGCAATGACTGAAGGCTTTGGAGGGTGTTGTCATTTAGCTCAGTCTTGCTGAATCTTGATTTTTCCAAGGAGGCATCCTGGGCTTTGCTAACATCACATATCACACTCCAAATATGCTGGTGATTACCAGTCATAGCTCCATGGCATAGTTGTTCAGTATCAGCAACTCCATCTGAATGATCACTTCTCCTCCACTTTATTTCATATTTATCCTCATACAATATCCAAGACAGGAGCATCACATCCCAGTGTTATGTCACACCATGCATCCCCCTTTGGTGGCTACAATACAATCATGAAGGGTACCATTACATCAGATTTTATTGTAGGATATTATAAGGGCCAAAATCAGTTAGTGCCATCAAGTATACGTAAAAAAAGGCAAGCTTGTCTCTTTGGGAACTAGCTCAAATTGACTTATGACCAGGAGTTATAAAGCCTGATGACAAGTGTTTGGAAATGCTCTGGCTGTGTTCTGGCTTGGCACAACCAATGTCTGAGTAGTCATTGGCTTGCCTGCCAGAATAGACCTTGACCTTCCTGTGTCTTCTTTTCTTTCTGTTATTCCCACTGCCCATAGAGGATGATGTATTTATAAGGCAGAATGTATACACAATAACTTTTTTTTCAGAACTGTTTGAATATGCTTTGACTAGATGATGTTTCATCATAAACACTAATTAGTTATGATTACATTTCTTTGCAGGAATAGATAATTTCTGACTCCATTTTTATTAGAAAGAATTGAGTGAAAGCCGGACAAAATTACCTTGCACCTGAATAACCAATTTGTCTGTGTTCAGTAGTGACATGCTCTGTAGCAAGATGGCAGACAGGAAATGATCTGTCTCTTCTTGGATTCTGTCAGCTGAAATTGCATAGTGATCGTGTTTATTTAAATATTTCATTGTTTTCGCTATTACGTGCACTGCTGCAGTGTTTGTAATTTGGCTAGCATCCATAAGTGTGAACAGTGTTCTTTAGTGAAATTGCAATTTGGTTTGCAGGTTTGGTGAGAAACTATTCCTAATTTGCTAAAAAAAAAAATGCAGCAAATTTTCACTCTCTTTGTAGCTAAATGAATGTCTGCACATATATAATAGTTGTTCACCTACTTGGAGATCTCAGTTATAATTTTTGTGACAGTTGTTCACTTCTTATAGTCTGAGTACAGGCTTTTACTTCAGAGATTATTTTGTTCTCAATGCTCTGGGTCTTCAGTCTTTTTGCTTCTGGCAGTGCATATATTTATCTCATTTTTGTAATTCCAGCATTCTTGTGAGACCTGTGCAATATCTCCACTATTTTCTGACCACCTCAACAAAGGTTATGCAGCTATCAATTTCTGTCAGTATATAATTGTTTTGCAGTTCTCCCAGTTCTTTTGTTAGAATGGGCTTGTAACTAACTTCGCTGATGCTTCAAAAGGAGTTGAGAATCACTTTTCTCTGCCATATTTTCATGCTCAAAAATTGCCTTTGCTTAAAATGCAGCTTTGCACATTAGTAATTTGCCTAAACTGTATTTGTGTAGTTTTGATAATAAGATCAGAGTGCCTCAGAGCTCATGTCTGGCTCTCAGTAATCTCAGTGGTCATGAATCACTAACGATCTCTTTTTCTTCGAGCATAATACTTAAGTATTTAACATATGCAAACACCACTGCATATTAGTTTTTATATCTGAAAGGCCCTGGGAGTTTAAAAATTCTGCTAGTCTCTTCATTAATTAGTATCTGTAGACCTGTATGTATGCTGAAATGCATTTGTCTTTAGTTTGCTGCTCTCTGTGAGGGGGGCTGCAAGTATCATAACACAGATTACCTTTTTTCTTTTTCTTTTCTTTTTTTTTTTCCTTTTTTTTTTTCCCCTTGAAAATTGAGATTCATTTCCTTGCCTCTTTATGGCAGAAATGAGATCTTTTTGTTCATATACCAGAAGGTGAAAGGTATATCTGAAAATCCTATTAGAATGTGTCTTACTGTCAGAAACAAGTAGCCTCACTAGTTGACACTAAGGTCATTAGTCACAGGTAACAGCAGCAAAAATGCCATTCTTCCACTACAGATTTCTAGAATTCTTATCTGTGAAAATGAGAGGAAAAATGATTTTCTCATCCACTTCTATTTGATTGTACTTTTCCATGACACTGGAAAATATTATGTTTAACATATCTGTAATATTCTTCACTTGCAGGCATGTAATAGCCATGTCTCTTCAGTACTTTTGTTCACACTACTGAGGCTTTGCCTGGTTTCACAGGTCATCTTGGAGGTTTGTTGCTCTAGACAGGAAGATTTTTTTCCTGTGCTTAACTATTCCTATTATATTCATTTACTACTATTACATGCACCGTATTAATCAACTGCTACTCCTATTGTATAGATATTCAAGAAGTTCATTAAGTTAGGAAATAGTATTGAAGGCAGATGATGGCCTGGGTCAGTTTATTCAGTTTGAGATATAGTAAACCTGGGGACTGGGTCTTTCAAAAACGTCTTGGCAATTTTTAGCTATTTTGCTGTAACTGTGTCAGGCTGTACTGTTCTCATGGATAATTTTTTTGTAGTATTTGCATATCTATTACAGTAATAATTTCTTTCAGATTTAATCTTAGATTTCTACATTTCCTTTTTTTTACTTTTTCTTTTTTTCTGAAAACAGTGACTGTTGTAGGTTTTGCGCAATTATCATATTCTTCATACTTGTGATCAGTGTTGCTCCTACAGTCTTCTTAATTTTGATTTGCCATTACTGTACGTAGATACATCGTAATGTTAGAATGCCCACTTTTGGGAACATCTCTGCCACAATACTGTGGCCATATGGGGTCCTGGTATCACTTCAGGAAATTGAAGGCAAGTTACTTTTTTAGAGCTTTAAGCAGGATGCTTTTGAGCCATGTTTGTGTTTAAATATTGTCCATGAAACCAGCATAAATATATACACGTATAACCTACAATTCTATGTCGTGTCCCACCACAGTAATTCCAAAATATTATTGTTTTCCAGTTTTTAGGTCTAACTGATAGAGGCAAGCTGCTGTTACCAAAATATAGATAGGTCTACCAGGGTATTCTAGACACGCAGCTGTGAGGTTGCCAGAAAATTACTGCAGCTTCTAACTAGCTTTTTAGTTGATAACTTTAAACTTGGACTTTTGGAGTACATACTGGTACATCAGGAAGTAAGCATAATTTGAGTGGTTGAAACAGAATAACCAAGGGCCAATTTTGGTATCTAAAATAGCATTTTAATATATTACTATTTAAAATATTTTAATATTTTTAATATTTTAAGTAGCATTTTTGATATTTCATTGTTGGCCATAGTGTATTGAAAAAGAAAATTGCTACCATGAATATAAAACCACTCCTCTGGATGCTGACAATTTCAATATGGCAGCATTTAATACCAGTGACAAGGATTTTATCTGTCTGGAATGTCAGTAGAATTCATCTGTGTGTACAGACTTTATGTAGGAGCAAATGATACTTATTTCGGTCCTCAGCTTAGTAAACCTTACTCTGGAGAACACCTAAGCGTATGCTGTCTTGAAGACTAAAACATTTTTATAGGTGTTTCAGTGGTTTGTTTATTTATTTAAGAATAGTTTTGGGGAGAAACAGTCTTGCATGTTCTCACAGACAAGAAGTGGTTAAACTGGTTATAGAAAACAACAACAAAAAAAAAGAACCACAAAATTCCTCCTCGGGCTTAAAAGCCTTTTAACTTTTGCAAAGATAGCAAGCAGAGTATTTTTGCTTCTGTTTCCAATGCAAGAATAGAAGGTTTTACATCTATGTAGCTTGGCAGCTCTGTTAAACAGCATTACTATGCAAAAGGTATTTGTTTACTTTGCTAATGTTGCATTCCATTCTTTTGTATTTGTTTTCTTTTTCTTTCCTAGGGTGATAGGGTTGAAGTAACAGGATGAAAGATCTCAAACATGCTGCTAAATATTATAGTCTGACAAAACTGTATGGTTTCCTTTATCAAGACAGCTGTGTTTTTACTTAAATAATCTTAATTTGGCCTGCAGAAGGATTATGCCTGATACTCAAATGTACGACTTTGAAAGGTCACCTTGACTTCCCCAAGGCATTTACTTCAGGGTATTCAGGATGCCAGTCCAGAAAACCTCACAGACTGAGGTATGTTCTTGTTTAGTACTTAAGAAAATAGTACTGGAATGAAAAGGACACCTTACAAAATACCAAAGAAAGTTATCACTACTCACAGGATCACTTTGAAATAAAGATTGCTGAATAGGCTGCTTCATTTTGATTATAGGGAATAGTTAAACTTTCCAAAATTAGGCTCCTGTTAAACAGATTTTTATCTCTCTTAACTGGGTTCCCACAGATGTCATTAGGATTGTTCATAGAAGTAAGACAAGACTGAAATGATGAATAATTCACAGCAGTTCTATATGCAACACTGCAATTTGTAGCAATTAAAGAAATTGGTCTTTTATTTTAATAATGACTGATTATAGATAATCTGGCCAATGCTCAGAAAAACTCATTCTAAAGAACGTCAAAGATGAGCTCAAAGATACTGCCCTGTTTATTAAAAATCAGTTACATGAAAATCATTATTTTATACTTTCATAGTAAGCTGTATGTTCATCACATAATATAAAAAAGGGAGATTTAAGAGAGAAATGGGTATATTGCTCTTTTATGGAAATTTTATGTGATTTTCTCTGTACTTCTGTGTTGATCAACACGTATAAAAGGCCTTTTATGTCATGAAAATTTTGAACATGTTTCCATAGGTCTAAACATTGAAAAAACCAATTAAATATGTTCCTATGTCCTGTAACTACAGACTTTCATATCCTATCAGTTGGCTAGGTAAGATGCCCGAAAATCATATGCTTTAGCGGTAGAATTCACAGCTGATCATGAGATCAGTAATCTTGAGGCTTGTGCTTTTATCTGATTTGGAATCTGTCTGAGGCTGAGGCTTTAACTTTGCAATGAAGAGTGCCAAAACACATGAAAGACATGTTTTTAATTTAGTGACCTTATGCAGAATGGAGAGGCTCACAGCAACTCATTCAAGCTTTCTCATTTGCAAATTCAGATTGGATATGGGTGCAGTGAATTAAACAAACAGGAGCCATGTCCCACTTTTATTTCCAGTTGTCTGGCTTGGGTTTTATATGCTGCCTAAAATAGTATTTGGACACTAAAGCAGTAGTTCTAAAATCTTCTAGTCTGTTTTTATTTCTCAATGTGCACACCATCTATAAAGAACAACTTAAGTTTTTACATTTAGATGCATGCTTACTTGAAAAAAATTGCTAGTACAGTTGATGAAAGTCTTTTTCTTCAGTGTTATTTTTTCACATTTCCTTAAATATGATGTTTGTGTGGTAAGAAGCAGAAGCAAAGATGTTTTGTGATATAACTTATAAACTTCTCAGTGTCTTATCCTAGTTTTGTGCTCAACCAAACATAGAAAAAAATGCCCAGAAAGAACTTTATGAAGTCATACTTAATATCCCAGGCACAAAATGCTGAAATGTCAAATGTCTTTACAAAAGACAAGAAATAGATATCCATGATACCTGTTCAGCTGATTACTGTTCTGGACTAACTCATAGAAAATTAAATCTGCATTAGGTACAGAAATAACATGCAGCAGTTTTCTGAAGCATTTTCCACTGAAAAGCTGAAGGCTTCTTAATGTTTTGTTTCTGTAAAGCACATCTGCCTCATACATTAAAATGTTGACAGTGACTGGTGAAGTTTCAGTTTGTGTTTCATGGGACTGAATCTTACAATACTAGAAGTTAAGAACTGAGCTCCATTTAGAGTTTCTAAGAGTTGACTAGTATACCTTCTAATTTAGGTACTTGCAGCAGAGATATTTGAAGTGCTCCTAATCTTCCACTATATATTAGATTTAGATAAAAATATATTAGATGTAATCCTTATCTTTGTAATTTGATGGACGATACCTGAGTTGTTTTTTAATGTGATTGAATTTAGAAAATTTTTTCATCTCAACTTGCCAGAATCTGATCTAGTCAGTATGATAAATTTTACACATGTGAACTGGTAACTCTACCTGCTGGTTTTCATCATCACCTCTCTAAGATTTCTTCTGAATAATACTGGAAGAGACCTAGTGAAGGCATGCAGTCAGATCTAATGTCTTTCTTCAAGTGAAAGTATGACTCTGTATGAGTCCACTTTACAAAATACCATCATAGTCAATGGAAGACAAACATGACAAAACCAAAATCATATGAGCTCTGAATTATTATGTTTCTGGACAGTGTTAAAATTTTTTACCCATTCTTTCTGCAAATAGCCACAAAGACAGAGTTGGTGTCACACGCTGCTTAGACGTTTCTTTGGCAAATATCTCTGTTTATGTAATAAAAAAGGAAATTGGAATATGAATAGGTAATTAATTTCTCATCATTCACCTCTCTAGTACTGGACAGCTTGAAATATTTCAGATATTTATCTGAGGTTTATAAGGAGACAAGCAATAAATCGCATAAAATTAATAGTTACTGCTTGTCAGCACTTCAGGCCAGATAATTCTTAATATGTCACCTTAAGAATACATGTAAATGTATTTTTGAAAACTGGCATAGCTTCTGAGAGCTTCATAGGATGATAGAACTAAATGTCAGATATAACTACTTCCCCCTTAGTAGTCATGTTAGGATTTAATTTTCACCAAATGCCAAGGAACTTAATTGACACTAATCCTTTATTGTTCTGTTTTTGTAAAGGGCTGTCAGTTCATTTGGGAATATTTTAGCAACACGAAGAGGTGTAAATAGTTGTGATATGGCTAAATAGAGGTTATTATTTCCCAGTGCTTTCATTTTAACTCTTACGTGGTCAGTAAGTTGATACAAGGTATTTTTTTTTAAATTAAGGAAAAAAACTTCTCCAAAGCTTATTTTTGTATTCTGCTGCGTCTTGCATTATACTGATGAGTCTCTGCTGCTAGTTATGTCTGTGGAAAATTATTTTTCAGCAATTAAAATGCACTTGCAAAGAGATAAGATCGTGGTACAGCATAGCTGATTTTAATGTTCTCAGAACACTTTTCAGACCATAAAATTTATCATCAAATCAATGTTGTCACTAAGCTACATAATGCAGAAGTGTAAGTCAATGGTCTGGAAATACAGCAGAAATCATGCAGGGGCACAAAGTAATCATAGTCTTCCTAGAAGGCACATGGTGAGATCCAGTTAGCTTAAATCACATACAGGCTTCAGCTAACAGAATTGCTTCCAGTGATGCTGAAAAAACTCTTGTCCTGACTGTAGAGAAAATTAAATGCTTCATTTACAAAGGCTGCTTCAATATAAACCCGAAATATATCTATCCCTACTGAGGAGAGCGGACAGCCACTTTTTTCTTGGTCTACACAAAGCTAAGAAACCAGCTACTTATAGGCAAAACAGATTATGTATGATCTAACCAGCAGTCATGAAGGCTGAAACTAAGGCAGAACTCATCAAAAATAAGTGTAATGAAGGCAGACAGTGTTTACAGAGCCAGAAGAGGAAAAAGTCTGTCAAGTCTGGAAACAGAATTTCAGCAGGGTCTCTATACAGTGCTCAGACTTCCAACCACCCTGACAAAGAGCTGGCTAAGCTGGATGTTCATGCAGGACTTTTCTCTCATTTTTAATATGCAATGCAGGGCTTGAGAATTTAAAATAAACAAAACTGAGAAAATATACTAGGAAATAAATGCACGAATAAATAGATTAAGTACCTAGACCAAGTAGACCTGTTTCAGTCAATATAAAGAGGAGGAAATTTACAGTGCAAAACAAAATTTTTTTCTAATTCCTAATTAATTCAATATGCAACAATTTTTGCTTTCTGTGCTATCAAGATCAAATGCCCTTTTTAACAACATAAAGTTGAGTCTCAGTAAAGGAATGCCCAGATGAAACTCCTTAGCTTGTGATTTCTAGGATCACATTAACTGATCTAATAATCTCTTCTGTCCTTAATCTTATTTTGTCTTACTCATAGTTTTTTTCTTTATCCCTTTTTATCTTAATATTTAATGTATTTGTATTAGCATTATTTATATTTGCTATTGCTATTTCAGTGGTATCCAGTGAATACACAAATGGCAGTGGGCACAAACAGAAGCACAAGAAGTTCCATTTACTCAGAAGAAAAAACTTTTTTTACACTGAGAGCAATCAAAGGTTATCCAGACAGACTGTTCAAAACCCACCTGGACATGCCTCTGAGCAACCTGGTCTAGTTGTCCTTGCTTTGAATAGGATGTTTGTGCTACATGACCTCTAGAGGTGCTTTCTATGTTTATTTCATAGTAGTATTCATATTATGGGAGAGATTTATAAATCTGTTTAGAATATCAGGATAATGCAAATTCAGATTAGACTCCAGAAGTGCCCCATGTTGCAGTACTCATAGTGTCACCCTGAATTTGAATGCTTTACAGGTCTATTCATTAATGATGCCCAGATTGAGGGTCTTTTGTACCTTGATGCGAAACCTCTCCCGTATATTAATGTGGCAAGAAAGCAAAATCAAATTTCAAATGTAACTAGGGAGGGCTGCACAATGAAAATGCCGTAGAACAAAGGGCACAGGAAGCACACAGTCTAGAGCAAGTATGGTCTTGGCATTGCCAGTATCTGGATAACGTGAGCAAGTGATTTTTCTCAAGATAGATTTCCAGACTAATTAGTCCCATTTCCACCCTTTGTACCTGAGGTCAACATTTCTAATCTTTCAAGAATGCTCAGTTTTGGGTAGGATGGGAGAACGCACATGAAACCTTCACGGTCCGCCAGTCGGAAGTCACTGCCGTGTCAGAGAAGCTGCCAGTTCCTGTCGTGCTCTTCCACCACAGCTCTTGGCTCTCTGCGGCTGTCAAAGGGTCAAGCATTTCCTGCTTGGCAGCCGGATGGAAAGGAAGTCCCATCTGCTTCCTGGGGCTGGAGGTGGCACGGAGAGCAAGGCGGCCAATAAAAGCAAATGTACGAAGCGAGACAGGATTTGGTGACCTCTCAGAGTGAGGCTTTGTGTCATCCTGCTGGAAGGAGATTCTTGTTCCTGTGTATAATTAATTGTCTGAGTAACACCATGTCCACAGCCCCGACACAAAGAGGATTAGAGGGTTGAAAGGTTTAGAGATCCCTGATTCTTGTTTCCGTTTTCTTTCATAAATGATACATTTCTGGACTTGGATCAGTCACAGTTGTATCAGTCAAATATCACCTCAGAATAAAAGGCTTTTACTCATTGTTTAAGACAATTTATTGCTTATGAAAAGTGCCAGACAAATTGATAGTCCTAAAGCCTTCCTCTTCTGGAATGATTATTCTCTTTATTGTCTGACCAGTCTTGGTCCCTATACTAGTTGGTGTAAATCACCATAATACTATAGAATTAATTTAAACTGTGCTGGCCTGCAGGACATAGGGCTTTTGGCCAGAAAGTGTAGGTATGTGGAAGGTCTCTCTGCATGGAGTACAAAAACAGCAAACTTGCTTAAACTAACTTGGAGGTGGTGCATTCAACAAGAGCCATTCCTACTACTGGAATACTTCCTCAGACACTTTATATTATCAGAAGACAGGTTTTTGGTTAGTTCAGGCATCTGAACAAAGAGCCATATCAAGCCAGATCCAGATGTCCACAACCATACATGTGTCGTACTGCTTTACGTCCTGCATCAGAAGAACATCCCCCTGCTACCAGTTGTGCAGTGTTTCTCTCTCTGACTGTGGGACATGTACTAAGGTACTTTCATTTTCTTATAAATTTGACAGCCTTGCACCATTATCTGTGTCCATGACATGATAATATTATTTTTTATATACACAATTTCCATGTGAAGATGCTCATCACTAATGGAGGCAGATTTATATTTTTTAAATATAATTTTTTAAAAAAACCCTGAAAACACTAAATTGATAGCAAGAGCTTTAAATGCAAATTTTCATAAGGAGTCAAGCTTATAAAATATGGATTTCTCTCTAGTGCAGATGATAAATGTATCTGCTGTGCCAGTGTTTAGTTTTTGTTTTCTGTGTTAGCTCAGATTTTATGGACTTTGCTAATACTGCACTACAGAATTTATGAGAAACTGGTAGCATGTCAATATCCAGCTTTCTGGAAAAATATAAACATTAGATTTTTATTTTTTTTTTAATTTCATCTTGACTTATGTATTATGAAGGAGCAGTAGAAGTAGATTGATTTTTGTCAGTCTTAATGTAGGTAATTTCCTTTATTGGTCTGCATTTCTTGTTAATGTCAGTTCATCCCTTTTAAAAGCTAGGAATTTGGGTTTGTTTTGTTTTTTTTCAGTGGCCTCATCACAGTTTTTTTGTATTTGAAGATAATTTTTCACCATTATCTTTGACTTCACGCTTATTCTTCTCAGCAGTAGAGTCAACGAAGCATACAGAATAAATACCATTGTCAAGTTATCTTAAAGTTATATTAGAGAGCTCTTTTTACCTTTTCCCAGAAAAAAAAGAAAGTGATGAGATGGTACTGTGATGCCATGTCCACTCCCCCCGGGCCACTATTCTGTTTTGCAAATGGCACTTTTATGACCATTCACCTGGTAACTAGCACTGATGTCTCTGATTTATGCTAACCATGGTTTTGCAGACATATCAAGGAGAGAAGAGAGCTGACACAAGATTTTGTAGCTGGTTCATTGTTATTCACCACTTTTATATTTTCTTCAAGTGCTGCTGAGTTTCAATTCAAAAATATTGAAAATCAAGGTTATTTACTTTTCCTTGTCCTCCAGTTGCTTTATGTGATACACATTGAGAAGAAAAATAAATCTCCATTTCATAAAAAATCAGTTTATTGAGCTAGAGTGTTAGTACTTTTACTTGCAAAGAATTTTTCTCTTCAACATCTGATTCTTTGACTTCTCTAGCAGGAGACATGGCAAGCTATGATGGGATAATTGTCTGGCCCAAAACTTCTGTCTCAGTCCATCCCACAGAGAAAAATCAAGTCATGAGGCATGCAAACTTCAGCTTGTGTTAAGTATTATTTTGAAATTGAAACAAATCTGGTTTTCATTTGAAATTTTTCAGTATTTGTAATTCTGCCACAAGTTTCATCATTCACAAGAATTGCCTGTAGAAAATAAAATCTAGTTTTACAGGCTCTACTCAAGACTCATTAATCTAGTTCCAGCAGAAAATATCTTTTTTCAGTATGCCTGATAATTTTTCTCCAGTGTTTCAGCCCTCAACACAGCAGCAGTTCATCTGCTAGGACAATGACAGTAGCAAAGAGTTTAGGAGAGGGGAAGAAAATTATGTGACGCAGATGATTTGCACTGCTGTATTTAACAATACAAGACAGAAACAGTGGGGAAGAAATATGGATTCTAGCTGTGGTGTTCTGTATTTCTGGAAAGATGGGGAGCAGGATGACTCAGTAGAGAAGAAAACCTAGAAACAGCTACCTACAGGGCATAGGTGATGATGAACAATATTTTAAAGAGATAAGACACCATATAATTGTTATACCTTAGGGAGGACTTGAAGTGGAAAACATGGTCCAGTACAACTCAGCTCTTCACTTTGCATCATAGTATGATGTCCTTCAAGGACATGTCCTAGATATCCATGAGATATTCAGAAGTCAGGGAAGTAAATAAGAGAAGGACAGCATTCATGTTCTTTTGGAATTCTAGGAACCACTTCATTAACATTTAATAGTATCAAAATACTCAGTGGTATCATGCTTTTCTGGTCTCAGTCTTGTGAAATATTGGAATGATACTGCCCATGATGAGACAAACACTGAGCATGTCCAATAACAGTTTGTGAAGCTGTGTGTGGGGAGGTATAGTCACAGCCCAATTGCTTGTCAGATCTCACTCAGAGTCCAAAAACTGATCTTGCTGAAGTCAAGATCAGAAAAGAGAAATTACTAGAAAGAAAGTATTTAAAGGTGTCTCTGAGAACAGAAGGGATGATTAACACTGGGCTGAGTGATAGGTACCTTTAGCCTCATGCTGGTGCCAGTTTGAACACTTGAACCAGTGTTGGCATGGACTTGTCTGTCATGAATAACTGAGGACCAAACAGCAATGGAGATTTTAAATCAGAGTCATGCAGTTTCTTTTTATTAAGTATGGGGTATGTCTGAGTGAGGTCACTGTCTGAACTTGAATCCATTCCAATTGTGCTGCCCTAGACTTCTTGTTCTAAAATGGCTTGAAAGGCATAGAAGTGTTTCTGTCCTTTAAACCTGAAGTGCTCAGGTTTAAAAGTAATTTATATAACTTACAATACTTGTCCATTTTCACTCATTGAAATAAAGTAAGTTATGACAATTCTGAGTGTTGGAACATTTGTTTGTAAAGTAGCATTTCTTGTCATTTCTGAGAGAGAGAAATTTCTCTTAGAAGTTAACTGGATGCTATTCATATTTTCTTACCAAATTTGCTTCAGCAAATAAATAAATTGAGGTTTAGATTAAAGGAGAGTGAAAGAGCTATATGTAATATTGTCTCATCTCTATGAGCAATTACAATGAAGATATATTTTAAAAACTAATACTATGAGATGAGGCTATAAAATGTTAAAATTTAAGATGATAGCTAGTGTTATATCAAAGCTCTCAATGCTCTTGTTCCAGCCTGTCTTTATTTCATCCATTATGATTATACTAGCAATCCTTATCCTTGCCCTCTGTACCATTTTCAGAGCCTATCTCACTTCTTATTTCCATCCCACTCAATAGTAACCTGTGACTTACTCCCATCACAATTTACTCCTTTCTGTCTCACCAAGTTATTTTCTTTACTTTTAACTCCTCAAATCAAGGGGTATCACTGGGAGACCCAAACAAATTTTTGCTGACCTCAGTTTAGGTGCTCAGACTTTGCACTTGGAGCACAAGTCATGATAACATCATGTTCAGTCTCTTAGGGACAACATCTTTGGGGAAATAAGCTGTAAAAATCTTAACCTATTGAACATGTGTGAACTACCTTCTCCACAAATCCCTCTCTGCCCCCCAACAGTATGAAATTTAATCATCCAGGGTCAGATTTCAGAGGGATGCCAAAAGGCACATCCTTGATATGAAGTGTGCTTACTCCTCCCTCTGTCCCAGGTTTTAATCTGAAATGTGAAACACTCAGTTTAAGGTCACTGGAGTCACTTCACATGGACAAAACTTCTTTTTCCATAGCCTTGTCCTTGAAAGCAGCCAAGCTATTTTTACTGTAATATACCCAAAACAAACAAACAAAAATTGAAAACTCTTCAAATGGAGACTCCTAGGATGGAAAATTTTGTCCCAAATGATTGAAGCTTGGCAATACTCCAAATACCTGAAAGAAAGAGCTATTAAATGGGAGGTGTCAGGGAATCTAAATAGGTTTTACTGTTAGCTTTGGCTTTAAAGTATGTATTAAAACCATTACTTTACAGTTCCCAAGGTGTTAATCAAATGCATTCATTTTCCTTCACAGTTGTCTGCAGATACAGTAACCTAGGCAGCAGCCCCATCACAGGTAATGGTGACTAAATATAGGAGCTAAAACAGTGCCTATGCTTTGGTCTTCTGGTTCTGTCTAAGAAACCCAGCACTATTCCTATGCTTTGACGACCTGCAGGATCCATGTAAGTCTTGAAAGTACATGGTGAACCGAACTTTTACTGTTCAAATGCTTAGTTAGCGTGTTAAGTTGACCAAACGATGGGGAAGTAGAAAATGTTGGTAGAGCAATCAAAATTGCCAGTTGTTGTCATCACTGAAGGTCACTTAATAAGAAGAGATCCTATGTGCTCCTGATCTTGAACAGATTCCTATCTGTGGAGGTGGGTTTTTCAGACATCCTTTGGCCTAAGATATGGCATGAAGGGTTAAATTCCAGTAAGAGCAGTGGAACTATCAGTGCTGTTTAAATCCGAGTTTTAACTTAGTATTGCCTATGTTAAAAGTCACAGTTCTGCAGCTATTGTTGCATAACTTCAGATTTTTCAGGCTTTAAACACCTTTTGAATGGTTCTTTCCAAAAAGAAAGAATTATTTTCCATTCCAAAGTTTAAGAAAAAATAAAAATATAAAAAGCCCTGCTATTTCCAAGAAAAAAAATCAGGTTCTGGTCTAAGTAACAATTTTTTAATTTTGTTTGAGAAACTCATGGACATGGGAAGTTATCATTTGCTCATGGAACCACAGGATGTGCTACTCCAATTAAACCAGAGTATCCAGATGTAAATGAACTTCTTCAGAGTTCACAGGGTGCTCACACTGGCTCCATTTCTTTAAGAAAGGATCCATACCTTTTTGTATTCCCTTAGCTAGCAAAGTACTCAAAAGTACAACAAAAGATTAATTTTGCTTTGTTTTGTCCTTTTTGATTGTTTTCCCTTAGAATGACCATCTGTATATATCAAGGGTACATTACTATTTTTGAGAAACGAAACAAACATACTGATTTTTAAACACTAGTCCATTTCCTTTGTTAACGAAACAAACAAGAGTGCTCAAAGTAAAAAATTTTCTAAACCCTGAAGGAACACTGCCTCTGCAAAAAAGTGTTGAAAAAGCAGCTGCTCAGTATTGACATTTCCCGTGTCACCTATCCACATGAAGTGTTGGACAGATGCAGTCCCTGAATTGTGTAAATAGAGGCAAAGATTTCTGTAAGCTCTACAGAATTTATTTACATCCCAAGATAATTTTACAGAACTGTATAAAAATTATATTACCTAAATGATGCAATTCTTAAAGCAAATAAAGCCTGTTTATTTGTCTGCTAAATTAATTTTAGTAACAACAAAAAGTTTGTGTACTTTTTATAGCAAAGCTTTAGGCCCTGACATCAAGAAGTGAGGAAGCTCCTGTTTTTCCAGTGCTTGTGGTTTTGCTTTCCATCAATATTCTATCACAGGGATCCCAAAAACATTTGAGTAGACTACATTCAACCCTAAATCAGCCAGTGTCTCATGATCTCACTTACCACATGATCACTGAGACCATTTCAGATACCCTGTCATCATATAACATTCCTCTGGAAGGAATGAATTTGTTTACATGGGAACCATCTCATATATTTTAGGATCTTTTTTTCATGTGATGTAGCAGAGGAAAGCAAAGATAACAGTCAATTTTCAGAGTGAAATATAAACATGCACTAAGTAGGCCTTTAGAAATACTTTTTCTAGCTTTAATACCATCAGAAATGTTTACTTTGGATTTTGGGACATTTGAAAACAGATCTCCCCTTTGCAGCAAGAAATCTGAGAGCAGCACATACAGTCATGCCAACAGCCAGTAGTTCAGTGTGCTGTTTCTGACAGGGACTGCTATCAGCTGCTTCAGAAAATGTTACAGAATGAACTGGCCATGAAGATGTTCTGCTTAACCCATGTTAGTTAGATGTTGATCTGCCTTGAAGGCTAACTCCATCCACAAACTCCTGTGGGCTTTTAGAAATGCTTATTTTGGATGTTCTTCTTACCCACACTTGTCCAAGACTTTTTTTTGAGTTCTGCAGGACTCTTGACCTAAATCATACTTCATGGCATGAATCCCAGACTGATTGCATGTTCTGGGTAATTGTTTCATTCATATTCCATTCCCCACACCACAACTGGGAAGCAAAGTTTGGGTTAAGCAGCTAGCTGGGTATGCCAGCCCTACACTGATGCTTTTTTTTTTTTTTTTTTAGTAAAAAACAATCACCAAGGTCAGCGGTACAAAGAAGATTAACTTATTAAAGGATCTCATTCAGTGGTGAATAAAACTAGCAATATTTCTTTTTAGAATGAAAGTGGGCCTTGGACAACATTTTAGCAATTAAGACTGAAGGCAGCAAAAGAAAGATAAGGCCTGATACAGAAAGTGATACATTTTAGTTATGAATGTGATAGAGAAACAAAATATGGTTTCTCTTTGTTATTTTATTTGCACTAGCTGTGCAAGTATCTAATATTTACTGTTTGATATAAAACCCTTGATTTAAAAGAAAAGTTTCTTATTTATCATCATTGCAGAAATCCCCTCTCTTCAGGCAGCTCAGAAGCCTTCTGGCACAAGTTCAAAATTTTACACCCACACTGTGTCTCTTAAAGTCTTAGGAACTGAGACAGTGTTCTGAGCTATGAATTAAATAACTGCTGGTAAATATGTACAACATAGTTAAACAATATAAATGTAAGATTTTATTATGCCTTTAGCCTGAAGATTTTTATAAACATTAGTTATGAATTGTTCTGCTTAGCAAGTATTTAATATCCTTGAATCAGTAGGATAGTAATTTACACTACACCTACATTCCTTAATGTAATAGAAATAAGAAGCAGAGCACAGGACAGCTGTGATTACTATAGTGATCTTCAGTCTCCACATACTTATTTCTGATTTGATTTGGAATCTGATGCTGTCTCTGTATCTGCAGAATGCAAACTGCTGTACCAAGATTGGGGTCCATGGGGACATTTGTACTAGAGACAGTAAGACCTGTGTGGCATCTCCTCAATGCTGCACAGACAGGTAGATTTTCATGGGGAAAAAGTGCAGTTGGAACCCACCAGTGACTTTGTGGCCAAGCAACTCCAGAAAATACTCATTTCTGGATTACTCGTCTGAGAGTGCCTGTCTTCTCCAATACATGGCTGCTTGTTCCAGCTCCTGTACCTGCTTATCCACAGCTCTCACATTCCCTGGCTCTCCCATCCCTTACATTTTTCAAACTTATCCCCTTCTAAAATAATCCTATTTAAAACATTTTATAGAGCCAGACATGGCAGTTAACCTGAATTTTTCAAGGAATCTGACATTCGCTCTTGAATTTTGCTGTGTTCTTTTTTAGCCTGGTTTTCATTTTTCATAAGGGCTCCAGGATAAAGACTGTACTATTTTAACGTTTGCAAATACCCGAGTATAACATGTTATAGTCCACATTTTTGTCACCCTTAAAAAGCAAGAAATTTTTCAGACACTATAATTCACCACCACTGTCTGTGGCTACTGAAACATGGAATAATGTGCACACTAAAATGCAGAAGACCATTATGCATCCCTGATTTTTTGTTAATTATTCATCTGGACTGTAATTCTATTCGAAGTGCATATAAAAAATGCCATCATATCTTCACTAATTAGTGTTAGCCAGAGTAGTGCCTCAGTGTTTCCTACACGATCTTATTTTGTTCACTGTATGTTATAACCCAAGGCAATGCTGAGTATCCTTCCTCAGTTCACACCAACAAGAGGAGGCTGGTTGTACAACCAAGGGTTTTCACTTTGCAAGTGTGAATCCTCACCATGTGCTCTGAGTTATTTCAGAGACAAGAAAAGAACCAGTTCAGGAAACAATGCTGGTCACACAGTGTTGATCTTGTGCATTCCAGATAAGAGAGAGCATCTTCAAAGTAAACGGGAAGAATGAATGTCCTGACATAGATGGGATCACTGTGCTCACACCAGTGCAAAGCCCATCCTTCTTTTCACACGACAGGATCCAAAAGCAGGGTGTGAATTATAATGGAAGTTGCCTCCAGCTATCTGTAGAGTTGACCTGGAGTCTGCATTCACTGGGGCTTGGCTGTGGAAAGTGCTAACCTGGAAGAAGTTATCCTCTCTCAAGACTACTCATCTTTAATTTCTTAATTGCTTCATTCTCCTACAAGGTCTTTGTTTGGGGGATCTTTTTTTTTTCACTAAGCATGTGTCACTTTTGATTCAGAGAAAGAGAGAGAAGGAATGGGGGATGCAGGCATGACCAGAAAGCTAAGGGTGAAGAAAAGTGTCCTGCAAGATTGATGACTGATGGCTGTGCTGCTGGTGTGTCTAGAAAACCATGGCTCCATGTGGAGAGAAAAAAGAGTTGGTATCAGCATCTCTGTGTAAGAGACAGAAGGAAATTAGAAGCAGAGAGCTCTTCCCTCACTATGTTGGGATAGGAACCACTTCCAGGTGGGAAGGAGAGTGATAATGGGACTACAGAATTAAAAGGGAATTGTATCCTAATAGGAAAAAAGACAGTGTTCCAGGGGTGTGATTCTTATTGGGGTGGGGGGCGGTGTGGTGTGTGGAACAGTGGCACATGATCTTTAAAGTAATGGATACCATAAAAGTGCCCAATGAAAGTGTTAATGCTGCCAGAGTTTCTGCCCTTCTTCAGTTTTGCATTACTCACCACTGAAACACAGATAATTACATCAAAAGAGGTTCAATAAAGGCTCTTGAAAAGAACCAAGCTTGAAAAAAGGGATGCTGCATTTCAAACAGTCTCAGATAATTCAACTTCAAAGCAGCTGAGAACTATATTAATAGTAGGCAGCTCCCTCCAAACTAGGATAATAGTGTACAGTTTTGAGCAGTAGAAGGAGGAGAATGAATTTAGGATGAAGGAAATGGTAGGCTAAATATATAATAAGAGAATGGAAGACTGGTTCAAACCACTAGGTATTTTTTCCAGTTACATCAATAGGTCCAACATTTCATATAATTTGATTCGTTTCAATTATTTATTTTTCCTCAAAATATGTTTGTGTTAGTATAGTGTTCAGGAAGTATACTGGTTTGATCTCAAGAGCAGTAATTAGGTCAACTCCTAGCACAAATACCTCAAGGGCAGCAAGAGCTCAAAATGCTTCACAGTGACATACTTACGGTCTATTGAGTCATAATCTGTTGGCCTTTTTTTGACAAACATTCTGTTTTTCCCGTGATCCTTTTGAAGTCGTATGGCTATGCATTGTTTCAAGGATTCAAAAACTGAAAACAGAAGAGTTTCTTCTAAGGGGAAAATGCTGATTGTTCCACCCTTGATATTTTGGATAGCATACTTCACAGTCATGCTATCTGTGATGACTCTTGTTTTTGTGATGTTGAAATTGTTGACTAAAGCCTTCGTCTGCGTAATTCAGTATTTGATTTTTCATCTGGAGGAAGGAAGAAAGGGCCATCTGATTTTTTTCCTCAGTTGTTTTGTTTTCACATATAATAACAAGTATATTAGCTACAGAACTAAATAAAAAAAAATAATTAGAGATTAAAGTTACTTTCATAGTTCTTTTATAGTGTAGTGTCATTAAAAGCAAGGAAGACTAGATATAGCCAATGCACAAAGTTAGTCTAGTCTGTGCTTGGTATAAACATACATGGTATCAGTAGGAATTATTTTTTATTTTTTTTTTTTATATGAAAGGATAAGCAAATCTCTCAGTTTATATATTCTAGGAAAATATTTATTTGCTGAGTACATGCTGAGCATCTTTCCTGTCTTTTCTCAGAATAGGCCCTTGTCTCTCTGTGGTTAGCCAAACTGAATACACAATTCGTGTAGTTTAAGAATTAATTAATTTAACAAACCTCTGTCCTTTGTACTTTTCATTTATGCTTCTGGCACATCACGCCAATGGCCGGATGTGCATTACTAATACAGTGTTTTTCATTTTGATTTTGCCTGCTTCATCTGAATCATGTGTGCAGCACTGGAGTGTTCCTGAGCCTGTACAGTTAGCATGTTTGGAAAGGAATGGATCCCTGAGCTGGATGTGTTCTACCCATGAGCTGGCTTCATACATCACATTTGTGAGGTCTTTTTTAAGCAATATTTCTTCCATAAAGGGACCCATCGCATAATCTTTTGTCAAGTTCTTCCTTGAGTGTGTCGTGCCAGTGATCATATCCTGTGATCAACTCTGAATTCAGGGCAGTTTCAGAATGAGTCGGATCCTTCACAGCCCTCTCCCCCCAGAAACCTGAGGAAGTTGCTGAGGACGTGCTGCTTATCCATCTCCCTGGTTATTAAGTTGCTCAAGGACACAGGGGTTCAGAGGAGGACTATACGTGGAGCAGCATTCCTTGGACACTAGGGAACAAGAAGAGAATATCAATATCAGGAAACCCAATACTGATTTGCAGATCATCAGCTGCCATGTACCTATACATGAACTCACTTGATGGCATCTGTTATGCTAATCCTAAAAGTTACAGATATCTGACCTGATTTCCTAATACTGGTCTGCATTACCACTGTCTGACTAAATCTCTGGAGAATGCCATAACCTTCAGGAAAGATAAACCACAGGGATGAGAAGGGGAATGGAAAAGGGAGACCTGCCTGCAGTGAAAGATGAAAGGGCAGATTAAGAGGACTACTTCAGTAAGGGGGTAGAGTACATCAGACACTAGCCCTGATCAGTCTAAGGAAACAAATGCAGGAACACACTGCACAAGAAACATGGTTGAGTAGGAGAAACAACCCGTATGGGACAGACACCTGCTATACAAGAAGTTGATGTGAATAACTTTTCAAGAAAGAGGAAGAAATATTTTTTGGGTGAATAAGAGTGTAACAAACTAGTAAGTATGTTCAGAAAAGACACACTGCCTTATTCTGAAAATTAATCTTGAAATCAGATGAAGATTAAAATTTAATAAGAATACCACAGTTGCCCTAAAACTGTCTCAGAGGAAGCTCTGACAGTCAAACTAGACTTTAATACTTGCTTTTGTTACCTTCAGCACTGACCAATTTACTTTGAAATTACTGACACCCATTGCACTAGACTTTTACATGATCAGAACTGAAGAGGCAAAGTTAGAGTTCTTTATTATTAGACTCAAAGCTGTCATGGTAACAGCAGTGCAGAAGCCATGATGGTGCAGGGATATGTGAGAGGCCAAGCTAATACAGGGAGACACTTAATTTCCTTGGATAGCTGAGAAAAACAGACAAGCTTTACAGTTCACATGCCTTTCTCAGTCACTGCTCCAATAGTGAAACTGAGTGAGGGTGGTTCAAACATTCGGTTCTTATTGATGCCTGAAATTGCTAAGCAGAATTCGAGAGCCTGGTTGCTTGCAGCACTGGCTCCCTCCACCTGCTGTTTGCTCTGTCTCCTGCAATGACAAGATAAGCCACCACTGAAGTGCATATGCAGATGAGCAGGGGGCAAATGTGGAAGCCAGTGCTTGTCTTTCATTGCAGAACACATCCAAATCCATGAAAGGAGATCACTGTAAAAGATGTTGGTATTTATTTTATGGTATTACTAGGACAGCAGCTGCTAGACAGTATATGACATCACTCAAAATATTCTCAGCAAAACTTGCGATTTGTTCTGAGCACTGATTGCTTGGATAAATCCTGTGAAAAGGCTGTGCATACAGTATGCTGTATGATCTGGGTAAAAACACTTGTTTTATCAAAAATGCCATTAGTGTGAATAAAGTATGTTAAAAGTACTTTCTTGTAGGCTTCAGGTCTAATAAATCAACCAGGCTGATTGCCTTGAAATTAAACCCAAGTGAACAATATATTTTGAATAATTTAAATATTACTTCTTTTTTTCCTCACAGGATAACCAAAACATATCCTGCCTTCCTCAGCTGCTTTTTAGAATAGTCAAACATTCTATGATACAACTGAACTTTAAATTTTATGTATTTGGTATTTATTTCAGTACGTTGTTTCATTGTTAATGTCAGATGCCATATGGATTCATTATCACTTAAACAGGTTAAGTATAAAAATTATTGATTGCAAAGAATTTTGTACCATGTGATTGTAAACCTAACAGCTGTCAACACTAGCACATTTAATACAATATTTTGCTTTCAATGAAAGTTTAAACTACTTAATCCTCACTTTGATATCCATGGAAGCATCAATAACAACAGGCACAAACATGAATATAGTTTGTAATGGAAATTGTTGCAGAACCAGTGCTAGTGAATTATTACAATCCTTATTGTAGTATTCAATCTTCCCTGCTGGATTGTTTGATTTAATCTTTTGTCCATCATTTTAGCAAAAAATGCCACTACACTCCATATTCTGTGTGAAAACATCCCCGATAGTTGGAATTCAGAATTTGTACTCTTCCTGCCCTAACTGATTTTCTCCCAGAAGTTTCCACAATGGTGACAAATTAGAAAAGCAGGTCCTAGCCTGAAGTGAGCAGATTTTCCCAGTCAGTGTTTCCTATATACTTTCAGATAGTAATCTGTTATCTGACAAGATATTTCATTTGAGTTCTTTGGAGTATTCTTTCTCAGATCTCATGAATTTTTGAGTCTGTGAAATTCCCCACATCTATGAGTCAGTTAAGGAATTTAATTTTTCCAGTGCTTAATGAGAGTACATTGTACACAAACTGTCAGAATCTGCCACCATTTCCTTTACCATTAAGCAAAGGCTGTGTTAGAGAAGTGTTTGCAAATCCCATTCACTACAAATTGCAACATTAAGTTCTGCATAGTGTCACACTCTTGGGGCAAAATTCACCCTGCCCATACACTCCACTGGGAGCAAAATTGTGCATGTTTTGATTCTTATGGATTTCTGTGAACCGGGATCAGCTGAAGGAGAGGATTAGACATTAAGAGTTAAGAGTGCAGAGTTGAGCAACCTGCACACAGATGGTAGATATGAACTGCAGCTTTCAAACTTCTCATAAGATTGGATGGGTCAGCATTGCCATAATATACTCAGTGAGCACATCACCGTTCATTGTGGAGTAATGGGAGGGCTTGCTGCACTGGATTCTGGCCATCACCATCAGTTTGTTGGTGTTGTCATTAACTGCTAACAGAAAAAAAAAAAAAAAGAAAATACATTTGCACTCTCCTTTTCTTAGAAACACAAATGCAGATTGTCTCCCATGGGCACACAGAGCAGGAAGAGTGGGTATCAACAGTGTGTCTGAGGTAGCATCAATACCCAAAGCAGCGTAGCTGTGATGACATGAGGTGCCCTAGAAGGTTAATTTATTTTCTTCTGCAAATTTTTATGTTTGTGCTCTGAAGTTTGGAGAAACCAGAATTCATCAGTGAAACATTTGCAAGAATGTAATGAGAGAAAAAAAGATGCATTTCTTCAAGCATATTGAAATAAATAGTGAAACCTTTTTTTTTTTTTTTTTTTTTCAAATGGGGAAAAAAGGTAAAGGCTAAAGCAATAAGGAAAAGAAAATCAATTTGAATAAGATCATTAAGGTCATCAATTCTGGCTAAATTTATAAGCAACTTGATCTACTCCATTTTGCAAATTATTTGGTGCTTTATTAGTGTCAGTCCATATAAGAAAAAATAGAAAATTCCAACTGAATTTAATATGGGTGCTGTGCTGAAGGCAACAGGTAGCTCTCTGAAGGCAATTACCATGGATTTGTTTGTCAGCAATAGTAACCTCTGTGTGATTTCACATATAAGATCTCAGTTTACGTAATTTCGATCTGATGCTGCTGTCTGGAGAACGTTCTCTGTTTAGGCAACAGTCCTGTAATCTGAGTAGCCTGACGAAAATCGAGATTACTGGTTAAACTGCTAATCTTCTCCCCAAAGGCATCTTCTAGACAAAGTCAGGAAGCACAGGTATTTCAAGACAAAGGCAGTAAATATCAAACTAGTATCTTTGAGATTATTGCAAGGAAGTTATTCTGTACGATAGACAAACCTAAGAGGTGTTTCAGACTTTTAGCTCTTAAGCACTCTCGATGGAGCAGTTGCTGACCTCAGAGTTAAAGTAACTCTTTGGTTAATATAATATTAAAATAAGGCAGTCTTGGCACTAGAGTCACATTAATAAATTGCTTCTTTTTAAAAAAAAAAAAAAAAATATTAGAAACTTTTGATTCAAGCTTCACAGCTGTTTAAAAAATGCACAATGACTTATTTGTTCATCAAAAAGCTATTTAGTTTCCTTTTAGATGGAAAGCTGATAAAATGTATTCATAGCAGAGAAAGAAAGTGGCAAGCTACAGATTAACATGCTGCAGGATGCATAACACATTGCCAGTTATACAAGCTGTAAGTGGGAAAATATCGAGCTTTTATATGACATGTTCCAAGAAGAATATAGCTCACAAAGAAGTATATTAAACATACAATTGAGCTGACATAATACACTGAATAAATTTACCAAATTTATCATATTCAATAGAATAAAGAAAATGTAATAAAATGGGAGCCAACCATACTGAACAGGGTAAAAGTCTTCATGAAACTGATAAACAGTTCACTGCATCAATCAAAGTTAATATGTCAGTAAAGCAAGTAAACGACACTTGCAACAAGCATGTGAAAGATACTGAACCAGAGGGACTATAGAGCAGATGAACTGCATTAATAGATGTAGCTTTGCAAACTCTATAGGTGTGCTGATTTTGAACTATACATCACTTTCATGAAGACTTTTACCCTGTTCAGTATGGTTGGCACCCATATATTACATTTTCTTTATTCATGTTACTCTGCTGCTGCAATGAAAGTTGTGGATATTGCTACAGTTCTAAATGAGGATTCTTACAAGCTTGGGTGGTGACAGTTTTGAAGAGCCTGTCCCCCGTACAGTCTTGCCAGAGAAGGGTCAGAAGGGATGCAACGTTCATAGAACTTAAAAAAAACAATTCAATGATCGCTTTTCTTTCCACCTTGTTACACTGTTAATCTTGCAGCAATTACTTTTTGCAGTCCTTACAAGATTTCAGTTTTTGGCCCGTTTGTTGATGTTTTTACTGCTTGTAGGCTATTTGTCATTTCAACATTCTAACAAAAATATCCCCAAGAAAAATTCCTGGCCAATGCTGATATTCATGGTATTCATTTCCTGAAGACGGTCAAAAGGAGTGCCCGTGTTAGGAAAGCAATTTTTTCCCCATTAATTTTAGAGCTATTGTTACAATACTAACTTTGTCTATATAGATCTTTTAAATACTGTTGCAAGAAACCTTATCACTCTACACTTTCAGTAGCAAGGCAGAGTTCTGGACCACAGAACCTTTATCTCCACCTTTAGCACCTGTATCACCTCCAAAAAAGACTGTATCTCCACCTTTGGCACTGACTTTTGTGAACATGGGGAGAAAATTTATTTGTTCTGTGTCTCTGTTTTCCCACCTTTAAAATGGAAAAATCAAACTATCAACAGTTGTCTCAACATTTGAGATACACAGTTAATGCTGGAGAGATACAGATATTCAATTCTGATATAAAATAGTACAACTCCAGTGTGTTGGGGAGATTCGCTTTTATAAACATCCTTAAAAAATCAGAATGATTTTCCAGAGGGAGGCTGTGTGACCCATGGAAACTGATTGTTCAAACTACTTTTATTTTTTTCTCTCTTTGTTCATAATTTCTGTACTTTATTTTTTTATCAACACTGTTCGTTGTATTTAGTGTGGAGACTTCATTGTCAGTACTGTACAGTATACCATATAGTGTCCTGGCATACAATCATTGTTAGAAATAATTTAGAGAAAAGATTTTCTTAAATTGATTGTCTGTTTTATACCTTGGTATATATACATACACCTTGGTATGCATTTTAACAAGACTGAATCATGAAAGATTTCTGAAACTTAAAAAAAACCCAAAAAACAGGGTAATATACCATAACGGAGACTCCTGTGGGAGAATCAGACTCCTGAAATGGCTCAGAATTAAAATAGTCCTTAAATTGTTATGAGAAGGGCCACTACCAAAACCAGAACACTTTCATAGCAGTGTTATATGACTATTATCTTGTTTATTGCAGAAGCAGTTTAGAGTGAGAAGGTTGGCTGAATGAGTGAGAAGTGCTTTTGCCACAGTTACACAATTAAATTTCATGTCACAGCAGAACCAGATCTAGAATTTCTGGCACAGCATCTTACAGGCTTGATAGCTGCTATAAACTCAAGACCTCCTACCATGATCTGATTTCAGACAGCTGTGTTAATTTAACACTGCATTATTTTCTGTTGTAGAATGTGATATAACAGAGGTGGTGTGTTGAATGTTCTCCTTCCGAGAAGTTTATAACACAAAAAAATTACTCAAGTTTTGGTATTTTCTTATAAAAACAATATATTACATATGAATAGACAGTTACATATTTAAACAGTTGCTTCGTGATTTTTGTCTACTGTATTTGAACATAATCTTTGCATTAGAATGTTTAAACCTTACAGGGTGTTCATCTTTGTTAGGATTTGTGTTTGGCATCATTAGTAAATATATGAATATTCATAACAAAAAGAAATCTGTTTGGACAGAAGATTTTTCTTTTCTCTCTTGGTTAAATCCAGGAGATAATTCCATATGTCAGACAAATTAAACAAAGAAAATCTACTTTAAAAAAAATTATTTCTCTTCTCCCATGAGGCTGAAGTGTTTGTCAAGTTTAAATCTCAGGGTCTGGAGCAGGTCAGGTCTGGAGCAGATTAGGAAGAGTGTCAAAGAAGAACAAAACTAAGTACAATTGCTTCTCATTTAAAGAATGGTAGCTCTTTAGCTGAAGCTTCTGTGTAATTCCTGGCAGCTTGTGTACAAGAAAACATTTTGTGAATAAAAAAATTACACAAAGAAATTACTTATGATTGCTCATAAGTGATTTCTTCACTGAATGTTAAATGGGTGTTTCTTTTTCAAAATAGCCATGCTATTATTCAACCTTTCTTGCTTCCTTATTCATTGCTGCTTACTTTCTGTCCTCATTGAAATCTTCTATTTTCAAGTGTTCAATGACCAACATTGAATCAGAAGATGAATATGATACCAGCCTAAACAACAAGGAATCATTAATTTTAAACTTGGCACAGGCATATGAACCAATATTGTATATGAAACAGTGATTTATCAAGGAAAAAAACCCAACAGGTTATGATAGTTCAATGGTTAAAACCCAGGGCACACAGATATAGCAGTTCTCCATTAAGGAATTATTTGAACTAAGTATATGAGTAAATAGCAAACTACAGAAGATTCGGTAGAACAAGGACAAAATATAGATTTTATCAGATAAAATATCTTATTCACATGAAGACTTTACTCAGTCAAATTCATTCCACTGGAAAATTCTTGTTGTGTAAGAGAAAAAGGTGGAGATGTTGAAGTTTATATGAATAAAATGTGTTTAGTTTTGTAAAATTTAACAACAAATTGTAAAAAATGTCCTTGATCCACAAAAAGAGAATTTTTATAGAGATAAATGTCTTAAAATTTATCAGCAATACTCAAGAATGTGCCTTAAAAGTAAGAAACCAACAAAATGTACATTTATGCACAAGTAAAAAATTTCTATGGATATAATATTTCATCCTGCTACCACTTAATTCATTTTTTTTCTCATCCCAAGAGTCTCCACAGGAAAATGCAACAAATTTTAGAAGTTCTTAGTTCTTAGTACTTCCTGGATTTCCATTAAATGATCTCATGCAATTCTAAAAGTTAAGAATTCATGACAGGGACGGGAAATACTTTCTAGAGGGCTCAAATAGCAATATTGCAGAAGATTGATTTGTCACTCAGAATGAATAATGAGGAGACATCTTCCGTTGGTGGCACAGGAAAAAGTGACCCTCTTACAGATTAGACATGGGCTTGTTTATGCTTACTAAATATACAAGCCAGAGAGAAGAAACTTCCTATGTGTTCAACATTACCCACATTCCTCAGGAAACTTTCTAACATACACTGTGGCTTGCACTGAAAAAAAGAATAAAAAATTATTGGGCTTTAACACCTGGCATAGTAAACACTGACAAATACTGCGTAGTATGCCATGACATCAAATGTTCTATAGTGAGTAGAGGCTTCCACATGTAACCACTGAATTTCACTGTCCCTTCATCTAAACAACATAAAAAACTGACAAAGTAATATAGAACTTCCAGGAAAAGGACACAAAATTTGTTATTAAGTTGCATTTAGCAAGATTATTTTATAGAATAACTCCAATGAATCATGAATTGTAGGCAGACATGATTTTTATTTCTGAATAAAATAGAATAGATTCACTTATAGAAAATATCAGTCACCAGTGCAAGATGTAGATGGAAACTCCTCATCCAGTGTGGTTTGTGCTATATATTTCATGTTCCTTTTTATTAACAAAAGTCTTTCTGCTGTTTATAACTAGCAAACATAAAAGTAGAAAAGAAAAGACAAGATAAAAAGTGACATTAAAATTGTTTCTTTTCTCCAAAATTTAGTTCCTGAAATTGTTATTCAAAGATATACTAACAGATTCATCAATATTGATTGAAGATTGTGCAGCCATAAGTGCAGTAACTCTTTGGAGAATAATATCCTAGGATTTCATGCAGCAATTCTCAGTCATTACTACTTTGTTATTTAAAGCCATTTGATTTCTGTAGGTTTAGGGCTATAAACATATTTAGGTGGGAGTATAAAGGAAGGAAAAAATTGTGGAGACTTACAAATTTTATTGCAAGAACTAGACAAAGGAGGCCACAATTCTCCCTCCTGTCCATCTTTATGAAGAATATTATCTGTCACCCCAACTAATTTCAAAATCATAGAATAATTAAGGTTAGAAAAGACCTCCTAGATCATCAAGTCCAACCTTTGACCAAGTGCCATCATACCCACTAGACCATATTGTGAAGTGCCACATCTATTTGTTTTTGAACACTTCCAGGTATGGCAACTCCACCATTTCCCACAGGAACTTGTTCCAACACTCTTTCAGGAAGAAATTTTTCCTAATATTCAGCCTGAACCTACCTTGGTACAGTGAATGGGAATATATGGAAAATACACAAATAATATGATTTAAGTAAAATAAACACCAAGTTTCAAATCTTGAATCCTGTTTTAATACTGTCTTTGATGTCACTGAATGTCCCTACTTTTATATATCTACAAACTGAAGTCTTTCTTATTAATGCAGGATTTCTAAGGAACCATTGAGAAAGAATTAGATTAATTTAAAATGGAATGAAATTTAGTAGCAGAAAGTACTAATCTTGTTAATAATGAGAACAACCTCTGTCAGATGGATATGCAGCTGGTAATAGGAAAAGAGACACAAAAAAAATAAGCATGGGTTAGTTAATTGGACCACAAGCCCTGTTCTTATTGTGGCTGTGAAGAGAAAACAAACACCGTGTCAAGATATATCCAGATAGGTATCTTCTGGAAAAGATCGGGTAGCCTGTGGAAGCTTTCATCTAGAAAATTGCACGCAGTTCTACTCACTTATTTTTTAGGTGCATTTGTTCAAATAGAATACAGATGTAAAGGAGGCCTGCAGTGGCAATCAAGAAGATGTAGAGACTATTACACTAAATAAGATAAAAAGGCTTGGTTTGTATATCTTAACAAAGTGAATACTGAGAAGAAATAACAGGTCTCTATAAATGCATTGAGGTCATGCATTTTACCATAAAAAGAGAATAACTATTAAACTTGTTATAAAAACTTAGGTGGGACATTAGAATAGTACTTCTAAGCACAAAAGGTACAAGACTCTAAAAGAAGATCCCAGTAGGAGTAGTGTAGGTAGACATTCCAACCACTTTTTGATTCCTTCCTAAAAAGAACTATATGACATGCAATGGCAAGAGATTGATACGCCCTTATGCTGTGAGAGGTGTAAAATTAACATTATAATTCCACCTAAGTTTTGGTTATAAAGATGACTTTTTAATGAGAGACAAGAATATACTTGCTTGGGTAACAGAGGAAAATTCAAGAATGCACATGGTTTCAAGGGGGGAAGAAAAGTGAGTAGAACTGCATACAATTTTCTAGATGAATGTTTTCATGGGCCATTTGGTATTTTCTAGAAAACACCTGTCTGGATATATCTGGGGGTTTTGTTGGCCTTTTCATAGAATAGAATTTAATTATTTAATGGAATTTTCATTAGTTTCATAGAAACTAATGGTTTGGGTTGGGAGAGACCTTAAAGAGCCTCTAGTTCCAACCCCCCTGCCACTTTCTACTAGACCAGGTTGTTCAAAGTCTTATCCAGCCTGTCCTTGAACACCTCCAGGAAGGGAGCACCCACAACTTCTCTGGACAACCTGTTCCAGTGTCTCACCACCCTCCCAGTGAAGAATTTCTTCCTAATATTTAATCTAAATCTTTCCTCAATTAAAAAAACATTACCCCTTAGTATTTAGAATTTGTATGGAATTGGATATAAAGCAACAAGAAATTAGTTTAGTTCCATAATATATTTGTAATACTTGACAGTGATTGTATCCATCCTTCCACGTGCATGCATAATAGCTAATTGGCCAATATTCAGTACAGTAAGCCTGAGCTAATCTTAGTAAACTATAGGAAGTAACCAAATACATGTAGAGATTGTACCTGTCCCCCTTGTTGAATGTTTCTGTTTTTCATAACTTATGTTTATCAAATACTCTAGTGTTGATGCCAGGTTGCTGCAAAATTATCATGTTCCACTATTGCTGAAGAAAGCTATTCCCATCTGTGGTTTACAAATGGGTTTGGTCTACTCTGAACACAGACCAGGGCTTTTTCCATTTTGAGATAGATTGTTTGCACATATTATGAGGCTTTGAATTTAAATCAATCCAGAAACCATAGGTGGCACAGAATGTGACACCTGACACTTAACCACTGTATTTTGGCAGCATACAGGTGAAACTGAACTCTCACAAATGTCCATGTGAGTTTACAGATGCAGTTGAAGATACAGGTTATTCTGCAAGAATGAACTAGGACCTACATGTTTCACAAGCAGTTTTATACGCTCTATCATTCTGCCACAGCTCTGCTCAGCAGAAACATTTGAATTGGATTAAGAAAATAATAAAAAAAAGAATAAGTGAATATAAAGGTGAAGAAAAGCAAAGATAAGGGTTTTTTCTTTCAGGGACCTTCAGCTTTGAATGTATTTTTTTTCTGTCTCTTTTATGGTTTTACAGTACCAAAATTTAATTTTCTTGTGTGCACATGAGAACATTAACCTATTCACCCAGACTGTGAAAAAAAGCAAAACAGAAGAAAATGACATTTGTAAGAAAGGAAAATGTTGCTGGATTTTATTTTTATTGTAGACTCACTTTTTTTTTTGGTAGAAGAGTATGGAAGCAACCTCTAAATACCAGGTTAAAGATTGAGTTATATAGTCTGCTTCTGTATGTTAGATTTTAAAACAGAAAAATATGCAGTTGTTTGCATTTCAGTAGGAAATGTGTGACTGAACCCCTGGAGATCCCAACTATCATTTCTGTTCTCTAGAACACAAGACTTCTGTCATAACTTCTTTTCTTCAAAATCCCAGCCATCGGTACTAAAAACATCTATTTGTTACACTCAGGATATGAAAGATACGTATAAAAATCTAATGTCAAGGTTTCTTCTGTTTGTTTTTAATTCCAAAGAAAGGCTCTCATTCTTTCTTGCGTGGGGATTTTGAGGAAGATGACAAATAAATTACAAAGCTTGAGAAAATTGCTTCCAGACAACACTAGTAAAGAACAAAAAGCCACTGAAAGCATTTGACTCAGCCTTGGTTTCTTCCAATGTAAAAAAATAAAAATAAATAATAAAAAATAATCCATCTGGTCTCAGAAACAGAGGATTGACTTTAGAATGAATTGAGATTGGGATGAGTAAAATACAAGTTAAATGAAAAAGCTTTGCTTCTGTGCATACATATGAAAAATATAGACAACTGATTGTGGCCTTCAAGTACCTAAAGGGGACCTACAAAAGAGTAGGAGAGGGACTTTTTACAAGGGCAGGTAGTGATAGGACTAAGGGCTAATGGTTTTTAATTAAAAGAGGAGAGATTTCAATTAAATATTAGGAAGAAATTCTTTACTATGAGGGTGGTGAGGCAAAGGAACTGGTTGCCCAGAGAAGCTGTGCATGCTCCATCCTGTAAGTGTTCAAGGCCAGGTTGGATGAGGCTTTGAGCAATCTGGTTGAGTGAAAGGTATCACGGTCTGTGCGAGGGGAGTTAGGTCTGGATGATCTTTAAAAGCCCTTTCAACCCAAACCATTCTATGATTCTATGCAAATAGTTTCAATGAAATATTTTCAGCTTGGGAATCAAGAACTTAAGGGATTTGGTGGGGTTTTAAGGTTTTTATAATCAACTCTTATAAGAAAAAACATACAGAAAAAAATAAAAATACCATGGTGGTACGCTTTTCTGTATGTGGAGAACTCTTAGTACGTCTCACAATTTTCTCTCCATTTGTTTTGTGTTGGCAGCTCTGCGTTACAAAACATACAAATTGCATCAGAGCATCATTAGATCATGTAACAAATGTACCAAAACAAGTAGTAGGGGATGGGCTGCACATCTCCTTGCTGCATTACTCTCCCTTGGCTTCTTCCTGTCGTGATCTAAAATATTAAGTGCATCTAGTTAACAGGTTGCCAACTGTGCCTAGCAGATGAGAGTCAGAACACTTCAGAGATGCTTCAGAACTGCACAGTGTAATGGTAACAGATAGGTCTGGTTGGGAGATTATTCCTGGGAGAGAGTTGTGAGAGTCTCACGCCCCGTACATGAGACCTGACATCTGGCTTCCACTGACTGGGCTTCTTCATGAGACTGATCAGAAGGGAGTGGGTTGGCTCAGCTGGTTAGTGCTAATGCCAAGATCGTGGGTCCAATCCCCATGTGGGCTATTCACCTAAGAGTAGGACTTGATGATCCTTGTGGGTCCCTTTCAACTCAGAATATTCTGTGAATATCAAGAAAGATATTAGTATGTTCAATATTTCAATTATAGGCTCTTCGGAGAAATTATATCAACATTTAGTCCAAAAACATTGATATGTTTTAAGATAACCATGCTGAACACAGTACAGAATGTAGATGTATGAGAAAATGCCCACTCCTCCCAATCCACAGTATAACTTTTCATAGAAATGCATGATTCTTGGAACACAGATGCACAATGGAGTGAAAGGACTTGCCCAAGTAACTGCTCAGAGATACCACCAGGAACACAACTGCCCAATGCCACTCTCTAATGCTCCAGCTACTGAAATACTGGACCAACAGTTTACTAAAACCTGTTCTTTCTTAATAATGAAATTGTGAGAAGCTGTCTTACTCAAAACATGTTCCAGTTTATGAAAGCATCTATTTATCTTGGGGAATTTGCCTGTGATTTTCAACCATAAAATTCAAACCATTGCTATATTTAAAATAAATGAAGTAGCAAATGAAAAATACATGTTCTCTCCTTACTAAGCTACAAAGGCAAATGAAAAATGGAAGGTTTTCTTTTTAGCCAAGCCTTCTCAAACCCAAAATAAGTCCCAAAGAGAAACAGCAGGGTTGGCTCCTTCAGAAGCACGGCCCTGAGGCAAAGCAAGAGCCTGGTAGCGCTGCTTTCATCTGGTTCAGCTCAAGCAAACAGATGCACTTCTCAGCTGAGGAATGCAAGGCCCTTGCCATCGGGTCAAGTCCTGGGAGGGGAGCGTGGGCAGTGCCCTTTCACTCCACTTTCACAATGCGGTGGAAAAGAAGACATCCACCCATGCACTTGCACCCACGTGCCCGCTCACACACGTGCACAAACAGCATGTGCACACACAGGATCTTGTCAGCATTTGCCAAGCTACCTAACCTGCTTTGCTTTCCTCTTGTGTTTTTTATGTAATCCAGCTAAGGCAGACTTCTCTGAGCTGGAAAGGAAGTATCAATAACAAGGGTTTCTGTCTCACTGCAGCACCTGACTGCTTTGTATGAATTGCCTGTGCTGCTGGGTAGCCACTTCTACTTCACAAGCACATTCTTCTGGCATTATTTCCATTGTTATGAAATTTTACCATCCTTCATCACTATCTGAAATGAACTGATGTTAGTTTTGGCAGAAAAAAAAACCCCGGTTCAAGTAAATATATTTGAGCCTTCAAAAACACTTGATGAATTATCAAAATTTAAAAAAACAAACAAACAAACAAAAAAACCAAACCAAAAAAACCCCAAACGAACTCAAAATATTTGCCAAGAAATGTTCAGATTAGATATTAAAAAAAAAATTAAAAAATCACTGAAAGAGTGGTTAGGCATTAGAATAAGTTGCCCAGGAACATGATGATGTCTCTGACTATGGAAGTGTTCAAGAGGTGCCTGGATGTGGCACTTGCAAGTATAGTTTAGGGATGATTATGGTGGTGTTGGGTTGATGGTTGCATTAGATGATTTGAAGGTCTCTTCCAACCTTGATGATTCTGTGATTCTGTGATATATAAGAAAGAGTTTTATAGTTTAGTCTGTAATCATCGAGACACACATTCTATAAATCACTGAAACTGTAATGGGAAGGTGGCAAGGGCAGTGCCAGCTGGCACTGGGATGCTGTTTATCACGATTTTCTTATAAGCCTATGGTTATTTTTGAGCTGTGTGATTTATTCTGAAAGAATCCTTTAATCAGGTTATTTCTCTGAGTTCCCTGAGGTGATCTACTATAAAGGAGCACTTAGAAACAGGGACCTTATTTTGCTGGAAAGTCTCATTGCTTTCTAACCAAGAATTCTTAGAGGAAAACCCTGAAGATGCATATAAGGGCTCTGTTTCTGGTTATCAGTGGCATTAGCAAACGCAAGGTCAGAAATAAGGTATTTGGACTGAGTTTGATAGTTGATTCTGTGAAATCTTATTTCCCAAAACAAATATGCACAGTAATTTCCTTCAGCAGAAGAGTTGCATCCTCTCAGCCCCATCTCCTTTATTTCCCCAGATGTTCTACCTGTGCTTGTGTGGTCTCAGCAATGCATACTACATCCTTCATTACTTTGATTCTCTCTAAACCATGAAAACTGATTTTAGTTTGATAAGTTTTGAAAAACTTATTTTGGTTTAACTTTGGTTCAGGAATTTAGCACTCCTGAAATGCAGCAGAGTACAAAACTGCTGCTATCTGAGAGTGCTCCATTCAGAGTCTGCAGCAGACCAGCCGTGCTAGAATGCAAATGCTCATTCTCATTGCAACTCATTAGAGCTGGAAGCAAGCTGATGATCACACTTTCCCTTACCTTCCTTTTGTCACTCAGTGTGTGCTTTGCTATCAGCAGAGCAGCTGTTTTGACTGAAGGAGGGATGGAGTCAAGATTACCAACATTCTGAAGAGGATATTGTGGTGGACTTCCTGGATCTAATGGTATTTGATGTTAATGCCCACTTATGAAGCCTTCACTTTCTTTTTGGCTGTGTTTGAGCAGTTCTCACTGATTTCAAGTGAATGGATAATCACATCTAAATAGCAGTGTTAAGTCCAGGACAGAGTGCATACCATTCCAAAACAGAGTCATATGTCTACAATTAGTTTTGTTAGGGTGATGGAGAACTGTATAAATTTTTAGAAGTAGCTGAATTTATGCTAGCAAAAAAACAAAGATAGTTTTCATGTCATCACATTGTATCAACCATCACAGTATTTACTACCTTCTGATAAAATACAGCCCATTCAGCATTTTTCATTTCATTAGTAATTTGCTATTTTATTGCCAAATTTTACACTGATAAAACGAGTGTCGGCCAGAGATACACATTACATTTTGGGTAAACCAAACTGTAATAGGGAAATACTTTTTTGTAGCTGTACTTACACATCTGGGTCTGTAGACTCTGGTCTTTGAAAGAATTCAGTAGAATAAATATAGATGACTGGTTTCTGCTTAGAGCTAGTGAGTTGAGTGTCCAGTGCAACCGGATAATGCCAGTAGTAACACTTAAAAATCATTTCAAGTTCTTTGTGACAGAATGTGTTTGGGTTTGGATGGGAGTATAAATGGAAAAAAAAGAGGAAAACAAAGAAAGCAGCAATGTAGATATCTTTTGTTCACTTTTCATCACCTATACATTGTACACTATAAGCATTTTTGCCTCTTCTCCACAACAAACTGTATTTTGAATATACAGTCAGTCACAACCCACTCATCTGCTGTTGATATTTCTCAGATCTGATTTCATTGCTTCGTTGTATGTGAGTTATTTCATGACTGTTAGTTTTTGCAAATGGAGATAAGATTACAGTGAAAAGTGCAGTTTGCAGGAATGGCAGATTTTCCTTATAAATTTTAAAAATACTGTGAAGATTTTGTTAGACAAAAAGAGATTACTCTAATTTTTAATGTGGCAAAAGAAGACTATTTCTCTTGGAAGAATTGACATTAAATATTTAAACAACACTCTCTTATTAAAGTTTAAAGAGAAATATTTATATATTATACAGGTAAAAGGAGATTTTTATGTAAATTGAGGAAAAATCAGATTTTTAGCAGATTTTCACTTGTTCAGTATTTCCCATTACAAACCAGAATGAAATGAGTGAAATTCAGAATTCTTCTGATGGAAAATTACATTAAAAATCTTGTTATATTAGGCTATTTCTTTTAGATTTTCTTATTTCGGTTTCTGTGCTTTTGTATAAAGGCTGCTAAAAACAAAATGAGAACCTAGAAAGATTTCTGAAAAGGAGCATTCATTTTATTTTCTTTGTTTAAGGATTGGATTCTTATCTTTGCATGAAGCATTTTGCTTATGATAAATTTGCCAAATAGAAAAAAGAAATCCTTAGAAGAATTCTTGTGAGCTTGAGATACTAGAAAAATATGTTAGGAATTAAGCCTATGAAGGACTAAGTTTGAAAAGAATGCCAACCTCCAGCTCTACCTGACATAGTAGGTCAGTAGCAACTGACCAGAGAACAACAGCAATTTTTTTTATTTTTTATTTTTTTGTAAATTTTTGGGCCTCAAATATATATGATCAAAGAAAATTACAGTTTCTATACAGTGAATAGCAATTGCAATGGAAAACTCTAAACAAAAGTGGTTTGGTGCTTTTATCTCTTATCTGGAAGTTGGAGGTCTTCCAGCTCTGCTGTTCAGCATTTGACATATTAAATATGACAGAATGATTGAATAAACCTATTGCAAGATCTCTTAATAGCTTAAAAAACTTACACTTTAAAACCTCTGAATGTTTTCTGCAAAAAGAAAGTAAGTTTCTGTGTGTTTTATTGTGAAAGAAAAATTTTGCCAAATGCCTCCTCTTTTTCTCATGCAGTGACTTAATCTGTGGCTTTTGATCTGTGCTATGGGTTGCCCTCAACCTTTTCCTTGCTTCAAATTTTTAAAACAAGAATGGATTTATTTGTGTGGTGATGCCTGCTGTGTGGGAAGTATTTACTGATAGAAATCTGAAATAGCAAACTTTAAATCCTGTTGGAGCAAGAATGTAGCCAATAACATTTACATAAAGAAATAACTTTTTAAAGTACAAGTATCATTTTTAGTACAGACTATCACTTAAATATGTAAATTGTGCTAAAAGTTAGTCTTAGATGGACATATTTTGGAAGTCAAATTGGAAATGTTCCATAAGCCTCCTTAGCTGAAACCTGCAAAGTGAGGCATTTCTCTGTTGAGTGTTGTCTACATGTATATTCACATTCTGATGTGGCTTTATATTGCAGGTGCTTAAGTCAGACTTGTTTTGCCTTACATATGTCTGGAAGGTGGTGTTCTTCCTCCACATGCCCGTGTCCCTTACATCATCTCAGCTACTCAGCTGAATCAGAACACTTGGACAGTGAAATGAAAAATTTTTGCCAAAATAAATAAATCTTTCTATACTTTTTTCCCCAAACAAAGTGCTTTTTATGTTATTTCATTCATAGGTTTGGGGTGGAAGTTCTTCTGTTAATTTTTTCACCTCTGTAAAACAAAATGAGGTTGCACTCAACTCTGACATCACAGTACCTTGCGTGTTCTTTTTCCATGGTGGTACCTTGAAATTTCCATTCATGTTAATTAATATTTTACCTCTATGTTTCTGTCATGACCTTGCAGTTTCTGGTGGTAGTTTCATCCTTCATCATCATCACCTTTTAGCAAACATGTTTTTGCCATAGATGCCTATGTTTAGGTTTGGAACAGATACTGAAGTTGCTGTTTTTTTAATTTCTGGGCACAGAGTGTGATTTGTACAGGCATAAGTATTACTTGGCTAGACACTGTCTTCTTTTTGAATCCAGATAGTCAAGAGGTTTTCAAACAGTCAAGCCTTTGGCACTCATGCTGACTACTAATCCATTTCTGTTGTCAGTTCTGGAGGGACTGATGACCTCAGCTCTGAGGGTGTCAGGTCTTCTAAACTGACATTTAAAATACTCTTGCACCTTCACTCTCTTTATGTTTTCCAGGTAGATAAGACCTGGATCTTTGACCACAGGTGCACTGCAGGAGTTGCTTGGACAGGGAGATGAAGAAGAATGCAGCAGAACCACAGCCATTGGAAGTAAGTACTCCTTTGCCTTCAAAACTCATACATATGTATTAACACTGTGGGTGATCCCATGCACTTCTTATACTGGTTAATTACCTAAAGGTAAAACTCCTGTTACAGCTTCTTCTGAAAGACAGTGTGGGGGGACTGGAGTCAAAGCAGTCATTATCGTGTAGATCCAGAAACTATATTCCTACACAGTAACAATGCCAGAGAGGAGATGAGAAAGGGTGGTATGATTCTGTTCTGAGTAAAGGGAGAAAATAACTCACAGAAGTCTTTGTTGAACTCTAGCAGTGTGGAAATTGTTCAGATGTTTAAACTAGTTCTAATTTGTAGTAAGAGCAGCAGCAAGGATGGGAATGAAGTGGTATGAGCTGAAGCTGTTGCTCGACTAAGAATGTTTCATGTAATACTCCAAGGCTCGGTGTGTAACACTGACAAGTGCAATTTATAATTGTATTCTTTGGTTTCCTTCACTTTTGCGAGTTTCCAGTCTTGAAATCAAGAACTTAATCTTTTGATTTCTTGATTAAACTTTAGTTTGTGCTTCTAAGCTTGTCTGGTGACAAGCTTGAGTCTGGATAAAAATTCAAGGAAAACCAAATAAAACTTCTCTGGAGAGTAACTAATCTAGTAAAATTGCTTGTGCAGGCAATAGCCTTCCTCCCTGAAAGAATCTGATGTATGACTTTCACTAGGATATAAGGACTAGTTTGAAAGTGCAATGAGCAAGTATTAGTGGCAGAAAGATCAGGTATAGCTACAAGCACACCTCAGATCATCAATGTGCTACTTTTAAAATTAGAGTCACGTTTTTTAAAAATTCAACCCTAATCAATAATTCCTAAAAACAACCTATTAAATGTCATGGTTTTGGAAAACAGAAACAAACTTGAGACAATGTCTTCTAATTGTTGAATGATTTGTTTTTCTTCATAGCTCACTATTCCTAAAATCATCTGTTGTTTTGAATGCAAAATAACTGAATCATTAATTCTAATTTTTCTTAGGTTCTATGGTCCTTCAAGACAGAATTTAGCATATAGCTGTGAATGCATGACTACTCTGATTAGGATTTCTTCCTATACTCTCATCAAGATGAGGCATTCTGCTAGACTGAGGCCACAAGTGATCTGATTCCCATGACCACCAAATTAAAGGTCAGCTAGAAGAGGAGGGTCCACATTTCTTTCCTTATAGTCTGCTTCAGAAATCTATAAAAATATGCATATTTATTAATGTCTGTTGCACAGGATTTTCTAATCCACCTGGTAACACAGACCTAGTGTTGAACTTTGTTCTCTTTGTTGACACATACGGATTAATTTAAATTCAGCAAGTCATACTGAAAATCCTTAATTTAGTAGTTCTGTCTATGGTCTGATTGGAACAAAAAAAGGGAATAATTGGTGGAAGTTAAAAAGAGCTAGTAAAAACAGTCAACCTTTTCTCTTTTACCTCATTCTCCAAGGAAACAAGTGCTTGGGATCTTTTAAAATTTAGGCTAATGGTCTATCAGAATGGAATGTCTTGATCATGCACAGATGTTCTATTTTCAAGAACTCTTTCCAAGACCCAGTCAACCACTACCAAATTTTTATTTGTGACACTGAATATTGTTTTGAGCACTGTACAGATGAGTTAGTTAAAAAATTACAGATTTCAAGGCTTTTGATGATAGGCATTTGTCAGCAGTCTGTGATACCTGCTTTTTGATACAGCTGCCCTTTGAACTACTTAGCATCATAATTTCCTATTCCTCTAATCCTAATCCTAAAAGCAGCTTAATAACAAATGCATTAGCAGAACACAGTGGATATCTGGGTCCTGATGTTTCAACCTGGGGTTACTTGGTTCTTATGCCTCTCTGCTGTCTCATCATTGAATTTGCTAAAATCTTGAAGCAGGACCACTCCACTATCTTCCTGTCACATTTGCCTTTATGTAAACTACAAAAGACTCCGTACTCTAAACTCACTTGTGACATTTGTACAAAAGCAAACACAGTTGAAGACTCAGGAAGTAGGGACCATCAGACTCACCTGATAAAGGAAGCTTGAAAAGATCAGTCCCAACCCATTTTTCTTGAAAAAGGAGTGTCCTTTCTCCAAGTCCTAACAAAGTCAGCAGCTGGCAGTGACTTTGTGGGTTGAAATAAACACTGAAGCGTTCTCTGCATTCTTAGGAATAGTTCTCTCATCTGTTTCCTCCAGAGCTCAGCTTTGAATCGGCACCATGCTGTAGGCAAGTAGCTTGGTCCTCTCAGGAATATCCCAACCTATACTCATGGTGCTCACTGCTTCTCTTGCTGCTTTTTCCACTCTGCATTTAACAAGTTTTGCAGAGCTGAGCTTGCCCTTGAGGAAACAAGAAATTCCCCCCTTCCTTCTCCTTTCTACAAGTTTCAATTTGACTTAGAATTCAGCAGCCAGAGTGAGGTAAACATACAGCCTTCTTGGTTGCTACCAATGCAACCTCTATAAGATAACAGTAAGTATACCCTGGATTTGTGCAATAACCTGGAAGCAATCTATCATTTGTAACCACAAAACCATTGGAGAAAAGTGTGCCAAAATTAGACACTTTTTAGTAACAATTTGGATTTAATAAGACTTTATTGCACTGTACAGAAATTGTGTTTTGTCCACTATTATTTCAACTGTTCTGAAAAATACTGGCTTGTGCCTTTCAGCATATAGGACGTCTGTTCTCATATCTAGATATTTTCTTCTCAGGTTTCACATGGACAGAGTTTACTTTTAAATAAAAGCCCTTCCTTTTAGATTTTCTACAGCACTAGTGGTCCTCAACAAAGTGCTATGAGTCTTATGAGCTTATTTTTATATTGGTTTGGCTAAACCTGTTTTCTGATGTGGACAACTCCTTGAGCACAAAGCAAGTAATTTACATCTGAACAATTTCTAATTATTTGAAATCACTTGGGGATTGTAACGCCTAAGGAATTCCTACTCCTGCTACTGGACAAATAACATACTAGGGAAAATGTTCTTCCAGTGTTTGTCTGTGGTACTCTCTGCTAGTCTGTAAGTTCTTTGACTCAGATTCTGTCACTTTGAATGCGCTTCTACAGTATCTGGCTCCTGCTTTCATTAGGGTATTTAAATACCGAGGCAATAAAATAAAAATTAATATAGTTTTAAGTGTCTTATTCTGTAAATGCAGAATTTGATAGAAGGACTATGATTTCTTTGGTTTGCAAATCTGGACTTTAGGGAGAAGAAAGTAATGTCTGTTTTTCCCAAATAACCTGGGAAGCAAGAGAGTGTGGTCATACACTGTTATTAATTTCCACTTTAGTGGCCAGTTGTGAGAAAATTTATGTTTCCTGTAGATAGACAGAATCTTATGTATCTCTACAAAGAAGTGAATAAATTGAACCGCTCACATTCATTTCTACAGTGGATATATTAATACGACTGTTAGTACATTCTAATACAAAATAAATACTCACAAAAGTTCTTAAAACATCAGTTTTATATCCCCACTATGCCAGTAATTTTTGTAACTAAGTGCAAAACTAATTTCTCCAAATTAAGTTCTCCTCAGTGAGTATTTTAATGAAGGTCTCAGTTTAACTACAAAACTCATAAGACAACATTGGTGGTAAAAGTGAGCTCTTTCCCAATATATAAACATGTTTCCCAATATACAAGCACGTCTATATGTTTACATTTGAAGTGCCAAACTAATAAGAAAAATCGTTTTCAATGTCATTCTCTTATTATTTGTGTTGAAATTATTAATTGAAATATAAGTTATTAGTATGCTATGGGGGTTGCATTTATTAGAAAATCAGTGAATATAACCTACAAAACTCTACATCTCCTTTCAACTAAAAGTGAGAAGTATAGGGTTCTCAACACACTGTCAAAATAGAAACCTGAAATGAAAAAAGATACATAAAACTGAACCAGAGTGAGGACAAACGCTTTGGAAGAAAAAAGGTTTCATCTTGAAAAACCCCAGTCATTGAATGCACCTGCACATTAAAGATATGCCAGAAAACTAGTCAACACTGGGTTGCAACTCTTCTGTCCCAGCCAGCCCTACCTCCGTTTACTTGCTGGGTGAGGAAGGAGACATTCTCATGGCTCAGGATCCTCAGTGAACAGATGGCTTCTGCCTGTCAGCTGTTGGCTGGCCACAGGAATGAATCTGGTGCACTGTAAAACCTTTAGGCAGTATTTTGTATGGGCCTGGCTTAGATTAAGTCAGTTCTTATCTTCAGGATCTTTTGACTCCTTCAATACTACTGATTACCCAACTAGTGTGAAAGCAAGAATAAATAACTATAATTTTTTTAAAAAATTCCCTTAAAGTTCTCTCAAATATTTCTCCACTTAGTCTCCCATATATATTTTTCATGAAGAAAAAACACTCTCTCAGACATATCCAATACATATTACAGGAGAAATCCATACACTTGCAGCACTGAAACCAGCAAGTCCTTGTTATATAAATGTACTTACACTGCTCTCCAAAATCAGTTCCTGGTCTCCTTAGCAACACAGGCTGCAAAGAGCTCGCCAGCCTGGTGTTCTGCTGCATGTACAGGCTCCCAAGTCAACTGGAAGAGTTTTGGTTTAGGATTCAGAACTTCTCTTAGACCAGTTCATGCTTCTTGTGAGGGAGATTTTTGTTTTGCATATAGTCTCATAAAAGCCATAATTCATTGAAACAAACATAAGCAATGAACCAACAGGAGCTTCTGAGGAAAGAAAATTTTCATGGTAGAACACTGAGCAATTTATTCCCTCTCCCTGCCCCCCCATGCCATGCCTCACAGCCATAGAATGAAATATTTTAATACTGAAACTCAATTCTTTAGCATAATTCCTTTTAATAATTTATTCACATTACAATACAAGCCTAATACAATGTCTTTCTAAAAGCTTCTAGAAACCACTGCATTTTTCTTGTATTGTAAGGCAGAAATGTGAGAAATCTTGTTGATTCCTATACCTGTCGGTGTCACCTGTTGGAGGTGCTATTACAAGACTAGCACTTAACACTATTGTGCCATGCTTTAGCCATTGAAAATTTAAATTAGTTATGGAAATTAAAATCTCCTTTGAAATCATTCCTCCCCCCATTCCTTCTAGTTAACCTGAGGTTTTGTTTGGCTTTTTGGTCTTGTTGTTAAACTTCATTTTCATGCTAGCTCTGTACACACACAAGGTAACAGCAATTTTGTTTAGCATTAAGATGGAGATTGTTTCATTTCAGCAGTGGTCGGTGTGCTCCACAGCATTCCATGATGCCAACAAATCAATGAGGAAATCACAAATTAAGGCAACATCACATACATTTACTTTCAAATGTTATGTTACTCAAAGCATTCACAGGCTTCTCGATTCACTTACCCTGTGCTGAGAACCAAGAGAGAAAACCTAAGAGACCGTCAGTCTTGTAAGTCAAGAGATTTTGAGCTGCGAGCCCCAGGATTCTGTCTTTGCCTCCAAAATAGACTACTGGGAAAAATTATACAGCCATGAGGTCACTCTGTACTTCTGCAGAATTTCCTTTTTCCTATGTATTTAAATATACCTCTCTATTAAAGTGAGGCCCACTACATGAAGATGGGCAAGGATTCAACTGTAGGGAAAGAAAAGTATGTTCTTGTACCAGGAGATTTTCCTGCCTCAACAACTGGGGAACAGCTTTGTTGATCATTTGCTGGAAAGCTCTGGGACCTGGAAGAACGGGTAAGAATCTGTCAAACAGACGTGCCCAGATCACGAATTTCCCTCAGCAATGGAAGTCAGGATGGTTTTTGTTTTGCTTCAGGGATTAAAATTATAGGCAAAAAACTTAAAGGTCTGTGACTGAAGGCTTCAAGTGGAGAAGTTACACTGCCCGTCTGTGCTGGTGACGCCAGGTTACACTTCTCCCTGCCCGAGGTCTGCGAGCATGTTGTGTTTGTACTCTCTGTGCTCTGACTTCTCAGCAGCAAAACACGACTGGGTTTATCACTACTTTATTAGCATTTCTGCTCCAGAGCAGTGTGAAACCACTGGCCCCAGAAAAAAAAAAAATCCGTTTAATTAGATTTTCCCACCACATCCAATTGGATCCAAGGGACTTGCTGAACATCGTGCTGCCTCCAGGTAATACAAGAGAAAGACTTCTCCAGTCTGTAACAAACTCCTACCTGGAGGGGTTTGCTCATGTTACTGTAATGCTCTGTAAAATGAAATTTAGTCTGACAAAAAGCAGCTGCAAGACAACAACAATACTGGTTTCTGATGAAAACTTGAATGACTGGATTGTATTGCTGGGTATTATTTTAAGCAAAAGTATTTCTTGGGTCTAGCTTGTGACTAACTTTTGTTGTCATATAGCAAAACCATAGCTGAAATAAAAGCAAATCATCTTACAAATAGATTTCATAACTGTGTCGCTTACAGGATATGTTAGTACTTTAAGCCTAGAAGTGCACATACTATTATCTATTGTTAATCTGTAAATAAATCATAATTAGTGAGAGTATCTCAAATTGAAACAAGTAAGATCTTTGATTCTCCTTTTTCCCTCTGTTCATCAGAATGAATTCAGAATAGGAGAAGTGGTTTCCAGATCTGCCATTGCAAACTAAATGAAAAACAGAAATAAGAAATATAAGAAGACCTTCTGTATACCATTTATTTACCAGTCTCTTTTACCAGCCTTTTGACCTGAAAGTAGTTTCCAGTGAGAAGGTGTACCAGTGAAAATCATGGAGAATTTTGAAATGCAGCAAGATAAATATTGAATTAACATTGTCCTATTGATTATTTTTTGCCAATGATAATGCATTAGAGAGACTTGCTCATTTTCATTTAATGCTTTATGTTGGTATGAATGATTGTAACTCATTCTTCATTCACTTCAGGCAGAGAGGTGGTTATGGAGTGAGAGAAGTCCTGATTTAATTGTCCTTTGCCTGTGCAAAATACTAGTTATGAATAGTTATTTGATTCAGTAGTAAGTGGTAGCTAAATGTATTATTCTGCAAAATAATTTCTTAATTACGGGATTAATCAGAGTATTCAAACAATTCAAATTGACTTTCTGTGTTTAGCCTGTTTATTAATTAATTTAATTTGTACCTTATGTTTATGGGCTGGTTTCAATAATAAAAAGCAGAAAAGGGCCTGACATTATTTGGGGGGTTAATACAGACAATAGTTTCAGACAGATCCTTACCTATGGCTAACTACACTGAAAACAAACTACCTGAATTTGAGAGCACCCCTAAACCATGTAGAAAAATAATTAGGTTTGCCTCCATAAAACTAAAATCTGCACTGCAAATGCACACGCACATGGGATTAGAGACACATTTCCCTGTGACAATTTACCTCTGGCATTTCCTAACTTTTGGGCACTTAATAGCGCAGTCTTCATGTTTTCTTAACTTGTTTGTGTTTTGGTTTGTTTTTGTTTTTGTTTTTTTTTTTACTTTTTTGAATGGAATGTTTATTTGTGCTGGAGACAGATCAGGATCAAGCATCTGACTATGGATGTACCAGACAACTGCTTGCAGGCTTCACCCGGAGAGAAGTACCCAGTTTTTGGGTCCGGAAGTGCCAACCTCTACTCAACCACACTGTTTACATTTTCATAAATAGGCTATAGGGTATATTCCTTCCAGTAGAGGGCAGTGGAATGGTAGGTATATAAGACAATATTTTAATGTAATTTAGGAGAGAAAATTCTAATATTCATTTAAAAAATTGAAACTAAATAGACGATAAGCAAGAGAGATCATTTGCATTCCCCTTCAGGCATAATGTGATTTTGCTTTGGCTTTATACCAAGAAATACAGAGGAGACCTTTTGATTAACAATGGTATGCCACTATGAAAAATACTATAATGTTTAAGAATTAATAAAACATGAATTTTTTAACTGGAAAAAGAAATGTATTCTGAATGCCTTAATTACTGAAAGTCTCATTTTCTGTGTGGTCCCATTTAAAGTACATGTTTTTCACAAATATTTTTTCTCTGAGGAAAAAGTTAGATTAGTATTTTCTGTCAAAAGGATAAAATCCATTAAGATATTCACAGCAGTACTGGTTGCAATTAAAAACTATGCAGACACATAAAGGACACATAATAGTCTTTAACTATTTACTATTTGTGAGATAAGAGGTTCTTTTCAGATTTCTGACCTCTGCAAAGCTGAAAATGCTCCCAAAATGTCAAGACTGTGACAGGTTGGAAATCACATGGTTCGAGACTGCAATTGCATGGTTATGAATAAGTATGACTCAAAGCCTTTATTGATAGCTACAAATAACCTTTTCTTCCCTGCATTTTCATGTAGAATATCCTCTCTGAGGGTTTGATGCTTGACATCTGAACCTTAGCAGCTTCGGTGGTATATTGCAAATGCTAAACGAACACGCTTCTTACTATCATGCAGGCTGAACTCCTGTTCTCTCAGCTTCTTCTAGAAATTTGTTACATGAAACTGCTCCTTCTTATGGTTACCTTCATTCAAAGCAAAAGAACAGCAGTATTTCACAGGAATGCTTGAAAAGAAAATAAATGTAGTAGCTGACTGAATTCTCATTTTCTGGTCTCTCTTCTGGACTGCTGGTTCCTGAACAAATGCCCATTTTTTCTCTAAATCCAGAGTCTGCTTTTCTTAAACACTTTTTATTGACTAAATTTAATCCTGGCAGTTTGTACAGCAAAACGTTGTAGATAGAACAGTCATCCAGAAAAAAAACAAACAAAAACAAAAACAAAACAAAAAACAAAACAAACAAAAAAAAAACAAACAAAACAAAAAAAAAAAACAAAACAAAACAACAACAACAAAAAAAAAAACAGAAAAACCAAAAAAAACACTGAACAAGGAAGAAGGGCAGCAAAAAATGAGAACTTTTGATCTGAAGTAAAGAGATGCATTGGAATGATATTGAAATCCCAGGTTTTTTCCTTAAGTCAGCATCTTGCAGAATAACTGTGTTCCATATCCTAATCCACTGAATCATGGTGAGACACAGTGTTGGTTTATCCTCAAAATCAAATAACTCCAAAGACTAAATGCTAAATATTCTAAAGACTGCCTTTTAAATATGCTATGATATGATTTCATACTATAATTTCTTCTAGAATTAACCTACACGATACTGTTTTTCATGGGTTTACATGGTTTTCCTTCCCACTTTTTTAAAAATGTGTGAATGCATTTTACATTTTCATAGTATTTTCTAATCTTCTTCTATTTCATTTGCATTTGTGTGGAAGAGTTGTTTAACTATTAATAATCAGGATCAGGAGAAAGGTAGAAAGTGAGTTCTAGATGAGAATGCAAAAATCCAACTGTGTGTAAGTTTGGTTCTGAGCTAAACTTGTGAAATGTACTTCAGGTTTGAGATATTACCTGTAAGCAAAGAATCAAATTTCCAATTCCAGCTATTTACTTTATATAAACATCCTGCCTGCAAATTAACCACAAAAATGTTGGATGAAATCGGGTCCTTCAACTAAATCTACAGCAAATCTACAGCCAAAAGAAGTGTGTTGTTCTTTACTGGTACGTCTCAAAACTCTTGGTGAGCTTCCAGCCTGTTTTGTTTTGATTACCTTATAATTTCAGCTATCCATAAACATCACGCTTTGATGTATATCAGTCTTTCTATTAAGGTAGCTCTGGAGCAATAGATTGAGCCTCCTATTAAATAAATAAATATCCTCTTTACTTCCCAGAATTATAAATAACATGAGGAATGTCAGGGCAACCTTGGGGTTAAGCCAAGTCTTACCACAGCTGCTATGACCTTGCATATCAGCATCTTAGCCTTTATTAGTGTTTGATTTGTGTACAACATGGAATTTCTTGGGTTGTTCATTAATTTTATTTTATTTCTTTTTTGCTACACATTAGGAGAATCTTAAAAATATGAAATATTTACATGCCACATAAGATTTCCTGGAAGATTTGCTTGACTCTGGCTCTTCATTATTCATAATAACAAAAGTGTCACCAATTTACCCTGGTCCAAGGTAACCACTGCAGCCATATTGTAAGCTCCTGTGAACTGAAGCCTCTGTCCTTGCTATAAAAGTTTATCTCCTGTGACCTACTACACAGAACACAGAGCCAGAAAAGAAGTTTTGCTTATAGGCAGAGCTGTGAATAATGGAAGTTTTGTAGGAACTAACTCTCTTCCTACTGCAATTCTGTACTTCAATTAAGTGTTCTTTAATGAATGGCTAATTTTAAACTTGCAATTAGTCAGAGTGAGAATAATAGACCTACCTGTGCTTAATTTCCTCAATGTGTCAAAGCTGTACTGACTTCAACAGAAGTATAATCAAGTTTCTACAGTTCAGTAGTTACTGGATAAAAGCTTAGTCTTCAGTGAAAGACTGAATTCAACTTTCTTTTAATGCACCCTAAGTTTTCTGAATACCTCTTATTCGGTATGTATTCACTTACATTGCCACTAAACTTTCCTAAAAATTGGGCCAGCATCACCAAGATGCTTCTCCCAGTATCTCTACTGGGCTCAATTATTCCAAGCAGTAGAAAAAACACTGTTGTATGTTACAAATCTTGAAGTTTTTCTGATCAAATGCAAAATATTTTGAGGCAAGTATAGCAGTAGTACTTAGGAAAACCACAGCTAAGAATTATATAACATTATTCTGCCTTTGATTTTTAACATTGTTGATGCCATTTCCATCACTTCTATACTATAGTAGTTCGGTTTTTTACCTGCTGTGTCCACTTTATGATTACAATATAGGTACTTTTGCTGGGAATAAATATCCAGCTGTTACTAAATGACCAGAAATACTGCCCAATCATCAAATTCTTGTGTGTCAACAGCAATATGAATTAGAGGTGACATCCAGAGAAGTTCAAGAAGCTGTTCAAGAAAATGCTTTGGTACCCATGTAAAAACTGTCTTGTCAAGAGAATCTGTTTTTCTCCAGTAATTTTAGGTAGCAATACCTCTTTCACATGCATTCAATCTAGACCTCTGCTTGTACCATACTTGCCAAAACTCACAAACTGAGTCTCAAGTTCAGATTTCCATATTCTAATAAAGGCACTTAACTAACCTATGCATGCCAAGGTTTCTATGGACACATAGAAACCTGTTTTTTAATAAACTTCTCTCTTATAACTGCTGAAGAACTCATTAAAGAATGAGAAATCATAATTCAACTTGATTGATGTGCCCATAACATAATAGATCCTAAAGCAGGATCTACAGAACCTGCTTACACCTGTTTAAGGGTATATTAGCCTCTGAAAATTTAGCTGTGCAATGATTCTGCTCTTTTTTCATGGGAGCACAACGATGCTATTTACCAAAGAATTTCCTGACACTGTGTGCATACACTAAAGAATCTGCTTATGTTTTGAATTATAGATATGTGGCTTAGTTTTACCTTTGTCTTTACTGATTGTCATAGGTCCAATTAATGGAAGGGAGAGTGCTGCTTATATTCTTTTCAATATATTAAACTTTCATTTTAGCTCAGAGGGGAAAAAGAGGATGTTCTGCTAACTTCTAATTTTATGCAAATCTGCTGAAGTTAGAACTGTAGGAGACTTCATTACAGTGCACACTTTTCCAGTAGTTTCACAGCATTTTCTTTTCTCAGGCTCTGCTGGAAGGTGTATTTGTGTAGAATCCACTCTGCTACATATGGAATTACCAAAATGCAAAAGGCATATTTCCTTCAGTGAGGGAAGTTTTCCTTCAGTTTTCTTTCTGTCACTCCCTTCCCCATCTCTCATTTCTTCAACACACAGGTTCAGGGAGTAGCTTGAAATGTTTGTGTGTTCTAGATACAACATTTACTGAGAAATATGTTTTCAACTGAGTGAAAGGGAAAAGGTGGAAAACTTTGAAAATTACCAAGTGTAAGAACATATCAGATGGTATTCATATCCGTATGGGCAAGTAACCAAAACAAAACATATTTTCTGTGAATATTTATACTAGTAAAACTTAAATGCACAAATGTTTGCCTAAAGACATGCTTAAAAAATGCATCACTATGAATGATGTCAATGTACTTAGCATTTCAGGCTGTTCTTTTAGGTTGTTCCCCAAAGAGTATGTAACTCTCTCTTAGTTTGCACTTGGCTCCCAGCAATAGCACTTCTCAGGGAATATGCCAAGATAGACATTAGGCTGAGTGGCAAATAGTTTTACAGGTTGTGCTAGGGTCTTGGTTTTATTCAAACCCAGATGCCTGAGTTTTCCTCCTGTAGAAACCAATCTTCCTAAAGACACTTGTTGAAGATTCTCTGTGACCAGGATACAACTGGGGCATACACCAAGATCTGACCTCCTCAGCTGTGCAGTACAGGCTACACTCACTAAACACAGGTTTCCAAATTTACCTCAGCATATTTGGCTTCCCAAAGCTGTACAAGGCTCTTCCAGTCCCCAGCAAGGTGTACATGAATGGAGCAGGTGCCCTGCTTTGCATTGTACGTGGTTGCTCAGGTACAAATGAAGAAACAGTGAGATTTGTTCAGATCAGAAATACAGCATTTTATGCCAGTATTGCACATATTTGTCCAACATCGTCATGCCAGGCATCTGTATATTCCTTTAATCTAACAATTTTTCCAATACATGTTTCTATTTTGCCACCCAGCTCAGCAGAAAGACACTATTTGACCATAGAATAGCCCATGCAAAGACAAAAATGACAGAGTGAAAAAAGGAAAGCTGGCCAGCAAAGTGTTACTTTGCCACATGCCCTTTCCCTGAGAAGATGTGAAGCATTTCAACTATTGTTTACCGTGCAGAAAGCACAAGCAAGGTTGCAGAGGTTTCAGTGCCAGCCCATTGACAATGCAACAAAACATGTGGAACAGTAGGTGTCAAGCCCCAGAAGTGCAATCAATCATGTGTGCTGTTGTTATATGCTCTGGAGAGGTGATGAGGTTCATTCTTCTTCAGCTGGACACTTTCAACAGTACAGCTAATTCACTACAAGCAGAGCAGCTGGACACAAAGCAGCATCATTAGTGCAGCATTGTGGCCTACTAGAGTCATTGTACAGCAAACTAGTTATTTGCCCACCTACTTTTCCTGCATATTAAATGTGGGATAATGAGTAATTACTTGTGGTCTGTTTGGAAAAAAAATGAGTTGTTTGTTCAGCACTTTGAAATCATAAATCAATATATCCTGCAAAAAAGTGAAGTGCCACATACAGCCTCATTTGACAGAGAGCAGCACTGGGCAGGGGAAAAGGTGCTTCTCCCTGGCCCTTATGTGCTGCCCTCTGCAGAATGTGGTGATGGGGGTGATTCCTTGTCTTTAAGAACAAACACACTATTAAAGGGAGCTTATTCACCACCTTCTCTGGACAAAGGGAGCAAAAACTAAATGAGGCAAGAGGAAGATAGACATCATGATTGCCTGGATCACTTTAACTTCCGTGGAGATGACTATTTAGTTAGTGATCAGGTGACACAAGTATTTTCTTTGGCACTCCAAGATCCTCTACAGGCACGTCAAGCTTATGGTTTCAGACAAGGCTTTAAAAAGAAGATAAATATCTTTATGAAGCTCTTTCTTAGGGTTTCTTCCAATGCTGGCTTTTGAAAACAAGGCTGAGGACTCCTAGTGAAATTCATTACTTATATTAATGGACCAAATAAGCTGGTATATTCCCTGACATGGCTTACAGAAGTTTTCACAGCTCCCTGACTCAGTGGTTTCCTTGAGCTTTTTCAAAGGTATGGCATTTCTGAGCTCTTTTCAGCAACACACTAGTCCTTGTTTCGACTGGTCTTCTTTTCCTCCACTCCAGGGATCTTTCCAGGGTTGCTCTGGAAAAAGGGAAGATTTACTACTTGTAGGACTGCAGCTGCTTTCAAAAGGCTGCAAAGAAAATTGCTGAACTAGGTCCCCTGCATTTACTGTTCTCCAGGACTGTTCATCTGTTCATACCACTGTACAACATTATGTCAAACAACTGATAAATCCTAACGAGTTCGTGCATCAGTGTTTTCTGATACAGTCACAAGAAGCTGCAGTTAGGTTTCCATTTTCAGGATTAACTCTGTCTTTGTGTTTTCTACCTATGCTGTAACCAGAGCACTCCAACTCAAGCAGTTAAACCAATCTTTACAGTGAATCTAGAGCACTTTCTCCTTTGCTTGCAATCATGTAGCTGTGTGGAGAGATCGTAACTGAGGTGGAAATTCACTTACATTCAGTCCACCACACCTTGCCCAAAATACACAGATAACTGTTACGATACTGTAATTATCCATTACAGAGACAGAAAAAGAGTGTGCTTTTTTTCCTTGTAATTAATATTAGGCATTTTACTTCAAAAAATTCCTCACGGGTTCAGTAGACACATTTTTATTTATAATTTATTTTCGCTTTATCTCCTATATGTGTGACCTACACTAAGGCAGAACCAGCAATCCTCACAGCAAAATGGAAGGAATAAAGAGAGACTGGTTATGCAGGAACAGCTGCTTGTTTTCAGCAGCATCAGTTGAGAGTTTTTCACATTCTCCTTCTCCGCCTCTCCCCAAATGTTCAGCCTGCTGTGTGCAAGCTGGGTGTTTACAGTTCAGGACTATGGAGGAGGAGGAAATATTTTGCCTATTGTTCAGTGACGTCAATGGCTTCGCTCCCAGTCACTTGAGGGACGCTGGTGCTTAGCAAATGTCAGTACACTGCTGCTACTGCATGTGCCTTACAGTCTGCTTGCAGGAATTTAAGGTCTCTCCTTCAAGATAGATCCCACTGGCAGACAAGGCGGGTGTGAAAGGCAAGGAGCAGTAGCCATGGAAAGCTGCTCCGCTGCTTTCTGCACGCAAAAGTCTTACATACTAGTTGCTTGTTGTGGCATTAATATGGCATATTTATTAGCATTAAATACTGAATTTAGCTGAAAACTCTCTTTAGTTCTGCACAAAGGTATTCCCTCTCACATTCTTTTCCTCTGTATTAAGAGGAATTTTGGAACCTTGCAATATATCAAGGACCTAAAAAAAACCAACTCAGAATACACTGCCAATTTTATAATTAATCAGGATAAATCAAAATCTGGCTACACTCAGTGTTTTTCTGAAGCATTGTCACCATCTATTTTGTTACCAGATATTGAAAACTGAATGGTAGATGTATTTTGTTGAAGATTTCTTAAGCTCAGGGCAGGTTTATTTTTTTTAATGCATGCTTTGTGAAAGTATGCTACAGTCGATGTTGCTAAAGGGGCTGCAATTGGAAAGCCATGCTTCAACCACTTTATTTTCAGTAAAATATATTTTAAATTATTTTTTGTAAACTTTGCTGCCTATATTTGTGATTGAAAAATGTGATATCTGCAACCTCTGTGCATGTGTACAGGAAGATGTGGTTTTAAAAAACACAGAAATTGTTCCTTGGTGTCAGTGTTTTATATTCAGTTTTTGTAGTTGAAATTGAAGAGTTTGGTTTTAAAAAAAATTATTCATAATATGTCTGAACAGAGATGTGATTCTGGATGGGACCAAAAGTTCAGTGTACTAATTATCTTGATATAAGACCCTGAATATGGCTCATATTAATGAAATAAGCACCATGAAAATTTCAAGTATTTTGAGGCTTTAGCAAAGTTTGTAGTATAGTTTAGTGCTATACTCATATGTCAGATAAAGGGAGAACATAGATAGGTACTGCCATTTTGTAGGGCAAAAATGGGAAAGCTACACCAATGAATAGAGAGACTAGCATCGGGGTTATAGTGGGAAATAAAAGGGTGGCACAAACTAGTGCCTGGTAGGTTTTGACTTAGCCATTGATCATCATCCATCACCCACAAGTATATATAGAGTCACAAGAGAGATGCCATAGATAGCCAGGCTTTCTGTGCTGAGAAATAACTTGTAGGTGATTTGAAGTGGTATGTACTTAAATCTATATTTACTTTTTAAGTTGCTCATATATACGAATCATTCACTGATAAACAAGCAAGGGCCATACTTCATAATGCTTCCTTGCTGAAAATAGTAAGAATTTTTCTTGTAGGTGACTGAAGAATGAAAATAAATCTGGTCAATAACATCTACTAAAAAAATGTCAAAAGAATGCAATATTTCAGAAAAGATGCTCAAAGTTAAGGAAAAACATTGAAGTAAAGAGTTTCCATAAGCTGGCTTATTTTGGAGTATGATTGACAGTAAATCTTTAATTATAGGATCACACAATTCCCTTTTTTTTCCTCCTCCTCCAAATTAGTCAACTTTTCCTCCATCCTACCTGGACCTCAGCAGGAGGAACAGCCTAAGAAGGCAGCTATATTCCCTGAACTCAGTCCCACAGTTTGGTCTTAACAACAATTTGCAGAAATTCAGGAAAACCTGTGTTGCTTTGAGTATGCTCAACGCAGGCAGCAGTTTTAGAAAATTAAGCTAATGAGTTCTGTCAAGCCTATTTTAAACACACATTAATTGCAATTTTTCAGATTTTTACAGCTTGCCCAGCTGAAGTCGTCTTTCTTGAGGAATAAAGACAGCAAGAGAATTAAACTACCATCTTAATGTCAATGCATGGATGTCAAAACAATACTGAACAAAACTCAGGTAAGAAGTTTTCCATATGAGAAATAACAGATTATTTAGTTTCACAAGTAATTTTATTACCTAAAAACTCAGCCCAGAGATGTTACTCAAAGGTAGCATTTCATCTCAAATACTTAAAGCTGGAGAAATTAGGACAAAGTAAGAGGTAAAAAACCAGACTATGTACTGTATTACTAAAGTTAGGTCTTGAGGCTGACATACGAGCACAGGTGATGTAGCATAAGGAAGGAGAGTTTATAGTCTCTCTTTGGAGTTTAAATGTAAATCAGGATGGAATGTAAGGAAGGTTTTTTCCCCATCCTCTTAGTTAGAATAATATTTTCAGAATGGTAAATGATAGAAAAACTGTGAAAAAGTGTTTGAACAAGTTTTCTGCTCAGTTTCTGGACATGCAAATATTGCCCAAAGCATCACTTCTGGAAAAAAAAAATAGGCTCTTGAGGTCTTTTATTATCTGGGTATAGATTTTAATTGTACTTTTGTTCAGCCGTAGGTGTCATGTTTTGCTTATATAACAACTTTGTGCTCAAGATAGGGGAAAAGAAGGTGGGAACATGGGGCAGGATAGCAATACTGTTTTCTTTTGTCAAACAACATCTTTTCCATACAACTTACAATTCCAGTTACACATAGCAGATAGTATAAACAGCTTTTCTATACAAATTAAAATATAGAAGCAAATATTTTCTGGGGAAAAAATATATAAACCTGCTTTATTTGTTTGCTTTCAAAATCTAAATCACCACTCTTTGGATTTTTTTCAGACACCAGGTGTTTTGGTGTTTCTTCACTGATGTATACTGTGTTTCTAAAGTAGCAAACATCTGCAGAATATGACCCTGAAGACAACTGCTGGTGTTCTGGTCTGTCAAGCCCCTCAAACCAGAATCTTTCTGCAAGAGAAGGATTATCAAAAACTCAAATATGATTTCTTTTTTTTCTGATTTACTGTGCTGGGTGTGGTCAAGATGATAGAAACCTGGGAAGATTTCCAAGTATTCTAGGAAATCTGTTTCAAATCAGTGTTTAGTGTTGGCTTCAACATCCAGAGAGAACAAAAAGTCTGTTGTAGTTTCACTGCTCTTATTCTGATCAGTCTGTAATCTTTCAAAATGAAAACAACTCTTAAGTCAGATTTGTCACCACCACATCTCTTTCAAAGAGAAAGATACTGAATTCAATGTGTAGATTATTTCTGGTGAAGGATGTTTGATATGTCCTCTGCAAAGTATTGCCAATATATCTGTGAATCCTTCACTAGCTTTAAGGCAATAGGTTCTAGAATTCTGCTATATCTGTTAATTGCAGATTTGGCACCTCACTTAGGAAACCTTTTTTATAGTATTATCACAAAACAAATAACCTTTTTGTAGACCAAAGACTCACCTTTCTTATTTTGTATATAGTCAATTTACCTCATGGACAGAAATGAGAGACTGAAAGGTTTTCCAGATTTCAATCGCAACTGAGTTACTGCTACCACACTCTGCCAGTAATGGTTTCCTGATTTTTCAAGAAGCTTTTAGTAACAGCTCATCATCTAATAAAAGGAACGTGGTATTAAAGATTATAAGGCATAATATCCAGCAGGAAATGTAATATTTAGTCTTCCCTGGAGGCTTTTACATAGGTGCATACGTATCTATAAATATCAAATTATTATAAAATGTACCATATCAACATATAATACTGATATGACATGTATAGTGATAATTATCTTACTCTTACAGTCAGGGACTATAAGCCTCAAGAGACCAAAGCCCAAACTATGCCTTGCACTTAGATATCTTTTCATAATAGTCATGTTCAAAGACATGTCCAAAATTATTTATATAAATAGGAAACAGGTGAATGTTGAAATACTCTTCACTCAGCCCTGGTTTGCTGTCCCTCATTAACCTCTAAACAGACATCTTTTTGCCTTTCACCTTCTAAAGGAGTTTCTAAATGAAGCTTACATTTTCTTTACTTGTCTTATATAGGGTTTTTTTCTAACAGCTCAAAAAGCTGTTTGCCAGATCTCAGTTGCAACAGGGGGAAAATCTGTCATCACCCATAGAAGAACAATGAATTGTGTCTAGCCAGAAAATAAAGTGAGCACTTTCTTCACATAATAAACTAGCTCTTGACAGAGCTAGTTTTTCAAATAGACAATACAGAAAGAAGAATATGTCATGAATTCTGTTGTTACAGCAGTCCCCTGTATACCAGGTATAAGAATTTTTGGAAGCAAAATCTATTGCTAGCCACTCAAAAAAAAAAATAAATTCTTAAGTATTACAACACTTTCTGCCCATTGGGAGTGGATAGAGACAGAAATTGAGAGGTAGTTTTATTTCCTCTCTCTTTCCCTCCCTCCCTCTACCTCCTTAACCACCTTCCCTCCCTTCCCTTCCATTCCCTTCCCTTCCCTTCCCTTCCCTTCCCTTCCCTTCCCT
>JAWWTY010000106.1:58009106-58032421 GCA_035222235.1 Margarornis squamiger | reverse complement strand
TTCATAGGAAACAGACAATCTTTTTTTCTTTTTAATCACAATATTCACAGATAGCTACTTATTGGCTAATTATTAATCCCAACCCGCCCCACTTTCCCCTGAATCTCTAGAGGGCAAATTTGAACTGCAGAAATAAAGTAGCCCTTTATTTACTGCACTAAGGAAGAAAAAATTCCCACTGAGCATAGTGACAATTAATGGCAATCTGCAGTGGGGGATTTAAGACCAGGAGTATAGCCATTGACCTGCAATATGTATGAATGGATTTTGATCAGTCCTTTTCACCCAGCATCCAGTCTGGTTCAAATCAATGTAAATTGATGCTGTGGCCACTCTAGTTGTGTTAGAAGCTATAGGAAGACTATGTATAGAAATACAATTATGTGTAGCATTTCCACAGTCACAGTAAGAGTGGCTGAACAGGAGATGAAGAAGGGTTTACAGAAAGGCTAATAAAAATTTCTATGGAATTGTTGACAGTGACCAGAATAAATATTATCTCAAGAGGAGTTTAACTCCCTAGAGTCTTTTTATTTAAAGAACTAGTCCAAAGCAACACCACAAATCAGAAGGATGTATCCTTTTATTAATTGCTCCACAGGACAAACCTATTACATCATACATGAAACTGTTAGGAATGTAATTATTGTTATTAAATTCCTGAAAGCAAGAGTCCCCTGTTGAAAATTTTTTTTCAAATTTCTTCTCATGTTTCATGTTCTGAACCAAAGAAAGCTTGTCCTTTGAAAATTTGCATTTGATTTCTCTTGACATTGACAAAAGGTAAACTGTGACTGGTAAAAGGTTTGAGGAGCATGTTGTTATTTTGCTAATATTTCCCATTGAGCACAGCATAGATGAGATTGAAAATTGACTATTCAGTCTTAAATTAATCTTATCTTCTTCTCTACTCTAGTACCACCAAACACCATTGTGCTGGCACCCTAATACATCCACAGTGGGTTCTTACTGCAGCTCAGTGCTTCCCAGAGTGAGTATCCACTAGAATGAGTGACAGGCATTTCCTAAATCTGAATGAGAGAATCAACGGAAGAGCAAGATGTACCAAATAAGGCACTTTCTTTACTCTTTATTTCCCGTCTTTCTTGTCATCAAGCTGATTTTTATCTTCTGCTCCTGTCTTAGTCAATCAACAACAGAGTACAACAGAGGTTACTTCTGTCCTCTGCCCTCTCCTCCCCCTCAAAGCATGCCATAAAGGTTGCTAATGATGTGCTGTTGCTAATTGCACTCGGAAAAGCTGTGGCTAGCGGATGGCCTTTAGGACTGTAGTAGTTGTGAGCACTGCAAGAAGATGTCACATTGTTTACAGCCCATGGGATATTTCACCACGATAAAAGTCAAATTGTTAAAAAAGACACATTTTCCTCCTTTCCAAGAATAAATGAGGGCATCTATGGTCAAAAGCAGCAGCCTGCTCATCCTGTTAATTGCAGTTCTTCAGGGAAATGACTGAATTTTTTAAGAGTGACATTCCTGATAACATGTATGAATGTATAATCTTGCCGTTGTCATTTCTTCCAGGTCAACAGAGCCATCTGCCTACAGGGTGTTTCTTGGAACACAGAATCTCAATGCAGAAGAGCCATCTCTGCAAATCCGATTTGTTCAAATAGTATTAAAGGAACCAAGTGGAGCAGATATTGCTTTGCTGAAATTGAACAGGTACCATTTCAGTCCAAGTATTCCACCCCTAACACCTTTATTCTGAAGGCACAAATTAGCTTAGCCTGGAGTTAGGTCTCAGGGGTGGCTGCGGATGCTATGAGAGAGTGTGAGAGTCCCTCCAGGGATTAGTGTAGGTATCTGTTCATGGGTGAACTCTGAGCATCTTTCCTGCTGAATGACCTCACTGGCAGAACCCACCTGAACTTCCTGCATAGTTTAGGGAAGGAAAGGACCAGTTAGGATGGGAGGGATTGTCATGGGTTATTCCCACTCACTACCTGCTAAGAAGCAGCTCCACTGAAGCATGGAGAGTGAAGGCAAACTAAACCACAGTTGTGTCAAGAAGATCCTCTGCTTGGAGGCATTTTCTGCTCAGTTCTGAAGCCTGTGAGCCCCAATGAAAGTTTTGGCCAGGAGGCACCATGTGAAGCAAGAAGGGTCCATTTTCCCTTTCAGTGCTCCAGGCCAGGCCACATGTGTGTTGCATGAGCTGCAGACTCAGCCAACAGCTCAGTATAACCAGATCCTGCTTGTCACACAGTAAAAAATCCTGTGCCTAACTGTAATTGTCTCAGGCTCTCTTTTGTGTCTTGCTTAGATGTCTGATCAGTCTGCTCTGAAATGTGCACAGTTATTTCAATGTTATCTGTTCCCTCTTCCAGTGTTACTGAAACTTCTCTACTTACTCATTGGCTTCTCTCTTGTTTTTACACTCACCACCCATAGATTAAAGCTCACTGTATTCATGTTTGACACAAGAGCAAAGTTCTTTTTAAAAATTCACCATACAGCTCTTCACCATCTTAGAACAATTTCAGCGCAGATTCATTGGTGCTTGATTAACCAAAATCCCACTGACTTCAGGTTAGTAGAGGGAATGTGTGCTCCACCAGTTTTATTCTTACTTGGGCAAGAATGGCTATGTTATTCCATTCCTCTTTCATTGGGTGCTCTGTGCGCATGTGCACTGTATATACATACATGCTATAGCTCTGTAGTCAGTTTTTCATCAGCAGCATCCACAACCAGAACACATTCTGCATGTGAGACACCATAAAGAGCAGATATGGACATGATATTCCTCAGTGTCTGGCTTAGATCAACTTTGCATGTTTTCATTTTCATTTAATTATTTCTTTGCCTTCGTCTTCAGCTTTCTTTGTGAACCTTATCTTTTTCAAATCTTCACTGTTCATAAAACAGATCACCCAAGAAAATATGATATAAGAAGGCTGGTTGCTACTTCTATACCTGCATTTTTGGCAACAGATAAGACTTGGCAGAGAATTGATGCAGGTTTGTGAAGATTTTGACCAAAATCATCCCACGGAAGGGCTGATCAATTGCAGAGGACTACAGGTTTCAGTAGAAGTTTAGATCCAGGTGAATTATGTGTCATGCTCCTGAGAAGAAGTGTGCTGCCTAGGGCTTTATAATTCCATTTAAATGTCATATTGTCCATGATCTGGCATATTTTCTGAGGTCTTGTTCTTTACTTGCCTGTTCATTTACCTACTGAGACATCAGAGGCCTCTCAGAAGGTGCTAGTGCCCACCCTGTATTTGTTGCAATCCCATTCAAAGGCCAGTTCCTTGAGTGCCAACAGGTTTTTCAGGTGATGTCTCATCTTAGGATGGATGTGGAATTTCCTTGGTGCAGAAGAGCAGCACAGGTAGAAACCAAGTTTACTTCTTGGTGTTGGAGTAGCTGCAATGTTTTGTTGCTGTGGTTTAAAATTGTTTGCCTGGCTGTTGTCACACCATCAGGCCAAACAAGAGCCAGAGCTGCTGTGAGGGACATTGTGTGTGTGGAATTCCACCTGAAGTGCTAAATGCGACCTTGAAAATGAAGGTTGTAGGTACTAGAGGAACAGCACTAGGAACTAGACAAACCTGGGAACCAGGAAACCCACCCATGAACCCAAGCTCACCCTTTAATCTTCTCTTGTTTCTAAGTTTTCAGCAATTCTTTCATCAGATACGGACTTTATTGAGCAGTTAATGGACTGGTTTTGGAAGCTGCAGAACAGATTTCCATTCTTCTATAAGAAGAGAAAACAACTCAGGACTCATTTCATGGAAGCATGTGAGAGTAGAAGCTTGATGTCACCATCTTGGACTTCAGAGGGCTGGAGGATAGAGTTCAAAATTATGATGACAATGGCATTGGCACAACTATAGCTTCAGCACAGGGTCTGGTTAGCATCTCCTACCACCCTGGACTGCTTTGTTCATGTTCCATTCATATTTTTGTGTGGGAGAGATCTTTATTTCGATGTGTCAGAGTCAGTTCCCTTTGGTCTTTCCTTGTCTTGAATTTCCTTAGGGCTCATGGCCCTGGGTGTGCCCCGATTAGAAACAGGGGGATTTATTAGTTCCCTTTCATGTGATATTGAAGATCCCACTACCTATCAAATCACTTCACATCATATCTTATACTTTCAAACAATTCTGGACCTCAAAAGAGACTATAAAAGTTCATTTTACCCTGATCAAACATCTGGAGTTCATCAGGGCCTTTTGCTCTCTTTCACATCAGAACTGACCTTCACAGGGTAGGTTTCTGATCATGGTATATATCATTTAACAGCTTGATCAGACATACCTTCACTGGATCAAAACTATTTGTACTTGTCTGAGTCCTAGGGTGATACACTTTTCAGAACTCACCTCAGCTTTTCAGATCCACATTTGGCAGTCAATAAGGGATTAGACAGTCCAAAGCAACATTTGGAACGTGCAACATTTTCATCTCCAGCAGAGCTGCTTCCTGGGCCCTGTCTGCTCTATATTGAGCTTTACTTCAGTGTTGAAGACTCCAGGCATAATTTTGTGATGAGGAAGAGAGTTTGATTTCATTTGGCCTTTTGGGGTTTGGGTGGGTTTTTTTGTTGGTTTGCTTGTTTTTGTGAGTTTTTTTATTTACTTTATTGAGGCACTAGACTTTGTAATGTGTGAGATACGTGATGCCACCCACAGTTATATCTCCCACTTAACCAGAGGAGAAAAGAATTTTCTGCATCTTCTGCTGTGTTTGCTCACCACCTGCTGGCCAATGCCCATCCTGTCCCAGAGCAGCAATTAGTATCTCCCTCAAGTTTATGTACTAAGTATGTCATTCTGTGGTGTGGAATATCCCTGTGGCCAGCTCAGGTCAGCTGCTTCTGTGAATTCCGAATGTTTGTGACCTCTGAATCAGGGACAATCTGAGAAAAGTCAGGATCAGACCACCTGCAAGGGTAGCTAGGGGTTGGACTGGGGCTTGTGCATGTTGCTGTACACACTGAGGGACACCCAGAGATACACGCTCTAGCTCTATTTTGCAAACATGCTTATATGTGACTGTGCCCACAAACACATCCCAGAAATTTTCACTTACCCTAAGGAATCTTTTCCACTATGTGATTAGGCACAATCTTACAGGCATCTATACAATTTCAAGGCATCAGCAGCTTCTCCACATTGTTTCCATGCAGAGGCTTCTGAGTGTGAAGAATGAACCAGCTGATGGTAGTTTCTCTAAGATTCTTTTAATTATTCTTTATTTGTTTTGCAGTCCTGTAACAATTACTGACCGTGTAAAACCAGTTTGCTTGCCTGCAACCAGTCTGATGGTGGAAAGAAATGCTGTATGTTTTCTAACTGCCTGGGGAAAAACAAAAGGTAAAACATGTTCAGAGCAATTGAAAACTTATGAAGATTTTCAAATATTATTTCAAAATATGTGCAGTCAGGGGAGTTGGAAAATACATTTTAGTTAAGATTTAACTAAATCAGAAGTTACCAGGCAATATTATTTTTTTCTTTTCTTTCTCTCAGAGCTTGCCTTTTTTCCCTCATTGCTCACATACACTGAATTTACTAAACAAGAGAAGAGAAAGTATAATTAGACTTAAGACTTTGCCACTTATCTCTGTCTGTTTTCATGTCTCTTCCACTTCCATATACACTGTATTTGCACAAATAAGGACTATACTGAAATAATGCCCTTGCCTTTAATTTTGACCTTAGATATACATTTTCTTTAACATCTGAATTAAGCTTGCACTTGCCTTCTTGTAGTCTAAACACTACTGTCTGCACAGACTTTTGCAGGGACATGCATTCACTCCAGACTGATAGATCTTCACTGATTGACTTGGCAGTACTGGATTAACAGTTGGACTCAATGTTCTAAGAAGTCTTTTCAAATATAAACCATTCTAAGAGTATGTGGTATATGGGCAAGTCTTAAGACCAAGTCTAAGCCCAACCACTAACCTTTAGACTTTGTATCATAGATAAGATGGCATTCCAGGAACTGCAAAGCCTTTAAGTCAGAGCTTGTTCAGACCCAGCCATCTTTGGGACACAGGCAAAATGAGTTTGAGCTGAAGGTTTTTAGTGTCAGTAAACCCCTTACCTGAATTTTGTTCACAGTCTAGTATTAAAATCATGCAATCATGTGGTCTCCTGGAGCGCGGCTCTCACTCCACCTGTGCTGATGGTTGAGTATCCCAGCTCTCTTTGACCCGCTTTTACTGCAGCAGGAGGCAATTTCACATCACTGCAGGGTCCAGCAATGATGCTGGCATCTGTCCTCGTTTGGTCCCAGCTCCCACATACACTTTTGGCCTTGCTGAGCTATATGGAAAGGGTGCCCTTCCCACCCCATTTGCCAGACACCACTTTTTAAATAATCCACCTCTAAAATCAAGTCAATGAATTCTTTGTATATGCATCCATAGAACTTTTTAAAAAAATAAAATAAAAGAGGAACAAAACATGTCCCAGTTTCTGAGTTTCACCATAAAAAGTTTTCACATAGATTGTAGTACTTTTTTCCCCTTCTTGTGTCTTTTAGCTACAAAACTGATGCTATGAAAATAACACTTAAGAATAATCACTCTAATATTGCTGTAACTCACCTAACTCATCAGCATTATTAAGAAACACTTTTCTTCAGCATAGACAGTAATTACTGGCTTTCCTCTCACCTTTTTCCCCTTTCTTACCTTGAATTTTTTTCTTTTTTCATTCAGCTTGCCACAGGGTGGCAGCTGCTTCATATCTTCTAGTGATCACAGCAACTAAAAAAATGTTACAAGCCAGACTTCTTCTGGAAGTGCATTAGGATGGAAAAATCAACAGACTATTGTTGCATTTAAGCAGTGGGAAAGAGGGTCCTGCCATGTCATGCAACTCAGTCACAAAATCAGCAGGAAGAGGGAGAGCAGAGACAGAATCCCACATCTAAATAAACTGTGTTTTGGAAAAATTTAACCTTGGCTTCAGAGAAATTCTCCTTGCCTGGAAAACACTTTAGGCCTGAGAGAGTTAGAATTAATGTAAAGTAATGACAGGCTAACACTGAAATAAGCAATTGGTACTGCACCATGATGAAAGACTAGAAATAAATACGATGGTTCAGATTACTAAGCATCTGTTTTTATTTATTTAGTAACACTTTGCAAATTAAAATAACCTCTACTTGTTGAGGGTAGGTATGATCCAAGTACAAAAAAGGTTGAAAGATTTAATAAGGTCCTTCAAGGAACTCAGAGACTATAGTACAGCTGGGGACCAATTCCAGTTATTTCATTACTGAGACTTCAGTGCTTCACTGGATCACAATACCCAGGCTACCATTTATAACTGTTATATTTTCTTGCTTGTTCATAAAGGTACCAATACAGATAACAGATTAAAAGATGTTGAATTTCCTATTCTTGAAAATGAAATATGTAATCGCCCTGAATTTATGAATGGAAATGTCAAAAATCATGAATTTTGTGGTGGATTTACTTTTGGAAGCATAGATAACTGTGAGGTAAGAATAATCCAGCTTTGAGTATAAGCAGGTCAATGCATATAATTTGTATTTTCAAGGCTCAGAAATATCTTTGGCAACTCAGTTTTTCTTCATGAAGAATAAGAACTGAAGCATAGACAGCATTTTTTTCTTCACTCACAGACTCAGACAGAACAGCAGGGAAATTGTGTAGGGTAATATCCTACTCATAGTAGCCTAGTGTTGTGAATCTCCCCTTTACCTGAAGTAAAGGCTGCCTGGACTTGCCTTTGTTCTTAGAGACAGAGATGAAACTAATGATTGTTTCTGGCACAAACTGGAGTTGTGCTCCAACTTTATTTAATTCCTAGATTAAATAAAGCTTTCAGTACTCCCAGTTTTCTCATTTTCACAAGTATATGAAAAGACTTGTAAAATGTGGTTTTCTTAATGGAGGCTATCATGTTAGAAGCTTTTCAATAAAAACCTGGTGGCTGCTTGGTGACAGAGTCAGGAAAGCAAATGCTGATTTGTCTGAGCAGGTGTACAAGACTGCTGGTGTAAATTATATCTTTGAGAGTGTGTGTAGTGCACTCATTGATAGGGCCAAAAATCATTGGGCATTCATACTCTGCCATACTTAGATTTTAAGGAGCAGCATTAAAACTATTAAATGAATTTTGTCCACTACATCAGAGGTTGTGAAAAATTAGGAAACTTCCTTTTTTTTTTCTGTGTAATTGGTCTCACAGTGATCTGGGCATATACTCATATCCATGACTCATAGATCTTCAGCCCAAAAGAATGGCCTGGATCCTTGGAAACAACTATTTTTATTCCCAATTCTTTTACTCCAACAGGTCCAATAAAACACTCTCCATCTCTCCAGAGCCCTTGTGTTAGTCACATTTTGATGCTTTCAGAGTCACAATATTATTCCTGCCAGTATTTTGCTGTTTGCATGCCTAGTGTCTCCATCACTAGAGCAGTCACTTTATACTCTCTTTTCCTCCCTAGGCTGAAGTTGGAGGACCTCTGGTCTGCCAAGATAGGGACAGATTTGTCCAATATGGAGTCACCTCTTGGGGACTGGACTGTACTCAGCCATCAAAGCCTGTTTTTGTCCGAATTCCTAGTTTTGTTTCTTGGATCAAGAATGCAATGGCTTCCCACTGAATCTGGATGCAGATTGACTTTTCTGGAAAACAGTTCCTGTGTCACAAACAACATTCCAAGTATGGTTTCCAAACTTGTTTTAAAAATGATGTAATAATTTGTAAGAATCTTAAATAAACACCATTACTGTCTGAGCATAAGTAGCTATTGCAAAGCAGTAACCAAGTTGACCAACTGCTACTGCCTGTCTGAGTGTCTGGGTTGTATCTGTGTAAGTCAACAGTGTTGCATGTGGCAGAAGCTGGAAGGTTCCTACTCCACCCCTCTCTTTTGAGGAATGCTCCAACTCATGGTAGAGTCTTCCTTTGTGTTCAAACACCTGCTTTTCTCCTCTCTACATGCAAGCAGTTGGCCTGTCTCTGTGTGTTAAGCTCTTCCCAATGCAAGAAACTTTATCCCAAATCAGGCCTGACCATGCACCCATCACTAGCGTCTGCTCCCCTTTCTGTAGCAGCTCCCAGAATAAGAAAGCAACAGCCCAACCCAGCTGCTACCTTGGGTAAGAAAAGGGAAAACTGCACTATGCCTGTGCTACCAGGAGCTGGCTGAAGGTATGGTGATTCTGCTTCTTGTGGTTAATTCCACTCACTTTCACCACCCTGGCAAAACTTTGTACTGCACTCTGCAGTCAGCTAACCTTGCTAGGTTAGATGTCTGTGTGGAAAAAACAACTACCCACTCCAGCAGGCAGAGTAGTGATTTGGATGGCATTTAGTATAGTTGCACCAGTTTTCTGCTCAAGTATAGTACTCCGTTCATCTCTCCCTACTTCTTCTGTTGTAATATAGCCCCAAAGGCATAACTTGAACTATATGCTCAGTAAATTTGGATGCTTTCAGAACCTGTTGAGCGCAACATTTCTCAGAGCACATGAAAGGCTTGCTGCCATCTGGCACTTGCTTTCCATCCCCCATGTACTGTTGGTTTTGCAAGTTCTGCCAGTAGTGCTGTTCTTTAAAAAAACATTGGCATGAATTCTCTGTAATAACTGGCTGGGCCCAAAAATTGTTCCTGTTTCTTTTGGTTCCTGTAAGACATTCTTCAGGTCCTATGGGCTCTGTCTAATGGAAATTTCTGGTATTAAATACTGACTTTTGCTAGTAAATATTGAACTGTGCCTGCTGGGGGTCTGCCCTCCCCCCTGCTCTCCCCCAAGGCAATGCTGTTGCCTGCAGAAGTTTTGCACAGTCTGCCTCTAAGGCACAGGTCACAGTAGCACAGATGGGCAATAGCATCTTGCCCGTGGAACCCAACAACCCCATGCATTTGCCACTGAAATCCTACTGCTGTTTCATGTAAACCCCAAAGGCTGTTGTTCTTATTTCAAAGTATAAAAAGGCCGTTCTCCTTGGACACTTTTGTTAGTGTACCTCTCAATACTATTTGGTTAGATTTGGGTTGACTGTCAGTGTAAAAATTTTCACATCATTATGTATCATATTTGGAATGTCCTTTTTTTTTTTTTCCCTCAAGAATCCATGTGTCTCATTAGGAGTCCATCCTCTTGCTACAGGATGTTCGCAAGGGCTGAAGACTGTCCTGCCTTCACTTTGCAGTATTGTCTGAATCTTCTTTAACTTAATTCCACTGTTGTTTATGTCTTTTCTGTGTGTCATTTTGTGACTTGGGGTATGTTTTTAGCTTTTGTGAGAATGCAATCTGGAAATGTTGAATTATTTCCCCAGTGGAAATTTTAGCTGTTGTCTTACAGCATGGGAATTTTTGATTAACTATCAGTCATCTGTTCTGTTTTAGGCACATAGCAATACTTTATTTCTGGCAAGGTTTCTTGCATTTTTCAGTCTTTTGGTGTCCCTAAATAGTAAATCTAATTTTATATTTACAGTTGACTTCTAAGTCTGTGTCATTACCACTAGGATTGTGTCAATATATTGCCACAGAACGTAGGAATTTGAATCCTGATTCTGCTAATAACAAGAGCATTTTTTTGTCAGATGGGACTGCATCCTTGGCACAAAAATACCATTCCTTTAATTTCATCTAAGCTTCTTGGGTCTGCCTCGATGCATCGATCCTCGATGTATGTTCTTACTGTATGTCACACTTGCAAATGTAGCACTGTAATTTTCTTTTGTTTTCCTATATCTTAAATGTGCAAATAATTGCAACATTTCAAACATTTCTGAGTGCTAGAAATGCTTCCTTTTTTTTTTTGCAAGAAGGTATCTTACACAGGCTGTTACAAGACTGATGGGTAGTTTTTTATTATGGGAGGTGTTGTGGACTTTGAAAAACAAGTTTGGAAAGAAGAATGAAGATAACTCCAGTTGCTCACAGCATCATCTCTTTAAGCTTTTACCTCACTTTTATCCACCTTCCACTCCATTGTTTGTGATGAATCTCATATTTCTGCACTTTCTGTGGCAAAAATAGAACATGATATACTGCAGTCTTTGGAACACATCGTACATGTAAATGGTATATCTTTCAGAAATTTACTTTGAGTTAAAATATAATAGGAACCAATGAGAAAGGTCTTTAGCAAACACAAGCTGTGGTATTTAATGGCGAGGTCTTTTTGGATAGGGACATAAATATTATTAAAGAATAAAGGATTTTTATGCAACATCCATTAAACTGGAACTGTCATAACACTTGTAAACTGTTTGTAAATAAAGGTGTTGCAGTAGGTTGTATTCACACACAGAAACACACATACTCACACATCCATGCATGCACTCAGACACACACACACACACACACACACACACACACACACACACACTCTCACACTCATACACACTGACACACCACACACATGCATGCAATTTGCCAAAATATTAAACTAAATCTGAAGGTAATATTCTCAGCTGGCTGAAATATTGTTGAGAATCTCACTGACTCAAATGGCTTGAACTGATCAGTTGAACAGCCTTGAATGGAATATTAACAATATAATTTGCTGCCTTGCCCCTTTAGCATTTCATTTCAACCATTAAACTGGTTAGAACATCCTTTCTTTATGCAAGTCAATGAGCCAAGACTACAAGCATGGAAATAAATGTACATGTAAGTGACAAGCAGAAACTGCACTTGGAAATTTCAATATACAGTTTGCATGGGAAATGGAGGTGGCTTGTCCCTCTTTTCTGAAACTGTCATAGAAGTAAAGAGGTGTAAACATTCATCTTATTACAGTGACATTTCTAGACAGCTGATTTCATCACTAGCTGGAAGCATCAGTAAACAAACCAGTGCTGCACAGATCTTTGTATATAACTGTCTAAACATGTATAAAAACACAAAAAACAGCACCTTACAAATACCAGGCATTTGTTTGGGTCTTTGGAGGCACTTGGACAACTGTTGGGTAAAATGCAAAATCTCTCCACACATCCCGTTCTCTGCTTTTCTAACCAGAAGTAGAATAGTAGTTCTGTTTCTTTTCTTCATTTTCCCTTCCACACTCTGCTGCCAAATATCTGCCTCATCCAACAACTCCCCAGTAACTCCGAGCATTTTGAACAGAGTGGTCAAAGGGTTAAGTTATACCATTAGGTGTGAGAGAAAGGACTGATAAGAGTTTGACAACCCTCTCTCTGCATGGGTTCCAGAACAGCAGTCACAGCTGAGTCCTGTGATTTGGAACAGCAGAGACAGGAACTGTTTGCCTGCTAAACACAAAAAAAGTGTAGTCATGACCTACCGTGCATCAGTCTTTGAGGAGCCTGAGTGAAAGCAGGCAAACTCTCTTTCTTATAGACTGTTCCAAGAAGAAAACAGAATTAAAAAGGAAAATAGACATATAGGTTGCATTCCAGGTCCTATTATGTGCTGCTTCTCTGTGTTGTGCAGCTCCACATGGAAAGAGTGGATAGCACTCACAGGCAGGGTGGTGATGCCACTACACCAAAACAATAACAACATCAAGGAAGGACAAGTTCGTATGTGGGACACACACTTCCACTAAGAGAAACATGGAGTAAGCTACAGCACATCAAATCAGTGCTTTTCCTGAACCACTTCCCAGACTGCTAGTGCTGAGTGTTGCATGCAGGGGCACTTAAGCAAGACTCAAAGCTATCCACCGCATAGATCCCAGCCCTGTAGAGCCCAGCCCAGTAGATCCCAGCCCCACAGATCCCAGCCTCGTAGATCCCAGCCTTATAGACTCCAGCCCCAGCAGATCCCAGGCCCACAGATTCCAACCCCAACAGATCCCATACACATAGATTCCAGCCCCAGTAGATCCCACAGAGTCACTCTACTAAGCTATCCTTTAGCTTAACTGTGGTTTCTCCAAAGTTCTCTGTCTAGGAAATGAAGAATGGTTTTACCCTTTTGCCTAGCAGTGACATGATGAAATTGTTCCTCGTGTGCAAAGAGTTGTAGAACACTATGTGCTAGATGCCAGCTGCTGAACCAGGCACTATTTGTAAGTGTTTACATCCAAATTCACTCTTCAGCTGATTGCTTTTGAGGTGGGGAAAGAACTTCATTTTCTCATAATCACATCCAGTAAAGGCTGCTGTCAGATTATCCATGGCATTAATGCTCTTCACACCTCTGCTAAAGGCAATTGTACAGTTCCTGTATTTCCAGATATTTTTTCAGTAATGCAAAACCCTAAGTAGCTACTTCTTTAGATCTTTCTACTCCTTTCTACTGCTCACTTTCTAACTTCTCTGCTTCTCATATGTCTATCTGACTTTATTCTGCTGGTTTCTTATGTTTGGCAGCAGCCAGAGCAAATGAACATTCCAAAGACTAAAGCTTTCACTACAGGAAAAACATCTTCTGTGTATCTCAGTGATGTCACTGTCACTTTCCTTTCCTTGGATATGTTAGTGTCTGTGGCCAGAAATTGCAGAGATGAGCTTATCTATGAGGTCTTCTGCCCTCTGTGTTCTTCCATGTGCAGAGAAAAGACAGGATGTATTTTTAACTTTGCTATCTTTTCCCTTTCTGAACCCCTTCCAACCTTACCTTCAGCAGCTCCTGCTGTTAGAACCCATCCACATTGTCCCTCTGGGACTACTGCCCAAATTTCTCTCTGACTCTGTGAATGAAGGCTATGTTAGTCTCACTTTCATTACTTGTTCTGATTGTATTTGAAAAGAAAGTACCTTCCTTATTTCCCAGCTGCCCATGGATCTATGTCATGGCATTACTCTTTGGAGCAATTGCACAAGCTTCCTTTAGTTCATGCTCACCCCAGTCTTGCAGATCTGCCCTTTCTTAGAGCTCCCTTTTGAGATTTTTCCCTTCCTTTGAACATTTCCAAAGGCAACTGAATGTCACCTTTGGTCCTCTCCTCTTAGAAAGTAAGTGATATCCAAGTGGCTGGTTTCTGATGTTTTCTGGTTCTTCAATTTAGACTAATTGTATTTATGTTAATTTATTCAAAAAGATGTGCCCTGTACTCTGACATTGTTTGCAATTTCTTTCAGGGGGGATTTTTCTGAGCTTACAGTAAACCCAATTTCAAGGGTCAACTTCTATTTAAAAAGCCTCCTACTGTTGTTTATATTTTAACCACTGTGCTAACTAATGTACCCTGACTCTGAAATAAGATCTGATAAACTTCCACCTCTGGGTGGGCCTCACAGTGATCAAATAAATGAGAACAAACACCACAAGACCAGAACTGGGGAAGATTTAGACATTGTGTGAATCTGTGAGGTAAAAGAAGAAAGAGGGAAAGGCACAAAAGGAGCCAGATAAATCAGCAGTTTACAAGAGATCCTTTCAAACACAATGCCTTGAGAGGTCACATTCTTGTCACAAGACAACAGTGAGGAGTGCCAGTCTGTCAGATGAAAGACACTTCTCCTGTTTTGACCTTTTCTTGTGGAAGACTTATGGAGTGATAATTTTTTAACAAGGAATAATTGCTGACAATATTCTCAAGTCCAATTTTCCAGGATCAGATTCATGTAGACAAAGATTAATAATATTTCTCTAAATCTACACTGTCATCTTTCAAAGAAATGGCAATACAAGTTTTCTCTCTTTTCCTCAGAAATAAATCAGGAACATCCACACCAATATAGGTGCATTTCAATCAGATTCAAGGTAATAAGACTGAGAGAAGCATCAGACTGAACCCTAAAAGTGGCCACTGCTATAGAATATAAGGCAGGAGTATAGACTCTAGAGGTGTATATGTAGCCCTTCAGCATGAGGAAAGCTTGTAAAAGAGTTTGTTTACATGATGCATGCAGATTTTCTGAAACTGAACATAAAATAAACTTTTTGCTACCACAATTAGCATCTGTGGTTTTGAAAACCAGTAGAAAAAGCGAATCTAATTAAAATATCTAATACATAGTGTTTATCAAGGACTTCTACAAACTCAGTTAGGACTCAAGGCTTTTCAAACCTATCCCATGCAGGAGAAACAGCGGTACTCAGCTACTTATGCAGCTTTTGTCTTAGACTTTAACCACCAGATGTGCACCATAACACACTAACCCTTCAAAAACCTCAGTGGAAATGGGGGATATAGAAACCTGGAGAAGGTGCCAGAGATGCTGGAGATGGCAGGATTGAGTAGAAAATAAGTTTTGCATTGGAATAAGGAAAAAACCACTATCTGATAATATCTGTTGGGAAGGAGGCACAGGGACTGGCAAGCAGATCCTGACTGTGGCTGTGGAAAAGACAGTGACAAGGAATTCAGGGGATATAGAACAGGACAGAGTTAAAACAGGATCTGGAGCAAGAATTGAAAATGGGATTAAGACTGTTAAAAACATGTAGGGCTAAACCAAACCTGAATAGTTCTCAAAAGCCTACTTGCTAGTGAAGCCAATTATGTTTTCTGCTTGTCTGTTTTATCCTTCTTTCCCAATGAGTAATTGTTCCTAAAACATGATAAGCCCAAGCCCACATATAATTGCACTATATCCAACCCTTTCTCTCTGTCACCCTCCAATTGTTTCCCTGAGCTGAGTTCAGCTCCCATCAGCTCCTCTCTTGGGCCAATGTGCTTTGTTTCCCCGGACTAACGTTACTGATATCCCAAGCCTCTACAGATATACTATGATTTGCCATTGTTCACAAGTTGCATTGAAATAGATTCAAACACAGAAGACAACCATATATCATATTATTACAGTGTCCTACAGGAGGAAAATAGCATAGTACCACAAGCCAGATCAGCCCTAGATTTTTCACATAATCTGTAAAATAGAAGGCAATTTATCCCAAGCCCTCAACACAATCTAATTTCCACTTAAAGCAGGCAGAACAACAAGAAAGTGGATAGGCTCATTAGTTTTTTGAAGGAACTCGTGATTCTGTGAACTGGCCTTCAGTTGAAGAAGACTGAATTGCATGAGCCAGCAGTCTGCAAGTCTGCTTTTCTCATCCAATATTCAGCCTGCTCCTGCCTCTGGTGAGTCACTAGCACATTTTATTCAACAAGTTGTTTTGAAACAACACCAGTGAGCTAACCTGCAAGAGAAGGCATGGAATGGTGCTGCAGTGCAGCTTTTCCAAGGTAAAGGCTGCTTGGGAATTGCAGAGTGAGCTGATGTTGAAATCAGGATAGCACACAGATGAGCAAAGTCTGACACCCCCACTGGATGAATTTGTGCATGCAGTGTAAGGTTAAATGTCTGGTAAGGAAGAACACTAAATTGCTATCTATGGCTCTTAAATCAAATGTTTAAGATTAAGAGTCTCTTCTTAAAACTAGAGTTTAACTGAAATGAAAATTTAGTTCTACTCCCAAATAGAAAACAGGAAGGTCTAGATCAGGAAGACATATCAGAGAAGGAATTATTTAATATAGAAGTAAAATTAATCTTAAAATAATGCTTAGCCTGAGATTAAATAGAAGTTGCTTCTTATAAATCAATAAAGGTATGCGTGGCTGAATTTACTATTGGGACTACAGTCTCAGGAGAAATTCAAATTTTGCCTGGACACATGATTTCCCATGTTTTCCAGCAACATTATTTCTGTCTTTTCTCTCTCAGAAAAAGACCTAACCATTTGAGAACAAAACATATCCTGTAAAACAAGAAAGCTCCTTCACATTTGATAGCATCCAGGAGAAATGATTGAATCTGATTTGGTAATCCAACCAATTCAAGGTTGTTTGAATGGCCACACCATGGCAAGGGGGGAACAGCATGGGAGAATGATTAACTTAATCCTCCTGCCTTGTTTGTTTGATGCTGCCTCACTCCAGTGCGAGTCAATAAAACTTTGTGCACTGACACACAACTTCCAGCACCCACCAGCGAGGCCAAAATGGGGATTAGCAAAGCTGCCTTTCTCTTTCTGTTCTTGTTCAGCTCAGGTAAGAGTCCTTTTCCTTCTACTTGCCTAGGTGAGACTGGGGCCAAATGTTTGCAATCTCTGTGTGGTGAGTGTAGGTCCTCAAATTCCTGCATTACAAATTCCCTGGAGTGTGATGGATTCGGGGCTTGCTGGCCACCAAAAGCTGCTGCTGAATAAAGCAAGAGCTGTGGTTGTTCCAGGGTTGTGTTCATTAGAGGGACCAGAAGAGCAGCAGCGTTGGTGTCTCTGTTAGGAACTAGTGGCTCCCCACAACCCTGCCCCATGGCCAGGGATGGGGGCACCCTTGGGAAGCTGCCTGCCAAAGGCTTGTACAAAGACCTGGCTCCCACTGGTTTCAGCCACCTTTTATCTCAGGTTTGGTTTCTTTTCTCTTTTATTGCCAAGTACTGTGATCTTTATTTTGATTGTTTTAAAGTTTGCTAATGCTTGTTACAAAACAGAATCACAAAGCAAAGGAAAAATCTTTGCACACAGTTTCAGTCTTTTTCATAGCCACAATCTTAACAAGAAATTTTTCATTCTATGTGATAGGAGGGCAAAAATCTGGCCAGCGTTACTTTTTGCACTACTTTTGGTACGAAAAAATATTTTTTGTGGAAGATAGAAAAACATTGTAACACAGAAGAACCGAATAGGACTCTTTGTGTGTATACATAAATATATTTGTGTTTCATACATTGCAACTCTTGCAGAAATTTCAAATATAAATATTCTCTCTCCTGAAAACCTTAAACTCCAATGAACTATGAGATTCAAATCACACGTCTTCTTTCAGGTGTCCATATAACCAGACAGTCTTTTGTGATTGCAATAAAAAAATATAGTTATGAGTGTGCCAATGCATATAAAAAGACCCAATAGAATAAAAAACATTTTACATCTGTAGTTATAAAATATAAAAAAAGGTAACAGCTAGGGAAAGGTATGGCTAAATTTTATCTAGACATACTAGAGACATACCCCAGCATAAAAACATCTAGCTGTTATTTGATGTTAAGTATTATCACCTTAGTTCAAATTCTGATTTTTAAACTTTGTTTTTGGAGAAGAACAGCCTCAGTCAAATCAAATACCCTTCTCAAAAAAGTAAGAATTTTATATAAGGGAGGAAAATATAGAATTTAGGCTTTTATGTGCAACACTTTATGCTTTTGTTTGCAAATCCTTTATCAAATGGCAGTAAATATTTGCATTTCTGAATAAGATAGTAATACATCTTTCAAAGACTGCAAAATTCCATAGACATGGGAAAAATGATAGCAAGAAAATTTATTGCATTTTTATTCAGATTGCATATTTTCCTTTTTTTTCCCTTCAAGTATCATGTCCTACCACATAAAAATAGCAGAAAAGGAGAAAAATATTTTTATGACTCCAATCAATTATGACCCTGTCAATATTTCTCAAATAAAATGCTGTAATAATAAAGAAAATATTATTGCAAAATGTCAAAACAGAACAGAATTAATGTTGCATGGAAGCTGTAGCATAATAGGAATTCTTTACTTGTTTTTCTCTTCCTTCTGGAGAGCATTGCAGCATCCCTATGACATTGTTTTAACCCAGTTTAATGTTTTCTCTCAAAACTCATTGCTTCTTAATGTTTTTGTTTTGAACTAACTAGTGGAATCAATGATTCTTCTGCCTGCCACATGAAATTTCATTGTATCCTTTTTCACTTATTCTTTTCCTTTTCAGCAGCTATCCTTTTCTTCCATGCATACTGTTAAACTAACTGTCAGACCTTAGGGCCAAACTCCTCCCCTAGTCTAAACGCACTAAAAACCCTTTGGTGACTTCCCTGGTTTTGCAGTGGTATGAGAGGAAACATAATTTGGCTTTTATCTCTATTTTGTCAGCTCTGACTTGTCGACTCAAAATGGTCTTTAAGAAAATAGTCACCTGGAGGCTGAGGTATGTCTCAGGTGAAGGAATTTAATACCAGGAGGTACACGAGCCTGCTTCACACTCCAAGAATGTTACTCGGGAAAGGGAGAAGTTGTTGCTTTCCCCACCTGGAAAGACATTTCATTGAACAAGCCAGTGAAGCCCCTGGTCACAGGCCATGGGTATGAGTGGGGCAAGGAGGTTTATTGTCCCTCCTGCTGGCGTTGGGCTGTGGCTGAGACAGACAAGGGTCAGGAAAAATAAAGAGGGAGGAAGAAGTTCCTATCTGCAGCATGGCTGTTATACATGAGAGGGCAGTCATGGTCTGGTTCATTCTCTGTATGCCTTTTATTCAGCAATTTTGTAAAGCCAGGAACAAAAACACAGAGCAGGACTGAGATGTGCTGTGAAGACCATGGCCCAGCTGTCTCTTTGGGGTTGAAACCATGCAGAACAGGTAATTTGTCAGAAGAGTCATATGCTCATCTGATAAAGAAACTGTAAAAATCACAGGACTCATGCAACTCCATGACCCTGCAGCTGGAAGTCATGAAAGTCACAGTGCTAAACTAACTAAACTAAACCATTCAGAGGTCACATAACTGTAACAGGAAAAGGAAATACTAAATGGAGAAGTCCTTTATAAGGAGGACTGTATGTAGCTGTACTTTTTAGCATCCTATGTATTTCACACACAGCTGTAGCACAGACGTTGTTAGGTGAATTTATTTACCAGTTTAATGTCTTGTGTTAATTCATTGCAATGGAGGGCAACAGCTGACACCTTGATTATTAAGAAAGTTCAATACACAGTTATCACAAAAATGACAACGTGAACATCTAATAACCCTGGTGACTGAGGATGATTTGTTTTTTTGCAAGAGTAAGAACCTTTGAAAACAGGTGACTGATAAAACTGAAGTCATTCTATGTGGGTAGATACCAGCAGTAGACAAACATTGTTTCACCTCTTTCTTGAGTCCCACATCTCCACTTTCTCCAAAGAATTCATGGCCAATATTTTCTGTCTTCAACACCTCACTTTTTTTGCTCCTTGGGTCATCTGTATTCCCGTCACTTTAGACCCTATGTTTGTGGTACTTGTTAAGACTTTCAGAGCTATACAAAGCACTGTTCAAGCCACTCTGTCCTGCCTTACACTGGGTTTCAGAGATGTTACCCTTTACCACACCAGGGAGGCAAGATTTATCTGTATTTTGTCACCATTAACCCAATTATTTCAGCAACTAAATGATGAAGCTACACAACTAGGTGACAAAGAATTTAACATGGAAGTTTGAAATAAATCATATGGGCATTCATATTTTCACCTCTTTCTCTCTTTTTCCTTTTAGTGCAAGGAAGCATCCTTGACCGCTATGTGAGAACAGAGGGAGCTTGGCTGCTCAATCCAATGAAGCAAATTTATAAGACAAATAGTGAAGAAGAATGTGCAGAGCAATGTGAAAAGGAAAGCAAATTTGCTTGCAGGTAAGTCCCACTGGTTTCCATATATATATCTTTCATTGCAGATGACGGAGTATTGACTTATTTACCATCAGTCTGAACTTTCAAGGGATTTCTTAGGAATATGTGTGCTTGAGGTTTGCTGGAAAAACAAAAGATGTATACAAATAGAATGCTTAGGACATATGGATGAAGACTGCAGAAAAAGAGAAATTAATAAAATTAAGTTGAATTTTTACTGAAAAACTTTATAATATCTTGATGCACAGCTTGGCACACTGAAAACCAACTTAACATGGTTTTATCAAGACTCTTGCACTCCTTGTAAATAAAGAATCATAATTAATTTCTTAGGACAGTAATAATGGCACTGCTTATGTTCATTGCATTACCTATCTTGCAGATACATCCACTATTATGAAATTTACTAGAATTTGGACTTACATAACTTCTATTTACTTTGAGAAAGAGATGCACACCTAAACTTTAATGATCCCAAACTCTACTTCTACCCAAGCCCTCTCTCTGCATTTCCATTTAACCAGGTTTAAGGGGCTAGAAAGCACAAAAGATGTTGAGCAGTCTGTACCATCGGCCTTTGCTCAGGCTCCTGACTGGGGGAGACTGTTGCTCTGAGCCTAAGTCTTCTGAGATTCCTGTACCAAAGACTCAGAGCCCATTAAGCTCCAGCAGTATAGCAGGAAACTGGAGCAGGGAGGAGAGAGACCCATTACTGCAGTGGGAGACAGTCCTCATATATGGGGCAGGGGGCTTTTCTCTTCCAGCTTTCAAGTGTTCTCAACCTGCTACTTCTGCAGCACACATTTTTTAACTCAACAAACTGACTGTCTGCAGGGCTGTTTTGAGCACTTGGTTCTCCTTAGGGCTTTCATTCAAGGCAGGTATACCTGATAATTTTTTGAATGTGGCTTGTAACTTTGTGTTTTGAATCAAAAGGGAAAATGAGACTTATTTTAAAGAGGTGTAACACTGAAGCATGAAAGGGGTTTGCTGACTGTGCAAAGTACCACCTGTTCCCTTTTATTCAGTTTCCCTCTCTGAAAACCACAGAGGGCAGAGCTTCAGTAGCACATGGTAGGGGGGCAGACAGAGAGGGCAGGTCTGTATATTTACATTATACATCTACATATTTTAGGGAATTATGGTTCCCCTCTGATGCATATCCAGACGTAGTATCATTCCTTAGCTTCTACCTCAGGTCTGAGCCTACCATCACCTGACACTGGAGTAGCATCAGATTAGTGCCTCCCTAATTAATTATGTGAGATGTATTACAACCAAGCAAGAACAGGTGCTACCTGGCAGGAAAAGATGTGAGAGAAGAAAGGTAAATAATAGGCAGAGCATTAAGATCAGACCAACACTGCACTGTTCTCACAATAGTGATTCAGATCAATCAGTTCAGATCATGGGCCATGCTTGTTAGCTACATCCCTACTTACAAATTTAACATTACTGACAGCGGGGTTTGATTGAGGGTAACAGTGCCTGGTGTTTTGACCCGGGACAGCCAGCACTCCCCAGACAACTTATGGACATGGTTGCCAGCAATGAGTCCAGATGTGATCCCTCTCCTTTGGGGAGAAGCCATATGAATTTACAAGCACAGGCACACTGGGGCCATGCCCGCTGGTTGCAGAGCTACAGAATATGTTTTATGAGTATTTATCTTCCTAATATACACAACCCACTGAATGCCATGCTGCTGTTGCACTTTGTTTTGGTTCAGAAAAGCCAGCTGTAGGAATTACTTAGCCTGTCAGGAGGTTTCCTTAGATTATATTGTAAAGGTTACACCATCTGCTCCAGTTTTGCAGCCTTAGAGCTGCAGCACTTGCTGAAAAGATAAAAGGCTGTGTCTTACAAAGTGCTTACATTACTTCATGCACAGTGATTCAGAACAGTTATCACAAGATAATTCAAGCTCCTGGATTGTTGTGTTTTACTTGCTCCTTGGTAACTGCTGCATACTGCAGAATGTCTTACTCCTCAAATGACGACTAATTTTTCTGAAACAAGGTCAATGTGCCTTGTGCATATACCCTCTTCAACATGTTCTGTGGAACCTCTGGCACATTATAAACTTTCTTTATTCCTTGTTATACTTTGTTCTTGTAGTTGTCTTTCAACCTAAGTTTGATATGATGATTCAGGAGTCAAAATCACCACTGAAAATGTGAGATGCAATATTCAGTGTTTTGAAAACCTCACTTGATCTAAAATATCACAGAACTGTAATGCTTGCTAAAATGATAACAGAATACTCAAAGAGGTGTTCAGGAAAATAAACGTATATTAACTTATTGTTTCTTACATTTCTCTCTCCTCTTAATTTCAACAGGGCCTTCTTATTTACCAGTAAAGACCAACAGTGTTTAACATTGTCTGAGAACACCAAAACAGCAATGATATTCAGAAGAACAAATGCAGTTCTTTACGAAAAAAGAAGTATGTCTATATATTTTTTTTATATTATTTCACTGAAATATGCTTTCATTGGGACTCATGCAACACTATTGTAACTGGGGGCTAAGTCTTCACTGGGTCAGACAAAGTGGGTAGGTCAGCCTGTACCTAACACTTGGGATTTGCCACATTGCTGGTATAACAGTGGTACAGATTTCTTTTTTTCCCCAGATTAGTGCTTCAGCATCTTTTCCACTCCCTAAATCCTAGGGTTCACAAGCAGAAAGGAGCAGTATGGCTTGGGGAATGCAGAAGGTGCTGAGAGTAATGGAGATACTTAAAAGTATCTTCTCTCCTCTTCTTTTGAACCAGCCAATAACCTCTGCAGAGGATACTAAGAGAAGCTACTTGTGCTGACAATGATTTCTGAGACAGACCTTTGCCCACAGGAAAACTGATGGAAACTACCAAACAATTTCATTTGTATCACTACAGAAAATTCACAGTTTACTTGGGTGGGACTCAAATCAGCTTTATTTTAGTTGCACACATTGTCAGAAGTGTTAGAGTGTTAACTGTGCTTCAGATAAAAGTTATCTATTTTTATAATATTTGTATATCATTAT
>JAWWTY010000106.1:57995830-58009006 GCA_035222235.1 Margarornis squamiger | reverse complement strand
CATTGTCAGAAGTGTTAGAGTGTTAACTGTGCTTCAGATAAAAGTTATCTATTTTTATAATATTTGTATATCATTATATGATGTTTGTACTCTTCCATTAATGAATTTGGTGACATTTTTATCCTAGTCTTATTTTTATGGAGTTATTAATTGACATGGTGAACTTTTGTTTTCCACTTTTGTACATATTTTATTTCTGATCCTCTTTGTTATGGATGAGGATTATTTGAGAGAAATATGTTTGGTCTCTAATTGTTTCTGAAAATAGGAAGTCTGTCTCTAAGAAATGGCAGCCATCCAATTTTTTATCCCCTCTTTTAAAAATCTATCACCTTATGCCAAATACAGAAAAACCATTGAGTTTAAAGACTACTTTTTAATTACATAATCAAACATGGAGATCTTGCTATATATAGGGAAGAAGGAATGTAGTTTATTTTTAATGGAACAGAAGTTACATTGTGTTGTTCTCTGACTTTAGTAATACACAAGAGAGAAAAAAATCTCCATAATGATCATTCAGGTGTAAGATAATGTGTTAAACGTTAAATAGAATTACTACAGTTCCGTGTTAAATGACTTTATGAACATTGTCTTTGGCCGTTTGCCAAATGTTGGTCTCCTTCAGCAAAGAAAGGTGCATGAAAAGCTAAAATGAACCAGGTTCTCAGCTGCTGCAGATCATGTCGTTGTTTTGGTAGACCAGTTTATAACCAAAAGCCAAGAATCACAATAACTAGACAGTAAATATCCATGAGCCCCAGAAAACTACATCTTTACTTCTCTGCTGACTTGCCAAGACTTGCAGGAAAAGACATTGTTATGGGTATAGCAGCTGAAAGAAGATTTTAGATAGTTCAATAGCTTTAGTAGCTCAATAGCTTTAACTGATTTGCAGCTGAACACCCCAATGAGATTTTGTTCAGACATTGTGGATATAAGGAAAGTAAGTTTTCACAAAAACAGTAGGTAAGCACTGGACCATATTGCCCAGAGAGGCTGGGGAGCCCTCAGCCTTTCAGATAGTGACTGGACAAAGCTCTGAGCAATTTCATCCAGCTAAGAAGCTGACCATTCTTTCTATGGGGGTTTGGACCAAAGATAACTGAGGGTCTTTTTCAACCTGATATTTTCTGAAGCCTACGGCCAGCTGCATTTATATATATATATAACTTAATAAGTAATTAAATGTTTAGAACACAAGAATTTTTTTAATTATATTCAGAAGCAGGTGGGAACTTCAATAAATCAAATAATTCTAAGAAATCTTATGCATTTCCTATTGTAGAAGGAAAACTCAACAGATCAGTTGTCAAGTAACCAAGTTAAAACACTGAATGAGTAACTTATATGTAAATAATCCTATTGGTTTTTTTTACTGTGAAGATCTGGACTGTGATTTTGGTTTAATTTTGAGACATCTCTTGGATTTTCTGAGGTTAGAACTGGTCCTGCAATATTCAGTGAGGATTTGTTACTACATTTTTTTGACACAGACGTTTAGTTTCTTGAAAAACAGAACCTCACCAGTAAAAGTGTGAAAAACTGTTGTTTGCTGTGACCGAAATGTCCAAAAATTACAACTCTACCTACAGAAACCAAAAAGTGGACTTTGGTATGATGAACATCAAAAACACAGCCTATTGTGTATGTGTCAGATGGTTTCTCTGTTGCTCATCTTTTTCTTTGCAGAGACTCTCAAATAATAATGTGTCCATTCCAATGATAAAATTCATTCAATCTATTGTTACAGAACAGAATGGAAAATGTAGCTTTTGCCTAGGCAGATCACATCACTCTCTCCTGCAGCTGCTGCTGTCCTGATACTTCAAGCAAATTCGTTTCATATGTTCAGAGGCTTTTGTGATACTATTGCTGAAACCAAGAGTATTTTTTTAAAGTTGAAGCAATTACTCAATGAAACCTAGTTGCTATTTATCATTGTGGTCAAAGGATGACAATTTGTATAAAACTGACATTTTTAAAAGTGTTTTTTTCCTATGGTATGTGCTATAAAAGAGAAAGTTAACTTTCTCTGACTTTTAGAAATTTAAAGCTGCATTTGGGAATTGTTATCTACATATCTGTTTGTAAATAGTTAACCCAAGGGACACTGGTTGAGCTTGGGGATCAAAGTTAGTCATTTGTCATGAGACAGAAAAAGCCCTAAAGGTTATATAAATAGTCAAAAGTTTACACAAACAGAAAGTCAGCACTTGACCAAGTCAATGTTCACTAATTGAGGAGTTTAATGTTATTTTATTGCAAAATTGTTTGAAGGATCCAAATGACTTCCAGCCATTGTTTCTAGAGTAAGCTTTCCCTTATGCATACCTTGAAATAAAAGCATGCCCAAAGGTACATCTATAAATCCAAACCTAAACTACCTATTGGCCCTCAGGAAAGCTGGACCTTATTTCAGATTCAAATATTCATTCTTATCACTTCAGGCAAGACAGATCTGTGTAAAATGGCATTATTTGTCCAGATTGCTGTTAATCTTCTGCTTGTACGTCAGCTTTGTTACAACTCCGATGCAGAGAAAAACTGTTGCAAAACTGGGTCTCCAAAGTATTTCATTTGGACACCACCTAAGACATTGAAACAGACCAGGTCACAACCTAAAGACAGATTGCTTTGTCGGGGAAATGTTAAATGAGTTTCCTGCATGGTTTTCCAATCCAGAGAACATGTTGCCTGACAGTGCCTGGCACTGAACTGCGGATACAGAAGCTCTGAGGGAATATGGCAGGATCTGAATTCCTTCCCGAGTGGAAGAGATGCCCTTTGCAAGCTGTCCCTCCCATCGCAGTCACCATCTTGGAGGCTGCAATGGGCTTATGGTTGCTCCCACCTCATGGGGAAAAATTTTTTAACACTGAGCTTTCTGTTCTCATTTAATTTATTGATGATTAATTTAAAACAATTTAATGTTTAAGGCTACTAACACAAATCCCAGACATATTCAGCATTACAATTCCATTGTCTTCTACAGAGACAGGATTTCATTGCTAATTCTTTCAGTCCTTATTTATCTTTCTTTATGAAGATACTATTAAGTTCCAAAATATAGGACTGCAAAAGTATATATAATATGCACTTTCAGCCAACTATCTGTTTTATGTTACACAAGACAGAGTAATTGTTTTAGCGTATCATGAATTAATTAAATCTCATTCATCACACGGTGAACTTTAATGAAAAAATGTCATCTGAATTTATATGAACTTTTTTTTTTTTTTTTTATTTAAACTGGTAAAATAGTATGTGAACACATATGTGTATCTGTTTTGCTGTCTTCTGCTGAATTCAGATGACTGTTTAAAGGTTTGATTTTAATTACTGTGCACAACTATAATAACATCATAGGAGGTAACGTAAAGAGAATGTGTTTCTATTTTGTTATAGTGCCATTTTAAATGTTAAAGGCATATTTTATTATTTAAATGTACTATAGCATGTTCCCACCAAAATAACCAGGTTGTTATTGACAGTGTAAGAATGTCAAAATGTGACCAAATGTATTTAAATGTATTAACATGAACATGGATTTTTTGATATGCTAGAATCCAACAGATGTGTCATGACATTGATTAAATAAGCACATATCATTTCAGTTTACCTTCTAGAATGCAAGGAGGGAAAAGGAGTGGATTACAGAGGAACAGAAGCCAAAACTCAGAAAGGTGTGCGATGCCAGAAGTGGGCTGATAATGCCCCACATAAACCAAAGTAAGACCTTTTCATATCTGTTTATATATTTTTCTGAAATTTTGTTAAGCTGTGCATATGTCCTAATTAGTCTTGTAAGCAATTTGTTTGGTGTTAAAAGTCTTCTTATAAAATATTTTTTGTACATACCTAGAATAAGATAATTCTCTAATCTGAGTTACAACTCAGAGACCTCCAAGTGGTGCTACATGATCAACACAGACACTGTCTGCCTTGGTAGTTGCATTTAAACTTTGTGGTACTTACATGAGCAAAATACTAGACAAGGAAACACTTGGTTCTGCTGAAATAAGAATTTTCCATTAACCTCACCAGGGCAAGAACTACTGCTCTTGACCATAGGTATAATATGTGGCAGACAGTATACAGGTACATCATTTTATCAGTGAATCCACACTTAACAGGGCAGTATTTCTTGTATTTAATGAAGAACACTTAACTGGATTTATTTGGTAACCCATTCAGAAGTTACAGCATTCAGGTTACGGAAGACTCTTGCATACAGCAAGTATCTTCTCCTTGCATCTCCCAGGGAACATGTTCCAGAGGTACATGGTATCTTCACTGAGCAGTAATTGCTGGAAACCAAACAGCTAAAGTGAATGCTAGTATTAAAGACGTGACTGGCCTTAGAGCCACCGTATTTCCTGAAGTCTATTGCTATGGCACTTCTAACTCTTCAGCAATGGCACACCGAAACAATTAGGAGCCTTCTAAAGACCAGCATCTACAAAGCAGTCCTCAAATAAAGGTTTCAGTTTTAGAGTCCTCACCTGAACAATTGGGACACTTGCCTTATTCTGTAACCCCATTTAATTCTTTTCCAGTTATACACCTGAAAAATATCCCAATGCGGGACTGGAGGAAAACTACTGCAGAAACCCTGATAATGATGAAAAGGGACCCTGGTGTTACACAACAGATCCTGATACCAGATTTGATTACTGTAACATCCCTGAGTGTGAAGGTCAGAAGACACATACTGACTTCTTTCCATTTTTGCAAGATGCATTGAAGAATGTGAAGTTATTCAGATACTTTTATTTTTAATTATTTGTTCCAAACTTGAGTTTAATTCAACCTGAAACTTTCCAAAGACATTTTCATCTCCAAAAGGGAAGATATCAAACCCCCTCAAAACAGATATTTAAAGTCTTTTTTTTTCTCTAGATAAATAATGCTATATGAATGTATTCACACATCATAGCCTTAGAATTCAATCAAATGACAGTTGCTAGTATGGAACTCAACAAAATGTGACAGTTGCAAGGCACAGATTTTAAATTATAGCTTAGTAGTTTAAATTCAGCTCTTTTAAAAACTATGGTCTACAATGCTGGGGGTATTTTTAATCAAATACTATAAACTGTTATAGCTGTATTTAGATATAGATAGATTAGATATAGATATAGATGATATAGATAGAGATATAGATGATATAGATATAGATTAGATATAGATATAGATATAGATATAGATATAGATATAGATATAGATAGCTGAAGTCATCTTACCAAGGAAAATAAGTTTTACTTAAAAAAAAAAAAAAAAAAAACAACCAAAAACCTAGAAAACAAACTGTCCTTCAGCTTTGTGCTCTGCTGAGGCTCTTGAGCTTCATGTGAGATGAGTATGAGTGTTTATGGACCAGTTCTGTCTGGGACTTTCTGTCTCTCTTGTTCTCATTCTGCATTATTCCTGTAGTAGAGTGCATGCACTGCAGTGGAGAAAACTACCATGGAGTAGTTTCAACAACAGTGTCTGGGCTTGAGTGCCAGCGCTGGGACTCCCAGAAACCTCACTCTCATGGATACCTCCCAGAAAAGTGAGTCAGATTCTGTGATGGTCTATTTATTGTCTATGTTGGTCTGAAGACCACCCTTTCCCAGACACGATAACTGTTACAGCCATTAGTGACATATCTTAAAACTTATTTTTCCTGTTCAGTTTTCCAGAGAAGGATCTGAAGATGAATTATTGCCGTAATCCCGATGGTGAACCTCGGCCCTGGTGTTTCACTACCAGCCCAACTAAGCGCTGGGACTTTTGCGACATTCCTCGTTGCAGTGAGTTTGACTTCTGGAATTCTAGTCACAATGACATCTAGATATAAAGACATCTAGACAGCTTTGAAACAGGGTGGTGCAAGGAGCTTGAGTAAATAGAAGAAGCCCAAAGATAAAGGAAAGAATAAAAGACTTCTGAATTTTAAATAGAAGAAAAAATTAATTGACTTGAAATGAACATATGATAGCTCTTTCAAAGCTAGACATTTCTGTCACAGGCATTTCTAATGGTTATACCTGATCACATCTCCTTCCTCAATGTGTTTTTCCATGACCAGGGAAATCAGTGGTTCTGATGTTTCTTCTGACATCTTTTGATATCAAACAGTCTCACTCTTCCTGAAAACCCCTTGGATTTTGTTTTACTTTTCCAGATAAATTCTCCACTTTTTCAGTTTTCTTTTCCCCTAAAGGCCTCTCCTTGCCATGATATTTTTCTTTGGGACTTCTCACCAGGCCTTATCCTTTCTGTTTCCCACCATTTAAAAGTATTCTCTTTTACATCTGCACCTACACCTACACCTCTATGTACGACTGATGGGCCTGCCATTTTCACCTCAGTTTTCTTCACAGTATTCACTTGCTCATTTTCCAGCTCCATTCTGATGGGGCTGCTAGTACTTTCATATCCTGACTTTTGTGCCTGGTAATTTGTCCTGGCTGCTGTAAAGGGGGAGATGCAAATGCTCTTCTTGCAGCCAGATTGCTTCTGAAGAAGCTAAAATGGAGAGAAAGAAAAGTTAAGAAAGATATCTTTAGATCTTTTCTCCACCTTTTTGACCTTTCAAATATTTTGATATTTAAACCTGCAAAGAAAGCTAAAAAGCCCATGTAATTATGTAGTTCAAAATGTTTTGTTTTGCAGTTTTGCTTTTTTCACTATGTCTAGAAGACACAGATTAATTTGAGTTCCTTTTTCTTTAACAGCAACACCCCCACCAGTTTCTGCACCAGGACGTCAGTGCCTATCAGGAAGAGGAGAAGACTATCGGGGCACAATAGCTGTTACTGAATCGGGAAATACCTGTCAGCACTGGAGCTCTCAAACTCCCCACAAACACGCTCGCACTCCCGAAAATTATCCCTGCAAGTAAGTGAAACTTCTCTGTAACTCAGTGCCCATGAGAATACCAAGGCACAGAATTGCTTCAGTTTTCTTCATCTATATTGCAGAGCTTTTCAGTTACACAAGCATTCATCATCTGCTGGATATCGTATTTTCAAATTTTTTGCACATTTCTTTTTATTCACATTTTGCTCTTCGATACTAGTGTCTTCTCTTCTGACTTTCAAGCTCTGCTTGATTGACTTTTTCCCTCCTTATTTCATCCTTTTACTGCACATTGCCCAGGTGAAGCAATGTGGACTAAGAAAGTTACAATTATGATATTTGCTTGTGGCTAGATTCTTTCACCCTGTGTTTCTGCTGTGCTGCTCTTGGCCTCAAAGTACTGCAGTGTCTTAATTCATCCACCAATCTGTCAGATGTCTATTTTAGCACACTGAAACACTAGTGAGTTGCAATTATTCATATAGTAGATGGTGTTACTAAAGGGCAGCAGAGGTTACCCACCAGTAAATATGTAAACCGGGAAGCAAGGAGCATTCTCCTTTTGTTCATAACCCTTAATAGATTTCCATGACAGACTTTTATTAGCCAGGTTTCCTGTTTCAGGAACCTAGATGAAAACTACTGCAGAAATCCTGATGGTGAGAAGAAACCATGGTGTTACACCACCAACAGAACTGCCCGGTGGGAATATTGCAACATCCCCTCCTGTGATGGAACAGAGCCAGAGAACCCTGGTAAGAACAGGGGACAACTGGAAGTGAAGGGTCATCATGGCTTATTTTGAAAAATCTGGGGTGACTCTGCTCGGTTGTATTATTGCTGTCACTGTCAGCATTGCCATGCATCAGCTGAACACTTGGGCCTAATGCGGAGTGTGTTCAGTCTGATGGTTAAGTGCAGAAGGTTTTAAGTCACCTACTGACTCAGATCATGAAAAATTGCAATAATAGAGGTCTTTTCATTTTGCCAGGTGGTAATTACCTCCACCCTTAAATTCTTAAAAGCTTCATGGAAAAGTTAATTAGCTTTACGTGCCAATTCTTGAAAAACTGAATCCAAAGAAAAACCTAAGATAATTTAAGAACACTGAATGAAGGCTCCATAGAAAGCAACCAGAAGAAAACTCTCTGTACACAAGACAAGCTTGTTCCACACGTGTCTGTTACAAAGACACAGACAGTCCCCTACTCTAAAGTGGTTTTGATCCATATATTAACTATTTGACTTGTCAGCTGAAATAAATCCCCATGCGTGACAATAAAAGCGATCTACAAGTGCTTTAAATCTTGTGTATCACGAATTTTTTCCAACATTTTTTGAAATCTTCCTTTTGATCTACGGTCTGAGAAGGATTCTGCTACAGAAAGCATGCTGTAATGCTCAGTGAAATGCTCTGGCTTGTTTTCTGTTGGCTTTCTATGCTCATGTATAAATGTCAAAGTATTAAGATGCAAGAGACTGGTTTCTGTTATTCACTACAGCTGTTGATGTGCCTGAGCAGGCTCAAGTTACTGAGGAGTGCTATCAAGACAATGGTGTGACTTACCGTGGTACAGCTTCTTTCACTATCACGGGAAAGAAATGCCAGGCCTGGAGCTCGATGTCACCTCACCGACACAACAAAACGGCAGACAACTTCCCCAATGCGTATGTGTGTTTCCCATTTCCAGGTTTCAGTGGACAATGATCATTCATGAACTTGTTTTGATTCGCATCATTATTTCACAACAATGATTTTAAAGCTGGAAAGGGTGTGTACTTGATAAAAATAATCCCTTCCTTTTCTTTCATTTTTAATGTAGAAATATTTTCTATTAACCTCATCTTGAAAGAAACCATGGTAGTCGTTATTATGCTTCAAACTAATTAATTGTGTGTTTATATATTGCTTCTAAAGCAATTAATAGCATAAATTCTTCCTTCTATTGAAATGAACTGTTTCTATGCATGACATTATTTATGAGTTTAAGTCTTTGTCTTCTAGTCTGCAGATCATTAGAGCTTTGAGGAAAGGTTAAGATGTTTTCTTATTCCTAACATTTCCCATTTATTTATTCCAAAATGCAAACAAACTGTTTCTTTTTAAAAGCTATTACTGTGTTCGAAAAATTAAAAATAGTTATATCTTTGCTATACACAAGTGTATTTACTTATCTGGATTTTTAAATTACATTCTACTATAAGCACTGATTAATGAATAAGTATTTGGCCTATTTAAATATTCCGTATATGTGTTCTGATTTCTTTATGGTAGAAAAAAGATTTCAACTAGCAGTGACAGAATGTATGTGATAAATGACATACACCAACCCTGTAACAGACCTGCTTTCCAAAATGTTCTTTTGACTTCTTCCCAGAGCAGTGGCATGGATAGGATTATAATATCTTTGCATCTGTAGGGACCTGAGACAAAATTACTGCAGAAACCCAGATGCTGATAGCCGTCCATGGTGCTACACCACTGACCCCCGTGTGAGGTGGGAGTATTGTGACTTGAAGAGGTGTGATGACCATGGACTACAGACTTTACCAAAACCTCCTCAGACAACACTGGAAACAAATCCTGGTGAGAATACTTTCAGCTTCCCCCAGAGATGCTCATACCCAGCAAGTTGTTTTTTTATGGAAACATCTTCAGGAATTTAATGAGGATGAAATACAGGAAACTCTAAATAAATACAGAATCCGCTCTCTTCATTTTCTGAGCATTCTTGTACAATTTTATAACAGGGCTTCTGTATTTGATTTCGGACTAATATCACCTTTTTTATCCACCACATCTGGCAATACTGGAAACAGATGGATACTAGTGATCACACTACTGTGGGAAGGCAACAAGCAATGACAGAAAATGCAGCAGTGATGGCATTTTTCTGGCAACTGTTCCAAAAAGTCTTTTCCTGTGGCATGCATTCACATTTCCAGGGTTCCATTTCCCATTCAGATGTAACTTTGTTATGTAGTAGATGGTTGGAGCACGGCAACTTTCTAGGCTTTTTTTTTTTTTTTTTGCAATGGCACATTTTTCTGTTTAGAAGGCTAATTATTTTGGCTGAACATGTATTACTGCTTTTTAGCTACTGTAAAATTTGTCTTTGGACAGATCAGTGTCCACAAGGAAAACACTTTATGTGCACATGACTTCTGGAGACATGAGGGGTCAACTGAATCTATGCTTTGATTTATGACTTCTGTGTTCATGGACAAGACTTTTAAAATGCAAGGAAATTAAAATATCATTTTTAGCCATCATTCACACTATGTTACCCTTCTTTTCTTGCCTACATATTATGTAGTCCCAGTAGTATTTCCTCAAATTTATCTCTGTTTAAGCACCATCATCAAATATGGATACAGCCCAACAGCCCTCCACTAACAATCATTTTTCTTCTTTCTTCACAGACTGCATTAATGGTAATGGTAAAGACTACCGTGGTACAGTAGCAAAAACTGCAAGGGGCAGAACTTGTCAGGAGTGGAGTTCTCAAAGACCCCATAGCCACGACTATTTCACTCCCACAACTCATCCAAGAGCAGGCCTGGATAAAAATGTAAACAACTGCTCATTTAATACTTGTTGTCATTGAGCTTTACTTATCTTTTTCAGGGTCCCTCAGTAAGCATTTTGTGACAGATCTTTATTAACTAAGTTCTTTTCCTCAGTTCAATCCAAGAACCTGATCATGATACTTCTTGTTGACATGAACAATCTGTACTTCTGTGGGACACAGGGATGCCCAGAAGCTCTATTGAGTTCTGCAGCACAACCAAGGGGCTCCAGATGGGCTCTTGTTTCTCTTCACTGCTGAGGACTATCTAGGGGTGGTCTGTGGGCAACATCTCTGTCTCCTCTGACAGAAAGAGAACTTGGTCGCAGAACTCAATAGTAACAGATAAGGGTGAGATGGTGATGAATCCAGTGTTCAGTGTAGGCTCCTTGAGATACACAACTAATGGATTGTAGCCCCTGATTCTCTGGTAATTCCCTCTCCAGTCCTCCAGCTTCTGCCACAGCCCATCATACAAGGTTCTACACGTACCTGACCCATTCTGCAAGGCAATCTCCATTTCTGACCTTCGTCTCCCTAGTCCTAACAAATGTACTCATCGTTAGTTCTCTAGACTTGTAATATTCCCTGTGCAATACTTGCCTAATTTACGACAAACTCTGTATATGATATGAAAACCTTGTTTCATATTGCCAGATTGAATTATTTTTTCACCAGGTACATGACCTTAAGGCTTGCTTTAGCCAATTATTTAATGGCATTTGATGGTCAAGATCTCCTACTTTTTGAGAGGTCAGAGGTCCAAGGTTGCACTATTGAAACTTAGTATTGAAACTTTCATTTTTATTACCTTTTTCTAAACTTACAGAGCAAATAGAAAAAAGAAAAAAGTTTTACAAAAGTAATTGCAAGTCACTTACAAGGAAGGAATTAAAAAAATATTTCCCAAATTTAGTTTAATTTTATTTTGAAACTTTAATTGGTAGGCCTTTTTGTTTCATGGCTAATAGCCTGTGTACTTATTCCTTCTTACAGTATTGCAGGAATCCTGATGGAGACGTGAATGGACCTTGGTGCTACACAACAGACCCAAGAAAAGCCTGGGAGTACTGTGACATTCCCAAGTGCCGTAATTATTCCTTTAAAGACTAGTGTCTCTCTTTCCTGTAACCTTTTATGACCACTGGAAGACATTCAGTGATTAGTCTGAAAGACTGATCCAAGTGCAAGAGCTTTAGATTGGAAATTAAGGCTCTTGGGAAATGATGGCCAAAGTCTGTGTGTGAAGCCTCAAGATTGATGCTTATTCTCTGAAAGTCCCAAATACAGCATAAGATATACCTGAGTCCCACTGAAGCTCATGGGCTTTTGCCATGTGTTTCCAAATAAGACTGTTCCAACAGAAATTTTTCCTCCTTCTGCCTAGTCACCTGACATAACCCTGTGTGTGGCCAGGCTGGACAAGGCATGCTCTTATCTCAGAAAAATTTTTGCACTCTGCTCTCATGTGACTCTGGTTCTGTTCTGGGTGAAAACCATATTGACCCTCTGATATTGCACCATATCTGGTGTCTGGAAAGTGCATCAGGCCCTAAATATTTAACGAGATGCCTTCTTCTTTGTTGGTATTATTCAAGCCATTTAGTACTCTGAATGAGGCGGTGCCATAAAGTGTACAATGAGAAAATGTTTCAACATTTTGGTTTCTAGTCCTTTCATGTTTATCAACAACAAAAGCTATGCTAGGAAGAGAGGTAGTTTTCACTCAAAAGGAGGATGACTTTCTTGCTGCTTTATCCTCTCAGCTGTGAGCAGAAGAAAATGTGCTCTGATCAAAACCCCAAAATGGAGCAAACAATAAAAAGGAAGATGTTTTATAACATGCATACACTGTACCTGAAAAAATAGCACTGCATTGAAAATGTTGGGCTAGGACTCTTAGGGGGAAAAAAGTTTTCACATTGTATTGCATTTGATGATCCACTTCTTTTTTGAATTAATTTTTTTTTTGTTCAGATATTCATCTAAAGAACAGAAAAAAACATGGCATTTGAACCTAATTTCATTAGTTAGTTCCTTTCACTGACGACAAATTCTACATTCTGTGTTGATAAGAGTCAGTTTCCCATGGCCAAACAAGAACTATCCTTTTTAATAATTCAGACATCTGAAGTACCAAATGAGCCTGAGATAATAGTGGCAAAATTTTGTTCCATGGAGACACAATTGAATTTCATACGCTATACCACCAAGATTAGTTTAAAGCCTCTGCCACTGCAACTTCTGCACTGTCGGAATCTGTAAGAGTACATTTCAAGATATTGGGAGAATTTTTTATTTTTTTTCTTTCTGCCTCTTTCCTTCTCCTTCACCTTCTGCCTTTTTTTTTTTTCCTATCTGATTGTAGACCTATTCATATGTAATTGGCTGACCACTGGAACTGTATGTGAAAAAAAGTTACCAGGCATTTTTAAGTGTTTGAGATGAAGGTAACCTAACAAAATATAGGTGATACATGGTGTGGGATTGCCTGAAAAGAATCAAAAGCTGAAGTGACAACTGTAGCAAGTTCATCTTCTGGTTTTCTGAGTTGATAATGAATGTTGAGTAAATACACTAAAGTTCCTTATGATGATATTTTTTTCTTATTCTTTAGCTCCTGCTCAATATGAATGTGGAAAATCCAAGTTCAGACCAAAGTTATGTGCTCAAAGAATTGTTGCTGGGTGTATTTCTCATCCACACTCCTGGCCCTGGCAGATCAGTCTCCGTACCAGGTATGGCCATTCACCATTAC
>JAWWTY010000106.1:57871247-57995730 GCA_035222235.1 Margarornis squamiger | reverse complement strand
TGCTGGGTGTATTTCTCATCCACACTCCTGGCCCTGGCAGATCAGTCTCCGTACCAGGTATGGCCATTCACCATTACATTAGACTTTACAAGCAAAGAAATCTTGCCTCTCGTAGGGTATTATAGTCTGTGGTTGCAGCATTCTAAATGTGATTTTAATTAAAAAATAGCTCACAGCTAAGCATTATGTGTGACAAACTTAGAGAGGTCATTTAGACAAAGAAGAATGCTCTGTTTTTTGACAAATGCACATAAGATCAATAAAACTCTTAATTTCAAAACATTTTTGCTAGAAGGCAGAATGACTTTTAGTCTTCCACTGTATTCTACAATAGAATCAGTATCCTATGAATAAAAGCAACAGTTTGAAATATGGTTACTACAGACCTTGATCTGTCCTTCCATATCAGTATTTGATCCCACTGGCAAAGTTATTAACAAAACTAGGAATCCAGGCCAGTTGCAGAGCTTTCTGACTGTGATTACTGCTAGAAAAAGCCAGAATCTCTGAAATTGGGAACCTCACTGCACACAAGGTTTTCCAGTAATAGAAATACTGCTTAAGAGCAAAGATCTAGGTGTTTTCATACAAGGCCTTATACAAATGTCCACAGAACACCACCATTATAAGAAGTATCGTTCAAGGAAAGCAAAATATTTCTTAATGAAACTGTGGAATAATGTCTTTAGTTTGTAAAGGCACACATGTTAGAAAGATTACATGATTACAGTAGAATTAACTTTCCCATCTTAAGTCAATGCCCTTTTCATGCCTTTCTGCTCTGTTACAGTTATGGCTTGCATTTCTGTGGGGGAACTCTGATAGATCCTCAGTGGGTTCTTACTGCTGCCCACTGCTTAGAAAAGTAAGTATCTGTTGCAGCCTCTACCAACATCTTCTTACACTAGATAGAAAGTCACAGGAGAAGCAAAAGACACAAAATACTCAACCTGAGCTGCTTGCAAACAGCTTGCAAACAGTTAAGAATTCAGGATTGCAAACAGTTGAGAATTGGGAACTGAGTACTGTGTTCAGTTTTTGTTTGGCACCACAATATTAAAAAGACATTAAAATATTAGAGAGCCTCCAGAAGAGGGCCACAAGAATGGTGAAGGGCCTGGAGGGAAAGCTATATGAGGAGTGGCTGAGGTCACTTGGTCTGTTCAGCCTGGAGAAGAGGAGACTGAGGGGAGACCTCATTGCAGTTACAACTTCCTTGTGAGGGGAAGAGGAGGGGCAAGTACTGATCTCTTCACTTTTGTGACCAGTGATGGGACTCAAGGAAACAACATGAAGCTGAGTCAGGGGAGCTTTAGGTTACATATCAGGAAAAGGTTTTTCACCCATAGAGTGATTGAGCACTGGAACAGCCTCCACAGGGAAGTGATCACAGCACCAAGCCTGTCTGAGTTCAAGAAGCATTTGGACAATGCTCTCAGGGACAGGATGTGATTCTTGATGTGTCCTGCATAGGCCAGGAGTTGGATTTGATGATTCTGATGAATTTCTTCCAACTCAGTGGATTCTGTTTCTATGGTACTATGATTCTTATTGAGCCAAGTCTATTTGTCATTCATTAAAGCTGAGCTTTGACTGAAAAACAGTGACAGTGATAGCTTTTGCCAGCTTGATTTTGTGTGTCATAATAAGGGATTAAGCTAACACCAAAGCTGGCTATCTGGCTTTGTCAGAACAAGGTATCAAATAACATAAGTGGTTATGTTCTGAGTGTGTATTCATCAGCTCACCATGTACAATTTTTTCCAATAGGTCCTCACGGCCAGCTGCATATAGAGTGTACCTTGGATTACACAGAGAAGCAGCATCAGAGCCGTCAGTACAAAAACGTGATGTTGAGAAATTGTTCAAGGAGCCACACAGGGCAGACATTGCACTGCTAAAACTCAGCAGGTACCCTTTCACATTGTTCTGATGGGATCAGTTGACTAAAAAGTGGTTTCTGCTGGTGTTGAAGAAATGTGTGTTCAATTAGTGATTTAAGATCCTCTCTTGCTTCTCTTTCTGTAGAAGCTCCAGGGCTTCAGAAAGTGAGAGGGCTGCCTTGGGAGGGGAGGAGGGCTAGGGACACTGAGTCAGGCTGGCAAAGTGCTGGGAGCCAGCTGCTGGGAGGTGAGACAGTGGCAGCAGAATTGGAGGAAGCAATGCCTAGAGGAACCTTCAGTCTGTTTCTACATGCTTCTACCTTGATAAGATAATGAGGATTGAAACCTGCAATATTAGCCTTATGGCAGTCCATGCTGTTTCCATGCTGTGGTGGGGAGATTTCCTTTTCCCTTGCATCTGACAGTGTGCAGGCAGAGTATGTACATTTGATGTACCCAGCATGGCCTTTCTTGCATCTGTTTTCATTCATCAGAAATGCTTTCTGTGGAACTGTGCAATCAAAAGGAGTATGTCCATAGAGCTGCAAGCTGATGTGAACATATGGTCATTGGGCTTTGATTTCTGTGGCTTCAGTGCAGGTCCGAAACAGATGCAGGTTCAGTGTAATAACGTGGCTTTGTAAACGAGCCTTAGCTGCACCCACCTGAAGGCAAGTCAGATGGACTTGGTTCTGCTGTGTGTTAAATATCCTTTTGGAAAGTGATTTATAATCAGACTGGATGAAGGCAGAGCAAACTAACACATTTAGCATATGTTAAGTGCCACTAATTCATACTCTTTCTAATAGCTTTGCAACTAGGTTTTGTTGACTATCTTTTCCTTTTCCATATCACTTTCTGAGGGATCTGAGCCTAAACAAAAATAGCTTTGCACATCACAAAAAACCCTTACCTGAAGCAAAGGATGTTGAAGATAGATGACTGAATGCATATAGTCTTTCTAGAAACCCGAAGGTGGTATCAGTAAAATGGTGCTAATGATTGTTCCTGTTTGTTTCTTTCAGCCCAGCAGACATTACTGATCATGTAATCCCAGTTTGTTTACCAAAAGAAAATGCTGTGTTAGGAGGAAGAGAAGAGTGCTATGTGACAGGCTGGGGGGATACAAGAGGTGAGGCAGCATTAACACATCTAAAAGCTCAGGGTTTGGAGACTGGTATATACTCGTATCCAAACTGTCTTCTCTTTGTGCCCCACACAAGCTACTGATGAAAAACTTCTTTCACTAAAATCATCACGGACTGCCATTTTTTCCACTCTCTCCTGCTGATATAGTTTCTCCTAAATCCCTCAGTGACACGTAAACAAAACCCCTCTAAACCAATACTGAAAGACGAGTATCAGACATAAGGAGCCATTAACTCTTCTCTCTCAGTTCACTACACTTTTCCCCAAAGTGGCCTTTTACCCTATCAAGGATAGTTTTCTGGATTTAAGTTATTTCTTAATCACATAAATGTGAGTTTACTCCTTCTCTTGAATGATTCTTCCTCCCAATCAACCTGGTTCACATCTCACACAAATATAATCCTCATTTTCAAAACCTCCCACTCTATCTTGGTTGACAAGTTCATCAGTACCTACTCTGTCTCCTTGCCCATTATGCCATTTCCAACTGTTTACTTCCTACCTCATTTCTTCCACAGAAAATTCAAATATAGAGAAATAAAACTTCTTGAGAATGACTCCCACAAATATCAGTGGGTACTGGATCCACATGGATGTGGTGTGAGAGCAGGAAAATCAATCAGTGCTGTGTGGATGTTGATGGGTGGTAGAAGGTGATAAGTACCATAATACTGATAATGCTTACCCATTTTGGTATATCTTCATAGTATGCATGGGAAATATATGCACAGTGCATAAACACTATGCTTATTTTACTGCTTATCCATATCCTGATGTTTGTTTTGTGAATATGATAATTGCCTTTGTCATTAATTTCTTTTTGGTTTTGTTTTCATTCTCAAAGGAACTGGCGGTACTGGCTACTTAAAGGAAACTGGATTTCCTGTAATTGAAAATAAAATATGCAACCGCCCTGAATTTTTGAATGGTAGAGTCAAAAAGAATGAGCTCTGTGCTGGGAATATTCATGGTGGCACAGATACCTGTCAGGTAAGAAAGTCTGTAAGCATCAGAGACATTGAAATTTGCTCAGTGGGTTAGAGCAGGGTGCTAATAGTGCCAAGGTTGTGTGTTTGATCCCTGTACAGGCCATTCACTGAAGAGTTGGACTCAATGATCCTTGTGGGTCCCTTCCAACTCAGAATATTCTGTGATTCTGTGGTTTGGTTGTAAGCATATTCAAATCAAACAGTGCTTCGCTTTCTAGGCTTTAGAGGCCAGGCCCAGAATTATCCTTGGGATGTTATCACACCACACGGCATCTAAACTGAAAAATGCACGTGGATTCTGCTCTTCCCTTGCTCCCTCGTTTGCTGCTAGGAAGCAGGGCAGGCAATTTTTCAGATAAGCCTGAACTACAGAGCACGTGGTAACATACAGTTGCACAGGCCAGGTGTATGGAAGCCAACTTAGATTGATAAATGGTCTGATTTTTTTTTTCCCAGACCACTGCTACCTCCAATATTCAGGCTAGCTCAGTTAACAACCTGAGACATCTCAGTTAGCAGTCAAGGAACCATGAAGGGGAGCTGGCCACTCAGGCAAAACAAAGCCAAAGGAACCACTAATTTCCAAGTCCCAGTGCCACTGGATCATGCAGGAAGCCCTGAAGACCTCAGAAAAGAGGCCAAGGGAGGAAGCTCAGGTTAAGTTAATAAGGGTAACCAGATACCTTCTCGACAAATCCCCTTACTCCAAAAATCAATGTAATGCCTGGGTGATGTGAAGAGATGACTTTACAAAAGTGTTCAACAACATGCATAGAGAACTCTTGTCTCGCTAGAACTTCAGTGTTTCCTTACAACTTGTGCAGCTCTCACATGTAAGAGGTACTTTTGTTTCTGTGCTTCCTGTGAGAAGGCCACCCTTGCACATGGGTCTGTCCCCAAAGGAATCATCCTATTCTTTCTCTGTTTAGGGGGACAGTGGAGGACCTCTAGTCTGTCTGGACCAAGATAAATTTGTTCAACATGGAGTCACTTCTTGGGGCCTTGGCTGTGCCCAACCCATGAAACCTGGTGTTTATGTTCGAGTCTCCAACTACATTCCTTGGATTAAAAGTATAATGGAAAGCAACTGATCCTGGGTATGGACTGCCCTCTCCTGGAAAGAAGTATGCACGTCAGAAATACAAGATGCCAAGAGCAATATTAAAGCTACAATCATTCATAAGAAAGTAAAATAAATATGATCATCCATTTAAAATTGCCATAAAGTAACAGTTATTGCCAAGAAACCCAACTGACAGTGTGTTACCCTCTTTCTATATGTTCTATGGTTTGCTATGTTTGACAATAGACTTACACACCTCTGGATTCCATGTCAAAAATCCCGACCTTAACTCTAACTGGACACCTATATTTTGATCTTACATTAGGTTCTACAATGATGTTTTCTCCTAAGGTCATCATTTCCCAGGATATTGTGCTTCCAACAAATGAAGAAAGGAGAATAATTTTTATTCTATGTGAGTTGTCTGAGCCTCTTACCAATTTGATGCAAAAACCTAAAGAAGAATCTCATATCTTATATGTATGTGAAGCTTTGTTAGATATATCTTTTAGCATTCAATACATGTGATGGGAAAAAAAAAAGAAAAGAAGCAGGCACAGTTTTGTTGTATTTTCATATTTTTTTATTGACATGGAAATCTAATCAGCAAAAGTACAAATGTTGCATCAAAGATATAAAGCAGTGAATGAAAAATAGCCTCACTCAGAAGTCAGCCCATACCAAAGACAGAGAAATAACTGTCAATCATTACCACAAGTAATGACAATCCATTTAATGTATTATAGAATTGTGTTGTCCATAGTACCCATTTGTTTCATTGTACAACTTTATCTAACTACATAACTGTTAGATGTACATTTTTCTTCTCTAAAAGAAAATCATGTACACATATCTGTGTTATAAAAAGCTTAAACCTTTAGAAATGCTTTCCAGGAAAAGCTTGACTCATACGTGCCAAAGTTAAACATTTGCTAGCTATGAACTCCCATTCTCACCCTGCACCCCTTGTGTACCAGCCAGGGAGCACCCCACAGGCATCTGGGGACTCCTGGCTCTGCACGGGATCCTTCTGCATCCCCAGGGTGCGCTGAGTGTACTCCAAGTAACACAGCTACTTCCTGAGGTGGGATTTGTCTTGTTCATTTTGTGCAGTGCAGAGGTCCACTCCCAGGCATGCCAAGCTACGTGACATTTTTAGATAGTCTTTATTTTTTTGTAGGCATGTACATATGAGAACTATAAAGCATAATCAGGTGGCAGGACAATTTTTGAAGCTTCTGTGTCTGGAATCTGAACTATATCTGGAGTCTGAATATGGGAGATGCAGTCTTCTCGGGGCATTGCTTCCTGAACAGGAACAGCTCTGATAAAGCGTGCTCCACCCACCTATGTTGCCTACAGGATTCACTGAGCACAAATACCCTCTTGTGTACTTTCCATATATATTCACTTCGATCATTAAGCCAGCCAAGAAATCTGTACAGAACTTCCCTGACAACAGAAATTCTGTGTTGCAGCTTGGTCTTTGATTTGTTAAGCTCTCAGATGTGAACTCTTGAAGGCACAGTTAATACCTGCTTAACTCTCTGGTTTGTAAGCAAAGACATCAGTGGCCTTGCTGTCCTTGCCAAACTGGCTAGAAACATCTGGATATGCCTGAGCAGCCACAGAAGTCCCACCTTATAACCTTTCAAAGAGTGCCAACTGATCTTTTCCCTCTGCAAGAGTGTCAGAGGCAATAAAATTTGCCACTTATCACTAACCATTTGCACAGACTACATGAAGGAACCCAGCACATTTGGTGGCAGTGGTATATTTGAACCAAACAGCACATCCATCTGTTTGTTGGCCCAAGGAACCTCTTTGTTGTAGGAAGAACACAGCTCCTGGGATTCTGTAGTCACATTGTTCATGTGCCTTTGGTGACAGCAAGGTGATCCCTTGTGATCTGCTGTGTATCCCACAACTCTCAATGAGCCTCCAAAGTATACACATGGAAGACAACCCAGCTGACACTTTGGTCCCTACTTGCAGTGCCTCTCACTGGGCGAGCTGGGTGACAACAACCATGCAGCTGAGGAGAACACTGATGTGCCTCCTGAGAAGTTTGTAGGACTTTCTCATATATATTAAGTGGTTTGAGGCATATAAAAATTTAGAATAACTTTTTTTTAAACCAACGTCCTGTCCAGTGGTCTGTGTACCCACATGCATGCACCTCTGTGCAGCTGGTTTCTTCTGGGGTTCCCACTCATTGAAGCTGTCTCTGTGCTTCCACAACCTCATCTGTCCTCTCTCACCCACAACAGCATAACCACAACAAATGCTCATAGAATGGGATAACTTTTTGACTTACAAAATCCCTCTGTTACAGCTAAGAGTTAGCACAGGAGCAATTACCAAATACAAATTTCACCTGAAGTCACTAACTGCTGTCATTTTACCAGTCAAAACACATGCACAGGCTTTTTTTGTGCTGTCCTCTACAAAATTATTTTTTAAAAAATAAATGCATCACATCTTATTGCTTCATCCTGACTCTCTGGGGGCCATGCCTGTGGTGTGGGCTGGCTGGGTGCAGGGAAGGCAGGGCTGAGTTCTGCATCCCGATGCCTGCAGTCTGCAACCTGCACTGAGACTCGGTGCGTGCCCAGAGCAAGCCCACATCTTTCATTTCAGGGCTGGTCTCTGCCAGCTAGCAGCTTGTCTTTGGCTACCTACAGAAGAATGTGTTGGTGTAGAAGTTTTTCCCCTATAGCAGTAGCTCCAGTTTTGGGTTGTCTTCTAGATTAACCAGATATATTGCGAGATGCTTATTTAATTTCATATCTCTCAGTCACTGCTGACTTTTGCTAAGCATCCCATTGACCTTTACTATGCCTCAGAGAAAGTTAGAAACAGCCTTGAAAGACAGGCCTTTATCACTAACTGCCTAAAGTGTGCAAACATTAGACAGAGATTAGTGTTAAAGGTCCTGTTTTCCTCCAGCAAGGCTGATGATAAGGGCAGCTGCTGTGAAAAGGCAGGGAGGGTTGAGAACTGTTGAAATACCCAGTACAGGAAGTCCTCCTGGACAGGCACCTGCCTGTATATGTTCTTAGAATGGTGAGACAGGAGCAGGAGTCATTCAGTTTCACTGACTGTAATGTAGCTTTACTCATTTGTGATACAAAACATCAAAACTCAGTCCTGTATTTGCTTATGCCAAATATGTTATTTTCTGAGCTTACAAGGTCCTTTACAAGACCTCATTGACTTTCTTTTGTTTATTTATTTCTCTGTTGGTAACCTTTTGAACAACACAGCTTTTCAAGTCCTTCCCTGTAATGAGTGTATTGTTTACCAGTCAGTGGCCAGAACCCAATGGTTGATAAAGGTCATACATCAGAAAGGGAAGGTAGTCTGTCCCTGATATCTGCTTGCAGAGCCAGAGAGTCAAGTTATTCTGCTACGTGTCAGCTTCGAACAGCCGGGACCAGTTAACACTTCGCTCAGTAACTAAAGCTCCTGTCTCATCCCTGTCCATCTTTCCAGCTTAAGATCCCTGTCAACAACCCAAATAATTTGTCTCCAAGACAGAAAGAAGATAAATAATAATAATGAACAGAAGACAGAAATTTCAGGTCACCTTGGCAGTGGTGAGGGTGAAGGAATTTGGTTTGTAGGGTTGGGTAGAGGGTATAATTTGGAAAGCTAAAAATAGGCATGCTCTTGAAAGAGAGGTTTGGAAAACCATCCAACAGGGAGAGCAGGCAGAAGCCCCTCCCTCAGAGATATGGCCAGGGGGACAGCACAATGGGGTGTCACATGAACCCCAGCTGGGTCTAGTGGAAGGCACTAAGGAGCAGCAGGAGAATCTGACCTGCAGAGTTAATGCCCTGTGCAGGGTATGGCACCTACATAAAGCCCTGGAAAGGTGAGGAGGAGGACTGCTGTCACGTTTCAGAAAGCCCTTGAAAAGGGAGAGAGGCAGGGCTTTTGTTGCAAAGGGTCCCTTTGTGTGGATGATGATCAGACCCAAGAGGTTCTCCTGATGCACACTGCTGAGTCCCATCCCTCCCAACCAGAGAAAGAGCCGCTCTGATCACTACTCTCCTTCCTGAGCCATCACATCTTTTATTTGTCCAGATTTTTCAGGGGCGAAGGAGAACAATTTGAAATACTCAGCCTCTCCTCATCAAAGTCATCTAAATCTTAAACAAGAAGTACCGTCTCCAACCTTCCCCACCCAAATGTATATCCTAATAAAAAAAGTGAAAAAATGGCTCAAAAAGATAAAGAAATAAATACAAGCTCACTGAGCTGGATAGTACATCTTTTTAAAGCTATTCTATTTTCTACCAAGAACCACAAAATGGTCCCTTCTTGCAAATAATGTACTCAGAAAAAAAGGTGTTTATTCCACATTCATAGAAAAATACACTACTTGTTTTAAATGTCCTTATGCTTAGAAGAAGAATATGAAATTTAATCCATATTCTGCAGCAAATTTTGAAGTGGTGACAGGTGAAGAACAAACTCCCACTATGGGAACACAGTTCTTTGCTCAGTGCTGTCCTTCAAAGGTCAAATATAAGAGTTGGTGTCCTGGTGTTTCCGTTTCTTGCCATGTTTTCCAAAATGACTGAAGAAACAGAAGGGGAGAGGAATATAAATGTGAAAGAAATGGGAAAATACATAGTTCAAGGTACAGTCCAAGCTGCAGTACTGAAATATTTAATTTTTGCATAGAAAATTTTCTTTTCTTTAGTTTGCACCTTGAATCAGACAAAAGTTGTTGATGTATTATTCAAAGCCTCTGCTTGAAACATTAATATATAGCATTAGATCCTCAAAATACTTTGCCAAGGCATAAATGTTTCCTGCATGTCTGCAGTGCAGTGAGGAGTCTGGCTTGTTCTATGCCAGGAATAGGGAAGTTGTGCCTACCACTCTTCAGCTATAAATCCATCGCATATGTGACTTTTCAATGACTTCACAAATTGTGGAATTGGTTCCATGATAAAGGGGCCTTCTTCTTAGGATGCTTTAATTGAGGTAGTAGTGGTTGTTTGTCTCAGGCAGAGAGTTGCAGGCTATGCTTACTCTTGCATGCTTACTTTCTGCTTCCAGAAATGCATAGCACAACTTTGTGTCTCCATGAGAAAAATACAGATTTTTATCTCCATACATTTTTTTAACAACCTTCCTTAGAGGTACTGAAAAGTTCAGGTTTCTATTGAGCAAACTCAATAGCTCATAACATCAACCTAACTAGGGAATTTACTTTGACATTTGGAAAACATCAAGAATTTTTGATAGTTGGCAAAACTGGAGGAGAACACCCTCAGGAAACCTCACCCAAATAGAAGTAAGAAAATACACCTCATACCTTGAAAGCTGTTCCACATCCTCCACTGTCTCTGGTAATGAGATTCCCTTTGTTTCTGGTAAAAGCAATACTAGAAGACCACAGACAACTGCAAGAATACCTAAAACAGACATTGAAGAAATAGAAAAGCAATAAGAAATTTGATACTTTTTTATTTTCAGGTTTTACCTACTGAGAAAAGTTTACTCAGATTATGTTCGAAGGGAGATTTTTTAAGTGTGTCAGTTTCCGATTAACCTATTCTAATCAAACACCTTTATGCTACATTAATTTAATCTATTACAAAATCACTTGAGAGCTAGGAGTTCATTTGAAGTCTGATCTCCCTAAAGGGAGATCTTAGGAGTCAAAAACCTGTCTTTTCAATCTTTTTTTTGGCTAAAGTTGTCATTAGCACCAATTTCCCTTCTTAGTCTACCCTGTCAATTTTGATTTTTCTCAGTCACGTCTAGCTCCTTGAACTCTGGTTTAGCCAGACTCCCACGTTCTACTTGGAAATTACTAATCTAATTTTTTTCATAGGATTACTCCAAATGACTTTTTTTTTCCCCAAAATGGAACTGAGGGAACAAATTTGACAGGAATACAAACTTATAGATAATACAACTATAGTCATAACTGTACCTACCAAAAATCTCAAACTAAGTAATTTTTAAAGGTCATCAACCTCTACTCTTGGCAGCCTAAGCTTACTACTATTATTGACTACTATTAAGAACCTAGCTACAAGGTTTCTCAGTCTTAAAGCACCTCACACAGTTTCTTTTCTGCTTCTTCAGCAAAGTTATCCAAACAGACCTGAGCTTCCAGTCTGTGGGTTGAAATCACACACATTTCACAGATTTGCCATTCAGCCTCTTGCTCTGGGCATGAAGGTTGAGAGGTGCTGCTCTGAAGGGGAGATGAGCCTGCACACTACTTTTGCCCCAAAAGAAAAGCTCTGTTAGGAGGAGGATGTTATAAACCAAAAGTACATTTTATATCAAATCTTACTGAAAATAATTAGAGGTAGCTCCAACCAAATGGCTGCTAATCGGAAAAGCAGGAATGGGGCTATGATCCCACCTAGGTCACACAGACTTGAGCACAGGGAAACACCAAAGTTTCTGCAAAAGACAAAAAGTACCAGATATTAGAGAGGTGCTACAAACAGATTAACCAGAAGTTTAAGGAGTAGAATATAGACTCATCTCCAAAATTATCTCATCAGCATATGCCATCCACATTGAGTAGTCACTATTCATTCAGCCAGGAAACTCTGAAGAAAACCAAGTTTACTTAAACAGCAGTGAAACAGGCAATATAGAAAAGCAGAGGGAAAAATTGAAAGACTTCTGGGAGCTTTTGACATACCTCAGTGTTGTAGGGTACAGTTCGCTGTTCACTAGATAGACGACTTCAAAAGCTATTGTGATGCTCAGTCTTCCCAGCGTGGCAACTGTTGTTTTGAGCCATGGGATATCTGTTCATTCAAAAATAAATGTTGGTGAAGTGTGTTTTGCCACACTGGCAGAGCATTTCTGAAAGCCCCAGGCTCTGTCAGCAGAAGTTATACCACAGAACACTGGATCAGTGCAAATCAGACGGAAAGGCCACTGCTGTAGATATCAATCTATATTGGCATTTATTGCTTTTAAGTGTCATGTGAGGCTGCTTTGTACAATTAGAAATCACTTGAGTTGATTGATTCAAGATGCTGGTGGGGCATAACAGCATGGGTGGGAGAATGAACATTATAAGCTTCCATCACCATGTTCAAATTGTGCTCTGGAAAGGATTATTTAGTTATGTAGGGATATTATGCTGTAAGAAACACTGTTGAGTTACCTCACATGGCCTTCTGACCACAAGGAAGCTACCACTAAAAGTGCATAGAATCATAGAATCATTTAGATTGGAAGAGGCCTTCAAGACCATTGAGTCCAACCATTAACCAAGCACTGTCAAATCCACCACTAAACCATGTCCGTAAGTGCCACATCTACATATCCTTTAAAAACCTCCAGGGATGTTGCAGTAAAATAGTTCTCCCTAGAGCAGACCACCTACCCTTCGTAATTTGTCTATCCAGTGCTCATTAGACCCACTCCTAATAATGCTACTCCTGGCCATCCTCCCCTTCCTTTCCCCGGTGCTTGTCTTTGTACATGACAGGACTGGCACAGGGACGTGACATTGCCCTGTTGGCTCTGCCCATCTCTCCTGGCTCTGCTCAAGCTCTGGTGGGCATGGTCTCACCACAACTAGGCAGAAGGGGAGGCAAGTGAAACAACAAGCCTGAACCCGGCATGAAGGGGAGTTGCACCACTGGAGAGGGTGCTGGCAGGGAGTGTGTTTTCTCAAAACTTCAACAGGAAGAACAAGAAAACATTTAAGTTTGCTCTGAACAAAAAATGAGACACTTGGGTTTATTTCCCTTCCAAAACAACCAAACAAACCCCCATCAAATTTCATTCCATGTTGTGAGACACTGCCTTTGCCCTGAAAAGTTTTGTTTTCAAAACATGTGTAAGAAAAGCAAAGGCTGGAAAGAACAAAACAAATCCATGTTGTCTTCCTGGCACCCCCTCAGTCCTTCAGAACCCCTAGGTGAGGGTGATGTCTGTGTGGCTCCTCCCTCTGCCAGGGGACTAGAACTGTGAGAGCACCGCAGTCTGATGTGGCTCTCACAAGCTCTTGGTTCAGCTTTTTCCATCTGTAAAAACAGACTTTTCTTGAAAGCAGGACTTGTACTTCAGGTGTCCCATCTGCAAGTATCTTAATCCCCAGGCTGTCCTCCCCTCACTTCTACAGGATCCCCTCAGCACTTCACCACTACTAGGAGAAGGCTGGCGGCAGCATGCTGCTGGCCCCAGGCCACTGCTTTCTTCTCCTCACTCAGGCTGCATCACCCCCACATGATGCTCCTGCTCTAACCTCAGACCTGATGCTCCACGCTCAGCATATGGTGTGGTCCAAAATACAGGAAGGTGCTGGAGGAAGGTGTCCTGCAGGAGTAATTCCCCGGTGCCCCTCTTTGTTCCCTCCTCTTGTGACAGCCCTAGCTCCAGGAGATCAACAGTTCCCAGCCCCTGCTGTCCCAGCAGGACCTTTATATTTTTTTAACATATAGAAAATGATGCTGGCAGAGCCAGCAGACAACATGGTGAGCAGGCCCTCTGTGCCTGAATTGCCATGACCTGTGTTGGGGAAGCTGCCACAGGAGGAGCATGGTGCAGACAGCATCCACTCATCCTGTGACAGCTCTTCTGGGAGACATACAGGAGTGGGAACCAGGGGGAAATCTGCAATTTTGTGTGGCTTGCTGTCCTTGCTCAGGGGGTGCCAGCAAGAATTCTGTCACTGACCTCAAGAGCCTGACACTGGAAAGGGAATTACCTTCTGGCAAGAAGGCAGTAATGAGACAGGCAATGCCTGCCACAATGTTGCTTATTGCAAAGGGCAGGCGCCGGCCAACACGATCAATTGTCACTATAATTAGGAAAGCAGCAGGCAGCTCCACAGCTCCTGAGATGAAGAAGTCTAGGTAGAGGTTTCCACCGACAATTCCTAGGCGCATGACAAGCCCTTGGTAGATCAGAGCACTTGTGAACCTAAACAGCAAAGGGGAAAAAGTGTTGAGAAGCAAATAAATTATTGTAAGCAGATAAAGAGACTCTAAAAGTCACAAGGAAATCTTTCTTCAAAACCCACCAGCCTGGTAACAAATTGGACTGAAATGGGCACTCACCAGGCATACATCAGGATAAGCGTGCACCTCCTCATCTGGGGAGTCCTCACCAGGTCGAGAAAGGAAGGGTTGCTGACCTCCTCATTGCTAATAGTGATCTGAGGAGACAAGCGAGCAGTAGTCAGCTGTCAGGGGTCAGTCAAGGCAGTGGGGCAGAGTTCCCGTGTAAACACAGTGATCAGCAATATTCCAGTCCAACGAGTAAAGGTGCTGATGAGCCAGTTTGCTGCTTATCGCACTCCAGAGTGGCGCACAGACATGGGAATAGCTTTTAACTGGATACAGACATGGGCTTGCCTTAATAATGACCATGTAAAAAAAGCAATAAAAAAATCCCCAATCTTAACTTGAGAATGGAAAAATTATTTCCATCTTGTAAACTGAGAAAGGTAGGCCTGGATTTTCTTGGAAGGCAATAAGCAGTCATTGCCACATCAGGGTCGCTGGGAGCAGAAGTGCCTTCTGGCAGAGGTGGGAGAGAGGAGGAGACTGTGGCAGGAAGGGCAAAGTGATGGGCTGAGGGAAGCAGGGAGAGAGGGCATGAGCAGCAAGCAGTGGGCTTAGAAAAATCACTGGTGGCACAGCTGGGCAGCAGGAAGAGAACAGGAGTGAGAGAAAATGCAGATCTGTGACAATGCTTGGGTGCTACAATATATTCAACTAGTGAAATTCCAAGGGTCTTAAAATATCCAAGCACAATGCTGAACATGGCTTTTACCCAAAGCTTTCACCTTTATATGTTTTTTATATCATAAAGTGGCACAGCTGCTTTTCAGTGAGATTTGACTGGATGCTTTTACATGTGACTTTTTCATAACTGAGTGACAAAAAGCTTTTTAAGTAAGATGGAGAAGCCCCACATTTGTTTGAACCTCCTTTCTACTCCCTCTTGCTTTTCTACTGTAAACACAGCCAGAAGTTTTCTTCAAAGCACTGCCACTTCTGCTGCATGCCAGAGCTCTTTGTGAGGCAGGCTGAGGTTGCTGGGTTTCTGCACTGCTCTTGGACTCTCTCATAGTACAGTTATAAAGCTGCCATGTCTATTGTTTATAAGGATAGGCTGCCAGCCATCAGTTGTGACTCTGTGCAAATATGGTTTTAGTTTTCCAAAGGACTAAAGATACATTCAGCACAACTGCTACTTTTATTTTTATGTCTTAATAAAGTCATAATAACCCCAAGCATGACTGAGCACTTTTTCGTGGATGAAGAAAAAAATCCCTATGGAGAGTGAACTCTGTAGGGGAAACAAAATCCTCTTTTTTTCTTTGAAGTCAAGGAGAGCTTTGCTATTCACATTAGTGCAGTCAGGAATTCAGTGACTGGGCCCATGTTTCTAAAGGTACACCATCTGAAAACCCTGGATGAAGTTTTATAACCAACTTTACTCACATTTTTTTGTTCCAGCAAAATTACATATCAGATTTTCCACAAATTTTTAAAGATAGATAGTTCTACACACATGCTTAATTCTTCATGGAATAGTACATCCATGCATGTCTATAATACTTACATATGTATGTTAATGTATAAAAGAAATACATATGTCTGGATATGTTTATATAGTAGGAAAAAGTATATATCTGTATATAAAGAGAGGGATTTTGATCCACAAGTGTCTTAAGAAGCAGCCCTTATTCAGCTGGTTGCACTTCATTCTGGGTTTGGACAGAGACAAAGAATTAGAAAATTAGTTTGAAAAAAATCCCCATGCTAGGATAAATATAAGCAACTGGAAAAGAAGAGTCTATAATTTGCACTTGACTTAATGAGTTCTGGTTGGAGTTGAACTGTACCAGTGCTGTCACAGAGCAAAAGCAGCAAATGTTTACCTTTTTTAATACAAAGGTCATCTGTGGTTTCTGCATGTCAACAAAAACTCAAAGCAGCTACATCCAGAGCCATGTAAGGGACTTGGCCAATGAAGTGGATACAGACATATTGGAAAATCTGAGCCAAAGTGCATTGATGGATAATGCCTATAGCTTCTCACTTCTCTCTGTCCCTTCACACATGCATCACTTAGCTGGAAATTCTGGAGTTGCTTCATGAAAGGTAAGTCTGACGTGAGTTAATGTGAGAAATACACTCGATCCACTACTAATGTGCTTCCTGGAGATTCTCTTTCCTCCAGGCACAGCACAAGGGATGACAGGCATTCTACATTAAAAATGTCCAGGAACAGATCCAGCACAGATCTGTCTGTGTGGAGGTTAATCTGCTGCAGCTGGGAGTGGCTTAGGGTCATAAGCATAGATACTTTTGAAAAAAAAATTAAATATAACTTAAAACAAAGAGTAGGGAAAGACACACATCTTTCTGACATGATGCTTTGAAAATGCCAATGTTTAGAGAGGAAGTGAGTGTAGGAACGTGCGGCTGAACATGGAAGATGAACTGCCGCTGCACAACCTTCCTGCTACATGTCTTGGGCCACACTCAGCACTAGGCATTGTTGACGTGGATGTGAGAATCTCACCAGTGTACATACCCTAGCCAAAGACAATATCATAGAATCATGGAATGGTTTGGGTTGGAAGAGGCACTAAAGATCATCTAGTTCAAATCCTTTGTCATGGGCAGGGACACCTTCTATTAGACCAGGTTGCTTAAAGCCTTGTCCAGTCTGAACACTTTCAGGGATGGGGCATCCACAGCTTTTCTGGGAAACCTGTTCCAGTGCCTCACCATCCCCTCAGTAAAGAATTTCTTCCTAATATCTAATCTAAAAATGCTGTCTGTCAGTTTGAAGCCATTCCTGCTTGTTCTGTCAATTCATGACCTTGACAAAAGTCCCTCTTCAGCTCTCCTGTCGGACCCTTTTAATTACTGGAAGGTGTTCTAAGGTCTCCCCAGAGACTTCACTTCCCTGGATTCAACAACCTCAGCTCTCTCAGCATTTCCTCATATGAGAGATGCTCCAGCCTTCTGATCATCTTCATGGCCCTCCTCTGGAGTCCATTCAACAGGTCTATGTCCTTTCATAATCTCCTGAGGTTTAACAAGGCCAGCTGCAAGGTGCTGTACCCGGATTGGGGCAAGGGTCAGTATCAATACAGGCTGGGGAACAAACAGATCGAGAGCAGCTCTGCTGAGAAGGGCTTGAAGGTGCTGGTGGATGAGAGGCTGGACATGAGCCAGCAATGTGCACTTGCAGCACAGAAAGCCAATTGTATCTTGGGGTGCAATACGAGCACTGTGGCTAGCAGAGTGAGGGAGGTGATTCTGCCCCTCTGCTCAGCTCAAGTGAGACCCCACCTGGAAAACTGCATCCAGCTCTGGAGTCCCCAGCACAGGAATCATAGAATCATATAATGGCTTGGCAGGGACCTTAATGATCATTCTAGTTGCCCACATCTGCTGTCACTGAACCATAAGGCAAATGCCAAGTAATCATGGTCTGAGAGCCAGACATTGCTACCCAGCACCAAAAAAGCCAAATGCTGCAATGACACAACAGTGTCATTTGAAATGCATCAGTCCTTTCTGTCAAGACCACTTGCCAGAGGACCGTAACTCTAACTCATATTGTCCTATTTTGTAAATAGTAATCTCAGACAGAGCTTCCACAGTTGTGAATTTTGCAGCGTATTTTGCCCCTGTTGGGATAGAAGCAAATTTATCCTTAAATTCTAATTTGTAATTTTCTTCTTTTTGAATTGTAAAAGGAAATTCTAGAAAGGGAGCCAGGAAAGTGAATCCTGTTATCTCCACACATCCCATCAGCTAAAATGGCAGCTGCTGTGAAATACCATTGGCCCTCAGGCTAGTTTCTGATATTTCCCAGAAGTTTTTAAAATAGGAGTGTTTCAAATGAAAAGACCTGATTCATTGTTTTGCAGACTTCTTTTCAGTTCATATATTTCCAGCCAGTTCACTTTTACCATCTTGCAATTAACAAAGTAGGTGTGGGACTGACAATCTTGTTCTGGTGTGATGCTTCAAGAATGTTGTCCATCACTTAAAAAGAATGCATCTTAACACCACTGAACCTTCCAAAGTTTAAGAAAGTTTAGAAAAACCTCTAGCTCAAACAGATGACAGTACCTCGGAGTAATGTGGTGAGAGAAATTTCCCATTGTGTTTTGCAATGTTGCGCATGATTTTTAATGCCTTCTCTCCCTTATTGCGAGTCAGGAGCCAGCGTGGAGATTCAGGAACCACCCTGCAGAAACACAGGATTCATAAACAGGGGTTCTACCCTGTAACATCATGAGTAAACCAAAGTTTTGTCTTTTACCCTGGGTTAACATAAAACACACTGATTTTTCAGTCTTTGGGATACAGAAACTCTTTTGAGGACTGTTTTTCCAGCCAGTCTCCTGTAAAATGTTTGATCATTGTGGGCAAGAAAGAAGAACATAGACTATATCAACACCTGTCAAGGCTGAAAAATAAGAAATCTAACCATTGTATTTGCACAATGGTTTTCAAAAGTTGACACCCAATAAGCAAAGAAGGTGTCTGTAGAACAGCAGTGAACAATAAAAGTCAACACTAAGCACATGTGGTAACATGTGTAGGCAGATCAGGAAACTTCTAGCTCTATCATTATAAGATAGACACACTCAAATGTATACATATTTTATAAACTGAACACAAAGCAATACTACTGATGGGTGTTTCAGTTTCTGCTAGCCTAGGGTTAAGATGAGTCATGATTTAAAAGTTCACAGCAGGCAACACTTAAGGAAACAATGTGCAGGAAGAGGGTATATGGGTTAGTTTTGCTGGATCCAGCCCAAAGCACAACCACACTGAGGCAGGTGTTTACTATGTCATAGTGCTGTGCTTTCTCACTAGCTGTATGGCCCAGCTCATGGCACCTGTGGGGCAAGTTCAGACTTGAACTGAATAATGAGCAGTACAAGTGGGGTCTCACGGCTGATGGGAAAAGCAGACTTTGATCAAGTTAACCTTATAAACAGAGCAGGGTTCTGTGAAGGCCCAGCTGCAGCTGATCAGACAGGCAAACTCTGGGCAGAAAAACAAAAGTATGTCTGTGATTCACTAATAAAGAATTACAAATGACAAAATCAACAATATGCAGATATCTTCTTCCTAACCTGCAACATCTTCCACTCTGGAAACTTGGACCACAGCAGGAGACTCTAGGTGCTTGAATAGCAGTAGCAATAAAGACAAGAGTAATGACTGCAACATTACCAATAGTAGAGCAGGAAGAGGAAGTTGGGCAGTGAAATAGCCAGCTGGATCCCCTGCCAGGTGGGAATCAAGTATGCAATTCCAGGGAGAATTATAATTCCCAGGGTAAAGAATATCTGAATCACGATTCCAACAATCCTCTGATCAGAACCAACGATCTCCGTCACTGAGCAGAGAGAAAGCCAAAATAAACAATATAGAAACAAACCTAATTCTAAAGAAAAATATTACAGTTGGAACATAAGGATCAATAGTACTGTATTAGGTCACAAGTCTGTTCTAGCCCAGCATCTTGTCTTCAGCAGTGTAAGCATGTCACCGAGGCTGACCAGAGCCAACACGGTTGACACCTCTTCATCAATTCACCCATCATTCTTCAGCTAGAGGGTTTTCTGACTGCATGTTTACTGCTGGATTACATGGGGCCAGAACAGGGTTTGAGGCTGCATCATGATCATGTGTAGTGGGAAATTGTTAGCATCCCCCTAGTAATGTTTTAGCAAATGTCCCAGACAAGAGGATCCTTCAGGTGGGGACTACTCCCAGCAGGTAATATGGACAAGGCATCTGTAGGGAAGAGAGTTTAACCATGCCATTCTGGTTGCTCTGAGGGCTAAAGTATGACGCAGTTTGGTTTATTTACTAGAACCATCATAGCCTTTGCTGTCCTTTTTAATTTTTTTTTTTAATGTTTCAGTGATTTTTTTTAATTTTGTGAATATGTCTAATTGCTCTGAAACCTATGCAAACCCATGGCCATGACATCCACAGTTGTGATGACCAATGAATGAAGAAGTGTCTCCTGCTTGTTTCAAAACTGTCAGCAGTAGGTAAGCTTTAGAGTAAAAGCAGAGGGGTTTATGTTCATTTACAATACACAGAAAACACTTTTAATTATTTGTTTGTTTTACTAAAGGAGACACAATTTTACAAGTAACGATTTGTTTCAGCTGTCAATGCAGAGAAATATGACATCATGACTATTTTTATTGACTATTCATCATGTCTGCATAGATCAGGGGCAATTCTATTGCCTAAAGATAGTTGCTTAGCACTGGCCCAGGAAGAGCTGGGTTGTACATGAAAGCAAAGGGAAGTTCTTGAGGCAGTCTGAAGTACAGATCAATAGCTTTGGGAATATATTAATGGCAACCATGCTCATGGTGAAAAACCTATAGTCAGGATATGCCTTTTAAAAGATACTAGGTTGGTAATTACTCTGGGTGATCCGAGAGTATAAAAGTAGATCCCTGAAGGGACTTAGAAGTAATCACTCTCTCCAAGAGTTATGCACTTTGTTTAGGGCTGCCATAATACACTGTGCCTCAGGATGTTGTTTCTCTGAACCTCTTCCTAAAGTCAGGCAGTCTGATCTGAGTATTGAAAAACATTCCTTACTGTTAAAGCTTGGAAATTTTAAGGACACCATGGCTCTGTGATAAAACATTTTGCTGGTTAGATCACTTGCCAAAGTTTCAGGACAAGATCCCAGTTTAAAATTGAGCCATATGCTTGGAAGTGAGAGGAAAAGCAGCTTCTGGTCCTTTCACTGGACTTTGGACTTTAGCTGCTCAGCAGTGTAACTTTGCCCAAAAACCCAAGGTGCTTCTGGGCTTTAGATGCTAAGAGGGCTAGACAGGTATGTTTGCACATACATCACCACAGTATTCACTGGTCTCGCTGTATCTGTTTATATCTCATTGCAATTCTGCTCTCCTTTGTCTGAATTCCACTATGAATTTTAAAAAGTTGTCACGCCTCACTGACAACAGCAATGAGACAAGTTTTTACACTGTATGATGATGTTATCACTGTGTTCTGGATTATCACATTAGATTACCAAATGCCTGATTTTCTTTTTAAGTAAATCTGACATCCCATCTGTAGTTGGATGCCTTCCTCAGTGTCTTGCTCTTTCATGCCCTATGACTGCCTTTCTGAACCTGGAAGTTATTCAAGATGCCAAAACAATATCCTTTTCTCATGGAAAGTAAGATTGCTACGTGAGGAGCTTCATTGCTATAGTCTGTAGATTGACAGACTATAATCCATCAAAGATTCTGCATCCCTGCTGTTTTGATGCTATTTATAAGTAAGCTTTCTTCCTTTTCCCTTTTCAGGAAATAATAATCCTAATATGGATGCTGGTGTCCAGCCTGACACTAAGCGAAGTCTCCCAGCTAAGGAATGAAAGCAGCCATCCAAGTATCTGCCCTCCCAGTGAGGAAAAGCAATTAACTCCTCTGAGTACCTCGGAAGATGTTCAGACTCTGCCAAAATTAACCTTGTCCCTGTCTGTGAATCTGGTTTATTTGGAGCTTACTCTGTAGATTTTTATCATCTTGGTGATCTTCTATGTAATAAGAAGACCTTTATAAAGGCATATGCTATTCCTTTACCTCTTAATTATTGGAGGACAAATGCATTAACCAGGACAGACTTGGGTTGCTGACTCCACAGCCAATGCTCTGTTACCAAGAAAAAAATATTATCAAGAGCAGAGGTAGCCAGACTGTTTGTACACCAAAAATCCCTCATTTTCTAACCAGAAAAGAAGATAACAGCTCTCACCAATCACATAGCATGTCATCCAGGTTCCCTTGCCAAACACGCCTTGGAGAAAACGGAAGATCAAAAATACAGTAAAATTTGGTGCAAATGCCACTATGATACCACATATCCCAACACCAAGACAGGAGACCAGGTAGATGGGCATTCTGCCATATCTGTTGAAAAATGAAGAGAAAGTGATGATCATGGAAAGACACAAAAGTTTTTCTTTCCCCTCCTGCCCCCAACGTTTCATTTTAATGCTAGATCTGAAAGCGCCTTTTTGACACCAACTTTTTCTGAAAGGTGGCTCCTTGAAACTTGTCCCTTGGGATATGGGATTCTTTTCCCTGTGGTAGCTATCACTATCTTTAGGTCACTAATTTTAAAACTGGTGATTTTCTCACCAGGACCCTTTTATTTTAGAAAATTGTTTTCTTTTTGTACCTAAATTATGACCCATATGTTACAGTTCAACTTTTTGATCAAGTTTGATCTGATCAGGTTTTTGAGAAGGGCAACTCTTGTTGGGAATTTCTGTTTTCACAAATTAGACTCCTAATAGTAATTACAGCCAGCTGTGTGGAAGTTAGTAATTTCTTTTTTAACTACTCCATGTGATTTTTTTAGGTTTTGTTTAGGTTTAGACCACTTCTTTTCAAAGTCTGCCTAATGTATTCAGGAGTTTCATTTTCCAGCAAGACACATAATTATGTGCCCAGAGTAAGCCATAATTTAAAAAAATAAAAATCTCCCTGTAGTATCATGGCAACTGTGTCCTGGAACACAACTAGATCTTTTCTTCATTATTGTTTTTTTAAGAAGAAGAAACTGTGAAAACTGATGTAGCTGTTTATATTACCATAAGGTATTTGTGACAGTATTTGTTTGCTCATTTTGTTCAAAAGGTTTCAAGAGAAGAACTAATACAGGACAAAAACCAGGCTATTTTCAACCAGGTCCATTCTTCTGAGTGCTGTCAAGGAGGCAAGAAACTAATAATCTGGCTGCAGCATATTCCCCCAGTGCTGTCAATGTACAACATTCATAGTCCTACAGTAGTTTATATTACGTTCAATACATCAGTACTCCTAGACATACTATTTTATTTTAATAATTGGCTATATTATCTTTGCTCTTTCACAGATCTTAAGATGCTAGTACCACAATTGCCCAGCCAGATACTGAGCAGAGATATCTTAAGTTACTAACATGCCCTCTTTTCTGTCTTGCTTTTTCCCTTATTATTATATCCCTTGTAAAGATGAGGTTTTCCTTGAAAGTACTTTTGTTTGCTAGTTCAAAATTTGCCATCTGAGATGACATTACAGATAAGTCCATAAGTATTCCGGCCCAAACAGAAATGGTACTGTAATTTATTGTTGCTAATAGTACAGATTCAAAAGAAAAATAAAACAGGCAGAAAGAAAGTATTTTATGAACTGAAGAAAAATGCTCTGCAATTGAAATCATCAGTGGTGCTCTCAGCTAATGCATAGGTTGACTACTGTTACATAGCAACACAGAGCACAAACCAGGGTCCCTTCTTTACTCTCAGAGCAAGGTAAAGCTTATGGGAAGTTCCCACTCTGGAGTAGGTTAGCTACTCAAGCCTGAATATCACCCGCATCTTTTCAAAGGATCACAGAATTGATAACTTTGAGAGGGACTTTTCCTTGGTTTCATCCAGCTCTGACAGAGTTGAGGACTGGTTAGCAGGAGCTATGACCTCGGATGTAAGCGTATGAGTCCAGCTGGTGAATGGAGAGAGTTACCACACTGAGCCCCTTTCTTCTTTCCTCAAGTAGCTGCTTTGTTCATCAGTGATGCCTATCACACATCCCTCAGTAAACATCAGTCCAGGAAACTCCTCTGAATGCTTTATTTTTGTTTCTCTGTCCTTTTGCCCTTCCTGGGTCCAGATGTGTGCAGGAAATATTGGAAACCACAAGAAAAGCTAATTTCATTATATTTTAAGGTCCAAACAGAATTAGAAAGTAAGATCACATAAAGTTTCCAGCCCAAATAAAAGCAAAGATCACACTGTTTGTTACCACAGTTTGGGAATATTTATCCAAAGTGAGTTAACCCTTCAAAATGAAGGTATCTATTGCAGGTGATGCTGCAAGTGATTTCACCTCCCAGCAAACCAAAGGATAGCAGAGCTTATACTGTACCTGTCTGCAGCATAGCCCAGGATGAATGCACCAGTCAGAAAGCCCAGATTGAGGATGGCCTGTGAGAGATCCAGCATCCAGGCATGGCCACACACAAGATTATACTGTGGGAACAAAGGAGAGGCATAAACACCCAGGTGGGTCATTTGTCATCCTCAGGGCTAACACTATAGAAACTGCATAGGTCCACACAGGAAGGGAAATTGAAAGGGAAATGGGGAAGTTCAAATATGCTTGCTCAACAGCAAGCACCATTAAGCCAGGGAAGATCAGTCATAGTAAGACTCTTTAAGCAGTCGTGAAGATAGTGAGAGAGCTCCTCCCTGCCAGAAGGATGCTATATTTCATACATCAATTGTCCAGATGTGGAGAGCAAACTGTTCTTCTGCAAACAATGCTATTAAATATGTTGCCAAGGCAAAGTCATAACTTTGTTTAGTGCAGAATTAGGGTCCACAGTTATTGCCAATGAAAACATCAGGTTACAGAGATGGTTTAATTATTTTTTTTAGTGCCTTCTAGATAAAAGGAAAAAATGTGGTCTCTGAGGACACTGAAAACAGACTTCAGGTCAATTTCAGGCACATTGAATATGTGTTTTCATGGTGTACCTTTCTGAGACTTGTCTATTCATTATACTGCAGCAACTGTAAATCCCTAGCACATTAGCAGGGATGGGGACAGTGACATGTGGGGGCAAAGGGAAGGGATAAGTGGTTATGGGGAAAGAAGCAATGAAACTAGGAACTACAACAAAACTAAAACCAAAGAAGTTCTATAGACAGTGTGGCATTGGAAATTAGTTTAGAGGTTCTTGGAGAATAAAGAAATACTAACCACTTCAGCTTCTATGAAAATTGGGAGGTTTCTGTCCATACCTGGGGTAATCTTTGGAACAATGAGGCCTCAGGAGCAAGGGAAGCCACAAACAACAGAAGCTGCCACCATTTCCCTTAGAGAAACCCTTTTGCTTTCAGGCATGAGCTCTAAAAAATCTTTTCATTGCTAACAAGGTGCTTGTTGGTGAAGCACACACAGTGTGCCACATTTGTGATCCCCAGCACATGTACAACACCAGTGCTCAAGCACTGCACTTAAATGGAGCAGCCACAGTGTAGGCTGGAACAACGAACAACATCTTCTGTCCTTCACAGTTCTCCAGACTCTAAAATCTAGTGTCATGAGCCCAAGCTCCATCTCAGCCTATCTGCATGCTGTAAGGCCCAGCATGTATTACCTGGGCCTGAGATCTGAGTTGTCTACACAGATCATACAAGGGGTACCTCAGAGGTCTCCAACATGATAGATAACCCATCTCCGCTGACTTTAAACAAAGTTATGGTTCAACCTCATTACTCCAGGGAGCTTGACTGGCTACCTTTAATCAAAGTCAAGCTATCAGCATCTGGCTTCCATTTCTGTAAATCTTGAGCAAGAGCTGCAGAAGCCTCTGAGAGGAATAAAAGCTGCTTTCAGTTGTCATACTCAAGGGCTATTGCAATGCTTTCCTAAAATAGCCTGATCATGGAGCAGCACTTTCAGATTTCAAATGCTGCTTAGCCTCTTGCTTTTTCAAATTATGATGGTCCTGACAAATACTATCAATAGCTTTGGAAAACAGTGGGTTTTTTATGAGAATGACCATTAAAAGAAGATTTTTAGAATGTAACACAATTGCCTCTGGTGATGGCAGAGGTTGGGACTCTCCTTGACCCTTTTTCAAAGAAGATACTTATTTTTTAAATAATATGATCTCTCTTTAGCAAAAACAGGCAATGAATAAGCTGTCATGAAAGAAGGCAGGAGAACAAACACATGCCAGAAAGAAAGAGGGGGAAGTATTTTAGCAGGGAGGACTCTTTCATCTCTGCAGCTATTTCCTATGATTTATGTGGCAGCTGAAACTAGTTCTTTGCTAACGATATAGTCAAATACTGTACATATTCTGGGAAATATGGACATACAGAAAACTTCTAAGGAGCTGTGGGCTCTTTCTGAAGATTAGTGATAATACACTAGCTGTATTACCCTAAGTTAGACCTGCACTTCCTTATTTTCTAAGTATTTAAATAACTTCTGGTACAGTTAAGTATGTTTATTTGCTTGAAGTAGCACCTAGCATTTAAGTCATCACCCTGCTAATGTCTTGGTTTTCATTTGCAAACACAACCTTTAGAGGGGAATGTAACCTTTAAAAGACAATTGAATACCCTGCAGAGATCTTCTCTTTATCCAAGCGCTTGCCAGACCTACTTCACTGCTTCAGCTGTGACTTGGTGTGCTTGTGCCTGAAAGTTATCCCTATATGCCTCAAGTTAGAGGCATATAGAAATCCTCCTGTGTGACACTCCTCCAAAACACCTCCCATGTTCCTTGCTAGCAAGCTCCACAAAAAGTAGTGGCATAGTGCCTGCCCTCTGTTCCTGAACGTTCGTATGCCCGTCCATGCATGGGCTGATGTTACACTTCTAAAAAATGCTACGAAGTGCTATTTATTGCAGAGAAGGGGTGGAAGGAGAAGGATATGCAAAAGTAAAGGAAAGACTTATGTTTTGCCTTCCCAGATCTTAAGCCTGTTTGTTGATCTGTATAGCACTGGCTACACCTACACTCTATTAAAACCCAGCTAGTTGGCTCCTCATTGCAATCGTCAAAGATGATCTAGCTCAGCTGGCCAGCTCCAGCTAAGGGCACATCCTCTTCCTTGGCATTGCTGTGCTCCTGGCTAAGCCTCTCACTGCACAAGTGCAGGCACCCAGCACAGCCCTGCAACCCACGTCTGCATTCAGTCTTGCACCTACCTGTGTGATTTTTATCCACTTTATGACACAAAGCATTGTGTGCCTGGACACAGCCCCTTTCCATTTAGGGAGTTGGCTCAAAGAAGTTGCACTGCCCAAATTGATAAACAATTCCCTTCACTGCTTTCCTCTTAGCCTTGGCAATGAGCTGCCACTGTAAGCAGAAATTAGGTGCTGCCAACAGGGACAGACAGCAGGAACCAGCTCCTTCAGGACATCCCTCTCTAGAGTCCTTAGCAGACCTGGGAAAAACAGTTCCTTCCATCCTGCCAGCCTTGCAGTACAGGCAGTCATATTAGAAATACATCCCTGCGGTGAATCCTTGCATACCTCCTAGAGGCTTGAACATCAATGAGATGTTCAGATTCACAGTGGCACTGGTGTGCTTTGCTGATCTCTAAAGCAGCAGCAAACCACCTGAGTGCGATCTCTCTGGGAGAAGGAAGAGGTTTTGCACTGGTTCCCTCTAGCTCATTAGTGGTGTAATCCCTGTAGGAAGGAGTGGCAACTGGCTGAGATAGGAAGAGAAGAATTGCTTGTACATGACTAATGACTGGGAAATACAAGGCTGTGGCAACATCTCATTTCTTCATAACTTTGGCAGCAAAAGGAGAACACTTTCCACTTTAGTTTGACATACAGACTAACCACAAACTTGTAATTCCTGATACTTGGGAGAACTTTATTTACCAAAAGAGTCCCAAAACACTTTAGCACACCTATCCCTGGAGAAATATATTGTGTTAAATGACAACATGCCAATAAAAGCTCCTCAAAATGTAGCAACTTTGAGGAGGAGTTTTTAAGCGCTTTACTGCCTGTTACAATTAAACTTCAAAATGAAGGATTAAAGTCTTTGGTCTATAAAGAGATCTACAGTGATTCCCCAGCCCAGTTGCAACAGCGTATTGAGAGCCCACACGCACGTTTTAAATGGCATTCATACAAGTGGCCAGAGGATGCTTTACCCTTTGACTCCCAGTGACAAACGGTTTTGGGCAATACTCACCATTTAAGGAAACCTGGGCAGATGCAGACTGATCTTGTATGTTCCTTATTTGTTGCTGGGCAGTTCTTCTCCACCTCTCTTGTCCTGTTGCCTTTCAAACTGCTATCTTTCCCACAGCCTTACTGCAACAAACCCCCCTGCAAGTGCATGCAGTGAAAAGGGAGAAATTACCTTCCTTTCCTGTTAGGTTCTGTCAGAGTGCTAAGGGACAAAGCAACAACGCTGTCCTTCTTCATGTCTTGTTTCAAGTTGGGCACTTAGCAGGACAAGTGGAGTCAGCCTGTATGCTGCTGTCAGGGCACTGTGGCTCAAGCCCTGAGGGACACATTAGCGTTGAGAGCTTTGCAGGTTTGTCTCCTATGCATGGGCTAAGGCCCAGCCGGTACCTCTGTGTCACTGCCACTCAGATCACCTCATTCACTGAGTGTCCTGGGACAGAAGACCTGTACTGTCTTTCTTTTTTCTTATGTCTCTCTAGGGGCAAAGCAAGAGAGAGGTAGAGAAACTCACTATCTCCCAAAGGAGGAAAAGCAACAGCTGTCCTCAAAACAGTAAGAAAAAGTAATGCCTGAAATGTCACCCAGTGCCAGCAGGCTCAGTGGCAGAAACACAGCCACAATGGCACAACCTCTTCAAGCAACTGCTCCAGCCCCTCTTATACAGGGAAAGCTTAATTAGAGCTTCATAAGTTATTCAGCAATTGCTGCTCCCTCTGCTCCTCTGTCTGCCCTTCTCCCCTTTCCCTCCACTGATTAATATTAATCCCACCATGACAGTGGAAATAAGACAAGGTACTGCCATGCCAATAACAACAGTCACACTCGATCCACAATTTGAGGGTGAATTGCTTTGCTTATTGTTTTGGAGGAGGATAGCAAAAGGACCAGCTATGCTTGCTCCACCCTGAGTTTGACTGCCATGTTACATCCTTCTCTGAGGGACTGTAAAAGCTGTGAAACAAACATTATTGCTTTCCTTACAGGTTTCTCTGCAAATGCTGACTGTTATTTTCTGAGACAGCTGGAGAGCAGAAGAGCAAGAAGATTGATTCCCAGCAGGTGCATAGGCTATGTTCAGATGATCACTTGTCACCTCAGACCTCACACTTTGGCAACAATTATCACTAGGTCTCAAAATTACATCATCTACAGTGTGAAGACTTCTGCAGAACTTCTGCCAACAAAGGCTCTAATAAATGCTGCCTAAAATATGCCAGCTGTGCTGTAGTTGCTGGGGACCACATAGACTTCCCTCTTCCTTTCATCCACCACCACAGGCCATTCCACCTGCAGACACAATTGTAGCTCATGCCTATGACTCTAGCAGTCATGAAGACAAAAAATATCTGAATAAAACCCATTTGCACATTACTTCCAGCCACCCAGTCGCAGAGTGCTAGATTTATCTCCATTGGCACAAAAGGACATAGTGCCAAAGCCCAGCAGAATTAAAGATCAGCGACTCCATCTTCAGCACAGTGAAAGTTAGGCTTATTGACTCCTGTATGTTCTGGGTATGTGTGTCCCTCACAAGACTCACCCAGAAGGAGATGGCAGGCAACATATTTCCTGTTTCAAGTGTTACAGAGCTCAGAGAGTGAGCTGGGTTCCTCTCCAGGTCCCTGGGCCAGAGCATAAGGCTGTGGTCCCCTCGTCCACTACAGCCCCCCAGCACCCCTTCTCTTCCTCGTTCTCCATCTGCTGCACAGAAACACAGACCTTTCCTGTTCTCCTTTCCCTGTAAGAGCTGCTGCTGCCACCAGCCTTCCGTCCCAAGCAGTGCCAACCACTTGCTATGACCAGCAACGTTTCATATGGCACCATCTGGCATGAGCCAGGAATGAATTTAGATTGATAATTACCCCCTCAGCCTTTCTCCCCAGGCAAAATCTGAGGAGCTGCTGCATTCCCATCCAGCAGCACCATCTCCCAGTTTCACGGGGAGATATGCAAAACCCACTTAATCAAATAGGAGCAGATTGCATTTGGCCAAAGTCCTCTGCACAGGTCCACCACCTGCAACACCTCTGTGTCTTGAAATGATAGCTCAAACCCTTTGTGTCAACCCAGGTCTGGTTTGCTCAACTCTAATTTGGGCACCACAGTACTGGGCTGTGTGTGCAGCACCACTGGACAATTCCTCCTCCAATCTGGATTGCCTTCACAGAAAAGCCTGACAATGGAGCACAAAGACCCTCAGGCATGTCACTGCAGAAGTAGGGACCTACTCTCAGAGACAGATATCATTAAAGATTTTGAGAGGGAATCTTTAACAGTGCTCTGTTGCCTGTCACTAGACCAAACTAACTGGCTTTGCCATGTGTTGCTCCTGTGATGATTTCTTAATACAATTCACTGTTCTTCTTAAATGTTGAAGGAAGAAAGCCCTGGTACATTCTCCCAGCATCCTGCTGTATCCAGCACTGAGACTCAGGAGTCTCACAACAGCAGGTGATGCAGCAGGTACTCCAGGTGCTCCTTACAATGGAGTTTGTGATTTTTATCAGTCCACATTCACCTTTGTCCTTTGCTTCCTTCTGCTGATGTTGCTGTGAAAGCCTTTACAGAAGACAGTAAAGATGAGAGAGTGGCCAGTGAGCAACATGAGCGATGAAGTCAGGTATTGCAATGCCATTCCTTTCACAACTCCTCATGAATCAGTCCATCCAGACACATGATTTAGCTTTTGAAGGGTTACTCAAAACTTATTGCAACAGCCTGTGGTTTGGATGCCAGACCTGCTGTGTGATATGACATCTTTTTCCAGAGAAGGCTTTACATGTCTGCTTTTGCCCTCTTACACTCCTGTCATAGTGCAAATCTACACTGGATCTGTGCTTACTGTACACAGCCTTTTTTTCTCTCCCCTCTCTCCCTGAAATTATATCCATGAGATTGTCATGTAACTCATCCTTTCAACTCTGTCTCCCTGGTCCCTTCCACTGTTGATTCGGCCAGACATAAAGTGCCAGAATTCTTTAGTTGAAAGAAAGAAACATTTCTGCACACGTGGACAAAATGAAGCATGTACAAGTAGATGGATGAGCAAAAACATCTTTGGTGAGCTGATTTGACAGAGAAAAATGTGTCTAAATTGAGTCATGGTTTGTTAGAGACTCAGCTGAGAAAAAGGAGACTAAATTAAATCTGGGATTTAAATTGTCTTTGCTGCATGTATAACTCATTAACAAGATATGAAGCTCCTTTTAGTAGCTGATCTCAAAGCAGTTGAGCCAGGACATGCATGCCACAAGCTTCCTTTTTAGATGAAGAAGTCAAACATTGTGGGATGTGATTTATCCATGTTGCAAAACTGGGAATATATTGCAAGTGCCACAGGTCACAGCCCAGCACCCTCTATCCAAGGTGCACCTGGCCAGCAAGAGTCCCTCTAGGAGATGCAGTGACACTGATGGTGGGACCTGCTGCCCCAGCACAGGGGAGGGACAGTCCCAGCCTGTCATTCCTTGCAGACTGTTAGTCCATGGTTTTCCCAACATGCACCTTTGGGAGCATAGGTGAGGAGTACTTTCCCTAGCATCCCTTCATCATCCCTCCTCCCTTCTGTGGCCCTGGATGGTGTCCCCAGAAGAATAGAGGAAGAAAGTGCTGATGGGTGAGGTACTTGCATGAGAACATTAAACCTTTCGCTTCCATTTATTGCTGCAACACAACTGGTTTCCTTTTCTCTTAGTTGTACCCAGTGGCTCATTGCTGCTGGAAAATCACAGTGATTTGTTAGATACACAAACTGCTGCCATAAATGGACTCTGAGCACAATATTATAGACACAACCTACATGCTTTCACTTACAGCAAGAACGAAGGGTGAAAAGAAAGTAACAACAAAAGAAAAGGAATCTCTATATTTTTATTTTTAAGGTCTAGCTCCTCACAGTCCCCTAGCAGAGGGACCTTGGAGGCAGCAGAATAAACTTTCCACCACGGCCACCTCCTGTAGTTTGGTCCAGAGCCAGGCTGCAGCTTCCGGGCAGCATTTGTTCTCCTGCCCACCCAGCCCCAGTTGCCACTGCCAGCATGGGCAGAAATACGTCATTACTAGGGACCAAAGTTTGACAGCAGTTCCCTGCATGCCATTTGTGACCCTCTGAGCAGCCTTGATTTCAGCAAATGCACACAAAAGCCAGTTCTGAACCTTTGCTCAAGGCTAGGGCCAGTCAGGTGCTTTGATTTCTCTTCTCCTGAGCACAGACCCTGGCTAAAGCTGCTCAGGTTGTATGTAGTGCAAAAGCAATGAATCTGCTGCTCTTGAGAGCCTGAAACCTGCCAATCGATACAGCAGTCCCAGCTGGGTGGGAGAAAAATGGTGAATTGAAAAGTCAGGATAGGCATCTCTTTTCAATTCAGTGTTTGCTCAGGGCTTTGCCTGGTGTGCCCTGCCACATGTTTTGGAGGACACAGCTGTTGTTAAAAATGACAGTGGGAGGCTCATGAGACAGAGAGGAACCAGAGTCTTCAGATGTACTGACACATTTTGATGATTTCTGAGTCAATCCTTCTAAGCACGTTGCCTTTTTCATCACTGCATGAGTGACAATTACTGTCAGGATGACCTTAAAATGCACAATTCAAGTGTGCAGCCTGTATTTTGGAGCCAGACCACAGCACAGCCCGAGCATGATTACAGATTACACAGAGGATCTCCTAGGAAAGCATCTTCAATTGCCTTTGAAGCCTCACGAAAAGACCACTACATCTGCCAGTGCTTACCACTAGTGGTAATAGCTTGCGATTCTCTGACACCGACATTCAGGAGAAGCTTTGGGCAAAACTGTGAGTTTGGGTTTTTTTATTTTAGTAAGCACAATCATTTCTGCTGACTCCTGACAGATCTCAGAAGGGCAGTCTGCCATCAGTTGTTTTTTGTCACCTGCAGACTTAAACATTCAGTACTGGAAATACAGAGAACAGATAATGTACAGTGATCCAGGTCATCAAGTACATTTGGAGTTTACATCACCAAAGTTTCTGGCCCAAAACTGAGCACCAGAAGTCTCAGCTGCAAGGACTTAACTCTTTATTTTAATCTGGCATTCCTCTAGAGACAGAGCAATCTCTGTGCAGGGTATTTGGCTTTGCATGGGGCAGTTGGCTTTGGGCAGCCACCTTTCAGATTAGCTCACCTTTTCCTAAAAGCTTTTATACCAGCACTTGATCATGCTCATTGTCCCGATTTGCTTGTGACTCAAAATGAAACAAGTCCGGAAAGGAAAACCAACCACTAAAGCAACAACCCTCACAGTGGCAATCCGATTTTACTGCTGCAATCCCACACCAGGACAGATGCTGCTAAATAGAGGATGAGTGTTTCCTTACCTCACTGATGACGGATGAGTGGGGCTGTTCATATACCCAGTTATTGTGGCAAGTGGCAAGTGGCAGGTTGCCAGTGCTGTGATTGCCATAGTGGGCAAGCGGGCTGGCACAGCTGATGGAGGTATCCCATGCAACATCCAGCCTCTCACACTCGCCGTTGGAGGACTTGTTCCCCAGATGTAGGGGCAATACTGTGAAGTTTCGTTCCTCTTCCAGTGTCCAGCCACATCGTTCACTTAATTCAGCTGCCCCGGGGATCCTGCACCAGAAGTTCTCTGGTGCTCGCCCAAGGAAAACCACACTGGCAAACAGGGAAGAAAAAGTTATGCCTGTCTGGCTAAGGAGGAAAAAAACCCTCTTTTGAAATCTTCCAAATTCCCCAGCTTCCTTCAAAACCTCATCAAAAGATGGCATTATGTGAGGTGATCCGCCCGCTTGCAGCAGCCCGAGAGATGGCAGAGTTCTCTTTCACACTTCGCATCAGCCTCTGGCACTTCCTATAAACGGGACGGTCTCGCCTGCCCTCGCTCCTCTCTTCTCATGTGCGCCCACACAGACACAGAGCGACACACAGAGGGACAGGGGCAGCGACAGGCTGTGCGGGTGTGCGGCGCCGCCGGCAGCATGAGCGGAGCCGGAGCGGGGCAGAGCTGCGGGCAGGCATGCGAGAGAGCCCAGGAACACACCGGGACACCCAGGGCACGCCAGGTGGCACAGGGCTTGCACACAGCCGGGGAGGAGAGCTAAAGAGCACAAACATGTTGTAGGAGAGGAGGGGCGTGCGTTTCCTATTCATCCCGAATGTTAAACGGATTATGTAATAAACCCAGTTAACTCCTTGGGGGCCAGCGAGCCGCAAATGCCAGCTCACACCGTGGCTGTGATAAATTAGTAGGTGCAAGGATAAAGCAGAGAGTTAAAGGGGAAAGCGCACAGAACCTGTTGCAAAAAGCAGCAGTGAGTGATGCAGGCTCTGCGGGATGGCAGGGGCAGGAAGAAAATTGTTTCAAAGAGACCAATAGTCTTTCCTTCAACAAATAGAAATTAATGCCGTGGCAAAGTTTCGTTACTTCTCCAAAGCACTATTTCAGCATCTGTACAGATTTAATTTGCAAGAGCCTTTCCCTTCTGTAGAGTAATCAAAATGAGGGTCACAAACTGCAACAGTTGAAAACATAGAAATTTTTTTTTAAAGTTTGACTTACCTGTTCAAGAAGGCTTTTATATGACCTTGTAAATTTTCATTTCAAAAAGTCTTCCAAATATTTAAAAGAGAAATGTCAGTGTTTCTTACTCAAAAATGAATGGAAAACAAGTTATTTCACTTTTTTTACTCAGCTGTTTGTTTGAGGGTGAGGAGCAGGGTGCATTTTGTGTGCATGTGAGCACATCTTGTGCAGATGCCCCTGAATCAAATCAGTTATGCAACCGTGGAGTTTTTTTCAGACTTAGTTCAGAATCATGTGGTCCATGGCAACTCTATTCTATTGTAAGAAGATCAAAGGGACAACACCTACCAAAGATGTCTCCTGCAATCCCTTGTCTCTGATTACCTACAGCTTTGACTATGGATGTCTATGGTTTTGAAGCAAAGTACTATTTCTAAATCAGTTCGATCCAGATCAAGGAAGGCTTTAATACAATACAGGCTATCTGACATGAGCTTTCTAACACACATGAAGACTGATGCTGTGACATGTTCTCAGCAAAAATGCAGATTACTGGGTGGGTGCACTGCTGTGCTTGCATCAGAACATGATTTTGAGGGAATTTTGTTTGATGCCTGGTTGTGCTGTTTTGTAGTAAACAAGCTTAGAGGCCATGATCGCATCATCTTTGGGTCCAGGTCGGTGCCTGAAGAGGTAGGCAACTCTCTGGTTTCAAACAAGAGAGGCTCTTTTATTCCAAGAGGGCTAACCTGGAGGTCAATCATGCTGAGATGTCAAAGGTAAGATGGTTTATTCTGGCAGCTTCCAGTGCTTGGGGAGGGAGATTGTCTCTGTAGGGACTACCACAAAGATGAAATGGGGAGAGAGCCTGATAATCAGCCTGCGCACTGCTCTCACAGCTCTGCTCAAGGGTTTAGTAAACAACTACTGCTTTTCGAGCCTTATCCCAATAAAAAAGAAGTTACTTTAATCTCTGTTGAATATCACCACAGAATCATAGAATGGTCTGGGCAGGAAGGGACCTTGGATATCATCTAGTTCCAATCCCCCTGCCAGGGGCAGGGACACCTTCCGCTATTATACTAGAGAATATTAGCTCAACTCTGAATCATAAGGGTTAGTCCTCTGTAAGCCATGTACCAATGTAGCTGTGCTCAGCATTCTACCTGTTTCAGCAACCCCTAGGTATAATTACTGTGGCCGCTTCTCATCAGTGGAGTTAGACCACATTCAGTTGAGGAAGAATTCAGTCCACTGTTGCAACATTGCTTCTGGAGTTACTTTCTTTCCCAAAAGAAAGCTTGGTTTAATAGCTGGTTGCCAAAATGTCACACATCTCATTCATTGTGCTCTTGTCATGCACAGCACATGCATTCCAGTCTATCAGAAGTCAGAAAGCCCAGCAGCTGAGAGAGATCAGCACTAAGGTCATGGCAGTGAACATCTGGGAGTCTCCCTAACATTCCCTGCAGCTGCACTGCTGGTTGTACAGGCAAAGATTCATTCAGCAAAACCATTTCAACTGTCTGGCATACGTGATGTCAAAGTGACCTTGGTTCCTCAGTGTTAACCCGTGTTTTCAGTTCTCTGTCCAAAAAAGGTCTTATCAATATTTGCCACCGTATCAGTGTACTGCAAGACTCCAGTTTGCCAAAGAAATCTAAAATATCCCAGTGAGAGATGCATGAGAGTGTTCATTAGTGTATTTATTCTACAGCAAGCAATTCCCAGCTTCCCCATGGTTTTCCGGGAACTTCAGTTTCACATGCTTTGAGAGCTGGACACATCTAAGGACAGGAAGATGACGGCTTTGTATACAAAGCCTGTAACTGTAACCTCATGAAGAATGCCTTTAAATCTTCGAAGATAGGTCTCATGGTCAAACCATCATTTTAAACGTTTTATCCTATGTGGACAGTAAAAAATTATGCCCTTTAATACTGGGAAAGAAGCAAGGAAAGAAAAAGCCAAGGAAGATGACTGATGAAAAAGGAAGAAGCAGTAAAAATAGGTGTGGAAAACATAAAGAGTTAGGGGGAAGAGTGGAAAGGCAACAAGCTAGGGAAAGAGCAGTTGCAGAAGTGGTGATGAAAGGGAAGCAGAGGAGAAAAATATGTAGAAGTAAAACTAAATTACAGTCATGAGCATCTTCACTTGAAGCTCTGTTTAGAAGTCCAAATGTCAGAGCTATTTCAGAGACTGAAAGAAAACTATGTAGTCTAAAGAGGAAGGCACATACACTCCGTGTACACACATGGCACTAGACTACCATTTATACATGCCTGGATGACTGCATGAGACATGCGTATCAATAGCTACTCTGACTGAATCCTGGAAAGTTAAAACTTTACTGCAGCACCCTGGATAACCTTTGCCAGTGTATCACATAATTGCTTAAAACCTCCAAGTCCTCTTTGGGACACTAAGCAACACGGCAGTGACATCAGCCACTTTGCAGGCACCTGAGTGCACCCACCATTCTACATAACAGCACTGATAAAGTTATGCTGTTTCATGATAAAGTTATGCATGACCTCAGTTTATGATCCCCTACAAACACGTGCCTCTTGCTAAGTAAAAGAGGGTCTGTGAACAAGCTTGGCAGTAATCATTCACCCTGACTGTTATCTCGCTGCTTGATACAGCTTCATATTGCACCAAATATTTGTCCCCTGGACAAAACTGCTAAAGACTAGGTAGCTCTAAGCAGCAGGGGTGCAAACCAGTCAGCTTCACACCTAGGGCCAGGATACTGCCTACATCAGCCTTTTCTTCCATATTCCATGCCAGGAGAAGTGGTGGAGGTCTCCCCAGCCCTGAATTTGGGGACTACCTGTGCCTCCACCAAGTGGTAACCCCACAACAGAGGCTGCAGTAACCACTCAGCCAGTAGCAGCTCAAAGTACGTTGCATAGACATTAGTGGCAAAGCTTGGTTCACAGCAGAGGACAGCAGGAATAGAAAAGATATAGAAATACAGTTTTGGAGATTAAATAAATAGCGGATTTTTAAAGATCAGAGTGAGACCCCTTCCTGGGGCAATTAGGGATGTTTTCTCTCCTCTCTCCCACACATGGCACAATTACATTCTGGGTCAGGACATTAAATTACATGCAGTTTTTTCTCTGACAATTCTTGTGTTTTGGCTTTTGTTGCTTGTTTTTCCCTCTTCACTTTATTAATCTTTCTTCTTCCTCCCACACCCACTTTCATCTTTTTCTATCTCCCCCTTCCTCTTCTTCCAGATTTCTACTTTTTCTTTCAAAAAGGTGGCAGCTCTACTCAATGAAATATGTCCTTTCCCAGGCCTCCAGATCTATTTAGTGAGCTGTGGGCTGACTTAGAGATATGGGAAAAGTCAATTCCAATCAACAGGATTTTCAACTTTTGGCAATTCATGAAAGCAATGCATAATGCATTATACTCCCCTCCCTCACTATTTCCATGGACATTAGGCTATTTTTACCATCTTGGTTCCAAGAACAAATATAAATAAAATTAGTTCTAAGAACTGTAGTGTACAACAAACAACAGTGAGGGGGACTTGTGCTCATTGCTAGGAGAGCAGCTGAAACAGCAGAGGAAAATGGCAACATGGGAAGAGAAGGCAAAATGCAAACAAGGGAAAAAATGTGGAGATTGAAAGGAAAAGTAAAACAGGAGCACTGTTTCTCTCCTCACAGGGGAGGAAAAACCAGACCAGTAGATAGCACACTGAAGACAGACCATATCTGCCATTTTGAGCACCTGTAGGTAAAAATCTTACAGCAGGAGAGGAAGGCATTCTAAATCTGCAACCTTTGCTCATTCTCACAGCCTCAGCTTTTTCTTCTGCTGCCATGGTACAAGAGGATGGGAGGCATATGGGGCTTAGGTGACCACAGCCCCTCAGACTCCCCCAGGTTCCTTCCCAACAGCAAGGTTTCCCTTCTACCACACCACACATCTTCTTGCACAAACTTTATTGGGGTAAAGCATTCTCTGCTGCAAGGCAAATGGGATTCTGACAGGTCTGTGCTTTATTGCCCAAATCCAGTGCTGTTTCACCACCACAATGCTTGTATACTCCTCCTCTTTTCCTGTTGGAGAAGATGAGGTACCACATGCTTGGGTGCTTTCAGATAGCCTTCCTCACTGACTTTAAACCTACTTAGGAAAAGCAGCAGGAACAAGTGGCCTTCCACATGTCTGGGAACACCTCCTTGTCAGGATTTCAGCTCAGGATCTGAGACAGGCAGAGGAACTAAAAGGGCTTATCAGCTTCTTCAAGGCCAGATGAAGGAGGGGCAGACAGAGGAAAAAGGGTTCCTATACACACATTTTCATAGTCAATATGTGGCTTCCCTCATCCTTTTCCTCTTCACCCGGTCACTCTGAAGGCCAGTGGAGAGGTTACACCAGGCTCTACCTTCCTATTCAGATAAATAAACCATGATCCCACAGCACATGTATCAGGATCCTTGCTAATGACCCAGAATAACCAAGTGTTTCAGCTATAAGATAAGACAAGCTGAGTTCACAAGAGGATATTTTACACAATGGAACAAAAAAGGTATATTCCCAGAGAAAGGTGTAAAGGCCTGAAAAATAAAATGAAAACATTCTCCCTCATGTTATGAGACCCCTGTAAATCACAAGGTTTCTTTCCCTCTCACCTGCACCTTCCTAAAGTCCTGCCTGGAAAGATGGCAAAAATCACATTGTTTTTGTTTGTGATTCCTCATCATTGCACATCCCTCCCCTGTGACTTAGTTTCCATCAAGTTTGGAAGCAAATATTTCTACATACTAAGAGAAGACCTTTGCACTAAAGTTTCTAGATCCATTTTGTGAGAATAAAGGTGAAAGTTTTAAACCTTTTCAAGGATGGTGTCAGTGCAATGAAGAGTTCTGGAAGTGCCCCCTCTATCTGCTTCCCTATTTATTTCTGAAGGGGGACTTCTACTGAAAAAGGGAGATAAAAAAACATGTGAAAACCCTTGTGGAGTTTCTAACATTAGTCTTTTTTATCTACTTTCAGACAGTTTCCCAGTTTGTTATCACATCGAATATTCCCAACAAGCATTTTTTGTGGCCTTTTCATTGCATTTTTATTGGTGAGAACTCTCTGGAATGTAAAAGACCACTAAGCTGGTCAGTGTAACAAAAACGCTAGCATTCGTACATATGAGAAGAAGGTAATAGAGTAATTCTCCTAGACTACTGTTGTCCATCTTATGGGCAACTTTGGGTAGCAGCAATATGATTTTATATAGAAGACAATTCAGGTTCAAAATACTCTCTGAGCCTTACTATCTAGCTGATCAAACTCCCCAGGGGAGAATTAAAATACATTTCATATTCATGTGAAAAATTATTTAATCTCAGGAAATCCCAGTTTCTGTCTTTCCAAGACAGCAACACATTATTTTTAATGCCACTGAAAAAAACTGAGAAAGAGCACTGCAGAAACTAAAAAAAACCTGCAGGAGCAGGGTAAATTCAGAGCAGGAACAATGATCCAGCACACTGCAAATGCACCAGCGAAAGTTCGAGCCATCCTGGAAGTATGGATGGGAACTAGTAACTCCTCATTCTTTTCTCTAATCTCCCTGTAGCTGCTTTTGGAAATCCTTAGTGGTAACAATCTATTTATAGTTCAGTCTGTTTTTGTAGTTTATCTCTGCTATAACATTGTGTCCTTTGTCCTAGCTGCACAATAACAACCCAAAGGAATCCTTTACAGCTGGGTGCTCACCTCCTGCTTGATTAGTATGCTTTATTAATAGGAAGAAGAACTTGACCACTTTCATCAGACCACAGAGCAGGACATACATGCTCTCTGTTCAAGATCCAGCACGTAGCATGCTACTTAAAATGGGCATTTTTGGATACCTGGCTCTACCACAGGGTACTTCAGTTGCTCAGTACTTTCAGTGTTTTAATGTTTACTTGATTTTAGATGTCAGTATATTTATTACACAGGATTTATTATATTTTTCCTTCCACAGTAAATGTTCCCAAGCGTATTTAAAAAAAAAATATAAAGATGTAAATATCTGATGTGGAGACACAAGGCAAGAACGGTTCAACAAACATTCAAAAATCAGGGAGTTGTTTACATTCGTCTGAGTTCCCAAAGTCCTGAGCAACTAGATGAACTGAAACCAAGGCCAGTTCAAGCTGAGCGTGTAACCAGTTCTAACCATTTTCCCATGAAACAATTCTGCAGTGAGTGGGTGGAAAGTGTAACACCTGAATCCTGGGGAGCTGGACAGGGTAGAATAATGCAGGTGGCAAAGAAAGTCCCTGAGAAGGTTTCTGTATTTCTAGGCTGAGTTTTCAGTCATGAGGGCCTACAGTCCAAACCCAAACCTTAACAGAGGCCCCTGTGTAAGGGGAATACAGTGATCAGGAGACTTAGAGAGGTGGTCCCTGGCAGTGTCACCATGATGCAGCAGGTGGAAGGCCCTGGGCACAGGGAACTGGAAGGCATCATCTGCCAAAGACTGCTCTTTCTACTGGCGAGGTGGCTCCCATTGGCAGCTGATCTCAGCAGAAGACATGCAGCCCTTGATTCAGTTCTTGCAGCCATGCAGTAGCCAAGACCTAGGACTACTGGATGATGAAGGGACATTATCAATGACAGACAAGGGATGGGATCACTGCTGACCGCAGCTCCATGCTGGACAGTTGCAGTGGTATGGAGAATTGGAGAGGTCTTGGAAAATCTGGGACGATGGCATTCGCTGGCATAGTAGGTAGCCTTCCTTGGAGGCAGGCCCAACATGCATCCTTCAGAACAGCCAGTATTTCCAGTCCCACACATCTGCTCCTCTGCACAAAGATGAGGAGATGGGGAACAGACTGGTTTCACTAAACAAGAAGTTCCCGGACTACGTTCCAGCTCCTTGGAGCTTAGATTTAGGAGACTAATCCAGAGATGAACTTTATGAAAAGATTATTTAGGGAATTAGCTCATATGGTATTTTTAGCAAAATTATAGCTGAAGAAAAGCAGAACGGATTTACTTTGGTTTTGTTTAATAAATGAAAACAGCAGTGTTACCATATAATTTCCATATATGCATCGTCACAGCTGCTGACACCATCCTGACCCCTCAAATTACTCTACCACTCAAGTGTTGTGTACAACAGCAAACTGGTCCTTGGCCAGCAGAGCCAAGGAGACACTTACATTCCTGCATAGCAAGCAGGCACAAGCATGGACCTCATCCTCTCCTCATCTACAGTAGGACTGCGGACCTCATCACCTTCCCGTGGGGTATGGGGGAGCAGAGCTTATCCCAGCCTCACTGCCCAGCCAGCACAGGCTGGCAGAGCAGGGTTACGAGGTGATGAATATGTAGGAGCAGTTTGTGCATCCAAGGAAGGCTGTCTGTCACACACTTCAGCTTTGCAGGTCCTAGCTGTCACACTCCCAGCCCTCATCCCAGACTGGTGGAGGTTTAAAGGCAACTTCATCGACCTCCTTCCATTTCACAATCATTTTCCTTCCTTCCTTTCAACAGCATGATTAAAACAACAAATGTGTATTAAAGTACCAGGAATGCCTCATTTTTTTCTGGTAACAGCTTTTGCTCAGAGGTGTGGCCCTAGTTAAGCAATATGCCAACTTTCAATAAGGAAACCCATTGTTTATCATCCGGAAGACTAAGGTCTTCCCCGATGATCTTTCACTGGTTTTTATATATTCAGGGAAGTTTCACTCTTGGTTTTCCCATCACATCAGGCTTTGTTCTTATTTTATGCTGCTGTACTTCAATTTTCCCTCCTCTGAGAATGCACCTTTCAGGCAAGTCCAGTTTTCTCCTGGACAAAAAAATAAACTTGAAAACCTCTGTGCACAATATGAGAAATCCCTCCTCCTGTTGCTCTCCTGTTCCAGCAAGCCAGGAGTCTAGGGGGAAACACTAGCCTTGTGCCCAACATAAGGAGGTCTTGGGTCTTGCAACCACAGTCCCAGCTGTGATCCCTGTTAGTTCATACTCTGCCAAGAATTTTTAGAGATGCATTGACTTGGGCCATGTCCAGACTTTTGTGTATAGACTGCAGAATTTTTTTCAGGAAGGGATTAAAACACATTCTTAAGAAGGATGTTTCAAGAGACAATGGGCACAAGCTGAACCACAGGATGTTCCCTTTGAACATCAGGAAACACTGTTGTACTGTGAGAGTGACTGAGGACTGGAACAGGTGGCCTGGAGAGATGGTGGAGTCTCCATCCTTGGTGACACTCAAAAGCCATCTGGGAATGATCCCAGGCTACCTGTTCTGGGTTGTCCTGCTTGAGCAGGGCAGAGGGTGGGACCAAACGGTCTTCAGAAGTGCCTTTCAACCTCAACCAGTCTGTGAAGATTCTGTGTTTCTCTTTCACTGCAAAGGTGCAAGCAAGAGCAGTCTACTGAGCTAAGTCACTCTCCTGGAAAGGCAAGCTGGATTTTTCTAACTTCACCTCTGCTTTCTTATGCTGTTTTCAGAAAATATTCTGTGTGTGCCAAAAAAAGTACAGTAGTGCCAAATAGCAAAATTATTCCTGTTGCATCCCGTGGTGTTCCCACACCAGTTTTTTTCACCAGACATTGAGTCTAACTCCCACAATGCCCACAGAGATGGTCACACTAAGAACACCTGAGACAGACTAACCCATTGGCACCTCCAGGCTGTCACAGAGTCATAGAATCATAGAATGTCTTGGTATGGAAGGAACTCAAAAGTTCACCTAGATCCAGCTCCCGTGCCATGGGTAGGGATGTCACTCAGTAGACCAGGTTGCTCAAAGCCCCACCCTGCCTGACCTTGCTGGCCTGTCACTGCTAGCTTGTTCTGTTGGGGCAATGCTGGCAAAAGGCTGACTCTGACCTGTGCCAAGACAAACAAAATAACTGCAAGTAAAACAGCAACAGCAGAAATGGCAGAAAAGAGGAGTATTAAGTATATGGTGAAAGGGAAACCATAGTTTAAAGGAATTGATGGACCAGGTAGAAAGTAAAGAGGCTATGCTCTATGCTGTCATATGGCAGATACCACACACTTTTTAAACCCAGCAAAACTGGGGGCAGGAGGTTAAGAGCAAATAGGACAGTCTGTTTAGGCACGGATGCAGATGGTTAAGGAAAAGGACAAGGGAGGAGACAGCATTGTGTACTGCTGGTTTTCTCTGCTGTGGGTGGCTGGCTGGTTCTGCTCACCCTCAGCAGGTCTCCTCAGTTTTTTCTTGTCCCAGGCTTGTATTTGCTGCTGCCTCTGCCTCTCTCCCTGCCTACATGTGGCTTTGGCCTTGCTGAGAGCAAAGAGCAGCTTGTGGAGCAAAGACTTGCCTAAAACACTGTTCACCCATTTGAGCTGGGCAAAGGGAAAGATGTGCAAAACAGGCAACAGGCATGGAGGGGAAGAAGAGGAAATATGTTAGCCGGCACAATGACAGTAAAGGGCCAGGTCTCCATGGGTGAACTGCTGAGCTCCTCTGGTGGCCCCACAGTTCTGCAGATCCTGAGGAGACATGGAAGAGTTGGGACCAGTCAGAGGGCAGAGTAGAAAGTGTAGTCACTGTGGGCTGCTGGTCATGCCCAGCTCTGCATCGAGGGCAGAGACACCACTGTGCCACCTTTCCCAGAATCACGGCAGCCACAGATGGCTCTATCCTCACCAACACAGCTCACAGGGGTATCTGGGTATCCTTTTCCCTGCTGCTGCAACCTTCAATTTCTCCCATGCTTTGCAGCCATAGAGTAACTATGGAAAAGCAGAATGAGGTTTGGAGCCACTTTTGAAGGCTCCTAGCAGAAGGAGGGCCTGGATTAGACCTCACCAAAGGACTGGAGAGGAGAGGGGCTTCCTAGTGAGTTAAGGAGGCAGGAGATGTCCTTATTCCTTGGTCATCCCTGTGAAAAGCTCAACAGGCAGCTCTTACTGTCAGTGTTGTGATTCCAAGCCATGACCTCAGGGTACCAAAAGTCTGTTTTTACCAAAGCCATGAGTGTCCATGAGTCTCTCCAGCATTGTCCCTGCAGGCAGGATTCCAGAAGCTGGTCTCCCAGGCAGGGAAAAATGACATCAGAAGCATGACAGGAAAGCTGCTGTCCAAGCATCCTGCTCACACCACGTCTGCTGCTGTGTGTCCGTGTCACAGTGGCTGAGGTCAGGGATGAAGTTGGTGCTCTCCTGGTGGAAGTGAGTTTCCTTTTTTGCTCCTTTTTCGCAGAGAAAAAAACAAAGACTGCATGCACACATACGTGTGTGTGTGTGTGTGTGTGTGTGTATGTGTGTTTGTGTGCATGTGTGCATGTGTGCATGACCTTTTGGCTGAGGCTCACGGTTCAGTGATGCCACACCTTTGTCTGTTTGGTTGGCAGCAGACAGTTTGTTGTTTGGTGGCAGCAGACAGTGGCAGGGTGGCACAATCTGCTCCCAAAGACCATCTGAGGTGGCAGTTTTTGTGTGGAGACCTGATGCAAGACAAGGACCCTGGCTAGAAAAACTGTCATGAGGAGTGTTTGAAGAAGAAGCAGTAATGCAATGAGCCTGAATAGGGACACAACCTGCCGGCAGTGTGACCCTGGAATCAAGGAGCAAAATGAGGACATTCAGGGATGGACAGAAAACCCTGTGAGAGTTCATGTGCACACAAACGTCAACACAACTCGCATGGAGTCACATCTTTCTAACAGCAAAACCTTCACCACATCACAGTGAACTCACAAGCAGCTGTGAGGGTGAGAGCAGGGGTTTGCATCACTGGATGTCCCCATGGTGTCATGAGTACCACCTGAGCACAGGCTCCTGGTCAGCTGCCATGCCACTGGAGAAGGAAGGTCTCATCCCCAGGAGGGGACCAAAAGCAGGCACAGAAGTGAGGGGAAGTGCAGCTGCTCATTCAGTAGTTGTCTCTTTTGGGTACAGATAAATAATGCTGAAAATCAACATTGTTGACTGTTAGTGCAGAACTGCCACCGCAGTTGTATTCCTGCACAGTCAGTCATCCTCTGGTCACCAGTTACTCCTGGTGTCTGCCTAGAAAACCTTGGCTCATTCCTTTGTAGCATTTGAAACTTTTCAGATGGGTTTTAGATTCTCACTTGCCATGCAGCAGTTTCAATTAGCAGACTTAGAGCACATATATTAAGATTATTTTATTAAGATTATTTTTTCATAGACTTCACTGTTCCTGGAAACTCTGAGAAAACCACAGTGCAGACAAAAGTTTAAACAAAGTTCTTGCATGATATCATATGACTTACTCTAAAAGCGTTCCTCTTAACAGTTGCCACCTGTAATTATCTCAGAGCACACAGCAGCATTACAGGATGTTCTTGATAAGATCGGAGATTGAGAGTCTGCAGTGTATTTTCCTCTCTTCATTGGCTCTCAGAATTCTTCTGCATTGGGCGTGGCTTTGCTGTCTGTTGGTAGCACAGATTAGCCCAGCAGAGTGTGAACCACCACAAAGTACATCCGTCCTGGGAAAGGAATCTCTGCTGAGGTCTACATTCCCAGCCAGACCTACCCTACCCAAACTCATTGAAACTCCTGCTGGGTATTGTCCTTGATAGCTGTATTTCTATCTGATATTCTCTTTGTGCCTGTAGCATTCAAGAAAACAAGAAGTGAAGCCACACATATTCCAGACACCAGACATTCCTGATGCAAGGGAGTGTCCATATGCTACCAGGAGCAATATCAAGTGCAGAGGCTCTTGTCAGCATGGCTGAAAGTCTTCTGGTGCTGTGTAAAAGTGATACATAAATGTGCTCAGCTGTTTATGGTTTATCCAGTAAGTATTAGAGAGACCTAACAGCATCTGTGCTTGCTGAGGTCCTTCCCTTTATACTGTCTTGGGTATGACTTGTCGTCCCGAGGCTGGCATTGGAACTGGTGTAGAAACAGAGACTCTATGCATGTGCACTAATTCCATAGAAGCAGGTGTTTGCCTCCAGGTGATTTGGACCAGCTTTGAATGCTGTCTGACCCAGGAACCAGCACCAGTGTTACTGATGTGGGACAATTCTGCTGCAGGTTGCAGAGGAAACATACCCTGAAATCAGGAGGAAAACCTGAGATCAAACTATCTTCTGCTCTAATTAAGGGGCAGATGCAGTTAAATATTAATGTTGCTGTGATATACCTATGGCCTGGTCCAACAGTATTACATATATTACTATGTATTAGCACGTACTTTATTGCATGTATGACTAAGAACAGGCACTCACCTGGGTCATCCCCATAGGTATGACTAACCACCCTGCCCACCCACTTCCAGTCTTAGGGACTCCGGGAGATAATTTATTGACAATAGAGTCTCACAGTTTTCTGGTACGCTCATAGTCCATTTACTCTTGCATTTTTGGGAGCAGCCCAATAATTCAGCTCAATAATTCAGAAGTTATTGGTAATCTCTACTGAATGGGCATATTGCTCCATAAGAGAGTCAGGACATATATTTTACAAGGTCACTCAGTCCAAAATACCTCAGTGGAGAACAGCCTGTACATTGTAAAATTACCTGTGCTGCCACCTCTGCCATCTCAGTGTTGGGAAACCAGAGTGGGACCAGTACTGTTTGCATGGATGGCCATGCGTGTCATGTGGAGTTTGCTTCATCATCACCTGCTGAGTAATGCAAGACTCTCCCTGCACACACACACTACCCCCCTGCACACACACAGGGTCATGCTGCTGTTCCAGTGTCTGAATTTGTGGCTCCTTCTGTGAATTCTTCCTTCACTTTGTCCTTGTTTTTTTTTTCTTTATCTGACTTACAGGCAGAGCTTCTGAAGTCACTTAATTAACATGCTTGACTTTATTCCTTAGTTTCAGTTCACTGAGAACGGCTCTTCTGCAGGGAGCTCCCCTGCCTTCCCTTAGCCAAATCAAGAGTGAACCTGTTCTGGCTCAACAGTGTCCCCTTGCTGGATTTATGGTTCATCCGTACAAAGCACCAAGTTCAACAATCTCGTTCCACCCACTCCCTTAGCTGTAAAGTGGCTAAGGTTTCCCATGGATATTTCACTTCAAAAGATGTTTGCTGAAGAGGTGACCAACCCTACAGACACTCAAGGGTCACATCATTATCTCACTGAAGCACATGGGCAACTTCTCACCTACTGCTGCCCCAAACAGGATATCTAATTGTGACTATCCCTATCTTGTTGCTTCTTCCACCACCAACATCCACCCACTGCCTCATTTCTTATACTGGAGGCAGTTGTGAAGGCACTTAGTGCAGTGGGAAGGGAGGGGAATGCCAAAGCCCACCAGCCAGCACAGACAGACAATTACCACTGTGTGGGAAGACTCAACCAGAAAACATTGCTATTTCCTAAGTCCTACTCTACATGGTATGCATTTGGCTTCAATCTTGCTAATCTGGCTAATTTCCTTGCCCTTGAATCTGACTCCTCCTACTTCTCTGACCAGACTCTTTTTTAATTTATTTCTAGTTTGTCCCACTGAAATTTCAATGGTTCTGGGGAAAAAGTGAAGCAGAGCTGTCTCCATTCATGATGGGCTGGTAGAGTTTAATCCCAATTTTCCATCAAAGGCTGACTGCTTGTCTGTGAATGCTGGATCTGTATGTTCCCTTTGGACTTAAACTACTGATGCCTTCTTGCCATTGCTCCTTGGCAGCTTTCTTTATCCTTGCAGACCCTGAGAAACTGTGTTTATTGTGTTTGTATTATCTCATTTGTAGCTGCAGCTGGATTTGTGCCATCAGTATACTTCATTATCTCTCAGAAGCATACACAGATGCTCCAATGATCATAAAACCAAATTACAAGACATTAAAACACAAACATTTACAACACAAGCTAAAAAATGGAATAAAACTTAAGAGTGGAAACTCTTAACTTCTCCAGGAGGGAAGACTTTAGAGCACCTACCATGACAAGTAGTGTTGGATACCTCCTTTACTGGGGTTGCATTTCACTGGCACCTGTATGGTGTCATAGGCAGCAGACCAGGTCATGAAATATCACAGACCAGTGTGCCTTTTCTCAGCTACAGCAGGGCTGTTCTTTAAAGCAATTTGAACAGAAGCAAGAGCTTCATCTCCTGCTGAGCAGAAAGGCCTTTTAGAAACATAAATGTCCGGACTAATAACAATTGTGTAAACAAACATTGATGAACTGCATCACAGCTGTGTGCTTATGATACTCAAATCCCAAAAGATTCAAGCTTGTGAAATGCATTTGAACTCCTTTTGCATCTGGAAAAAAGTGTTCGAACTCAGAGGCAAGAAGTCTTTAATTAAATCTATTGCACTAGTTGATCCCCAATTACCATTTTTCTAGATCAGTATTAGCAGCTTCACTGCTCTTTTTAATAAGTGTTGTGTGTTTGATTCCAGGCCTTCTGTCATGTAAAAAGCAATTTATAATCATGCCAGGAGGGAAGGGTGTGTTTATTCATTTCACAGAAGTGTTAAAATGATGCTTTAGCTGAAGACCATACAGAAAATCTAAGAATGACACTGAAACTGAAGTCTTCTGGCATGGTATAGGTGGGGCAATTCTGTAATTGCCTGTCTTTCATTAGACCACATTCACACCAGTGGTTCTAACAGCTGCATGGTGATATGCAATGAGTAGGGCCGTCAGAAATTTAGAAAAATCAGTTCTCATACCACTTTTTTTTCCATTAGGGCTGATTTTAGACAACCCAGCACTCCAGCACAAAAATAATAGTATTTTGCTGCCTCAAGGATGAAATAGGATTTCAGCAGGGGTCAGACAAAAAACAGGTGCTGCAGGAGGAGTCAGGGGGTCTGTCACAGATCGAGGCAGGGCAGAGACATGAGTTAGGGGACTTTGAAGGCAACCAATTAGTCTTGAAGGACAAGAGCAGCCTCTTGTCCATGCCCTCTTCTTCCTCTCTGTCTTCCCATGGTCAGGACACTTTGCTCCAGCGCAGCCTTGTCTGATGAGACGGAGCATCACTGTCTTCTTCACACAGCCACCCATTCATCAGAGAAGTATCCCTTCCCCCACCTCCCAGGGGGACACTTCTGGATAGGTGCTGTCCCCACTGTTTAGAGGTGGAGAAAGGCATGGACCAGGGTGGAGCTCCAGAAACTAGAGATCTGGGACACCGTGACACTGGAAAGAGTGATGGATGTGCTGTTCTCTTGTCACCTTCACTCTCCTCCCAGACTACTCAGAGCAGCAGCACTGGGAGCAGAGACATACAGAGGTGGGAAGGGGACACCCCTGCTTTGATCCCTGCAGGCAGGACAGCCTCAATCCCTGCCACCACATTTGCTCCTGTTCTGAGCCAGGGTGAGAAGCCACGGGTGGCTCCATGGCTCACATCATGTTGTGCAGCTGTGATGCCCAGTCTAAGCAGAGCAGTAACTGTTTGTTTAATATGTGTAATCTAGGAACTTATTAAGCAATCACACTCCCAAGACCATACTGCAAAATTAAATGCTTGCATTTAACTACATACTAAAGTCTTGCTGAACAGGCCCAGTTCTTGGCCTTTGTAGAAACATCAGTGGCTTTTGGCTGTCCTAACAGCAAACCTGCTTGCTACTTCACAGTTTTCTTTCTCCTATGGTTTTTAATTTCTTACCTTTCAAATTCACGTGCTCTCTTTGAATGTGCTTCATCTCTTCCTTTTTACCCAAAGCATGAAGCAGATCACACTCCTTCAGGGCTGCTGGTTCAAAAGAAGGATCTATATGTGGGACAGAAGGAGTCAGTGTGTTTAAACTATTGCAGGAGTGACCATGCCCAGGCTGAGAATAGTGAAATAAATACCACGTCAGCCCTTGACAGATAGCTTTGTGTGTGGTTACCCAATATGTTGTGGCAGCAAAACTTACCTTCACCACCAGCAGAAATGCATGTTATGATGCAGCCTCAGTCTCCAGGTTCACTCCATCCTTGCTTAAGGCTGGTCTGGTGAGGTCCATCCTTGGCTCTGTTGATGGATGTAGTTAGCCCTTCCAGATAGCTCTGGGAAAAGTTTTGCAAAGTGGATGAGTGGGTGGGCCCAGGAAAATTCTCTGATCAGCATTTAAAAAAACCTGTGTTTTTCCTGAAGTGCCTAGCACACCCGCTGGGCTCTGTGCCAGTAGTTACAGGGCTGCCGGGACTCCTTTGCTCCCTCTGGTAACCTGTTATCGCTGCACCCGTTGATAAGACTGGCTGTACAAACCTCAAGCACTCTGTGCAGTGACCTTGCCATCTCCTTGAGAAGTCAGAGCAAAGCAACAGGACCCTGGGGACTGTGGTACAGGTTCACAACAAGCCAAGCTGTCCCAGGGCTGATTCTCTTTCCTCAGGAAGCATAAGCAACCCTTGCCCTGCCCCAACCAGCTTCTCACACAGTGCTCCAGCAGCCCATGGAGCCAAACGCCAGTGGCACAGTGGTCCTGCTCTTGGCAAAAGCCATGTCACCTCACAGCTACAGAAAATAGTTTTGTAGAGAACAAACTCCAGAAATACATGGTGCTCTATGCCATGGCAAAAGCCAAGGAGTGAGGACTGCACTGAGTTATCTTTGTCACTGAGGGAGATATTCCTAGGTTACACAATACTAAGTGGTAATTAATGTTCAAGGAAGAAATGAGCTCAAGCTGTGACTTTTGGAACTAAATGTAAATGATCTTAAACTAGAGGATTTTGCCAAATATAGTATGATTATCATCTAAGAAAAATGTGTTAGCAGCATATGAGCCAACCATAAAGTACACTTTGTTTCTCTCAGTTGCAAAATAAGTTCTCTCAGTGCAAATAAATATCAAGTGCAAACATGAGCTCTTTGAAATAACTTGGGCAGTCTAAAAAGAAGGTGCATAGGCTCCCTCTATAGTCAGCTCTTGGATATCCAGCCCTCAGTGCTGACCTGAAGGGCTGAGATCTCAGGATGCAAAGCACTGATGTGTCACAGTTTCTTTGGCAGTACAAATTTGCGTAAACACTTTTTGACAGGCACCATTCTCCCCACAGGGCTGACACGAGATTGGGTGTTGTTGGGCCACCTGCAGTCAGCCCCACCATGAGCTCAGCACTTTGTGTCCTGATTAATTTGCCAGAAATGTCCCCATGTGTCAACACCTTGTCCAGATTAGCTGTGTCCTTGGGGTTGTTCCAACTTTTATTAACAGTTCTGGGTACACAGCTCTGGTGTTAAGCACCACTGTAGGCTCCTACTCTACATATGGATGTATATCTGGAGGTAGCTAGGTGCTAGATGCTCAATTTTTACATGGTTGGCATTAGCCCAGGTGAAACCCTACAAAAAGCTGTGAGACAGCTGGTGTCTCCCTCACCACAAGGAGAACACCCTGCTTCTTCCCTCTCCTTTCCAGCTTCCCTCTCCCAGCAGCTTGAGCCATGTGGTCCTGTGCCTTCTCTTGTGCTGATTCTTCCTCATCCCTTCACTGAGCCCGACAGCTGACTACTGCAGATATCTGCAAGGATCAGCCTCTGCCTTCTTAGCGAGTTGACTCAACTTATGGAGTACAGGATCAACAAGTTCCAGAACAGGCTGTAGGAAAGGGGATGGGACCTATATACCAAGAAACCAGCCTGATTCAGCCTGGCTGATATACCTGCACCCCAATGCACAGAAAGTGCACCTTAGTGGGTGCATGACTTGCTTTTTAACTGGATGTTTCCACTGAGTCTTTATTACATTCCTCTGAATCTAGTATGTCCTGCTCTGGTATATGGTAGCATGTGACCATGGCAGACAGCATTGTGCTCTGAGCTCCCTATTAAACATCTATGCTCTTGACATATTTGCAGAAAACAGAGCTATGATAAGGTCCAAATACATAGGTAAGGACTGAACCAAAATGATTACTAAATGGCAGGGATGAAAGAATGGCTCACTAGAAGGAAATCAATGCAGAAATGCTTACTTGTGCAAGAAGGTTTGCAAGATAGCATGTCAGGAAGTACCTGAATAGAAAAGTCTAAGGCACCTTTAGCAAATTATTTTAGCCTAAATTCTCAAAGATCTGAAAACCAGTATCTCTTAAGAGCTAGTCTGCTAGATCTCTCTGCCTCAGTTTCTCAGCCTTCAGGAGTGATTTCGTGAGAAGATTCAGATCTTTAAATTGGGGCTATTGTTTGACAGTCAACGGTTATATATACTATCATAATAAGTGTGCTTTTAATCTGAGGTGGGGTTTTTTTGTTTGGTTGGGGTTTTTTACAGCTGTGTGGTAGGCTTTGCTCTGTTCACATTTCACCCAACCCTTTGAGCCTACATCTGATGTCAGGAAGGTCAGAATATAGGAACAGCTTTTGAAGGCTGACGTGTTTTAAAGCAGGCATGGTAATGCTTCACTACTGCAAACTGAAGAGATTACTGATTATACTCAGTAAACTTGTCACATCTGACACTGTTTCATGAACCCGCCACTGCAGAGCAACATGGGTCTTTTGCTGGAGGCAGAGATGTCCTCTGCTAAGAGAGCTCTCTGGCTTTTTCTACCTAGCTGAATTGTGTGTTGCGTTACATCTGTGCTGATAAATGGACAGGCCCATTTTTTATTGCTGAAGGCATGGGGCATGGCATGGCTTACAGCTATATGCACCATTCCCAGTCAGGGTGATCTTTTCCTTCCTGCCTACAAGAAACAGCCTGCCTGGTATCACTTCCCCAAACCTGCCTGGGCACTGTGAGATGCTAAAATGAATCAGGCAAAACAGCACTAGGGAGGGTAGTAAAGATTAAGCAGTGTGGATATGGCACAGTGCTCGAGTCCATACGCAGTCCGGTTTAGTTTTTTAGTACAGATGTCACGCTGGCAATCTCTCATGCTGCCTCCATTCACATGCACTCAGATACACCAGCAGAACTGCATGCATGCTTACTCCCTGCTTTGCTCCCAGGGAAGTGGGAAAAAACACACCTAAAGGGATCAAAGGGATGCACTCAGGTGTGTCCAGGTGACAAGAGTCACATGCCCTTACATTGGTGGGATGGACCACTCAATTTCCCCAAGACTAGTGACACCGCATACAGAAGAGAGTCTGGTCGGGATGTTCAAGGCCAGCTAGCATGACAATAACAAAAACCTCTGGACATCATCTTCAGTATGTGAAGATACTTGTGGTCATTCCCACTGTAGGACAGTACTTTGCTTCCTACAGATTAAAGAGAATGCTCAGGTGACAGTGGTGGTTTCCCCAAAAAAATAACATTAATCTGCTGCAGATACAACCTTCTACCAGCATAACTGGCATGTGAACACAATACTTGTAGCAGTCTTTCTTCTCTCTTCCCCCAGCATGAAACTACAGTAGGCAGAATCAGGAAAGGGAGTAAAGAAGATTTTCAGATTTTATGTACTTCTTCTTTCATTTAACTCCATTTTGGCTAACAAAGGCTTTCGCTGATAACCACTGCATCAAATATGTGCACTGCTGATTAGTCTGTGTGCAGGTGGGTGCAAGGTTTAAAAGCTGCTACTACAGTGAGCTCCTTAACAGGAAGAATAGTCAATTCTCTGCTTCTGATGCAAACCAGACCTGAACAGAGATAGGTAAATTGTTCAGTTGCACACAGTCAAAGGTCTGGTCTTTTCTTAGCTGCAAAAGATGTTTATTGCAAGCTAGCAGTCCGTTTGTGATTCATGACATTTCTTAGGTATCCCAATAGTTGTAACTCAACAGCACTTGTTATTAATAGCCCTTTAAAATATCACATTACTTATCACTGCTGTTTTCCTCATCATTTAGTTTTGTGCTTCATAAAACTCAGAGAGGTCACAGAGTGCTCCTCAGGGAAAAATTTACTCAGGAATAGCAGCTTACTCAGTGGTTCCCTTCACAAGCACTAAACAAGATAGGAAGTTGTTAGTCTGGCTTAAAAAGATTTGCAGATGGCAGAAAGACAGAAGAAAATTTGCGGGTAGAAATCTTTGCCTATAAATGTTTTTTGTCCAAATCCACACTTTTGATGTTCAGCCCCACTGAACCTCTTCTAGTCCTCCATCACTGCAGGGAATGGGGAACAAAATGAACAGACTTTATGCAGCCATGGCTCTGGGAACATGACATAAATCATTCCCCTCAGTAAAGGAGGCTGAGGATGTCTCTATTGCTTAACCATACATTTACATATTAGCATTGTCTAATAAATTCACATGAAATAGCTGTAAAGTGTTTGTGAGAGGGGACTGTAGTTTACCCCAGGGTGTAGGGCAGGAGGCAGAGGGCAGGATGGGCATGCAAAGGCTGGTGACAGTTCCCAGGTCCACTCTCAGCTCCCCAAGTGTGGGACAACTGCATGTGAACTGCTCCAAGTTTTGTTTGGTCACCTCTGACTCAGAACTGAGTCTCTGACTCCCAGCTTGTACTTCAGTGACTGGTCTGCCTCCTATTTGAGGCACAACACTATTCTTTAGCCATTAAGTGCCTAAAAGAAATCTGCGCTGTTTTGTTTTCTCTGTGTTCTCTTCTTCTATGTCCACAAAGCAGCATGCAAGCAGTCCTCTAACTTTGAGGATCAAGTTCTTCAACTGTATAGATAGATAGATATAGATATAGATATAGATGATGAAGAGAACCATATTGTTTTTATAATGTTTATGGCCTCTGAAAATATTGGACATCAGAATTACTATCTACCCCATACTGTGCACTGACAGATTCTCAGTGACAGACTGAAATGGCCATAATCTAAGACATCAGATCGTGTATTTCAAGTGTGTCAGATATGAAACAAATTAACAACAGAAACAAACAAAAAAAATAAAAGAGCCTAAAAAGGTGTTTAGAAGTAGCATTTGAGAAACAAAGGTTGCAGTGCATGGCTTGACAATTGACGAAGTCAATTATTGATTTGTTTGTGAGTTTTGGGCAAACACTTCAGTTGTTATTTAAGCATGCAGTGAAGGCCAAAGCTCTGGAAAGCAACAGAGGTAGATATTTTAATGATATAGTTATTTTAATGTATATTTGTGATATATGAAGATGCCAACCCTAGATGACTTTTTAGAGCAGGTAGGAGAATTTGACTTCTTTCAGAAAAAAAAGCCCTCTTTGTCTTATGCCTGCTTTCTGCCTCTTTTGTTCCCATTTACGTGGGGATTTTTTTTCCTGGCATTCACCCCTGAGCACCATTGCCGCAGCCCTGGGGTGGCTGAGCTGAGCCAGCAGTGTGGCTGGAGCCTGGAGGAGCAGCTGAATCACACAGTTCCCAAGTGGGATGGCCATGGGGCCAGTTACAACAGCCACTGCAGGAGGTACAAGGTGCACTGGAATGCAACAGGCATCAGCTGCACCGAACCCCTCAGCAGCCCCGTGGGCTATGGGAGCACTACAACCCTTGGTCCCTGCCGGGATGGCTGGGTCTATGACTCCACAGGGAGCTCTCTTGTGACTGAGGTAAGACATAGCTTGTCCAGAAAAATCACTCCTCTGCAGAGATTAAAGCTAGAAGATGTTGGATTAGTAAGGTTTGCTTTTGATGTACAGTCTGAGTCTGACTGTTAATAAATAGTGTCTATCAGAACTTGGGAGGTACTTAGAGCAAAGATTCACATACATAAATAATGGGAATTGATTACTTTTCCTGGGAGCATAGTAGTGCAATCTTGTCATCAATCAAGCTTGTCATCAATGGCTATTCTCAAAATTCATTATTTCCATCAGCAAACTGAGGATAGCACCCCATAGCCCAAACTGAGGAACTGTACATTTGGGTGATAATCCAAACATATTCTCTCTTACAATGAATAAGAAAAAGAGGATGGGGCTACATTTGTCAAATAATGCTTTAGTAATAGCAGTGTTCTTTTCTCTCAACTTACAGTATCTAAACCAGATAATCTAAAATGTGAGAAACTGTGCAAACTGGTAATAACAGTCTAAAAGCCATGTAGAAACCTGAAGCATGGGAAGGACCTCAAAAGAGATCTCTCCTACTTCTTCTCCAGTCCTAAATCTGTATTAGCTATACCTAAACCATGACTAGCAGGTGTTTCTGTAACTTGTTCTTAAAAAAGTGCAGTGTTGGATACTTCACAGCTTCTTTGGGCAGGGTGTTCATATTTCCTTTCTTCACTATTGTCACTATTACAAAGCAAGTCTATCTCATTTTCCCTTGGGACAGATGGGCTGGCGCCGAAAAAAGCACCCCAGCTGTTCTCTACGCCAGGGGAACAGAGATGAGCTGTTTGGTATGGCCCCAGCAAACTTGTCCAGGTTAGAAAAAGACTAAATAAGCAGCCAAAGACATTCATGCTTCTTTCTGGGCTGAAGGCTAATTACACTTGAGCGAATATTTCCAGCTGTAGAGAAGTTTTTGCATTTGCCCTCCTCCCTTCACTCGGTGCACAGTGCTAACCTGTTAATTGTAAATCAAAAGCACGTTCCCAAGTATTCATTCACTGCAGAAAAAGTCAGCCAAATCCCGGACCTTTTGCCGGTGCTAATGAGGTGTGAGAGAGGCATCTCCTGGCTCCACCCCAGCAGGGCTCATGGCAGCACCTCCATCTCTCACACCCAGCACTGCTTTCATGCAGCAAGGCAATACACAGTTTGAAATAGGTCTTTGCATCTGGGAAGGAAACAATCCTCCAAATGTCCTCCAAATTTCAAGGTGGGTGGGGATGAGAAGGCTACATTTTTCTGAACTTTTTTATTTGTTCGTTCAGAGTTTCTCTCCCTTTCTCACTCTCCTTATGTGTCATTATGCAATCCTTTTCCAGGGTGTAACTTTTTCCAAAGGTTTGGGAAAATCAGGACAAGATCTACTGCAGATGTCAGTTTAAGAGGTTAGAGGGTTTCTTTTCTGGAGTCTGTTTTCCCACTGGTGTCATTGTTTTTTTTCCTCCTCAAACAGCCATGGTTTGTGGGGACTGTTCTTCTGCTTCTAACTGTGGTTGCCCTTGCAATTTAATCTGGTGTGTGAGGACTCCTGGAAGCTGGACCTTTTCCAGTCATGTGTGAATGCTGTGTTTTTTGTTGGCTCCATGAGCATTGGCTACGTAGCAGACAGGTAGGTAATATGTAGACAGGTGTGTGATAAACTGTTTCCTCTGGTTATCTGCTTTCTACGTCATTGAACAACATTCAGGAAGAGAAAATGAATGCAATCAAAACCTGATTCAAAAGGTCCATATGTCATTTTTAAAGGGGTAGATGGTGGTTTGTTTCTAAGGCCCTGCTTTCAAAGGATGTTGTGACCCAGGAATCCACAGAAATGCCACGGTGCTGCTCCACTTTTGTAGCCCTGGGGAATTTGCACATTCACAAGTAAAGAGATTTTGTTTTCTTTCACAGGTACAAATTTCAACATAAGCTCCGTGTCCGAGATGAAATTTTAACTTGTGTACCAAGAACTATTTGCTCATCTTTGTGATAAATTTGTTTCACATTAATTTTAACAGTATCCAGATGGCCATAAATCAGTTGACACTACTGTGGAGAACAAAAGGCATTTATTTTGGCTGGCATTTATTATCTTGGTACTTTTGTTATTGTTAGTAGATACTGACTAATTTAATGGCTTTTGTAATTCATACTTTTGACTGAATATATCTCTGTCACCTAGAAAACAAATACTTTTCCATTGTTCCGGTAAGCTTGTTTCTTTTGGAAGCTGTTTTATTTCTGACTATCAGTGAGTCACAGTGATACAGGGAATGACAAATAACAGGAGTGTACAAAACTCTATTCAAGAAGAACTCAATAGTCAGCCAAGATTGATAAGAAAATATGTAAAGATCACAGTTAGCAAACAAGATCCCCATAAAAAGCTATTGCAGCTTTGAAAGATGGGCTGAGGAGCCATATCAGAGCATTCTTGAGTTCATTAGCTAAATCATTAACCAAAAGTGAGCAATGTCCTGAAAACACAAGACCGGGGAGTCCCCTGAGGTTCCACTGAGATGGAAAATGTTGCAAAGGGAAGAGCAGTTATAGACTCCTACTCAAAATTAACAGAGAAGGGGAGAGGGACCCTCTTCAGCCTCTTCAAACCCTTTGGCTTGCTGTCCTACCCTATCAGGGGCTGAGCCTCATTCTTCTCTTCTTTCCCTCTGCAGATTTGGTCGCAAACTCTGCCTTCTGGTCACAGTCCTCATCAATGCAGTTTCAGGGGTACTGGTGGCCTTTGCCCCAAGCTACACATGGACAGTGATCTTCCGCCTGATGCAGGGACTGGTCAGCAAAGGGGGCTGGCTGACAGGCTACGTCCTCAGTTACGGCACTTTGCAATTACACCTTCTGGGCAGGAACTCCCTGTTTAGCAGCAGCGCTGACCCCCGCTGGTGCCATCCGATTTTCAAAGCACTGTGTATAACAAGAGCAGACAGCGACACTGTGCTATTTACTGTCAAACTACACCTCTCTGCTTAAATACAAGTGTTTATGGCCCAAGCTTGCATCAGCTCATAAGTATAAATGGAATAATTAGGAAGCAGCTCTGAAAACTAGGGAACGTTTGTAGCTGGAGAGCACATGCCAAAACGAAGGACAAGGTCTAGAGACAAAAACAGCTTGAAAATACTGTGAAGGTGTATGGCACCTTTCTGGGAAAGGCAGCAAGCAATGCTGTGAAAGATAACACGTGTGTTTTACAGCCTTGGCACTGGAATGATTTTCTTCGTGCTGCTTCATGTGCTTGGCAGGTAGGGAGACTGTTCCCTAGCCATGTGGGAGGAGGGAGATGGAGGCAAGCAAGTGGCATCTGTCTTATTTTGCTGTCTAGTTCTTAGACTGAAGGAGTGGGTTGAGGAAAGCAACCTTTGCCCTGTGTTGTTGGGTGGGGGCCTGACACCCTGGAAGGCAGGGGTGAAGTCCCTGGCTGACTGGTAGAGGAGTAAGAGTCAGGACTTGTCCTGTGAATTACACCAGGGACCAAGATCAGCTCTGCTTTCCCATCCAAACCCATGACACAAGGGCACAGCTAAGCACAACCAAGGTTGTTTGGGGCTGTAGCTGTAGCTGGGGGCTACACATGGTCTCAGTTGGCAGGTGTTGTGTTCCCCTGGCTTTCCAAACCAATATATTTTTGCTCATATGACTTGTCTTTGCAGTTGCAGAATTTGTTGGCTCAGACTATCGGAGGGCAGCGGGCATCACTTACCAGCTTGCCTTCACCCTGGGGCTCCTCATCTTCACTGCCCTGGCTTACACACTTCCACACTGGAGGTGGCTCCAGCTTGCAGTCACACTGCCCAATTTCTTTTTCCTTTTCTACTATTGGTAAGTGCCTGCTCTTGCAGCTCCCAGCAATGCCAAGCCACACCAATAAAACCAGGGGACTGTGGCTGAGTGCTGAAGTTTCTCCTTAGGGATCACCTATAGCGCTACATGTAGAATTTCCAAGATGATATTGGATGAGATTCAGTATTTTTCTGTTCCCTCTGCACAAAGGTTTACTCTGAATCACTTAAGAACAAGGGACTACCTTCAACATGTCTTAATGTTTTTGTGTTTTGGGTCCTTGCCACGCATCAAAAAAAAAAAAAAGTAATTTTTTTTAACAGTACTTGAGCTAGGGTAACAAGGGATTTTTTTCTAATCATTGATTATAATTTTTTTTAATGCATAATGCAATCAACACACCTTTTTTTTTTTGTAGAAAAATTGAGTCAAAATGTTCCTTTGAAAATTCTATAACTAGACCATGGAACAGAACTGGGAGGGGTCTTTCGTTTGATCTTTTTTTGAAAGGTTATTTTTAACATGGAAGAAATTAAGGTTCAGGTTTACAGCTGTTCTTTTAAATATCCACAGACTATTAGCTATTTCTAAAATATGTCAAGGGAATTTATCTCAGACAAATGCTTCCAAACCACAATAAACTGGATTTAGGCTAAAAAAAAAAAAAATTAAATTCAGTCTACTTTGTTGCTCAAGCAGAGCACATATCAGAGTGCAGTCACTGACAGCCACAGCTACCACTGAGTTCAGTACCACCTGTGGTTCCTCAGTACACCCTGGGATCGTAGCCTGAGCAACTCAGCTCCATTTTCATTTTCCATGTACCAATAATGTGCAGCTTCCCTCCCTGTAGCTGTCATGCCTATATGTGTTGCAGGTGTCTACCCGAGTCTCCCAGGTGGCTAATAGCTCAAAAGCAGAATGATAAGCTATGGAAGTTATCAAGCACATCGCCAAGGGAAATAAGAAGAAACTACCTCTTTCTTTCCAGGTGACTGCACTGCGTTTGCTGCACATGTGCCAGCCTCAAGCAAGATAATGGTATGAGTTTAGGATTGTGTTTGGTTTAGAGTAGGAAACAGCCTGGTGGTCAAAATCACAGCAGTTTCCAAAAGCAAAGACAAGTGAGGGTTTTTAAATTTGACTGCCTAGGACCCTCTCAGAGCATATTTGGGAAAAGAGGCTTGCAAAAATAGCCAGCAAATAACAAAAAATATTCTTTTGAGTAGCATCAATCAAGAAGAGAGGCACCAAATCACATGACTTAAAATTTCAGAACATTCTTTTTCATTATTTTTTTTGCTTCATGCAAGACACATGACTACAGAGATATGAAGACTGCCTGTATAAATCTTCATATTTCCTTTCCCCAAAACACTCTGAAGAAGTTATTTTGCCCTCAGTTACTCAGCTGGCAAAATGAAAACTCTCATCCTCCCATCAATCTAGATGAAAATACTCATTACAGTGCTCACCACTGTCTCCCCCATCCACTGTAATGTCTTGTCATTTACGCTCCCAGAATCTCAGCTCTGAAGATGAAGATGGAGAAAAGTTGAAATCTTCTTTTCTAGACCTGGTCAGGACACCTCAGATCAAAAAACACACATTCATTTTGATGTACAGTTGGTAAGGATGTGAAAGCTTTTGCAGTCCAAATGGAAATATGTGATTTGTTGCCCTTAAATCATCGTCATTGATTCAAGCCCATTTTGCTCCTGACCAACTGCAAATCTCAGTTCTTTGCATAAGCTCTCTCCCAAGGGGGTTGGCTTCATTTGCACCTTCTTCTCTGCCCAGGTTCACAAGCTCCGCCCTCTGCCAGGGGCTCATCATGCACATGTGAATGGCTGCTGGGAACATTTATCTGGATTTCCTCTATTCCACTCTTGTGGAGTTCCCAGCTGCCTTCATCCTCATGTTAACACTGGATCATGTTGGCCGTCGCTACACCTGGGCTGCAGCTAACATGATGACTGGGGCTGCTTGCCTGGTTACAGCATTTGTCCCAGACAGTGAGTTGTGCAGACGTCCCTCATCAACAAATTCCCTCCCTGTCTCTTGGTTGTTGCTCTGAAAAGTAGAAAACAATCCTTTCTAACCTGGCCCATGTCCGTATTGTGATCCAATGAAGGCAAATACCATAAAAGCTAATTTATGTCCCACCCTCAGCATTTATACCTGCTAATGAGAGGCTGGAGAAACGGGGTGAATTAAATTTCCACAATGGTATCAAATCAGATTGTAAGTCTGCAGGTGTTAAATCACAGAGCATGCCATGTTAAGTCTACAATTTTTATCTGGCCAAAAGTTAGGATTTGAATACACAATTGAGAGGTTTCATCCAAAAATCCCCATTTTTCTGTTTCTAAAAAGGAAAAATATATAGGCACATGCACACACTTAAATACCATCTGGGTACATTAGGTGCTTTCTGCCATCTACAGTGCTGCTGCCATGAATGTAGGGTGTCAAACAACCACAGTGACAGACATTTGGCTTTGGTTTAGTTAAGCATTCAATTCAAGACTGTAGTCTCAAAGCAATGTGTCACTCAAGGGTCACCAAATGAAAAGTCCTTCCTTTTCTCTAATGGAACACAAGTAGACTGAAACTACAAACATAAAAGTGCCATGCAACTATGAGTTCAGAGGCGGTACAAGAACAAAAACATTACATGTAAAAACCCCAAAGTGTCCAAACAATGGAAACAATTTAAGAAGGAACTAGGGAGCACAGTGACTATGCAAGGTACTACTAGGCTCTGCTGGGGGAGTGCAGGAGTGGGAGTTCTGTGCCCCACAGGTGCTGCCTGTGCCAGGGCCTGAGGCACAGTAGTGTCTGAGTGAGCACCCCACACTGGCGACAGGTATGGACAGTTTAGGATCTGAAAGCCCACATGGCAGACAGAGATGTCCTGAAATAACTCTGTGTGCAGAGTTAGAATATTCGTTATTTGCAGCAGACATATGTAGCTCCAAGTGTAAAAGGAATTATAATCACACACAGAGAGGCAGGGAGGCAGTACAAAATTATCCCACCTTGAAAGTCATCTGAAGCCTCTGTTCAAAAGTACAGAGTATCTTGCTGATAAGCAAGATTTCAACTACCAAGCAATGCAGCTTTATTGCAAGAAACAAGTGGTGTTCTCCATAGACTTTTGGTCAATGTAGTTGATAACCCAAACTACTTTGTAACATTGATATCTCATCTCTGTGACAGCAACTGAGTGGAGTCCCAAGTCTTGATTATTTGCTTGAATTGTGAGAAAATTGCATTATGAATTCTTTATTGAGTAATATAGAACACCATCGTGCACTGTCCACTTGACCTTTCAGGACAGAAAACTTAAGTATTTAAAGCTGTTTTATGTCAAGAGCAGAAGAAAACCATAGTCTCGTATTCCAACCTTAATGTGCACAACATCTTTGCAGCTCTTTATTGGCTTAAAATGACTGCAGCTTGCTTGGGCAGGATGGGAATCACCATGTGCTATGAAATTATATGCGTGGCAAATCCTGAGCTGTATCCAACATTTCTCAGGTAAGTGCACCACCTTCTGTCAGCAGATAAAAGCACTGGGTGTTTCTCTGTGACAGACCAAGAGACCAGCTCACAGCTGAGGATGCACTGCCATGGAAGAGGAGTTTTCTTGTGCAAAATCACACCTTGAAAAGGTGGAGGAGAGATGATGGGTGGTGCAGCAGAAACCCATCTCCTTCCCTGGCCAAAGCCCATTCCTCATTTCTGACCCCAGCACTGAGGCCGCAGGTTTCTGAGGGGATGTGTAAGAAACCTTCCCAGGCACCCTCCAGGCTCCCTATCCAGCGCAGCTCAGTGAACCAGCAGAAGTAAAATGCTCATTGACATCTTCAATATAGGGTTAGTCTTACTGTCTCACATTCTCTAACTCTCCCACTCCTCACCCATTTCATCTTGTGGTACGTCTCCCCAGCAGAATGCTGTCTCTTTTTCATTATATTCACCACAACAAGGGCCAGGCCTTTCCACATCTCTTCCTAAGCCCCAGGGTGTTATCTGTCTTCTCCTCTACAATGCTCATGGCCTATTCCTTCTCCCATTATATGCAAATCCTGGACAGGGTGCTGGCCTTCTTATCCTGGCAGTAAGAGTGGGTGAACCCTTGTGGGTCCTGCCACGGCACTGGGGTACAGAGCTGGGTGAGGCACCCCCATGCAGAGCTGGTGCCATGGCTGTCTGTGTGTGTGTTTGCATGTGCATTGCAGGAACCTGGGAGGAACCTGGGAGTCCTTGTCTGCTCATCCCTGTGTGACCTCAGTGGGATCATAACGCCCTTCCTTGTGTACAGACTGGCAGAGCTCTGGCATGAGGTGCCCCTGGTCATCTTTGGTAAGAGAGTTACAAGATGGGTTGGTTGGCCAAAGCTGAGATAAATTAGTTTGGTGATATATTTCCCATCTTAATAAAAAAATAAAAAAAAAAAACAGGGAGAGATGTACAAACACGTGTGTACATATGTAAGATATAACTTGGTAAGCCTGTTCCATCTGGGTGTTTTGAAGTGGTAGCAAAGTCATCCCTTATTCCATTCTGTGGTGAAGAGGACCCCCATGCTTTTGGGAGAGCCCTTTCAAGCTTTGCCTGCTGAGCTCTTCCTGAAGGAGAAACATTTGGATTCTGCCTGTCTCGCAGGCAGCATGGTTACCTGACCTGAGCTGCAAGCTCTTGTCTTTCTGTATAAGAGCCACACTCCACCTCACAGTGTCCAGTCTATCAGGGACCCCATGGTAATTTAGGATGGCAAAGGAGCATGTCAAGCCTAATGTTATGGTTGCTATCCTAAAAAAAGGGCTGCCTTGAGTATCTGCTACTGCACGTATTCAAACTACTGTGCCTATATGCACCATCTGCCCTCAGTGTGGTCATAGCAGGGTCTAAAACTAACCAGAAGGTGAAATTGGCCAGGTGAACTGGTAGTAATCTTTCATGCATGTCCTAATCTAGCCGAAAGGGGAGACGGCAGCTAGCCAGAGTCACCTCAATCCCATGCCAGCTGGACAACTGGAGATAAAAACTTTTTACTTTTCATTGTGTGCCCAAAACAAGGGAGCCAGGCCCCCATGGGGTCTGTGCCCCAGGATGGCTTTTCACAACTCAGATACACCTCAGAAATACCAGCAATTACTCTGAAAAATAAGACTCACATAGGTAAAAAGCCAAGTGTTATTATCACTTTGAGGACTCTCTATTCTAGCATTGTGTCAGACTTGTCTCAATGAGAATTAATTTGTGACTTGGAATTAAACATGGGCATGACCATCGCATTGCCTTTGTGATCCTTTGTGAACACAAGCACGTGTTCTGTGCTTGCAGCTGTGATTGTTCAATAGACAGTGGCTTAGTTTTGCTCCTACCTGAAATGAAGGGAAAGGCTCTGCCTGAGACCATTGAAGATGTTGAAAATCTGCACAGGTATGGCATTAAACAACTTTAGAGCAGAGCAACTCTTCTTTATGCCTCCAAAAGTTCCATTTATTATATATCTCTTGGGATCTGTTGGCTTTTGTTGCACACATTTAAATACAGTGAACGGCTGGTGAGTAACCCATCCCTGATAGCAATATAGGCTCTCCTATATGATCTGACCAGGATCCACAAACACCTTACATGTGAGCCAAACATTAAGAGAAGGCATGGAGGGTGGTTTCATGGGCCATCTGAAAAACATTAATCATGAAGGGGCTGATGCTGTCCCCAGAGATGCTCCCACTTGACAGGGACAAAGCCAGCTGCAATGTGGGGAGAAGTGCAGTGAACATGCTATGGTTTCACTCCTTTCACCTCTGAACGACTCACACCTCCTGAAGCACCTGCCAGGTTGAGGGTAGAGCCCCACAGACACTGAAAGAACTTCTTGACTTTACTGAATCTCGTGGGAAGCCAAAAGATAACTTGTCCAGGTAAAAAATTGGGTGTGGGAAGAAAAGGCCCTAACCGTGTCAGAAAGAGATGGCAACATAGCACAGGGTAGAGCAGGCAGAGGTTGCCTCTAGGAAATGTTATGAAAATCCTATATGCAACCACACACCCAGATGTTAGAAACCACCTACATTAAGAGTTTTTACAGTAGGAAATGCCAGAAACTTACAAAAGGTGCAGTTGTGATACAATTTCCAGACAAGAGCACAGTTGCAACAAGGCCACAGAAAGTCTCCAATTTACTCCTTATTCTGCTGCTCTTCAAAATAATCTAACCTCATTTGAACAATTGCCAGTGATGAGACATCAGTTAGATCTAGTTTTCAGTGAACGTAAGCACATGGATTACTTGATGGATCATGCTGTTAAGCATGAGGAGCATTACCTCCCTTTTCCCCTTTCATTCCACAGGCAAGAGAGAAGTAAAGAAAAGACAATTTATCTCCATGTTCTGACTTCTGAAGCTGCCTCCAAGTAAGGGTCCATTTTGCCCTGGATCTGCCTTTGTTGCTGGGGCAGGGAGACACAAGAGGACCAGCAGAGCAACCTCAACAAGCCCAACCCTCAGCCCCACATGCAGAGGATGAGACATTCCACTGCGGTGATCTTTTCTCTGTTGTGCTCTCCCGGCTGCCAGCACTCTGAGGCTTGGGGTCTTCCTGAGCCAGAGGTTGTCTGCACACATTTCTGCTTCACTCCCTCAAGGACTGTCCGTCTACAAAATTTTCTAGTTGCTTTCCAAACACATTCCTGCTTCTTGTGTCCCACGGTATCTGGCAGTAGCAATTCATATGGCACGAGTGGGAAATTCATGAGGGAAGAGTTTATTCTGCTTCTTATAAAGTTAAAAATCTCTTTGGGCTGCTCACTCATAGTTTCTTTCTGTAGCGAGCAGGAGTAAAGTCATGAGCCCAACTCACCTCCTCCAAGCTATACCTAATCCTGCATGAAAGCAAGTGTATAGGCAGTAACTGATTTACTGCCACAATTTCCCTCTATATCCCTTAAAATCTTGATGCTCTTAGTTGGTCAGTGGCTCTTGATGCCCAGCAGAACAGCTTTGTGAGACAACTCCTACCACCTAGCAGCAAACACTGCCACTGCAGAGCGCACTTCAGGATCCTGGAACATCCAGAAGCCCCTCTTCCCCCCTCTTTGCTCCTCTTCTTCCAGGGAAATAAGTACAAAAATAAGAACTTCTAAGTTCAGACTGGCTTTTAAGCTTTGGCGTTACAGAATTTGACTGGATATTAGGCAAGCTGGAAAATGAAAAGGACAGTGAGGAGATTGAGGCAGCAAAGCCTCAGGATGTGGGATGCTGCTTACAATGACATCATCACTAGGGATTAGTGACAGGGTAGGCGGAGGAAGCCCCATCACAGACACCCCCGGGAGCAGCATGAACAATAACAGGACACTGTGGTCTGCATATTAAAACATTTTAATGTTTGTGTCTATGTCTGAATGTTTTCTTAATGCCCTGAGTTTGGTTATTGGCATGGCCAAACTCCCAAACAGCTGTAAGGAACAAGGACTGAGGCAGGGGAGAAAGATGAGTCAAAAAAAATATATTGCTTCAAAAGTAGATCTCCCTCACTAACATACTGGAAAATCACTGCCATAGCGCTTCTGATGGTAGAAGAGTCATTTCCACAGCCTTTGAAAAGTACTTAAAATGTGAATCACATCGTATTCATCAAATTGCATAGATTCTCTGGATTTGAGTTTGGCTCATGACCAGTTCTAGCTGTGGGGAAAGGCATAATTTCTTAACTTTTTAAAATATTAACAGGATGACATGGTGCCATAGAGTAGGGATGAGATTGGAACACTGAAGTGTCCAAGTAACAGCTATGCTTGCATGTTGGCATTTGGATTTAAGTGCTTAGAAAGGGCTGATTCTAGCCACAAAATCATCTGCCCATCAGATGATGCCATGGAGAACACCCGAAACTTGGTAAAAATAAACCACAATTCTTTCCAAAACCCATTCAGTGAAGGTTGGCAGGCACCCTGAAACAAGTTTAAGTACTTAAAGAGTGACAGGGTCTTTTTACAGGGCCAGTCTCACACTCATTAACCTGGATGCTGCCCTGTTTGTATCCTCACTGGGTTGCCAGAGTCAGAAGGTGGTAGGCCCTGAAGTGCTCCTTCCCAAGCTCCAGGGACAGCCCTGCCCCTGGGCTGGTTATGCTCCAGGAACAGAGAAGTTTCAGATGTTATTAAGAGGAAGGGAATCTGGCACTATTTTGTCTGAGGCCGGATGTGAGCTTGTCTCATACCCTGGAGGAGATCCACTCCCACCACCCACCGAGGACACAAAGCTCCTCCACATTTTGAGAGCCACCACATGCAGCTGGACCTGATTTTACATGTCTCTTAGACTTCCCAAGTCCAGGAAGCAATCCATGAGTGGACAAACATCACCAGCAATGAAATGGATGAAGCACATTTACTCTTCTTCTTGTTAAGGTGCCACCAAGAAGCAAATTCCCTTATCACTTTTAGGTGATGGCAAAGCAAAGGCACACTAGAGATGCCACAGCTGTAGCCCCTACTGTGGCAGTAGCAGTGCTCATGGAAATAATAACCTTTGAAATGGGTAAGGGTCTTGAAAAAATTAGTAAATACAGAAGCTGACTCAACTCAGCATTTGCCTTGCTTGACTTGTTACTGTGCCCCCCATTTTCTTTCTGCAGAATTTTCAACAGGTTTTGTATCAATGAACTGTAAGTCAGATGTTCTGACAGATTTATTGCAGAGTGGAGACATCTCTGTAACTACAGCAGGACACCAGCTTTATAAGACACAAAATTATATCCCCACTGTCCCTCTTGTCCCTCTCTTAACAAGCTTATTCCCCTCTGACCCTGAAGCAAACACTAGTTTTGCAACTACCCAGGTCAAAGTCATGTCGTTCCCCATCTCTCCCTACCTTTCTCAGGGCAACCTTGCCATGGCCCTGCCTCACTGGACAACATGCTTCCCTGCCTTTGGGGCCCTCTCAGCAACACTGAATATTAACTGGGGCTCAGGTCAGTTGAGAGCAGGCCAAGGTTACCGCACTGCCACACTGGGAAGCAATCCTGGGGGAATTTCACCCTGCCTGCTTGAGTCCAGCAATGCTTTGCTCAGCTGAGAGCTCTCTCCTTGCAGATGATTATCAAAGAGCAAAGGGATCTTGCACCCTGCTCACAGTATCCTTGTTGAAAACCAGTGTTCCCCAGCAGTGACAGGGACCAGCAACACAAACAGCAAAGGGGAGTCAGAGTACCATTTTTCTTATTTTGCTCTGCAACCACAAGTCTGTTGCAGTTGCTCAGTGGGACAGATTAGGAAATTTGTGAAAGGTGCTGGATATTTCCTGGCAGACGCAGTGCTACCCCTGATACTCCCTGAGGCACAGGATCCCTGATCAGGGTCCTGCAGGTCCCCAAGCCTGAATCCAGCTCACTCCAAAGGAATGCCCCTGCAGAGTATACTTATAATGCTATTGTCTTATGAAAGATTATGCATCTTTCACCTTTGCACTCTTTTTCACACTGTGGAGTTGCCACATGCCCATCCTTGTGAGTATCAGTCCCTATTAATAGCCAATAAAATAGGAGAAAATGAAATAAACTTTAAAAATATCTGTGCAAATCTGTTGCAAGTTGTAACGTGACTGAACAAGGTTTGTAGTTACCTTGATTCCACAACAGAGATAGGTCTTTTATATTATGCTGCCCTTTCATAAGAACAAACAAAGTCAGACTTCACGGATGCTTACAAAGTTTGTTGGGATGATCTCACCATCCTGAAGTTAAGACCTCTCCTTATGCTGGAGTCCATGCAGCTGGTGCAAGAATTTCCCAGTCCTAAAATATATTTATATTAGTGTACAGAGAGGGAAGCAGCTATGCAGCAAAAGGGACAATCCCATCAGAAAACCCTAAACGTTGTAAATAACGAATGTGCAGAGAAATATTAAAAAAAAAAAAAAAAAAAAAAGGCAGAGGTAAAACTTTTGGGAGAGTATTTATTCCAATTTGGCTTTCCATGCTACTGCCCTAAAGCAGACACAGACTACACAGCAAGAATTGCACCTTCTTCAGTCACGTGCTACTTCTGATGTTTGGACGTGGAGATAGATTTTTTTAGCCTTTGGAGCACTTTGCCTGCAAGAGTAACAAGACATCAACATAAACCAGGAATGAAGGTGTTCAGTGAGCACAGAACTTCAAGTTCTTTACCTGCTCTGCCTCAGCCCCAAGAAAATGAGTACCTATTCCTCTAGGTTTGCTCTGGCTCCTCAGTAGGTACTGATGCTTCATGCACCACATGTGAAGCTGCTATCAAGTCTGCCCTTTTTCTAGTTCACTGTTGAGGATTCTTAAAACACAAATAACATTTATAATGGTCTTGCAGCACATTTGAGAGACTAATGCAGTTGTTTCCAGGCCAGTAAAGGCTTAGGCCACTTGTTTTCAGATGTCTAGGTGAACATATGCTAAAAGGAGTCAAAAATCTGTCTAGCGAGTCTGGAAATTAACTAGCACCTTCTTGAAAACAAAGAAGGCAGCCAAGTAATGCCTGGGCTTCCCCAAGGGCCTCTGGACAGAGGTTTTGCCCAATTTCAACTGAAAGTGGTAAGAGATCATTTTCATGACTCACCTGTGAAAGTTTTCAACATCCTCCACAGTCTCAGGCAAAACTCTTCCTTTAGTTTCAGGCAGAAGCAACACCAATCCCCCCGCAATCAAACCAAGAACAGCTTCAAATCAAACAGAGGCACAAAGGGCTTGTAAGCATATACCAGCCACTTCCTGACAGAAAGGACTTGTAAACAGCATTTTATTTTCTTCTGCATACGAGATGTGCACCTCAAGTCTCTATATGCAATACTGCCATGCCACCTCTGGAGCATGTGCCTGCCATATGGAGACAGCAACGGCCCAAGTTCTCTTGTGACTTATGCACCAAACTAGGGCACCTCAGACTGGACAGACAACCCTTCCTCTGTAGAGGAAAGAACCCTTTCTAGAGCAAGAGTATGCCAGAAAACACATCCTATTTTTACACTATCCACAAAAGAATAGAAAATACATACAGAATGCACTATCTCCCAAACAATGTGATTAACTTCTCCACTGATAATTCCTTTTCCCGATTTTGTACTTATTTGGCATATATATTTCAGTCTACTAAGCACCCTTCTAGATATCCTGTCTGTTAAAAACTGCATATTTACATTCATGACATTTTTCTGTAGATAATGTGCTGATCTAAAAGCTCAGAAAAGTGTTGCAGACTCTGAACTGAGAGTTCAGGTCACTAGTCTGCAAACACTTATCTTGCATTTATTTACCAGCCTCTTTCCAAAAAGCTGGAGAATAACCAGTTAACAGACTGCAGGAAAAGCTGAAGCATAACAGCCATACTTGTACTCCATTGAATAGGCAATTCTGGAGTTATGTGAAATTCTAGGATTTGGCTCCCAGACTGAGGCAAGATATCTCACAGAAGAACAGTAATTCACCAGATTTGAATCCATCAAATATTAATCTCATCAATTTTTTTCTCAGCTCTTTGCCATCTGTCAAACCTATACTCATCTCCGACTTCCTTTAAAATGCAAGGAGAAATAATAGGGGCAAGAGAGACACGAATGCATAAACAAGCTCCAGGTCGTCATAAACTGAAAGCTGTGGCTTTATAGACAGCAAGGGGCTTCTGCTGAACTTACAGCACCTGTCTTGGTGGCTTTTCCCTCCCTTTGAAACTCAGGTCCCACTGCTGCACCCTGGGGGTGGCCAGCAAGGAGGTAAGGTGGCACTTACTGAAGACAATCAGTGGCAGATCATGCCAGACTTCCACCAGTCTGTAGACAATGAATGGGACAATGACTCCACCAACATCACACAAGGAGGAGCAAACCATCACCCCGAGATTCCTGTTTCAGTAGTGAAAAGATCATGTTAGTGTCAGAGTACTGCAACTGGAAGGGGACAGAGCACCATTCTGACCCTTGTGCAGGAAAGATCCAAGAACTGTGTGGGACTTCAGATCCCTCACCCAACCTGATTTTCCCAGCTTTTCCCTTTATTTCAATCACATGAGTTTCCCCCTGTCTAAAAGTACTTTTGTTCTCTGCATTAAGCTACCTTTTTAAAGCATTTTAGTTGTGCTTTATATATTTTATCTTCAACAGTACTTGTGTATCTCTGACACATTCGAGGATAACTTTTCATAAAATACAACATACACATCAGCCTCAACTTTTCCAGGCCAAATGCCCGTTAGGGGGAAGATGCACCTACCTGATGTATGTTGGATACAGTTCAGTGTTTACAAAGCAAACCATTTCAAAAGCCATTGTGATTCCCATTCTCCCAATGCAAGAAGAAATCACTTTTAACCAATGCATATCTGCAGAGAAAATGCATTCAACACATTTAAAATTATCCCAGTGATTTAGCAGGAGTCAGTTTATATAAGTGTTATTTGGGGGGACCTCTGATCCCATGTCAGTTGATGTTTTTAAGGAACCTTGTTTCACCTGTGTAAGTGAGGGAACGGGAAGAGTCAGCACTGCATGTGCAGTGCACAGGGACCCTCACAAAGCATCATGGAGGACCAGAAGGGTAGGAAGCCCCCACAGGGCCTCATTCAGGTGACTCACCCTCAGGGATGAGGGCTGTGACAAGGCAGGCGGCCCCAGCCACCAGGTTTGACACAGCCCAGGGGTAGCGCCGCCCAACACGGTCAATAGTGGTGATGATTATGAAGGCAGCTGGGAACTCCACAAGAGCAGAATAGAGGAAATCCAGATACATGTTCTCAGCAGCCATTCCCATGTGCATGATGAGCCCCTGGTAGAGGACGGAGCTTGTGAACCTGGGTAGAGAAGAGCATCTTGGATTTGTTAGTCAGTCAGAGAACAGATCTGTGTCCTGAAGGAGTTTAGAAAGCCACAGCTTCAGAAACAGCTCTCCAACATTATATTCTTACCAGTTGTACATTAAAATGAGCGTGTTTTTTCTTATCTGTGGTGTCCTGACAAGGTCAACTAGTGAAGGATTCTGCTTTCCACAATCTTCCTCTTCAAATTTAATATCCTATGAAAGAGCCAGTACATAGGACATTAAGTTTCTATTGCAAGGAACTGGTGGAACGTACCGCTGTGATACTTACTTACACGCATAAGCAAACACTGAGCTCACCTCAAAATGGGAAGGCATCTTTTTCTGATTTTTTTTAGCCATATCACTGACAATTTTCATAGCTTTGTCATTTTTTCCTTGAGATATCAGCCACCTGGGAGACTCTGGGAGGCACCTACAATGCAAGTGGATGACATATACCAAAACATAAAGCCCACATACTGTTTCTGTGTATGGAGACTTTGGAGAGAGTGCTTTGATTGAATAGAGGCAGATGGGGGTTTTGTTTATTTGGGTGGGTTTTGTGTGTTACTCTCCACTCCTCCAATTAGAAAAGTAGTATATCCCATGATTGAGATTGAAAGAGGAACAGATGAGGTAGTGGTTTTAGTCAAAGATGAGTTTACTAAGGATAAATCAAGGAAGGGCTTTGAGTGAGAGTAGTGCTATCCATCCCATTCACCACAAGTCAAGATTCAGTAAGATCTCAAATGCTGAGGGGTCCTGTATTTCCCTCTCCTTTTTGCTGTGCACCTGCTCTTTGCACCAAGAGGTGTGCACAACCAAAAAGGAATGCTGAGCCTCTCTCAGGATCAGGCTTCAGTAAGCAGGAGAAGCTGGGGGTTTGGGTCGTGAGCAGAGTTACAGCAAAAGCCCATTTACCAGTAGTAGAACAGGAAGAAGCAGGTCGGCAGGGTGACAGTGAGCTGCAGCCAGCGCCAGTGGGGGATGGCATAAGCGACCGCATCGAAGACCAGGAGCCCAACAGAGAAGGCCGTCTGGTAGAGGATGCCCACCGTCCTCCGGTACTGTGGACCAACAACTTCTGTCACTGCAAACACGCACAGAGACAAGTGAATGCCATGACAGCTCAGTGCAGGAGTAACATGCTGTGTGGGGACACAGGAAGGCCAATGCCACATTAACACCTTGAAGAAACCATCTTGGTAATCTTGGGATTCCCAGCATCATGTTTCCAGACAAAATCCCCTGCTGCTTACAGGGGAAGGTTTCTTTTCTGTCACCCAAACTTCAGTAGAGAAGAAAACACTGCTCCTGGTCTTACACAGGCCTAAGACATCCAGTCCTGTTCTCTGTCATGGAACTGTCCAAGTAAATCAAGCATTTGTCAAAGGGCACAGATGGATTTCATTATAAAATCTAAAGCCAACATACACAATGTATCCAACCCAATAACAAAGCAGAATATTTTGTTTCCAATGTGCTACTTTTCAGCCTTAATCTCACTCCAAGCATACAGGAAAGCCACAGGATGGCATAGAGCTCCTTGGTCAGGGTGGCATTATAATTCACCTGCACTTTGCAACTCCACATCACAGCATAGACCTACAGGTTAAGTATCATTGATATGGAGTTAAAAGTAACTACTCCAGAAGGCGGCACAAGTGTGCCCAGTTGTATGCTTTCAAGAAAGTAAACTGATTAGGAAAAGGACAAAAGCAGTTATTTAGCAACTAAAGGAAGAGCTGGGTTTTGGAATGACAGATTAGCTAATACAGCTTGGCCAAGCAAGCACAAAGACATCTCCTCAGGCTCAGTAGGATTGAGACAAAAGCAGTTGAAGTGTAGACAAGTGCCCCCAGGAGAGCAGGATAACAAGGTTATTCTATCCACGGACCCTTCCCTGGGCATTCAGTATTAGCCACCCATAGGGAAAGAACATAAGTTTAAGAGAGCTTTGGGGCTGATTCTGAGTGACATCTTTATCATGAGAGAGTTTCAAGAGAATCCAGAAGTAACAAGATATAACTAAGTGAAAATATCAGGGTAGGACAAACTGTTGTCCTGAAAGGGACTTTTTGCTCTGAAATGGCATAAAAGTTCCCCAGAAGAGTTGATGAGGAATTCATTTGTGACCAAATAGATTTAAGAGGCCAAGCAAGCATCTGAAAAAGCACAGGAAGGAGCAATCATGTCTTAGCAGAAGATAGTCAGGACTGTGGGGTTGGTGCTTTTATTTGATTTGTATCAGACATCTGGATAACTGCACTAGCAAGATGTCCCCATTAAAAGACTTAATGGAAGCTTAGGGTACTAACCTTTATGTTTTCACTGCTATCACAGTGAACTGCATCTCTTGGGGCTATTTGGTAGAGCCACCTGACATCCTTACCCAGATAAGGCTCTATTAGTCAGCATTTAAAATTTTTAATCTGCTGCTTCAGTGATTGCTTGGTGTTGAGTATCTGGGACAAGAGATTGAACTTCATTCCAGAGAAATCAGAGTACTCACAAGGAGCTCTACCCTGCACCAGAAAATGGTCCTGAGGTGGCCCCAAACCCAACCTGGCCACACAGCTGTGCTTCACCACCAGACACAATTGGTTCAGGGCACTGGGAGAAGCATCCACAGATGTTGGCTCCTTGCATGGCTTAGCCTCCACTCAGACAAGTGGATACACACAGATAGGCAAACACTTTGTCTTTCTCAGCAAGTACAGGGTGTTCTTCAGTTATTTTTAGCCTCTGTTTGGCCTTTAATGCTCTTTGTTCCATAAAAATGGATCAGATTTTTCCCACCCTCTTCCTGTTTCTTTAATGGACTCCTCTGTCATCATCCTGTTTGTGACCAAGCTGGAGGGGCTGCAGTCTGCCTGGGGCCACTGCCTTCCCCAGCCAGAGTCCAATGAAAGGAAAAGGAGCCCAGGTGCCCAGATATGCAAAGGTGAGCTGTGCCATAGGGGAAAGCCTATCTTAAGGTAACAGCCCTAATGTAGCACCACTTGACTGAGCTCTGAAGGCTACTGTTGTTTCTCCCTAATGACAGCGCTTGAAAAAATCCTGAGAAGTCAAAGAGGGAGAAAACTCCTTGATAAAATGTCATGGAAGGCATTTTTTAAATAGCTTTTGTTCAGATTTTTTGGAGTTGATCTTTTTCCTTCACCTTTTGGAGCTCCTGGGAGAAGTTTCTGAACTCACCCAGGATGTAGCCTGCAGTCCAGCAGCCCTTGCTGACCAGCCCTTGCAAAAACCGGATGATGATTATCCACAGGTAGGTGGGCACAAAGACCAAAAGGATTCCACAGACAATGTTTGCAAAAATTGTGGTTAAGAGGCAAAATTTACGGCCAAACCTGGATTGGAAAATAATACATTTGAAGCAAACCACTAGTCATGAAAGCACAGGTGTTTTAAACTAGAAAGAGCTTTGTGGGTCTTCAGGAGGAAAAAAATCCAATTTTGTTATGCAAGGGATAGAGACATACTTTTATTCTTTGCTCGTTACTCACTTACCTGCTTTTCTATTCTATGAAAAGTTCCTGTGCCAGTTGTTCTGCAATTCCACAAAAACTTTCAAAAAAAAAAAAAATAGTCCCATATTCACATATATTATAGTGGGGGTGAAAAATAAGTTGATATGATTCTGATATTACTGTGTGCACTAGATTCATAAAGGGTTCATATAGCACAACCTTAATCTTCAAAACTCTAGTATGTATGGATCTCCTTGTGAATGGGCTGCTTTTCACAGCTGGAGCAACTCAGAGCCAGCTGTATTAACAATTGTAGGCAGGAGGGGAACAGGCCTTTAAGTCTATCTTTAACCCCAGGTACCTGTGCTAGGGAGTCTGACTCCGCTGGCTCTGAGCAGGGAGCTAAAGAGATTTCTGCTTTTTCACAGTGACTGCTGCTGTACCCATCTGGCAATCTCTGTGCCAAAAATTTCTAAGCTTCTCCAAAGAAAGCAAGATGTTCCCAAGCTTCAGCCACACAGAGTAACAGATCAACTGGGAACCCCAAACCGATGTTTCCTGGCTTTCATCAACACCCCAGGGTTCTGATGTGGCACAGCAGGAAGTTTGGGCTATATGATACTAAAATGGTCCTTGTGGGCTGTGCAGGGCTCACTGAGCAGATCTGTGCCAACCACCAGGTATAACCCAGGAGTGGTACTTGCTCCTCATACCGTGACTGAACATCCAGGTGGTTGATCTTATTTTGAGAAGAGCAAAGATTATATAAGTTGCACAACCTTTATCTAAGTTTAGCTGCTGAATCCCAATAAGGGAGGTCAGAGGGTTTTACAGTCAGCCTGTACATACCTGTCTGCAATGTAGCCAATGTTTATGGAGCCAATAAGAAACCCAGCATTCACAGCAGACTGAAAGAGGTCCAACTTCCAGGAATCTTCACACACCAAGTCAAACTAAAGAAGCAACCACAGTCAGAGGCAAAAGAATGAAATGAGTTGCTGGCTCACATCCACCAGTCCCCCTTCACTACAATTAGAGATTTAAACTTTTTTCTGGGTCAATGCCTGTTCATCGACATACAGAAATTCCACTAACTTAGCAAAGTGTCCAACATTAAAAACTGAAACAAGACCTTGAGCAGTTTACTTGTATTTCCCATTCATGTCTCATCTCTCTTTGCTGGAAAGAGCGTGAGTTATTGCCTGTCAAAATTAGTGCCCTAACTTGTGTTGATCCTTGTTGATCAAATCAGCATGGATCTGATGATTGCACTAGGCTTTTCAAACACCTTTTTTGTAGCCTTTCTAAGCAGTTCTTGCTGCCTCGTACTCTCACATGGCACAGTGGTCCCTGAGGACCCCTCAGGACTAAGTGCAATGCCTTTACTAAAAGTATCCTAGATGCCTTCAGAAGCTTGCCTTATCCTGCTTCCAGTGGAGCACTGGCTCCCTGGAGGAGGGTGGAAGTATCTGCATCTGCCCTGAGGCCAGAGCATTTTCTCTCTGCTTTGGTCTTCAGCTCAGCTATCCTGCTGTATGCATCTGGAAAGCAGGTATTTTGTATCCAGGGCCAAGATTTATACCACATGGGTATCCACATATATTTGCCATCTGGTCTGACTTGCACTGTGTTATCCTTTCCCTTGCTTAGCTGCCAGAGCAACAGGACAACATAACAGAGCCTGAGACCTTTCATGGAAGTAGTCACAACCAGAAACTCTATGATAAAATCCACAAAAGAGGTGTGTGACATGTCTGATTATCCCCTGAAAGAAGTGGCCCATGTACCTGGCCTTGCACACCCTTCAGTAGGAAAGGGAAGATGATGTGAGAGCATGACTGCACGAACCCACAGAGACTGCAAGTTTTTAGCTTGCCACAATCTCACGAGATGATGGTGGGGTCGTATGGACCATAGCATCTGCCGGAGCCTTTTGCAGCAGGATGTGCCTGCTGAGCTGCTGCTGTGCAGAAGGTAGAAGGCCTGGGTCATGCTTCATTTGAGGTGCCGCACTTCCTCACTTTAATATCACACAGCCCATACCTTGATGAAAGAAGTACACTTACAATACACCTTACATCTAGTTCCAACCTCTCACAAAACTATAAATTCTGAAGTTGATAGAGCACAGAACTTTCCTGCTCCCCTGTTTGTGTTTGGGGGAAAGAATACCGACTTTGACCATTCCTAAAAATTTGGTGGAACTTTCTCTATTGAAATCAAGCTTGTCTTTCCAGTTATTGGTTTATTTTTAAAGTTAAAGCATCTACAGTGCTAAAAAACAGCACGTTGGCTAAGTAGCACTTTTAGTTTATTCACACCCCTTCTCAGAGCACAAAAGATGGGTTTTTCTGCAGTTTATTCCCGACTTAAGCTGTTTAGTTGTGGGAACCAAATACCTTTCCCCCACCCCGACTGCTATTCATTCCTATTTGAAACAAAGTTCAAAAGACTATATTCATTTCAAAAAAAAAAAAAAAAAGGGATGGGAGAAGGAATTAAGACCTTTGCATTGGTCAGTTTTGTTTGCAGTGTTGCAAGCTGCACTGTTTACACACCTCCACCAATCAGACCTCTCATGTGACAGAGTTTCATTCAGAACTGAACTTTATCTACCTGGGGATTTATTTGCTGAAATATGCTTTGCTCCCCAGCTGGGGATATAAACCTCCCGAGCAACCAAGGTAACATTTCAGAGCAAGGACAGAGGGAAGATGACTTTTAAACACCCTGGCATAAGTTCACAATGAGAGACGATCCCTTCTCCAGGTAAGCCAACCCTCTCCCACAACCCTCAGCTTGCCTGTAACAGAGGGGACAAGGGAAAGGGGGCATATTTGTCTTTACCTCAGTCACAAGAGAGCTCCCCGGAGAGTCATAGACCCAGCCATCCTGGCAGGGACCGAGGGGAGCAGCGCTCCTATTTCCCACGAGGCTGCCAAGAGGGTCAGTGCAGCTGACACCTGTGGTGTTCCAGTCCACCTCGTACCTCCTGCAGCGGCTGTTGTAACTGGCCCCATGGCCATCCCACTTGGGAACTGTGTGATTCAGCTGCTCCTCCAGGCTCCAGCCACACCGCTGGCTCAGCTCAGCCACCCCAGGACTGAAGCAGCGGTGCTCAGGGATGAACCCAAAGAAGACGACACCCACATACACTGGGGTGAAGGCAGCAGAAAGCAAACATAGCACAAAAAAGGTTTGCTTCTGGAACCTGTCAAATTCTCCAACATGCTCTAAAATGTCATCTAGGGTTGGCATTTTGGCATCAAAACCAGCTCAAAAACCTCAGCTAGATTCTCTCCGCAGCACTGGATAAATAGCTTTGCTACCAACTCAATGTAAGTTACAAAGACTTTTGACCAAAAGTCAAGACTAACTCCATAAATTATTAAACTACATGTTGCAAGCTTTATTTTTTAGGTTTCATTTGAAATCAGACCTTAATTCACCCAGGGGAAATTTGCATTTAACCCCTAAACAGAGCACTTAGATCTTCCTTTTCTCCAGAAAAGCCCCTAAGAGCCACAGCCCTTTAGCTGTTTTTTTGTGGGGTTTCTGCATTTTTGTTTGTTTGTGGGTTTGTTTTTTGTTTTGTTTTTTTGTGGGTATGGGTTGGTTTTTTTAGTTGTTGGTTTTTGTTGGGGTTTTTTTCTTGGGGGGGGGCATTTGGTTTTGGTTTTTTATTAGGCTAGTCAGCTCCTCAAATAATAGGCATTTTTAAAGGAGCAAAGATGGAAAATTCCACCAACATTCGAGCTTAGTGCAGAGTGGCTGGGTACCACATGTGAGCAAATCTTATTAACCAGGACCTGTAAAGAGTAGGCAAGTACACTGTGAAGAAGTGTCTATATGTTGAGCCAGATGGCAGTAAGAGCACAGTTTTCCTCTGGTATCACGTGTGTGTCATCTTTCATTCTCCACACTCTTCCACTTCCAAGGAGATCCTCTCCCCACCTATATCAGGGAACACTATTGTCATCTGACCATATTTTTGCAGTGATATGAAAAAGCATTCGATACAGAATTATGCACAGGGAATAGCTATGGGAAGCCATAATTACAACACTCACAGTCAAACTAGCTAATTTTATCACAGAAGACCCGTAAGACTTTAGGGAGACTTCCTTGTGGGCACCTCAAATAAATCCAGTTATATGGGGCACCCAAGAGTACTTTGTCCCACCTATGGACAGACACCAGCTACTCCTATATCTTTTCCTGAACAACAGCAACTTCCATCAGAAAGAAAAGTGTAAGTGAAGGTAACACTCTAAAGACAGAAAAAAGGTGGAAAATGGCCTGGAAATATATTCAAATAGCTCAGGCAACAATGAAAACAAAATTTAAAGACCTCTTCTCAATACACTCCAAAAAATAAACCAACTTAGAAGGCTATTCTGGCCTGGGGATCGAAACCAAACCAGTTCTTCACCTGGTCTCATAAGCCACAGAGCAACAGTGACCTAATCAGCTGTGAAAGCTGCTTTGCAGACCAACCCTTTAATATCATTCCCCACATCAGACAGACGTGCTTTCTCCTCTCCTACCTCATCTTCTTCACAGGAACACCTATAGCAAGTTAACAAGAACTCCTCTCCTGGGACCACTCACAGCTGTGTTACCCCAAGCCCAGCCCAGCACCACCCCACACCAGACCTTTGTCTCTGTGGCTGCAGGGCCTCCACTTGGAGCTGAGGAGGGGAACAGGGACACAAAATTGGACTGCAATGATCATGCTCCCGGTCAGGCCTCACAGCCTTCCTCAACAGGAGAACATGTGCAGTCACCTGGGCCCAAGGAAACTCAAATCAAAGCCTACCTGGGAAGTGAGTGAAGTTTAAAGGCATTGGGCTGTATCTGAAAAACACACCCAAAAACTCCTCACATAACTTCTTTCCTACCAGTTTTGTTTAAACAGTTGTTAATGGTGTGCATAAGTTTCAGGTGGACTAAAACATTAGATCCAGAGTGGGCCTGTTTTTCCAGTTTCTCACCATCCTCTCTGCAGACAGTCCAGAGAGGGGCTGGGTGGCACTGTGCCCAGCAGGTGAATTTCTCAGAGATTCCCTTCACGGGGAATCACGCTGCTGACTGGCAAAATTTCTGCTCCTGGCCCAGCCATTTGTACATATTCATGTGGGCCCTGCTATTCTTATAACACTTCCCTCCCTATGGTTAACAAGGGTATCCTACTGGGAAAATAATCTGGTGCAGCAAGTCATGCATCCGTCTCTAAATAAGGTAAGATTCAGTCAGTCTACCTACCAATGCCTAGATAAAAAGTGGACAATAGTTCCAAGACCAGGCACCGAAGTCACTCACTGCTGTCAGACGCAAATTAGAAATATATCAGATAAGCACCCCAGACACACAAGCTCTGTTCTACCTAAGCATCGCTAGGGGCCAAAACAAAGACACGATGTGATTTGACCCACAGGAAATAACTTCATGTGGTGAGTTCATGGATCAAACAACTCCAAGATTCCAACCTTGATGACTTAAAGAAGGGAAGGAGCACTCTTCAACATCCACTGAGAGAACTGTTGCAATAGTAACTGATAGTAATAAAAAACCCACACCAGCAAGCCTCTCATTCCCCCCAAACTCACCTAATCCTAAATAAGAAAAATGCTGCTTTTAAGTTTGACAAGATGCAGCTTAAGCCAAACCAATTTACAGGTCCACTGGTAACAATTCAAGAGGAAAACCCCAGACTGATAAGGAATACAACACTGGAGTGTACCTATATATTCTGATCTGTCATCAAACATTGGTTCTTGTTTTGAGTGACACAACTGAGGTATTAACTATTACAGCCAAAGAGTATCACCAGGCTGGAGAGCAGCATTACAGATTAGTGTTAAGAAGGATTCCAGAACTGAAGGGTGGGATTTGGAATACCCACTTCATATCTTTTATTGAAATTGCTGAATGCTTTATTACACTATTTTGATTCAAAATGGAGTTTTTATAAAAAGAAACCATTGTTGAAACCATTGAGTAAGCCAGCCAAAAGGAACAACTAAAAGTTTCAAAAAATTCTGATCAACGCATGTACTTCTACAATGCTTTGAAACATCATTGTCCATAATTTTATTTAGGAAACACCTGGAGAAGAGCAAGACTGCTGGGAGAAAATTGACCTGCATTCGTTACCAGCAACACTTCAAATCAATAACCACGGCCAGGATTGTAGCATAAGAAAGAGAAATTAGGCTATCAGAAGACATTGGCACAATTTTTTTTTCTTGAACTTAATATCAGAGAGAGGTATTACACCAACTAGGCCTCCTCTAGTCTTTGGGCTTTTCTTGGTGATGACAAACAAACAGTACAAGACTGCATTACAGGAATTCTGCCTCTACATTCCTGAAAACTGTTTCTCCGTGCAGTCAGTCTAGTCCAGCCATAATCAAAGGGGGAGGAAAAAAATCTTTGGGTGCTTGTCAGCTGCTTAGGCAAATACTGATGAAGTCAGTCATGTGACCAGTACCAAAAAAAATATCATGCGAAGAATAGCAACCATTTCAGGCTAAAGCTATACAGAACTGTACCTTTCAGTCCACACCTTTGAACCAATGATCTGTTTAAATTAGAATGGATATCAAATTTACAGGATAAATTAGAACCAGTTCCAAAATTTACATCAAATCATCCCAACACACAAAAGTTATATTTTATTTTGTCTTATGATGGGTGAACCCATAGAATAATACCCTGCCGGCAGGAAGAACATGTTACTATTAAGCAAACCTGAGTAGTGAGGATCAATAAATAGGAGGAGTTAAAACTATAGTAGTCAGATAACTTGAGTCTCAGAAGCCAGGGGCTTCATTGAGCCTTAATCCTTTCCTTTCAAAGGTTTCTCTTTTTTAAGCAAGCAATTAACATCTATGCTGAGGCTTAAAAAAAAAAAAATTGTCCTGGCTTAAGAGAGTCAACATAACTCAGCCAACTGGATGTCATAAATCCAGCCATTACTGAACAGATCATTGTAAACAACCAAGAAATCTTTCTCTTCTTCCCTTTTTAATGGTTTCTTGTTAAAGGCAAAATTCAGAAATATCTTTCAGGCTGAAGTCCTCATATTTGGTTGGAAATGTCGTCCCATTATATATAATCTCTCTATATATATTTGATTAGGCACAAGAGGGGTTATTAAATATTTAACAAGTCCTCATCACTATCATCATGAAACGATATTGTATTTGTAGAGTTCTGTGCCTGCTGCTGGCCTGGTTTGGCTTTTGCTTTCTTTTCCTTTCCTCCATTTAGCAAATAAGCTTTGTTATCACTGCCAAGACTGGGTAGTTTCTTTTGTGGGTGCTTGCTCTTGTTGAGTCCTCTTCCTGTCTGAATCTTTACATCTGGAATGGTTAGCACTTCATCCTCACTGTCCAGGTCATCCACATGAAGAGAGGTAAAGGCTTCAGATGTAACAGATTTGGTAGTAAGGTGACCATTCTCCTGCCCTCCTTTTGCTGTTCTCTGATTTGGTGCTGCAACTTCCTCCATAAGCCACTCTGTTTCATTCTCATTAGCTTCTTCTTCACTGCTTATCTGCAAGAAAAAAAAAAAGGGAGACTGCATATGTACCAGCGTAAACTTTGCCACACGCTTACCTCCCCAGTCAACAGGACCCCACACTACACACGGCCTTGGATTTAAGGTAGTCATAAGACAGTAACACTGCAAGAGCATTGCTTTTCACTATGTTGAAACAGACTTTGTTCTCTTCTTGTACATTTACATTTATGGACTGCTCTTAATTTCCTCAACTTTACCTTCCCTTCCCATTTCACAAAAAGTGTGTATATGTCAGCTACATGACTTTCCTGAAGCCACACCATATGATTTCCATGCACTGAATGAACGAAGAATTAAGGGGGTTTATTTATTCATTAACAAAAGCTTCATATTAAGCAAACTTGACAAGAAACAATTTTGATTTTGCCACTTGTATTACCTTTGTGTATTTGTAGGAAACTCCAGACGTTCTTCTGCAGCAGTTCGTTATTTTGTTTATTACAATTTCCCTAAAAAAAGGGAAGGATACCACATTAGGAAGACCATATGCAGTTACTAGCCCTCACATTTCTTCACTGGATTTTTACCATCAACATAAAGCATTTCCACAAGCAAGCTGAAAGTTATTGCATTGACCCTGAACCACTAACAAAATTCAGTCCATGATGACATACATCTTCCCCCTTACCACAGCTTCAGGGTCACTGAAACAGCTCTGGCCCTCATGCCTAAGGGGAAAAACCCCAAAACTTGTCTGGAAAGCAGAGAAACAGCGGAACTTACACTTGTTCTTTGAGGCTGTTGTATGGATCCAGCTAGACTCCATGAAAGGAAAGGGATATCAAATACTAACAATAGCCACATTGTTTTATCCTCTATAATTAGCAATTGCCCACAACAAAGGCCAGCCCAACTCAATTACATACTCCAGCCCTCTTTACATGGGTCTTCAGAGAGTCAGGGAGAATTTGAAGGAACCAGCAGTTTGACAGCCCATGCTGCCAACTGAAAAAATACAGAACTTACTACTTCCCTTTCACTTTTGGCAGGAAACCAAGTACTGCCAAAGAAACTTCTAAAGCCTCCTAATAATTTCTTACCTCCTCTCTTTTTTGTAGAACAGCAAGATTATTAGACATGCAGTGAGAACAACCAGGAGGACACTCAGCACAGCACCAACAGCCTGGCTTCTTCTCGAAAGACCTTTATGAGCTTGGGCCTCCTGATCTGTCTGGTGCTGATTGTTTCCTGGATCACTGGTTGATCTAATACCATAAATTCAAAAGAAAAAGGACAAGTAAGATCTATTGACCAGTTTCATCAAACTGGATTAGAAACAGCAGATTCAAAGAAAACATGCCACACCACCCTGTCAGTCCAACTTAACAGCTATACGAACTGAATTTAGGGGATTTTATCTAAGTAAAAAATAACTTGAAAAATAGAAATGTATGTACTCCTAGTATGCTATCAAATAGTGCATAAAACTAAATACAGTCAAGATGGCAGAGCACAATTAAGCACCAGTTACCTACACAAAGTCGCTACTTTAGAACCAAACTTGGATTTAAGCAAGCTGCAAAAGCTACAAAAATTATTTAACTTTCAGCTGACTATGGCACTACACAGACCAAACTCCCTCAATAGCTAATTGCCTGATTAAATCAACAGTTTCCCTGTCCTTTCATGCTAGCAGTCAAACAGTAAACACTCCTAGAAGCAGTCACTCCATCCTTCACAGTGAGGCTGCCTGCATGTCAAGAATGTTGTAAGCACCTAGATACAGACACTCTGCTTTTAACACTGTCCCCTCATTACTCCTTTTCAGATCTGTAAATTAGCTGATCATACTGAATTGCAGAAATACCTCATTATTCCTTCAAGACCTGTAAAGATTTTTCACTCCAGCATAAACAAGTGGGCAGATAGAGGGGAAGGCCAGTCTTTGCCATGGTTTTAAAGTTTTCCAGACAGGCAAGAGGGGCCAAACACCTCACCCACAGACTGTTTACTCCTCTCAGTAACATGAAAAAGCACATTCTGTTAGCTACAGGAGATTTTACTTATTGAAAAAAAATAATATTAATTCCACCATGCCTCTCCAACCTCAGGCCCAGATCAGAATGACAAGTTTTTATTTAGCAGTTATGTGCCAAATACTGCATACATGAACACTAATTACATCTATCTATGAGCCTGCTGCTCTTTCAGCTTTTCCTCTTTTCACAATCACTGTAACGGACAAATACAAAAAAGCCTTTAGCTGAGAAGTGCCAACAAAAGCTGCTTTCAGAAAATGGTTCACTACTCACCTTAACGGACACACAGCAGATGTGTACCACGTAAATAAATACTGGCAATCTGCTGTCTCCTGAAGGAATTCAGGAATGCCTTCCTTTGCTTGTGGATTGCAGTGGAAAAATATGGTTGAAGACACAAACTTTGATTTATCTTTACCACATCTGGAGTCAGACGAAAATATGACATCCAAGTCATCATCTACAATGAGAAGAAAACCTTGTAGGTTACTACTTCCTTGAGAACAGTCTATTAACACTAGACCAAGAAAAGTTAGATATTTGTTCTGCAGTAACAGCTTACACTTTGCAGTATCTACAGTTGAGCTTCTACAGTTGAGCTTCTACTTTCATGAAGCTGATCCTAACCATTGCTATGGAACAGTGGGTTAGGCGCTTCACACAGAAAAAGTAGCTTGCTAAAGGAGATTCAACAAGTATCAAGCCTAAAACCCTATTAGAGCCATATTTGCAACTGAGCTTATACAGTAAGAGAAAAAGCAACCTAAATTATGCTAGTTAGACTCTGGATAGCTTTACAGAAATGGATTAGCATGGATGTTGTGAAACAAGAACCATTTTCTGATGAAGTAGTTCACAGAGAGTATCGAGCAATTCTGTCTGGTGGGCAAGTACTTACCCTCAACAAAATATTTAGCTTTTACAGCAGAACCAACTCTCCGGAAGCGACGTTCATTAGTTTTAACCTGGCAGATGTTTGCTCCAGAGCATTCTGGGAAACTTGAGTTTCTTATACCAGAAAGTTGAATTTCATACACATATTTATCGCCATTTGTCCGTATGTCACCAGAAGCTGTGTACAACCTGAGGAAACAGAGGGCAAGTCTATCTTTAACCCAAATCTGTGAGTTTAGACTTATTTCCAAGAGATAAGACTAGAAACAGTGGTAGTTGCTTCCATTGGTTGATTCCAGAGCAAGCCGAGTGACTGATTCAGCAAGGAGAAAAAAAATGCAGGACTGAGGCTTCTTCCCTGAACATTAAAAATAAGGATTATATTTAGCATAAGAATAATCTTTCAAAGCAAGCACAGAAAGCAACTTTTTCTAGTTATACTGCCCTCAATGTGTGAGTGAACATGCAAATACCTTCAAAGGTTTAAGATAAACTGAAGGTAAGAGCATGATTCAGTGGCTCATTCACACTACTGACCATAAAAGGTATATGGTGTGCTCTGTAACTATGTTAAACAGCAAAGCTTAGCCATCTTCTCCAGAAAGGTAACTGGTTCTACCATCCTTTCACCTTGCTGCGCAAAGTGAGAAAGGTCCAAGTTATTTGTACTAGCCACCTGCTTAAAAGCTGAGCTTGATCAATTATGATTTGTCTATAATCTCACATTACACCAAGTTTTGAATTCTGTCCTGCCTTCCTCTCCTTCATCCAGGCCTGTTTGATTTTTGTTTTCTTCTCTATGCTTGCAGTGCTGTAATTGCATTTGCACAACAGGCTTATTTGCAACATTTTTGCTCAATTACTCCAACCCTGAACACGACTGGTTTGTGCCCTACAAGGAGAGTTTATTCTTCCAAAAAACACCAGTATGGGCAGATTTCCTTCCATAACACTAGCACTGATGTTAAATTGAGCAGTTTATAAGAGACTCTGGAACAGGACTATTTGCAATGTGTTGTACAGCCAGTGTAACTGCTGGTCTTTCTCTGCCACTCCTGAGTTCAGGCATGCTTAACCATTCCTCCAGAGATGTCCTTTCTCACTTCTAAGGCTTCTAAAGCCTACGTTCCTACTTCCATATGGATTGTGTGAGCAGATAAAAAGGTGCTATGCAAAAAGCCAAAGAGTACTCTAGGTCAAGGGGGGGAAAGAAAAAAAAAACCAACCAAAAGTTCCTGGCACTGAACTCATGTCTACACACTATGGAAGAGAGCAATTACTCACAGGAAAGAGATCTAACATGAAGGTACGTGTAAGCTTTAGAGTAGTCTTGAATACACCTGGACATGTTCACAGCTATAAGCCCAGCTGTGACCTGTACAAAGAACTTTAAGTCAGTCATCAGTACAAGGTGAATTCAGTGCTATTTCCACTTGACAGCTAAAAACTGTTCAGGCAACACAATAACCACACCATGCTCTCTTCTTGCAGTACAGTTCTACAGCACTAAGATTATGTGGGTTTTGGTCTTCGTAGGACTTTTGTTGTTTTGGGTTGTTTGGGGTTTTTTTACTCACTTATAATAAACATCTCCTAAAGAGAAGTTTTTCCCAGTTGCAGGATTAATAACTGTTCCGTTGACCACCTCCACCTCCTGCTGCTTCACAGCACAAGCTGCACGTGTGTCCCAAGTGATGTAGTAAGCACAGTTTTCTTCATCAAACCTACCAAATGAGAGATAGACCTGATGATTCCAGGAAAGAATAACAATTTTTTAGCATCTTGAGAAAGGGAAGAGATAACTGCTAACCTACATATGACGATGTCCTGCCTAAGCATCATGCTGAGAGTAAGCTAGAATAGTAGAATAGCACTCAAAAAAAGCTATTTGAAGAATTGCACTGCATTTTTCTGCAGTTCCAAGACTTTAAAAAATGTGTCTGCATTTGAACTTCCTACCTGAAGTTCCAGAATTCACAGAGTGTATCAGAGGGTTTTATTGAAATATTTTAGCTAATAAACCTATCAGGCTGCTTTTTTGCAGTATGTTTGTCCTAATTACAGCACCCAGGACCAGTTTATCACTATGTGGGTCTAACCAAAACTGTGTATTTTACACCCTCTATGTAATTTCTCATGAACTATTAATAATGAATTGTTGGCAGCAGTTGCCCAGAGTACACCTGACCCCTCATGCTACAAACTGGGTGTTTAAGAACTCTGTGAGATAGGGAAGGTTTCCTGTCTTCACACCAAATGACTCACCTGTGATAACTCCCCTCCAGGGAGTCATTAGCACCTTCACACCCAGCCTGAAGGAGTCATGTCTGCTAATGGGCCATCAAGAAATATCCCATGACTCACAGAGTAAATCACCCATTGTGAAACTCCTGACCCTGGGGGAGGCACTGGGCATTCCCATCTGAGCCTAAGCATATATAACCTTGGGGGTTTGGGACTTTTGGGACCACTCATCAGATCCAGAGGAGGACCAGAACCTCAACAAGACTGTGACTGCCACTCTTGACTGGACTGTGACCACCATCCTGACCAACAGGTTTTCCTTTCCTTTTACTTTGTACTCAGGGACACCACGTGGCGCTCAGCACAGGGGCTAATGAACACCATTCTGTTCCTGCCCTAGGGTGCTGGGTCACGTCTGGGTTTTGTGGGTTAAAACCAATTTTTAATCTGTACCATTATATTTATTGTAATCTTTTTATTAAATTGCAACTCTGACTTGTAATCTCTCTTTGAGTTGGGTTCATTTCTCCTGCTGGTTTACCTTTAAACCAGCACAATGTTAAACCTGCCCTTTATTTAAATAGGACAAAGGGTATAAGTTAGTCAAATTTTGCTATTTAGTTTTTTGACTCATACCGAGCATCTTGCTCAGTTCCAAAGTTCTACAAGCAATATACAATTAACAATATCAAGACTGAACAAAAAGCCATCAAGCTTTCTTAGTGTTTGTGATCCATGCAAATATACCTAACTTTAGACAGCTTCTAGTTAAATACAGTGTATTGAGGCAACAATACACCACGTTTTATTAGGTCAATCACTTAACTACAGTAAGTGCTCTCTAACAGACATATTTTGAGCAAAGAGTGGTTGTACTATGACTGACATTGTAAACAGCACCTCAGCCATTGTCAGATCTAATTTGGAAGTAGAATGCTTAAATTTTTGCCCAAAAACTTTAAGATAAATACAAAAGTCAATTGTTTATGAAAGTGAACCGTTGCAGAAACTCCAGAAGATTCAATCTTTACATGTACAGGCCAAGGATTATTTTAGGGACTATCCAACGAAGTGGACAGTCAATGTACCAAGACTTAAGAGTTCACTAGAGAGCTACAAAGGAAGCAGCAATGAAGATCACTGGCGTGTTAGTTTATTACTCACCTCTGCAGCATAGGCATGCCAACTGTTTTTGCACATTTCAGTTCTATAATTGTCGTTACTTTCTTGTTTTTCCTACATTCTTGCCCACTGGAATAACTTATATACACTGTATCACCTAGAAGAAAAAAAAAATGCTGACACTCAAAGCTTTTTAAGCAACTGTCAGAAATTGCTTTTGCTCATTTTCTAGACTTCCTTACTTTAACTTCTAGAATTTTCTTCCCCCCTGCATAGACCATATATCAATTCAGCACTTCAGCAATTCAAGGCAAGCACACTTTTGATCATTTAAAAATTACTCCTTGAACACCTTTTCATTTACACTGTACTCTGTGTTCAGCTCACCAGTATGGCCACATACATTTAAGACTTTGTTTTTTTAAATGTAAGAATAAATGAATATACCAATTTATAAATAAACTCAGGCAATAAGCACACACAATACATGCCATTGCTTTTGTAACTGGATGGAAAATTTCCCTCAGTTTTATAAACTCAGCACCAATTTAAAAATATTCCTTAAACTGAAAGCTTGAGTAATATTGAGATTATTGTTTTAATTCCTTTTCTTAAGAGTGAAGCCAATTAGACATCTTTCACATGCTGCTTTAATTGAAGAAGTTAGATGATGTAGAATAAACATGTTCAAAAAGAGATAAACAAAAATAATTCTCCCTCCCACAATAATAGAATCACAGATTGGCTGAGGTTGGAAGGGACACCTGGAGGTCATATGGTCCAAAATCCACTGCTCACACAGGGGCAGCCTGGAGACAGCTATCCAGGACCATGTCCAGACAGCCTTTTGAGTATCTCCAAGGTAGGAAACTAACACCTCTCCGTACAACATGTGCCGTTGCCTGGGCACTTTCACTGTAAAAAAGTGTTTCTTAATATTCAGATGGACAACTAATTCTTTACAGCTTTAGTGACAATACTGTTTATTTGCTTCAGTGTTTTCTCACGACTTAAACACCACAATTGAGTAGTAGCATTTACTAGTTTTTAAAGAGAGTATTCACCGGTAAAGGTATTTCAAAATACAGGCTTCACCACAATTATAAGAAACATTATAGCTGGATTATAAGATTCAACCTTTAATTTCTAGCTCTCTACAAGAAAAAAAGTAACTCTACCTGTCACATTCAGCTTCTGTGTATGAACAAGTCCAAGAACTTCAACGTCTCCATTGTTGCTTTTCCTGCAAATACTGGCTCTTTCAGGGCAGCCTGTGGGTCCCTGATGTACCCGCTGACAGAGATTCACATAGTACCTACAGAGAACATGGTAGACAAAACTTCAAAATTCACTTAGGCTCAACTGATATCCAAACTCTAGAACCTTCATGGGAAGCTAGACAGGTTGCAAAAAACTAAATCTCAAATTAGCTACAGAATAAAGCTAATTATAGGTGTGGCAGATATGAGAAAACGACAGTTAGAAGCAAAAGACTGAAAAAAAACCCCAAAAACAAAAACCCCAAAACCAAACAACCCGTCCAAAAAAACAAAATGAACAAACAACATCAACAACACACACCCAAAAAAAACCTCCCCAACAACTCATCAGATTAGGTCTTTAGTTAATTTTGACCTGGGTCCAAACTAGAAATTGGAACAGAGTCAAGAAATGTCCAAAAGTTTTTTTCAGTTATAAAGACTGTGGTACTATCCTAAATTCAGTGCCTCTTCAGAGCTATACCAGTTCAGGTATGTTAGAACAGAGGAACTACTAGCAAGGTGGTAAATTAAGCAGTTTTGTTACCCCACAGTTTATCATAAGTTTAGAATTAGATGCTGTCATCCTTGTCAGTTCACTTCTATTTGCTAATTGGAAGGCAGATGACAGAAAGGTTGATCAATTCCTGCCATTCATATTTTCCTCTAAGCAGATACACAGAGGAATGTGGGGGAAAACCCTCACTTAAACTTCAGACAAGAAGTTACACATTTGAGCAAAAGAAAGCAACTAAGTAATTAAGATTTTTGTTCAACTTAAGAATGAAAAAAATTGCATTTAAATGACAAAATTACATTGTTAAAATAGCAGTTTAAATAGAAAGCTTTTGAAAAGCTTTTAGACTTATTCATCCTTTCAAAAAGGTTACCAATACAGGGAAGGAGTGAGAAATGAAGAACATAATTTTCAATCCCATCAGATAAAATGGGTTCCTTTCTGAGGATTTTATCTATATACAGTGTTAAGCACTGAGAGTTTTAAGCAAACAAATACCATGCCACATTTCAACTTCAATGGCAGTGATTAGCAAGCTGCTCCCTGGAAGTTGCTCATACTCACGAGTTCCCATTGTGGAAGAAGATCCATGATCCCGTCAGGGAAGAGAGCATTCTGAAGTCGTAAGTTCTGTGTTTCTGGACAAACTTGCACTCCATTTTCTGGGGAGGACAAACAGCCTGAGTCTTCCATTCAAATGTCACAGCACAACCAAGAGTCTCACTGAGAAGGTGTGGTCTCCCAATACCAGCATTTTCATCACATGTAAAGATAATAGTAGATTCCTTTCTTGCATTTGCTGTAAGGAGGAAGGTTGGAAAAAACGGAAAAACATATTTTGCAAGAGGCTTTCAGGCATGTGTGGATTTTAATGTAGCTAAATCCCTGTGTTAGCTCAGATCCTTGCACAGGAAGTGTAGGAAGCACTTACCGCTACCACAAAATCCCCACTTTTCATCTCCCTGGTAGTTTTCAGTTGTAGCACACCATGGCCTGTTCTTTTCTTCTGTAATACATTCCGCATAGGTCTTCCCTTTGTACTTGAAGGGGAACACACAAAGCTCTCCCTTTTCAGTCACTGAGAAAGAAAGGTATAATCTCTTAACAACAGGGAGTAGAACAGCAGGGATATCCATATATATTCAAAGCCTGTACTTCAGTACTAAAGAAGAGTCAGAGGCAGACAACAGAAATACTGAAACATTGAGTATAAACCTAACTAGAAAACTAGATGTGGTATACAAGAAGCTACAACCATCCCTACAGAAAAGCTGATGTCTCCTCTAAGGAGATAGATATTGATGTTGCATGTTAGTACAGTGCATGTGCTTTAACAAAATAACACGTTTCTATTAATGTCCATAAAGTCCATTAATGTTGCTTCCTCTTATCACAACAAAGCCTCATATTTTAAGAGCAAAAAACCCTGACAAATTTATAACAAAGAATGAGTCTGCTCCAATCTCACCTGGAGGGCACAGATCACCTCCTGTATACTGCAAGATGACTGTTTCATCCTGGTGGCTATAGTCCATTTTCATTTCCTTTATGTTTCCAAAAGATGATGCGCCATTTTTAGATGTCAAACACACTGCTCCATCTTTGCATTTTCCCTGGGGCAAGTATGCTGCTTTACTGCACACACCGACATGGTAACTGTTGGATCCAGAAAATACCTGTGTAGACAACCAGAAGCATCACAAGTCTGCCACAAAGCCTACAATCAATACTTAAAAAACTACACAAGGGCTTTACAGAACTAAGCCTCATGCAGCAATTGCATAATGCAGGAGGAAAAGATGATGACCCATTTTGCCAGTCTGGCCTTCCTTAATAAGGCAAATCTGCAGATAAAGCACACAGGACCACAGATGAAGTCTGTTCAGCAGATTTGCTTTCACAGTCAAGATTCTGTCAGAGGCGAAGATTTCTCCTTCCTTTTTTCATCAGTATATCCATCAACTTGCCTCTCAAAAACATTAAAAACAATGTTACACCCTCCAATATTATTCCCTCTGTCAGAGACCGAACAAATATGAATACTGACCATAGCACATGCTTCGGTCTTTTCTCACACCCCAGGATGCTTAAAAGAAACTTTTGCTGCAGTATTAAAATGTTGGCAACAATAGGAAATTATAAATAAATAAACAGATAAGAAAGAATCACACCACCAGAAAGCATTACCTCAAACGATCTTCCAGAAAGGCTGGTCAGGTTAAAAGTATAGTGTAGCTGTTCATCAGTCACAGAGCATCCTGAAGTTTTCACTTTATCAGGACACACAACTGGAGTTTCCCACTCAAACACAAAATTGCAGTCAAGTTTCATTATCATCTTTGGCTTACCCTGTTACCAAAGAATAAAAAGACAAATTAGGTTTAATTTTTGGCAAGTTTGTTGTTCTTTCTGCATTTCCCCGCTCCTCAAAAGTTAATCTCAGTCACTACCAAGGCTAGACTTCACTGACTGTAGGACAAACACCATGCCTTTCTATTACAACCAGTACAAAGCAACTTAAAAAAGAAGTACATTCTACCTAGCTCCAGAAAACCAAAGCAGGAACTGAAGTACCCAGGTTTTCTTCTTAATTAGAGTTTAGATTTTGATGTCCAGCTTAATTGCAAGCAGCAAAAATGCAAGCACATTAAGAAATGTCACTGGGTTAAGGTTTATAGAGAATGCTTTTTTACTTTGTCATATTTTAAACTAAAATATTAGTATGGCCTGTGTAATATTGAAAGCTGTCTTGAGTTTCAGTTCATGCCCCACATTGATGGAAAATAGTTCCATGATCTTCAGCAGGCTCTAGTTTGTCAAACATCATGTACTTCTCTCCAGCTTAAGGCATTCAGAGAAACTCAAGCAGCATTAGACTCCCCTCACCATGCAAAGTCAATTTACTGTTCGGGTGTTGACACAAAATAAAAACATAAGTAACTAAACACAAACTTTTAAAGCTGTGTATGATTATGGAGAGGGTTACAACATAGGGGAAACATTTCACAATAACAGCTCTAAAGTTACACTGGTTCTTGTGTTAGCCTGAGGTACAAGTACAAGCTTTTGGATCTAAAGGTGCAACACAGCATTAATTTAATGTCAGCAATAAATTATTGCCACATTACGTCAGTGGAATCTGGTCCTTGAAATCATCAGAACCTGTTATTCTCAAGCCTAAAGTTCACGCACTCGATGAAATTTTGGCTGGTTAAGAATACAAATATGAAGTACATTCCTTGATGAAACAAGTCCACCCACACATTCTAGAAACAAATACTTGATTTAGTTTTCAACAAAGCTAACACTGGTCATCACCCACTTTTCACACTTCAAAAATCAACATAAGTTTAATAGATGTCTTACCAGACTAGTTCCTTGGCTGCAGTGAAATACAATAAGAGAAGTATAGTTCAATTTGTTGTTTATCTGACAAGGAGTAGTGCTGTTGTAAGTGATGCGAACTTCATTTGCTGCCTCATTTAACTTGGGAGGTTCAGTAACACGACCAATATCCTACGCAAGCAAAAATATGTATTAATAGACTTATGTGGCACACCTAGATCTGAATCTCTGAGTTGGTCTGAACTCAATTCAAATTCATCTGATGAGACCACAACTACTACACTTTTGAAAACTGTATTCTATACTCAAAGAACAGCTATTTTATTTCAATCCTAACAAAACACAAGTTGAGAAGCTCAAAACACCCTTTGATTAAGCTTGACAAAAGTCAGGCAGGTTCTACATCTTACAGGTAGATTCTTCTTCACATCACTGTGCCAAATTACCAACACAACTTAAAAACAGTATCAACAATAGAGTACAGTTCCTAGATCAATGTGAAAGTTCATGGAAAACAATCTCAACTTTTTATCTCTGTCTTGTACAGCTTACAAACAAGACTTCAAAAGGTAAGAGCCTCCATCTCTCAAGGTAATAACATGGACAAGTTAACCAATATTCTGTCACAGCCTTGCTATTTATTGAGCTGTCAAATTCTTACATGAAATTGCTAAATGCATTTTGAAGCATGGTAGGACATAGGCTACTGCAGTATGATGTAGGCTATCAAGAGACGGAGTAATCCACAGAACAGTAAACTGAGACATTCTGCTTCCCAGCCTCTGTATTTGGCACACAGCACTACATGAAAAAAATTCTCAGTAGCAATTTTTCATATTTATCACTGTACTGAATCTTCTCACACCCAAAAAAAAAAAATCACTGAGGTTCAGGATAGGAAAATACTTCTTCATAGGAAAAAGTAATAAAAGGGAATTCTGCAGTGAAGATTTTAATTTTGCATTCCACTTTTTTTAGCCCATTTTCCTGCCCCTGATTCAAATAAGGTTTCTAGGCAGGGATACTGCATTAAACTATTAGGGAAATGCACTATTCAGTGATTCAAGGCACAGTACTTACTACTGGTGATCCATTAACAGGAACCATGCAAACAGCTGCTCCAGGTGGGCAGCTGACATCTTTGATAGGATTGAGAGGCTCACAAACGTTGAGGTAAAAGTCAGGAGAAACATCTGTAATATCTTCATCCACAAATGCCTCATAATACCCAGTGCGATGAATCAGAGGAGACAGGTCAATAACGGAACTGCCGTTCAATACTGAGCACTTCACCTAAAAGAAGGTATGTGCTGTTGATCTTACTCTTTTATTACTTGCTTTGATTTACTGACAAGCATCCTATTCTTGGGGCCAGAAGCATGACTACAGTTAAAAGTTCCTAATTTAAGTAAAGCAGAATTTGCTAAAATTTTCATTGGTCTTGAGTTTGTAAGCACCTACAAGCTGCACATGAAAACCCTTGATCATTTAAACATTCTTAAAGAATGGAGTCCCTATCAGAATAATACCAGGTAATAAAAGCTCTGGCACACATACTTCAGCATACATAGTCACTATCACTTCATAAGATCAGTAGATCCCTTCCTCTCCCCATCTCCCACACATCATTGGACCACCTCTAATAAACAAGCTTGGTTACAACAATGTAAAGTTATTTTATTGCAAGTTGATGGTTTGAGTACTACGTTTCCTCAGAACCAACTTCATACATCCTTAATGTGCGTAAGCTTACTGACAGCCTATGTGGAATTTGAAAAGTCTATTCTTGTTTGGATATTAGAAAAGGAACAACTAACAAAGTTACTGATTAATTTCAGGACAATTGTCACTATCTACTTATCACGACACTGAAATAGTCTGGGTCACTGTGAAAAGTGATCAGAAGTGAATAGTGATCATCAAATGGAATGAAGAGGCTAGACAACACAGTGAGTTTGGGCACTGTTGATCTGTATTGCAGCATGGTACATACTACTGAACTGGAAACCAGAATAGTCAAAAGAGGGGACATGTGACAGTTCTTGTTGGGGAAAAAAACTGGAAGATGTTTTTCCTGAGTGGAAGCAAGAGCAGTAGTATTGAGACAGTGATGAGGAGGAAAAATAACTTGATGCAGAGAATGATGGTCACACTGGAGGTAATAAAGGCAGTGAAAAGGATGATAAGGCAGATTTACAAAAGGTAATGTTCAGGTGTTAAGAAAAGATTCAAATTCACTCAATAGCTCATTTAGCCTTCTACTCCTACTACAGGCTTTTACTCCATACATCCAGTAGAGATAACAATTCAACTAGCTACATTAACAAAAGAAAGACCAGCACAAAGTATTGTCTGGAACACCAGCTCAGCTAGAGTTGACCAAACCATGCTGCTAAAGCAGATCCTAAGTTCATGCTATCAAGGTTTATCAGTTTTAGCACTGAGCAAACTGATCATACTGATGCCTGTCCACTAGTTACTTGCCTAGAAACAAAGAATATCCCCATTAACAGAGATGCTATCCATCCTCAACTCAACCTCAGCTCTGTTGGCCTGCTGCCCCAGAGGTTTTAACCATCACTTCCCACGATGACACACTAGGGCTTCCCTCTGAACTGTACCAAAAAGCAGCTAAGTAGGTTCCACAGAGAGGTTATTCTGAAGTGTTAGAAGTTTTAACTTGTCTCAACATGCAGAGCAGGAGTTTGCCAAGTATTTTTCATCCCTGTTGAAAACGTCAGTATGAAAAGCATTTGAGAACTCCTGTATGAACTTGGGTTCTGTACGACAGGAAGGGACCTTTCCTTCAAGGAATTTAAAATACATTGATATAATATCCAACTCCCCTCAGAAATTTAGTAACACACATGTTTTCTGTAAAAGGAATTCTTACCTCTTCCTCACAAGCCAAGGAAGTGTGCCAAGAGAAGTAACTAGTGCATGTCTGCACATCAAAAGACAGAAAAACAGGCTGACTGTCATCTCCAGCATCAGACTTGCATACAAAGCTAAAATAGCTTTTATGCTTCAGTGCAGGGTCTGCAGGGCAAGGATCTCCATCTTCATAGACAAGTTTTAACACTTGATCTTCGTAAGTTAAAGTTTTACTCAGTTTTCCAGCATTAACTGGTTTTTGGCCACCTGTGATGCAGACAGCTAAAGTAAAAAGAAGAAAAATGAACAAAATATATCAAGTCTGATGTAACCACCCTGCAAAATTGCACCTTACAATATAAACAGTGGGAAACTTAAGATTTTAGTCTCACTTTAGATTTCCTATGAAACATAAGCTTTGTCACACCACCTGGAGTTCCCATTAAACTGAACTGAACCAAAACAAAAACCAAACATTGTCTATAACTCTTCATTATCCTGTACGTTAAAGCAATCACAAAGCACAGTATTTGGTTATCATTTCTCTGAAAATCAAGATACTAACACAAAATGTCAGACAGATTATATATAATTTTATTAAGATACCTCATAAAAACCCAATCAACCTGTATTTTCTTCTAACTACACAAAAATAATATTTACTTCACAAGTAACATTCCTATTTTAGCATTTAAGGTGCTTATATATCTCATATTCAATTTCACCAAAGAGTTAGTAACTCAATTTGCAAGTAAGCAGCTTAGAAAACAAGTTAACTTCTACTGATGTTTCAGAAGCACCCAAAACAGAATAGAAAACTAGAAAGAAGACTAGCAAAGGTTTGAAGGGCAGACACAAGGCCCAGTGCAGATACATTACAGCAATGCATCACCAGAGAGAAGCTTTTAGGCTCAGTTCACTCTAACTGGAAGCTTGTAATGTCTCCATTTTCACAATAGCCAAGAGGCACAATAGAAGCACCAGCATTCCTGGCCTCAGGTTAAAAAAAAAAAAAAAAAATACCCATTCACTAGGAACTAAAGGGATTGAGACTGAAAGTGAGCCCAAGTGAATGGAGTTTGGTAGAAGTACATGGTTTCACCTCCTAGAACACTTCTAGATTCTTTTCTTAGGCAATTCAGGCACACAGCTGTTCCCTTTACTTCTGCATTTGCAGTAAAACCGCCCCTCACATTTTACTGTAAACTTTAACATAAGTATTTCTTTTGGGTACCCTATAGTCAATGATTACAGTACCAGATGGGATAAGATGCTTACCAGCTCCATTACTGCATGAACCTTTAGTTTCAGCACAAACATTCAACTCTATCTTTCTGTTGTGTGAATCACTGATGGTATAGCCAGACTCTCGCTTTAACGATGTCAAATCAAAGAGATGGCCTGCAGAGAGATCAGAGAACAATTTAATCTCTTTTTCAGATTCAAAATCAGGACATTCCTTTCTATTAAAAGCTTTCAGTAACTTAATTTAGTAGTAAGGTTAACCAGACTATTTGCCTGCTAGCTTAGAAAAACAAACAGTTACTTATTCATATTAACAGAGGTAAAACTAGTTTCAGAACTAGAGACTGTTTATGTTAAGGGACATTGCAGTACCTTACAAGGTATTTCTACCATCAATAACCTTGTTAGTCACCATCCAGAGGATGTGTCCCACTGCCCTTTTCTAATGAAGTCCCTCAAAAATGCAAACACAGTAGTGCTGCTTCCAGCAGTCTTGTTCACATACAAAATGCTGAGGCCTCCTCCTCACCTGTTGCAGGATTTGTTACCCGACAGTCATTTTGCACATTGCTTTTAAGAGGACATGCAGCAGCGGTGAACCATAAGAAGGTATATTCACAGTCTTCAATGGCAGTTATAAGTTCTGGCTTCGATTCCTAAATGTTAAACAGTGGAGAGACGGACATCTCTACAGAGTGATCATTTAAGACTCTATGTGATTGGGTTATACCTGCAGCCTGTAGCTGAGCTCAGTTCAAATATCTCTTCTAAGACTTAACAGACCATCATGGTCCAGTGAATTAATCCAAGGAGTATTTAACTAGGATTACTTTGAATACAAAACAGTACACAGTCATTATCAGGAGAAATAAAATTAATGAGAGAAGAGCTAAAGACAGGCTAGGGTAATAGAAAATAGAGTACTTAACTGCAAGGCATAGAGAGTGCAAGAGTTAAGAACTACACAGCCAACACATTATTTACTACTTGAAACACTTTCTAACTGGCACTACATTCATCTTCAAGACATAAGCAGACAATTTGAAGCTATAACAAATAATAAAATCTGTGCTAGTAGATTGTACAAAAATATCTCAAAAATTGCACAGCATCTAAAATTCAAGTACTTCTAAGTCAGTCTCCTTGCAAAACTGGCTCCCATCCAACTACAGATGATTAGGGAATGGATAAGAGCTGCTCGCATTGTCCATACACACACAGTGATACAAACAACTCACGAACACAGAATCCCACCAGAAGGAGCCCACTTACAATTCTGCTTTCATCACATTTGAGGCGCAATATTGTTGTTTTTTTGCGAATTGTATCTGGACACAGCTCTCCATTAATATATTTCAGAATGGAAATGCCATTTTCCCACTGAGGACCATCAGCTACTTCCCCAAGACTGGTACATTTTGTACCCTCCATGAGGGAGGCAGCAGCATCCGAAGGACAGGAACCTATACAGACAAACAAAAACTGCGTTATCACTCCAAATATTATTAAGGCATACTTGCCTGGAATAAAACTCCATTACCCTACTTTCAGGTATGTCATGGCTGATATATCTCCAAGCCACTGTCCAAACCATACTCAATGGGGTCTTTTTTCCCCAAAAATCACAAGTAGCCGCAATCTTCTCACTTCACTTAAGGTCATGCAGAAAATAGTGGCAGCTACTACTGAGGAAGTAGACTACTACAAAGAGTGGAAGGCTACATTCTATTACCTCATCTTCCACTGCACAGAACACAGATTCACGTAGAAGATGCCATAGCGAAATTCTGAAGTTAGCATTTCATGCCAAGACATTATCTTTAAGAGGTATAGCAGACTTGAATTCAAGGACAGAAGTTATCAAGAAAAGGTAAGAGCTGCTAGTCAATCTAACCCGCCAAGCAAATGGAAATCAGGCCCACCATCTACTTTTCCCTCTGGTGCTGAAATCACACTGCTGTCTCCACATACTTAGCTTTGTGATTCTTTTTTTTCCACTCAGAACAGCCACCAGCAGTACTGTCCTACTACTTTTGCTTTCCCTAGCTACAGGAAGGACATATTTTTATTTCGCTCTTACGTGTAGCACCATATGGTACTAAGGGCTTGCAGACATTAATATAGTATCTCTGTGTAGTAGCAGATATAGCAATTGCCTCCCAGTTCTCTCTGTGTCGCATCAGGGATGAAAAGTCATAGAAGTTTCCTTCGTCATCCCTGTACAAAAGATTAAGAGGCATGTAGAAAAAGTATTTTAAAGTTACAATTCTTAAGTTATTGCAGCAATTTTAACCTAATAACTCTAAGCAGAGTATCATGCTGAAAAAGAAATCCACAGACTCCTTGCTCCCCAGAAACTTCAGTACAGAGATACAGCACTGCACCAGCTAGCCCCACAGTAACTGTTCACATACACATAGCCCTCAGCTAATGCAGGAGTAATTCCAACTATTTAACTGGAGCATATCCTCTTTCAGCACATAGCAAGCACAAACACAGTTACAATGCACTGTTTTACCTTAGGGTAGAAACCTATAATGAGGCCAGATGTTAAAACTCTGGTCCAATTATTAGCTACATTTGACCCCACTTATCAAATCTGAATGAGCTAATACTTGGTTGTGACAGATATAAATGACATTTTTCCTTTGTTTGGTGGAAGTTCCAAACAGACAACAGTTGTATTCTTGTTCAAAATTAGCGACAGTTAAATAACTAGATACTTGCAACAACCTAGCATACTTAGCCTTCAATCATCAATAACTGCATACCCAACAATTCCCTTTTATTATTATTAAGAATCCCAAAGTATTTTTCTTCAGTGAAATTAGTTTTCAGAAACAAATTGCAAAAGTTACTTAAAATACTTTGCACTGGCATTGAATGCCACATTAGCTGGTTACTAAGTCAACACATGATAGCTAAAGTGGCAGCATTGCACTGAATTGCAATAAGGCTATATTTTTTTGTTTCATCATGCAGCTTCATTTCAGTTTTGTGGAAACAACTTACTTGTAGGAGCATTCAGTAGACTTAACAGGTAGGCAAGCATACTGAGTATGCCATTCAAACATGTAGGTGCAATCTGGAGTTTCCTTCAAAAATACAGGCTGAAAGAACACAATACAAAAGTAATTTGCTTTCTCATCTAAACACATTGAAGCTACCAAAATGTTTCAGTCTTGCTCCAAGATGACCTGGGAACATACATAATATGTTAGGGCCACACTATGCCTCTGACCAGCTGAAAGCATGGCTTCTCCCAAACCTGAGCTTAATCTCATGCACACTTCTGATAAAAGGGCAGCCATTAAAAACTTCTTCCTCCTCCATGAAATAAGGAGAAGAGCAAAAGTAACCCTCAACACCTTTAAGAAAAGGAAGGAAAACACAAGTACAAAGAGATACTAAAAGAAAGTAACTAGCTTATTTTAGTCTGGTCCTGTAACAACTGCCTTCTCATGCATTCAGCCTTCTATCTTTTATTTTTTATAAAGAAACAGTTACAATGTCTGGGACAACACCCCTTCACAACTTCTCTAAAAGCTTTGATAACAGCAGGCATTCCCTAAAGGAACAACACGCCCCAATTTTCCTGAGGCACTACAAAGTTACTGTCCATAAATGGGAAATTCAAAACATTTTTTATCACTTCACAGGACATTTTAATCTCCTGTTTAATGTGGGAATGATTAGGGAGTTCTTGAAGGAAGCTGTCTCATATTCTTCATCTTACCCTTTCATACTTTGACAACTCTGGAAGACAGGAGACATGCTTTGAAACTAACCTCAGATGTAGTCTTGTCACAATAGAATAATATGGCAGTGGACCGTTCATATATTTTATGACATTTTTCTCCACTGGTGTAATTAATCATTATTAAGCCATTTTTGAAAGTCAGTTTTTCCGTACTTAAGCCTAGAAGCAAGGAGTTGAGAAAAGTCAACAGCTACTCCAGTAAATACATGACTACAGTAATGCCTCTGGCAACATAAACTGCAACATGCACAATAAAGTACTGATAGACGGATGTCAACTTTGCTTTAAAATCTGTGATTTAGTTACTGAATACCAGTCAGTACAGTAAGGTTGAGCTCCTTCATAGTTGAGTGTCAGGACAACTACATATATGATCTTTTTTTTTGCACAGTAAGAAAAAGCGGTGGGATGCTTTATCTCATAAGATGTACAAGATTAGCAAGAACTCTTCTATCAAATAGTAGCTTCAATCACACCTTGGCCAATCTTCACATTCTCTAAGTTCCTTCCAATAAGTCCTGTACCTGCTACTTTTCTGAAATTAGGGTCCGTCTTCTTTACTTGACACGATGCAACAGTGTGAGCCTCTGATTTGCAAGGTTCTGTTATTTCTCCACAAATTCTGAAGTAGTAGTCATATTCATCTGTACTCACTTTTCTGTCTTTATTGGAAAGTGGCTTCAGGTTATAAACATGACCATACCTCGGATCTTTCACCTGGCAATCCTCTCCTTCAAAGAAAAGTTAAGAATTTAAATTACAATTTAAGACCTATTAGCTTTGTCAAATACCCTTCGGACAATTAAGGCTTACTGGTACAATTAAGGCCACAAAAATGAGTAGCTGGCACTTTAGGGCAGTGACATTGAAGCACCATCTTAGTTCAGCTAAGCAACTCATCTCAGGAAGTCACCAGTACCTAGAACTATGTAACTGCACTATAAATGGCATATTTACTTAATAATTGCCACTATAGCAAGATACAAAAGTCACGCTGCAGTTCACAAACTACCTCAAAGTGGCCTCACAGGTTCTTCCTTCAGCTATGCTGAAGGTTAAGTACAGAACCAGAGTCACTAAGTCCAGCACTTGCTTAATTATCTGGAAAGAACAGCAAGGTCACAAGGCCAAAGCAAGAGGTGTTCTAGATGTCAGTCTTGTATCTTCTTTTAACAGCTCTGAAGTTTGCAGAGTTAGAGAATAATTGATCATAGGAAATGTTTGCTACAGCTTACATATCTATGAAGATGCATACAAAGGTGGTTTTGGAAAACTCCAGTTTCCATGAGTCTGATCAGCTGATACACATCAGTAACTTTGCTGCTGATCAAGTCCTCAGTTTTAAACTAACCCTTTGCTCAATATTCTGAAGCTTTTAAAAAATCATCAGATTGTATCATATGAACATTATGCTCTTCTCAATCATACAGGTTGGCACCAAGTTAAAGACACCAGCTGTCCTCCCTTCAAAACCACAATTCAGTCACCAGTGTTCTGCATAGTACTATGCGTTATAACACAGTAGCTTGCAAGTATGGCTCATGCCACATGAGATAACTGGCAGTTTCAACAATGTCTAGGACTGTTGCAACAGATCCTTTACAGAAGTCTGGATGTTTTACAAAACACTATATACAAGCTCCAAAACAAAGCCTGCAAGGGCAGAGAATATGCCTGCACGCTCAACTTTCCATCTAAGAGCAAAGCAAGTACCAGAACTTGAACTTGTGACTACTTGTTGCATATCCTGGAGTCAACTGCAAATTCTGGGACCATCCCCACTGGTCCCTCCCACGTTGTCTAACAAGTGTCAAGTTTAAAGTCTGGCTTCCAGACTTCAGTGAGGGGCAGGGAATGAGTTACCAGGTATAGAATCAACTGCATTCTCATGAAACATGATGCGTTAATATTTACTTGCAAGTCTGTCTGATTTAACAACATAGTACTATGACATCTCAGAAAGAACATTACTACTTTATCTTCTTTCCCTAGACAGGATCACAGGCCTAACTTTTAATAATAGACAGGATATTTAGTTGGCTTAAAGCTCAAGAGAGACATCCCTCCACATGCCAGCACATTTTAGAGAAAGACTTATAGGGAAAGAAACCAGCGTAGCTTCAGTAAGTATTTACTACTTGTACAGATTTGTTTGATATTTTAAAGCTCAAATAACTACACTTACCTTCTGCTTTGTGAACAGGACATGCTGCCAAGGTTCTCCAAACAAATACAAACTCACAGTCGTTCTCTTGCTCCAACACAGGTGATCCCTACAGAAAAGAGCCATATGAAGCAGTCTTATTAATAGTTGCATTGCAAGTCTCAAAATATACATGCAGGGGTTTGGGGTTTTTTTTGCAGTTGCACAGTCTTAAGATCTCTGCTATCAAATTTCAATATTCATTTTCAGCAAAGAACTGCTTTTGGTGTTTCACAAAATTTCACAATGAAATTCACTGTTGTGTTCTACAGGTTCAGTAAAGCACTTAAAAAGAGACAAGGGAAAAGCCTGTATGCAAGACACAACCTTTTAGAACCATTCTAAGAGGAATAAACACTGTCGATTTTGTTATAGTACCTCCAAGCACTAAAAGCCTCATCAATAGTAACTAGCACAGAAAATTACCATTGTTTGATCACACTGGAAGATTATACGTGTAGAATAACGCTGCTTATCTTTGCATGTGTCACCATTCAAGTAAATAATGCTTAACGACCCATCAGTAGCAGCCTGGGGGGTTATCTGAATGACTCCAAGGTTCTTGCTTTTATCAGCATATTTCACACAAGATCCTATGGCACCACCTAGAGGAAAAAGGCCGGGTTTTAGTTCAAAGCTTTGACAACTAGAGTTAAGTTTATTGTAAAATAACAGGGTAGCTTTAAGAGACCTTTGAGCATTAAAACAGATTGCCTCAAACTCCTGAAGCTGAACACAACAGAAATTAATTCATAAATACAGTTAGAGACATTGCATACCTAAAGCCTTAGAGGCTGTCCTGCATTCACTAAAATATTTCAAACTGCACTAATTTATCTGCTCCCACAGACTGATAAAAGACTAGAGCAATGTTAAATATATCAAACTGGCTAGAAGTTCAGTAAGACACAGCATAAGCTTCTCATTCTGACCTCATTCAATTAGGAGGCTTCAACATCTGACTTTCCTACCTTCTTTTAAAAAATAATAATAAAATCAAAGATACTGGCAAATACTATTCTCAATGCAATTTTCCCAATGTATTCACATACATCTCAATGCAAAAGTCCTGATAAGCATTGACACTGCTCTCTGTTTGCAAAAGTCTGTTTATTAGTACTCCTGGCATATGTCACCCAGGTCTATGTGAGTTCAGTAAATAAACGGGGAGAATTCAATACACCCCACTAAAATAACCATGGATGTCAATCCGCATATAAGTTCTTGCATCAGAAGTCACAAGCTAAGAAACTCTTGCCATTTGGCTTACCAGGGCATCCAGTCACATAGGGCAAAGGCTTGCAGACATTCAAGAAAAATGTTCGCTTCTTTGCTTCCTTTGAAGTGTCAATAGCAACCCATGGCTCACCATTTTTGCTCAAGTCACTTAAATCATACTCGTTGCCTGCAGCATCTGAAAGACATATGATACATACAGTAAGCTGAGAGAACTCATTAATACTTGTAGTAGGATTGTGTTTGAAGTGATAAAAGTTTCACTGATGAATACACAATTCAAAGTAATTTTCAGAATAACATTAGACGTCCATTGAGAGGACATACTGTTGCCACAAAAACATTAAGTATGCCAAATGCAGAACATAGTTTTCCCTTGAATTTATTTTCCAAGTGTAATTGCTCCACTATTCAAAGGTGCATTTTTACAGAGGTCAGTAAAAATGAACTCACTTGTTTCAGAGTTGGGCTGAAGCAATACTCAGTCATGATAAGGACTAAACATTTTCAAAGTAATTATCAGCTTTCTTTTGTATACCACAATGATCCCAATTAGCTTCTTGTCTGTCTTTGTAAGTTAAGTCTGCTTCAAACAACTTATCTCCTCTCCCACCCTGCAAGTTCCACAAAGACTGTGTCTTATGAATGTCTTCACAACAGGTATTCTTAAAGCTCTCCTGCGAACGGGAGTTTGCTGTTCAGTTAATCCTTCCAACATCTGTCAGACAGAACCCTCTCAAATTCCAGGTACTTACCTGTAACCTGACAGTCTACAGGAGCAGGAGCACAGGCCAGAGCTGTGTGAAACTCAAAAAAAGTATCATGGATGTCCAGCACACTGTTTACCTCCTCACGCACAAACTTAAGCTCTCCAGGATATGAATCATTACAAATGAAAGTCACCACGAACATGTCTGATGTTCCTGTAACACAAACATCTGTGCTGATGGTTCAGTAGGGAATACTTGAATTTAAGTTCAAGCTAACACTTGACTTCAAAATTTTCTAACAGTTTCTTTTTACTCACTGCTTCAAGGAAAACACTACCTTATAGTTTATGTGGTTTTAGCTATAAATATGCAAGCCTTCTTTAGAAAGTTATGATAAAGTGCCTAGAAGCCACAACTACCTCTCCAAATAGGAGACTAAAATGCCTTGACACATTTCAAGAACATAATTACCTTCACTGAACTGTGTTCCCTGCGTCTTCAACATATTTGCAGAAACAGAAAACCTACAAAATATCAGCTGTACCTGCAACCTCTAAACTACATCACATACAGACAAGTTATGGGTTTGGGGGTTTTGTTTGTAAGAAGCTCAGTGTAATGACTACAGAACAAATAATATCTAAACAGTATATGTTAAGTTCTGTTTAGTCCTCAACAAATGGTAGAGTTATGTCAAGGGGTAGTATTTGTCATCAAAATGGTTTGTAGTGTTATCACAACTGATATGATATAGTGATATAAGAGATATTATCAGAGCAATTGGTACAAACGCGAAGCATCTGAGGTTCCTGAATCCAATATCCAGTTTTCCCAAAACCTTCTGTTGTGAAGGTGTCATGTACCTTTCTATGAAGCTCAGTTTCAGTAGAGTTGGAGAGCATGTAAAATCTAAAAGCTCGATATGCATTTTTTATTAGTCTTATCTGCAAACAAGACTTGAATTCATGAAGTAGGTGTACATGAAGCACTAGAGCACTTATTCAAAAAATTCCATACGAGAGAGTATAAGCTTACTGAAAAGTGACCTTTCAGATATGAATCAACTTTAGAGAACATTATTACTGAAACTGAAACTTAAAGCTATTACTTCAGTTAGAAAAAGAGACAGAGTTCATTTTCCTTGTTTTCCCAATTTGACTATCCATTTCTCCATGCAAGGACCAGTATTTTTCATCTGTTCAGTAAGGAAAAAATAACTTACACTGTATTTAGTCTCTTTTCTAGAGTTTTGAAATGCACATGTATTACTCTAAACCGAGTCATTACAGTTCTGCATGATTTTATTTCTTCTAAAACTTCCATGAGAGCTAGTTTATTGAAGGAGCTAAAGAGATGTCAGGACATTGACAAAGGAAGGAATGAAGACCATTCACACTAAGTTTGTACAATGTGAACATCCATTTCTATTGTGTATTTCCTGAACTCACCCAATTCCACACGAAGAGGCCCTCTATAGGTAAGAGTCAGAAACCCTTCACTGGATAGATACAGGGTTTTGTCCAATTCCACCAGCCTCACTGATTTCAGATTTTCTACTTCACATCCAGCCACTGTTTTGCCATCAATTTTACCACAATCTGGCATGGGTCCACAAATGTTTAGCTAGAAGTTTTGAAAAGATGGGGACGTACACAGTATTAACTACAGAAATTAGGTCCACATAACCATTTCTACATCACTAAAACTCTCTTGTCAATAACTTTTTCAAGTAACATAGTTGTCTTGCTGTCTGGAAATGACAAACGTTTCAAATATAATACAGTAACAATGCTCTCTATCTTCAGTTTATGGGGTCCACAAATTCTCCCCACTACAAGTACAGGGCATGGTTCAGCAAGTTTCTTCTCAGACTAAGAAAGATACTACTATGGTAGTATTTGTGACAGCCTAGGAATACTGATATATGCAGATTGCATTAAAAGCACTAACATGGGCAGATTAAATCCCTTTCTAAGCTTCCCCTATCAATTTCTTCAGCATCAGCAGATAAATCAGCAACAGAGCCATAAGGGCAATATCATGCATAGCCTGAAAAGCGTGGCTATGTTTTGTTTACTAAGGATCAGAAGTTCAATGCTTTTAAGACCATCTGAGATGAATGAAGTTATCTTCCATTCCTGCCCTCAAGCACAGTGCTTTCCTGTCAACTCATATTTCATAAAAGGACTAAGTCAAAGTTATACTTCCTCTCTAGGCAAGATGAAAAAATGCAAAAACAATACCCATAAGCAATAGATCATACAGTCAAAATCCTTACCAAAAAATTCTTCCCACTGCCACTAGCCAGATAGCCTTTTTCAGAAGCTAATGGCTGCAGATTGAACAGAAAGCCAGTGTTTGGATCTCGCACAGAGCAGGACTGGAAAAAATTTACAACAGAATTATTTCCTTCTTCCGCATTTCTTCCATTAAAGTTTTAGCTGTTACTTGTTTCAAAACCCAAATAGTGATTCACATATTCCTAGCCTGTGTATCAGTCAGTAACCCAATCAATCAGAATACAGCTCAAGCAGTAGCCACACTTCATTCAATTCTTTTGCACATTTATTCAATTCTTTTTGTCCACTGACATCAGCCACGTACCACCATATTAATGTGGAATTTAACAGATAGGATTGATCAGGTTAGCTAAGAGCAAGAAAATTTTAACTGAGGGTTGTTTCCACACTAGTATGTTTATGTTGAGACCTGTGAAGTAGAAGCGACTGAGTAGTTTAGCATGAAAAAAGAAAAGACTCATTTATAGGTCTGGAGAAAACAGGAATAACATATACCCTTACATATAAATTCAGTTTTACTAGTAACATAGTAAGGGAATGGAATATTCAGAGATAGAGCAAGCAAACTGTACTCAAGAGAAAGCACCCAAATACTTTGGTCAGAAGCTACACATTTCAGGAACACTTCAAAAAGAATGCAGTAAGGTATCACAAGACTCCACCATGAACAATCTGTAGTAAGTTTTCTTCAAGAGTCATTTAAACACAGTAAACGGGAGTGATAGACAAAAAAAATAGTACATTGGGACTACAAATACCATTTACATTCTCCTTTCTCACCTGTGAATCATCTTTGGTTTCCTTGATTGGACAAGCAGCCTCAGTTTCCCATAAGAAAGTGGCCACACAATCCAGAATAGCGATAAACCGTGGGCTGCTACTCTGGAAACAGATTGCAGAGAGACCAGAATAAATGCATTATCCAACACTGTCTCAAGTTTCAGATACCACCTGGAGAAACTGTCAGGCTCTTCTAAAAGACTTCACTAACAAATGCACACAATTCCCACCCTGCTTCCCTCATCCCTATTTATTTTAAAGGTCACTACTGAAAATTTTGTCTAATTAAACACTTAACATCTCATCAAGCATTAGCCAAGAACTGAATAAGACATCCAAATATTCAGACTAAATTCAATACTGAATCTAGACATGAATAACCAGATCTTGCCTCAACTTAAGCTTTGAAGAGTTTTGGGGTATAATACCCAGTCCATGATTTTATTTTTTTTTTTAAAAAAAGTAAAGCAGCAGAAGTCTGCTAGCTGAGGTAACAAGGTAACAGGAGTATTAATTATGTCCACTTCATTTCAGTGTTTTCAGACAAAAGTAAAGCAGTTCATAACCACTCAAAGTGGTACTTTTCACCACACCTCTTGGGCTAAAGAACAGGTGGGTGAGGGGATTCACAAAACCAGGAATAGCAAGTCTAGGCAAGTCTAAGTCTATTGATCCCCTAAGTCTAAGCTTCAGTATCAGCAAAAACTTTAGATTTAAGAATGTGACAATCAAAAAACTACAGAGGATGCAGAACCTAAACCTGAAGATACACTTTACAACATTCTTCCTCTTAAGAGGATCCAAAATATTTGCATGTAACTCCTCAGTTTTAAGTCCCTGTGTATTTTTCATGCTAATTAGACTAGTCTGAAATATGCTTGTCCACCAAGACTGTTAGTTTTTATTTAGTTCTTGCTTAAGATAAAATACTTGGTCAGCTGTTCTTCTCCAGCATCTGCATCAGCTTTGTTTTTACATCTCTATTTTAAATTCCCAAGAAGTCTCCCCTCCCACAAATCTGCCATATACTGCACATCTTCATGCAGCTTCACCTTAAAGGATGGAAAACCTACTATGAAGTAACATGAAAGATCATGTGTCCTTACAAGAGTGCCCCTGGAACAGACAAAGTGGATGGTGGTCTTATAAGTAGTTTTCTTTCCATCAGCATTTATGCACACAGAGCCATCTGCATAGGTTAGAGAAACGTGTCCAGGTCTTTCAATTACTAATCCTTTGCTGGCAACACCAAGGTTGCTAATAGAGGTGACTTCAGAGTAAGGAACCTAGAAATAAAGAAAACAAGGTCAGCAGTTCTAAACTCAAGAGAGGAGTTATAGATCACGGCTAGGCTTCGCAAATGAAGATTGGGAAAAAATACCTACTACAATACTCTTGTGTATAAAAGTTTATGTTGAGAGTTTTGAAGATAACAAAGATGTAGAGATACCCCTACATTTCTCTCCCATTCTGTATTCAAGTTTTACATATTTAAGACAACCTACACAAGCAGGCATGGTTTTGTCTTTGTTGTTCTTATTTTTAGTACAATAAGAAGCTTGCAGTGCCTCACAACAGCCATCTTCATCTAAAGAGCTACATAGCTTAGGAATTTAGAGAAGCCTATGTCTCACACAGTAGGTAGAATTTTATTCATACAGCTCTTTAAAACACAGTATGTGGAAGCCTCCAGGCATTCTCAGCATTGACCTTAGGGATCTGCCACGCTTAGGAAAGTCTAAGAATCACTACCAGAAACTGAGCATGAGAGAAACAGTAGATGTTACTACCAAAGTCCAAAGTAATCTTCACTTCAAGATAATTGGTATCTCCTATTTTTAAGAAACTAAATTAGTAGCAGCAACAAACAGAAAAATACACCTCCAAAACAGCTCTATCCACAGACTTCTGCCTTTTTTAACTTTTTTTTTAAAAAAACCTCTGCATTTAGATTGACACAATGTTCTCACTTTTTACTCCAGTGTCTTGTGCAATGAAGCCCTAAAATGTCTCCATGTGTCAAGTAGGCAGCCTTATGTAAGGACTACTGCAAGCACAGAGAACTAGTAATAACTATCTCAAGCACCATGATTGTGATGACCAGCTTCAATCCCTCAGACATCCTCTTCAAAAGTATGGAGGGAAGGTGTTCCCTCCCTTTTACAGAAGGAATTAGGACAGCTTGGTGAGCCTCTAGTTCAATTTTTCCTACAGCTCTTGAGTAGCACTGCAGTCAGGCCCTGGGCAGTGTCCATTCAGTCTCTCAGCTGTTATCAGTCCCATGATAAGTTGTTACACTTTAGGGAAACACACAAGTAGAAGCCCACAATCACCACTTTTTTTTTTTTTAAATTTGCTTGGCAACATCTGCCTAAGCTATTCCTCAGAGGCAAAGAATGCTCAGAGGAGAGAAGTGAAGGTGACCAGGAATCTTTAAACACATTTTTTCCACAGTTCAGTCTAAAACAAGCCAGAAACAAAACAAAATATCCAGGAGAACAGCCTGTTTCTAAAGCAATGCTAGCAGTCTCTGAGACTCCAGCAACTCATACAGGAGAGATGCAGTTTGTCTGCCACTGCAACACAGTGCAAAAAATCATGCATGTTAAACATGACATTGGTACACTTGTAAAAATCAAACCTTTAATCCTGAAAGAGGAGGACAGGAGGTCTACCATTCTGCTATGATTATGCTACCATTATGGATACACAGAATACCATTTTGGACAAGAAGTCAGAATTCACATGTTTGTCTTGCATACCCCTTAATGTCACTCATGTGGCAAACCAGTTCTGAGCTGTGATGGAAAGGCTACTCACAGAATCATGCCTATATTCCATCTGACAGACAGATGCTCGCCGGTCACATCCTGGGACAGCAATCAGTGGTCGACAGACATTTATGTAGTACTTCTTGCGCTCATTTGGTCTTGAATTATCCATGGCATACCAATTTTCACCTCTCTTCTCAGATTTTGCTAATCTGAATGGGAAGAGAAAGTTCTGATCTAAGAACACATTCTTCATAGAGTGTCTTTAGCATTCTATCAGTCTCAAGAAACAGAGAAACCATAAGCCATTTCAAAGTAACTTTTCCCCCTCATTTTTAAGTGCTGCAACTAGATAGAACACTCCTGGCAAGTAGAGCGCAGTTGGCAAGGTAGTAAGTTTTTACAAGCAAAACCATCCCAAAAAGTCAACTTGCATCTTAGGAGGCAAGTCAACTTACTGGAGAGAAATATTGCCTTCATTTCAACATGCTTACAGTTAAGACTGTCAAAACAGATGAAGTTTTAGTGCTATCTACACAGGAAATCAACTTCACCCAATGCTATCAGCCAGAATACTAAACTAGAATAGACAAGTTATGTTGCATATGTTACTTTCTTACCTTGACAAGTCATATTGGTCCATGCTGTCGGGATCAGTCACAACACATTCCAGTGGCATTTCAGGACAAGCATGTTCAGTGTACCACCTGAAGTTGTAAGTATACATATCTTCTATCTAAAAATCAGCAGAATAGGTCAGTGAAGCTTTCCACACCGAACACTGACTCACTGTTTCTTTACATGTTAAGCCTGTTATTTCCCCTTGGTTTTTGGATGTACCTTCTCAGACCAATTTGTCTGTCCCGTTATAGATATTGTCATCTGCTATGTCACCAAAAACACTCTTTCCAAAAAAATAAAGCAGACTTATTTGCTGTGTTACAGAACGCAGTCCTACCACTTGTTACTTCTCAGCCAGTTTGGTTTATTCAGCTAGAAATACAAGAGAGTCAAAAGCACTAGTAATTACATGGCCCAGAATCCAGATCCAGGTAAACAGCTCACTGTTCAGTGATCAAGGCAAGCTTTATGGCTGCAACAAGAGTCAGATATACAACAGAAATAACTCTTTCTTTTAATCTGCTTTAGAGATACTAGATATTTCCATACATAAAGCTCTGCTTGTACAGACCTAGCAGCAATTATTGCCAGTATTTTGGGAGGAGAACCTTTCTTTCTTCATATTGAACTTCTTACCTGATATTCAGGCTGACCTATTCCAGCATCATGGTCACACAGGAAAGTTATAAGGGTAGATCGCTGTGTTTTTTTCTTATCATTGTATGCTGTACCATTTTTGTAGGTCAACTGAATCAGACCATCATAATATGAAAGTTTGGAACTGGGCAGTCCAAGACTCCAAAACTGATCCTTACTGGAAAAGAAAAAGTGCATTTTGAGACTGAACAGAATACAAAATTAATTCTGTGTCCAAGAGAAGTCTTAAAAATAGTAACCACACAGGTACGTTTATAGAAGATACCACAGTAAGACAATAATTAAATAAGGTTAGACTTCAGTGAGCTGGGACCAATAGAACACTGCCAAAAGTAAACATAAAACATAAAAGGCATGCTTCTTTGAAAAGAAAAGGACATTGTATATTGCTTAGATATCTAGAAAAGTTTAACACTCCCTTCTCTAACAGTGACAAAAACATCAAGTTCTCATTCTCCAAAGCAGAACTCAAACTGCAGACACCCTAATGTTGGGCTCAAACTGATCTCATACAACTGTATGTGAGCAGTGAAGACCTAGCACTGCACAACAATTCTCAGCTAGGTATTAGCTTTGGTTCAGGAGTGTTTCTTTACTCTGACTTAACACTGGCTCTATCAGACCTAGCTGGATCACGTTCCTCTGAAGAACATTTTTAGGGTCTACAGTGAACTATCATTGGCTGGAGAGAGACTCAGAGACAACTCAAATATAGCGTATCTCTGGCAACAGGCTTACCTGGAACCTGAAGCACACAGATACTATCTCATAGTTTGTAGAAAATAACAGAAGTGATAGTGTCAGAGTAGCAGTGCACACCAGGCACAAAAGTTTTAGTAATGGAAATCACAGAATAGTTAAGGTTGAAAAAGACCTCCAAGATAACCAAGTCCAACCATCAACCTAGCACGACCACCATATTGACTCTGACACCATATCCTCAAGTCCATATCCACACATTTTTGGAACACTTCCAGGGATGGCAACTCCACCACTTCCCTGGGCAAACTGTTTCAGTGCTAGAAAAACCTTCCCATGAAGAAATTTTTCCTAATATCTAATCTATACCTTCACTAGCAAAACTTGAGGCCATATGGTGCAACACCCGAGTTCTGGGCTCCATCTCTACATAAGGCAGCCACTACTCATCCCAAGCACAGCAGGCCTCTTTAGGCTAGCTCTTGGAATCCAGCTGACTCTGAATCTCTGGATTATAGGCTGGTTTAATACAGCTGCAGCAGTTAATCTACAATTTATGGGCCCCGTGGAAAACATAAGGAGGAGCAATGGGTACACTGTATCTCAAAAGCTAGCTGTAAGCAAGATTACATATCTGTGCACTTTGATTGAAACAGCTGGCAGTGTAATTACTGCAAATTACATGCAAATTACCAGAAGCTACTACAGGCAGCACACTAATTATTTTGCATGCAAATTGTTCACTGTTGCACACAGACCACACATCATGCAACAAGAGATCTATTAGAGACAACAGAACTAGAGGTACTCACCTTTGCGTCACTTGGCATGCTGCTGATTTTGTATGACACAGCTCATCAGGCACACTGCCACAGATGTTTATGTAAAACAAGTATTCCGTAGTATTAACTATATAGTGCCCATTTTTCTTGACCAGAGGTGATAAATCAAATGAGAAGCCTAATCAGGAAGGAATAAACTTATCAGTTCGATTTTGTCCTGGCATCTCTCACAGGTTTTGATTCTGTCAGTCACACAGCTAATTCACCTCCCCCTGACTAAGTCTCTTTCTATGTAATTACTGTTTCAGAAACAAAATGGACATGCTAAAAGCATACTTTCTTATAGAGAGAGATTTACTACAGTAGAATACACATTACACCTATTTTCCTACATATACTAGGGGAATATTAAGCTCCTGATGTTCTCATCTTCCATATCCATGTACTTAAAACTGTGGGCATGTAAAGCTAGGCTGAACTCACTTTGTTCTTGAGTATCAAAAGGATTCAGTGCTAAGGCACAAGTTCTATCACGCATGACCCTTCAATTTGCTGAATACAAATACATACCTGCCAGAGGATCAGAGACTTGACAGTTATCTCCTTCAGTTTTAGACAGGACACATGCAGCAGCAGTATACCAATCAAACGCATATGAACATTCACCCTCAGACATCAGGATTGGAGCACTTTCAAGGTCACCTGATATCACAAGAGCAATGTATTACACATACACACAGCCAGGCTGCCAATAGGAACTAGGAATTAAGCCTAAGAACACTAGCTTCTCCCCAATAGCAGGCCAAGATTAACTGTTAAAGCACCTCTTCCCTAAAAATGGGAACAAATTTTTTTTTCACTAAGCCTTTTCATCCTCCTCCTTAAAATAAAAGTTTAGCCCAAAAGATGCAGTGCTCAATCTGTTCCTGAGTACTATCACAACATTTGAAAAAATGTCTGCTTTGATACACAAATTTGGTGTTTTACTACAAATCACTTTATTAGGAAGTAGTGCATAACTTGATCCTAACAGTCAGCACACTTGGAGATTTCAACTTTACACTGAGGTAGAGGAACACAGGTTTTCTGTTTCCCTGGGAGATGCTTAAACTAGCAGGCTATTATATGGAGATGAACAACATTAACTTCTGCAAATATTTCTGCTTTCCTAACTGTCAGCAGTTTAAACACAAACCATACTTACTGGAAGAGAAAGTTAAAGTATCTGATCTCAGTTCAGAACCAGCTTTTCCCATCAAGGGGAAGTGCTTTGTGCAGCTTTAAAGAGCACTTGTATAAAAAGTGAATAGAACTAAATACCTACAATTACATTCTTATCATCCTAGTAAACAAACCACAATGCTTCAAGCTTCTGCATAGAAAGAGATAAAAGACAAAAGCACATGCTAGTATTTAGCACTCATGTCTGGGCTTATTACATGATCTTCAGTTTTTAGCTGGATCAAAGAACAGGGTTAAATGTTCTCACCTGGTCTGCATATTAGAGTGATGACAGTTTTGATTTTTTTGTTAAGACCACAGTTGTCTCCATTTGAATATGTAAGTTGAATATTTTCTCCAACCTTTACAGGAGAAGATACAAATGTTCCAAGATTCTTAGTCTTGTTTTGCTTATCTGTAAAGACAATAAATACATCACTTTGATTTCTCCAGAAAGAAGCAAAGCTGAGACTATTAAGGTAGTAAGCCTTTCCATTCGTTTAGTTATAAAAAAAGCCTATCATTAGGAGTGTGTTTTTACCTCACCAGAACCATGCTACAGGGACTGGAGTTCTTTAGTTCGAAAAGGCTACTTGCATTATTTCTTCTAGAGTCTTTGAAAGCACAAGAGAAACACACTCTTAACTTCTGTTTCCTCAGAAAACTGAAGGCACTCAGGGCAGCCAACTCCACTTGCAGAGGAAGCGCCAACCCTTCAAAACCTTATAAAATAATGAATGAAAAAAACTCCAGAAACACCACCAAACAAAACCCCTGACTCACCTACAGAGCAAATAGCAGCACCATCTGGACAGCTGGAAGCTCCTCCTCTCTTCAAAACTTTATGGCACACATTGATGTAGTAATGTTTCCTTTCTACCTCTGAAAAGCTACTGTCCACAGCTTCCCAGTTCTGGGCTAACTCTGAAATTCAGAGGGTTGTTAAGAACAAGTCATTTGGCTTAATTGTTCTCACTTCCCCATGCCAAGACGCCTTTTATTACAGAGGGCCCACATCTATGTGGTGACTTCTCCTTCAGAGCATCCCCACCACACAGAAGCCCTAATCCCAGATGAGGTTACATCTTTATCTGCCCCATGAAGACACAGCTGCCAAACCCTGCATTCTTTGAAAGGGTCCAAACCTTTGCACAAACCATTGGGCAGGAGCTGCTGAGCCATGGTGAACCCTGACTGGCACAGATTTCCCAGAGACGTGGTGGATGCCCCATCCCTAGAAGGTTCAACACCAGATTGGCTTTGAGCAACCTGGTCTAATGGAAGGTGTCCCTGCCCATGACAGAGGGGTTGAACTAGATGGTCTTTAAATGTCTCTTTCAACCCAAATTGTGATGCTGTGATTTAAAACCACTTATGATGGCAACCAAGGCAGTCATGGATATGACTTTCATAAGGCATTCATCCTTTTGGCATGAGAGAAGCAAACAATAGCATCCCAGAAATTCACTAAGAACAGCAAAAGCTGACTGATGAAGGAATTGCACTAGAGATGGCACATAAACTTAGGACAAAAGTAATTGAAAGTTAATTTTCTTGCCATACCTGAACTGCGGGTAAGAGGTGACAAGTCATAGTGTTTTCTTTTATCAGTAATTCTGCAAAGGAGATCTTCTTTCTCTTTAATACAGGCATATTTTGTATCCCAAGTAAAAAAATAGGTGCAGTCCACTTCACCAGTGAACACTGGAGTTCCTCTACCATCATTAGCTTAACATTGAAAATAGATAAATAGATGTTAGGTTTCTAGTGGGGCAAAGAGAAAAGCAAGGAGACTTAAGAACTAGCACCGAGCAAGAAGATATTTTAAAAAATCCTTTTGCTGCACAGGACTTGTGTTTGTGGTATTTTTTCTGTTGAATAAGAAAAAATACTCTTTTATACCTCTATCTTCTCAATCATCATTGTAAAATTAGACTAGCAGTACTACTACATAGCAAAAAACAATCCTGTCAGCCGGAGAAATTAGTGTTTTCTATAACAAAATTTATTTCCTGTGTTAGCCATGGCTCAAAGCAAGCATTTCTTTGAGTATGAGGTCTACGGGCAAGCACGGAAGTGAAGCCCTCAGCAGAAGCATCACAGCTTGTTAAACTCACTTGCTGTTTCGTTGCATTCAAAGTTTATGACAGTCATTCTCTGAAAGCCAGAACTACATGCATCCCCATTTGGATAAATTAAAGTGAGATCCCCATCAGAGTATCTGTGGAAAAAGTCAGTTTTAGATAGACACATGGGAATAGACACAATCACGCAGTGTTCTTCACATCACAGAAACCACACTCTCTTGTTTAATTCATTTTCCTCACTCCAAAGGAAAACAAATGCTTATTCAACATTAATACTGACATTTCTACTGCAACAAAGGCTTGCATCCACTCATTTTTCTGGTCACTTTTCATTAATTTCTACAGAGTTTAAAGGATGCTCTAAAGCTACTCTAGGTGTGGTGGAATATGTGTTCCCATGAGTTTGTGTGGCTATTTTTGCAGGTGGAGGAAGTCATACTTCCTGAAAGATCACAGCAACAAATTTCACGTGCATAGAGACAAAAGTGGAAGATCATATCTGGGTGATCTCTGCTTCACAATCTCATGCAAACTATAGTCCCCCTAGGCCACTTGGGAATCAGCCTCTTCTGTTGCCACTTTAGAGGTAAAACTCAAAGAGGACAAGAGGCAGTACTGTACAATCTGCAATTCTGACAAAGTCAGTGAAAGTCTCTTCCTGTCTAGACAATGGTCTCTGCCAACCTCATTGGTTCCTCTGTTTGCCAACACTATTTTGGTATACTGTTAAAGTTTTTCTACCAAAAATAAGCAAAATACTTGCATTTTGTATGAAAAATTACTTACAAGACAAGTAAGAGCATCAAAGTAAGCAACAAAGATCAATCAAATCAGCCCAGTTAGAAGGACTAAAGAGCATTTACACACCTGAGGGTTTGGTTCTGAAATCTTCCTGCCACTTTTTGCTGGTTATTTGAAGATTTTACTTGGCAAGATGAAACATATTCTGTGCCATCCTTGCAGTCACCTGCAGTGGTTTTCCCACATACATTCAAGTAATAGTAATACTCCTCCTTGTCATCTTTAGCTGAATATGGCGTGACATAATCTGAATAAATAACAAACAGAAGTGTTCTAACGCACATCAGAACAGACATGAAACTCCAAATATCTACAGAGGACATTTTTGCTGTCTCTAAACATGGAACCACAAAACTGGCTAGTAACAACCACAAAAGAAAAATAATAAGCTTACCTGGAAGTTGAGTAAGTGGTCTTAAATCAATGGAGATATCATGTTGCTCATTAGTCAGAAGACAGTTCTTACTCTCCAGGTAATCCCTGTGACAGGCATACTCAGTAACCCACTCAATTTCATACCGGCAATTTGATTTTGCTGTGAGTTTGGGACCTGCACTCTGATACAGAAGTGAAGAGAATTTAAGCTGTAAGTAGACTTACTTGAAGTATAATCTTTAAAGTGAGTGTCACATTCCTTTAGATCAGTAACAACTATTTCACTTATAAATTGCTCAAGATGTGCAAACATTGTTTCCGACTTCTCAGAAAAAGGTGTTGAGAAAAAATAAAACAGGTCTTATAAATGATGTGGCAAACTATTAAGAGTCTAAACAAAAGTATCAGGCATTAGCAGATGGACAGCTGAAGTAACAGTGTTTTAAAAAGCACTTGTCCTTAATGTGTTGGGAAAAGTGGAGATGTGAGCCCAAATGGCTCAGCACAGCCTGGATTGTGTTTATCTCAGAGAAGTTCTCAACAAGAGATCAAATGTTCTCTGAAGGCAAAGCAGACTTTTAGACACTGGTGTTTTCGCAACTTTGATTCCCTCAGTCCAAATCAAAACTGAAAGACATTTTAGAACTCTTTAACCAACACTTCTGTCAGATGAGTTTTCTGTAGTGAAATACTTTTGCACATCCTGTGAGAAGCAGTTTTCCTCATTTTGAAGTGAAACATTAGAAATCCATTTTGTATCATCCATCTGTCTTTCTGCCACACACTAGAACAAGTTATACGGGTAAGTGTTGGGTAAGTTACAGGCACAAATATCATTAGTAATACTACTCACACCCCAAGTGTGCATAATTGTAGCAAGGTATTACAAAGTGACAGTAGACAAGGCCCTGCAGTTTGTGCAGCAATGAGGGTGAAGTATGGTACCTATCTAGGTTAGGTGATGGAGAAAATATTAAACCAAGAATTAGCTAGACAAGAGTTCCTCCTTCACTAACCTGCAACAAAAAGCACTATATGAAATACTATATTTCACACTATATGAAATGGCAGAGCATTAGCAATAGCCACTTTGGCCTAATTCAAGCTGTGCAGGTTGCTGAAATTACCCAGCATCACAACAAAGTGATCATCATACTGCACTGAAGCTAGGATAAAAGTGTCCCACAAAAACTGAGTTGTGCCTTAACACAAAATATTTTACTTTATGTTAAAAAGAATTCAAGAGTCTGCTCAGTAAGTGGCTTTTGCTATGCAATGACACTTACTAGCTTTCTTTTCGCCCCTGAGGAAGGACAGATAAATAAAGAAACAAGTTACAGGCAACTGGTATAAGCATGTCCAGCCTGACTGATGAGTAAGAGCGCTCATTAGCAAGCACTGTGTGCCAAGCATTAACAATATACTAACCCCATCCTATGTTCAGAGAAAAGCTTTGAACCCATAAAGGGACAATCAAATTCACTGATACAAAAGACAACACATCCCTGGGGAAATTTTATTCAAATTTTTGTTTATTTCTTAAGTTTTAGAAGACTTTAAGAGTATATTTATGATCTCCCACTCTTCACAATCTACAAGCCAAGTGTATTTATGTTCTCCTCAGCCCTGAAAAAAAATGAAAGATAATGCACACAAAAAGTCAGTTAACACAAACTAAAACAGCAGTTACCTCTTCTCCCCTCTTTGATGGACAAACAAAAGTGATTGTCACTGCTGGGTTATGGCCTAGGCAGAAGTCTAGCTTCTCTTCATCACTATATATTCTCTCATAACTCAGTACCAGCCTAGAAATAGAAAACATCAAACCAAAAAGACAATTAAGACCACTGGGAACTGTACAGAAGAATATTCACCCACTCCTTGCTAGATACTCAGGCATAACATGCCAAAGTAGCCCTGCTCCTGAAATCAACTTTTATGGGGGTCTTCATTCCTTTAATCTTACAGTTAATCAAAAATAAAGACTGAGCAGTCCCAACAAAATTACTTAATACAGTGTCCTTTTGCACCCCAGTTAAGACTATACTGAATGCCTTGTAACACACGTTCAGCAAGAATTTAGCTGATAGTCACAAGAACACTCAGCTTCCTGCTCAAACTGCTGGAGAGTGGATACGGTAAATGTTCTTTTAACTTTAGAAAGTAATAACCACTCAGGTTGTAACACATTCCTACACTTTACCACCTCTGTATGTATAAACTCTTTCCATCCTGCTCCCAGAATTAAGAGCAAGATGAACCCATCAGCAAATTGAGAGGAGCAAGTCAAATGGGTCAGACCATTTGAGGCAGAAGTAGGAGAATAAAACATGGAAATTATCTGACATGGAAAGAGAGCAAGATGACTTGTCTGAGAGAGCAAGGAGAGGAACGCAACTCTGCAACTAAGAATTACTGTTCCACACAGTTGAACAGGCAGAAGGCAACAGCTCACAGAAGGGTGACAGTCTGGCTTCAAGTTAGCCACACCTCTAAATGGCCTCTCTATACCTGAGAACACAGATACACAATCACTCTAACTCCCTTCCCAGGCAGTCCTAGTCTGACTGAGCATATGCAGTGAATATTCCTCAAGCAAGGAAGAGCTTTTCAGTTATAGCAAGGTTTAAGATAAAACCTGCTTGCCAGGCATTTAATATGAGAACAAGCTTGTGGTTCCTCAGATGTAAGCTTCTGCCTTGGTACAGAACACCTCAGCTTCTTGTTTCATGCTGGGTGAAGAGCCCTAAAAAAAAGGACTAACAATTTCATCTGCAAACTAAAATAAAATCCTCAGTCTTATCACAGACAGGTCAGAACCTTTGCCCCCCCCCATTATTTGTTTTCTTCAGCTTGCATCTGAGATAAAACAGTACTGTAGAAGTCAATGAGGTATTACTGACGCTACAGACAAGATAAGCAGGCTCAGATGACCTGAAGCTCAGAAAAATCAGCATGCTAGGTAAGTCCCCTGAGACACACTGGATTGTTTGAGTGGGGTTTTTCGGCTTTTTTGTTTTGTTTGTGGTTTGTTTTTTATTTCAGATTTATTTCCAGCACAAAAGGCAGCAAACAAACCAAAAGCAGCATCAAGAAAACAGTTTCTTGTAGTTCCAGCTCTAGAATCAACAGGACATGAAGCCTTGCTCTGCTTATCTATTTCTTATGTTAAGAACTCATTAATGCAAAAAACACAGAAGGACAACATCTGGCCCCATTCTCCATTTTTCAAGTACTTCAGGGGAGCAGAGGGAGCCAACTACAATGCGTAAACCCACAGAGAGCCAAATGATTTACCCTGTGGACCCTCAGACAGTAGGAATACAAGGTCAAATCTCACTCTACTGTTTGCGGGCAGAGAGCACCAGTTACCCCTCACTTCTAAGAGGTTTTGTAATTTGGTAAAAAGGAGCCTCAAAACAAAGGGGTAAATCTGATCTGTTATAGCAGATGACTGAGAAGCACTCAGAGTAGTATCACCACAGAAATTACATACCTGTCTTTGCTCTGAAGTTTCAGCTGTTCCTTCGGACGACCAACATCATATGCCTGACCTTCATGTAGCAAGCAAGCAGCACTGCCAACAGGGCAGTTCTTGGTCTCTTCACTTGTCCCTCCTGGTTACAGCACATAGAAAATAGATTATAAGACTCGGTTTCTAAGCCCTGCTCCACCACCTGAAGTATCTTGCCACTTTATCTGTGGGCTCACTTATCATTCATTGCTTTACCATCTTCTAAAAATACTTTTTAAAAAAACAGGCTACATGAAAATATGAGACTGACAAAACAAAACCTGGAGTGCTTGTGTTCGTGCTGTCCTAGTTTTGGACAGCAAATTCATTCTTCCTGCCAAAGTAGCTGCAGCTAGTTGCTTGTTCAGATGCTGGGTGCACAGGGCTTTGAAAACTTCTAGAAGCACACCAAGTTTATTTTTTTTTTCCTCACAACACTAAAATGATACAAGTAATAGGTTATCGCTCCTCAAAGGGAAAGGTTTTCCCCCTTTTTGGCTTCTTATAAACTATCTGATTCAAAGCTGACAGCACAAAGTTTCAGATTAGTAGGATGTTTAAGAGAATGTACTTGTCACTAGAACTACAAGTATGAAACCCTTCACAGGGACAACAAAATACTTATTTAACTGCAGAGTAAAAGACACAGTGGGAGTATACAGCTAAACTAGCCTTTTCAGCAAGTTTCAAATACATGCTTTTGCTGGTTTAATTCCTTATGTATATATGTCTCAACTGATATCAAAGCGCTAGCTACTTATGCAAGCACCCAAACAGTGTTATAGATGCACCTCAGGACATTCATAAAGAACTGACCAACAACCTGGAGTCAAAAGTAATAGCTTTAGAGCACACGAAGCCCTATGAACCATACTGGTCCTATCTGGCAGCAAACAGATGCAGATATAAGCTAAGCTGTGCTCTTTCACTCAGTCCAGTGTAAGTCACTTTTTCTAACAGTACCTACCCAACCAGAAGGGGTATATCTGTGAACATGTTGATACTTGGAGAGTAAGACTTGGCTTCATAGAAAGCAGCCTTCAAATCATCAAAAGCAGCTTGAAAAATAGTGTAAGTCTTAAAATACTGATCTTTGGA
>JAWWTY010000106.1:57856550-57871147 GCA_035222235.1 Margarornis squamiger | reverse complement strand
ATTCGTACCTAAGTCCCTGCAGATGTTTATGAACAAAGAATCATCATCAGAATCATCCACTAAGTAATGTCCTGAAACTTGGATGAGAGGATTCAAGTCATGTTTCTTCAAATCTTCATCAAACACATAGCAAGGGACCTAGGACAACAAAAAATTACATGCAAATGGTGCTACACAAGTAGGGAGAAGTTATGAACAGGCATATATGAAGCCCAGTTAATATGAGGAAAAGTTTTTTACCTCTGGAACCTCAAAGTTAGACATGCTGACTTAAAATGAGGCACGCAAAGTTAGATTGCTTTGCTCTAGCTCTTAGAAGAGTTTTATTATAAAAAACCATCTTGTGCACAGAAAAGGGTGAAGAGTTATTAAAAAGTCTCAGCTCTGCCAACCTCAATGTATATGCTTCATATAACTATGAAAAACATAGGCTTATGGAAATTGTTGGGATTAACTTGGGGTGGGAGCAGGTGGTTAGAGTAAAATCAGACATGTGAAGAGTAACTTCTGCATGGATAGATTACCTCTTTCACAGGTTTAAACAAGTCTTTCTTGCAAGCCACAAAGGTCCTCCATTCAAAATAGTGCACACAGTCTGTTGCTGTTACAAACTCAGGGGTACCCTATTTAAAGGGGGAAAAATAAATCTTTGAAAAACAGACTTCACTTTTATTTTACATCTGTAGACAGTAAAAAGTTCATTCAGGAGATTAAGAAAACTAAAGCATGTCACAGAACAGGGCATACAGTTTCTTAAGAGCATTTGCTAACAGCAAATTGTTATTTAACAGCTTTTTTTGGAAACTCAGGAAGATAGATGATGCCAAAACCTTAGTCTGCATACGCACCAATACTCAAGTTAATGCATGCCACTCATGCTGTAACTGTACTACATCTTTTAAAAGTGCTCACTAAGTGCCAATAGATAGTAGCAGAAGCATCAGTCACATCTGCTTACTAGAAAGGAAAACACCAATAGAATTGCATATAAGCAAGTGAACACAGCAAGGCAGTGCATGTTTACCATGCTCCCTCTCTTCTAGCCCACAATATCAACTGATTCACAGCCTCTTCTGCTACACCTCTGATCTCAGCTACTTATTTTTACAGGCTTATGTTCTACACATTTTTATATATTTCAAGATGGCAGCTGTTCCGTGGCTCAGGACTTGAGGTTCAACTCAACAGCTCTACTTCAAAGAAAAGACAACAATCAAATTTTTCACTTCACCCTCCATCACCTCAGCTAGAAGCACTTTAGCATATTTAAACTGATTCCCTCTCCATTTAACTCTGCCATAAAAGGCAAGGAAACAAGTTGTTCCAGCCACTATTACAAAATCTTTTTAAGAGGTCACGTGAAGAACAGGTATTAGAACTAAGCTAACTAGAAGAAGTCTGAAGATCATTATGATCTGGTGTTACAGCTGAAGTTGAGCAATAATTTTTAATTTAGAGAGTCATCTGCTGAAACAGAACAGGAAGCATTTAAATCTCTGCTGCACTGGCACTTTGTTTGAATTGGCTAGATTTCCAAGAGGGGGTGTGAAGTAGCACCATCAGTGGCACTAATAAATACTTCTTTCTGATACACAAGTACATAAACGGATCACAGCCTGTACAGAATACCGAGCTGTGGTATATCTGTTAAGCATGTGGAGGGTGTAACTCCAAAAACCACACTGAAGTGAACTGCATGCACACACACCCCTAGAAACTTTTCAGCAATCTTCAGTCACAACAAGCAGATCCTCGCAAACAACTACTTCCTCAGAAGCACAGCTGGATGTATAAGCACTGCTAGTTCAACAAGGTAAAAACAAAATCTAACACTCGCTGCTGTCAACTATGCTGACCCTTAACAGAGGTCAGCCATTTTCCTCAATGCTGTTCTATTAAATAGTCATGCTAAGTCCACAGCTCAGGCACAGCCAACATTTAAACAGATCACATTGCTATGGCACCCTGTACACTGTTGACTCATTCCTCCATATTATGCTAATAAAATACTACAGTGCAATCCCTGTGAAAACATTACAGTCACAGAAGAGCTGCATATTTGCAACTATTTTCTACTGGGACTGAATTTTGAAAGCCACAGTAATTCATGACCTTAACTTGACACTAAAACATAACTGGCTTTTCTTTAAAGTTATGAAGCTTAGTAATTAGTACCTTCAAAAGTACAGCAAGTCTCCTTAAAAAGCAAGTTAAAATTACCTTTCATTTCCATTGAAGATAAGAGCACATGATTTAGACTTACCAGTGTTTTACCACACAGGAAGTTAATACTGCTTTGAATTTGGTGTTGGCTGCCTTGCTGCAAGCAGTCCCTTGTAGTGTTGATCTCCAGAAGACTTTCAGAAACTTTTAGGAAGCCTAAGTCACCTGGAGTTTAAAAATTGGGGGGTGGGGAGGGGGAGGGGGTAAAAGCTGTTAATATAATACCTTCACAGAAGTTCAGCAGACAGGGTCTAATTTCAAGCACAAGACATACAGACATACCAGTCCACTTGAAGACAGCACAACTGCGGACAATCCTTGTGGTTCTTCTGATTTGAAATATTAGATCCACATTAAGATAGTGTTTGTCTGTCTCTAATGACACTTCTACTTTCTTAAAGGCTTTTAGCAAACACTTTGAATCTTAAGTAGTAAAACAGCAGATGCCACTACAAACTGATCACTGCCTTAGAAACAAGGGCTAAAGGACGCTAATTGAAAGCTGTTACCAACTAGTTTCAAGCACAATTCACTCTTTCCTCGTATCAGCTTCTATTTATCAGCTTCTCAGCCTTTATGCCATTTACACAAGCAGTATTGGCACAAGATGAGACAACATCTATCAGAGTGGTGTGGCTTGGAAGGGACCCCTCTGCAACAAGTAGGGACATCTTTAACTATATGAGTGCTTAGAGCCCTGTCCAGCCCAACCTTGAACATTTTCAGGATGGGGCAGCAACCATTCTGGGCAACCTGTTCCACTGCCTCACCACCTTCACCCTAAAAAATTTCTTCCTTGCATGTAGTCTGAATCTACCCTCCTTTGGTTTAAAATCATTACCTCCTGTCCTATCACTACAGGCCCTGCTAAGTCTCTCCTCTTTTTTCTTACAAGCCCCCTATAAACACTGGACAACTGCAATGAGGTCTCACTGGAGTCTTCTCCAACCTAAACCATCTCAACTCTCTCACTCTGTCTTCAAAGGAGAGATGTTCTAGCCCTGCAAGCATCTTTGCAAGCCTCCTCTGAACCTGCTCCTCCAGGTCCATGTCTTTCCCGTGCTGAGGACCCCAGAGCTGGATGCAGCACTCAAGGTAGGGTCTCACCAGCGCAAAGAGGGGCACAATCACCTCCCACAATCTGCTGGCCATGCTGCTATTGATACAGCTGGCTTTCTGGGCTGCAAGCATTGGCTCTACTTAAGATTAAGTCTACTCAATGAAGAACCCATTGGTGCCTCTGCACTGGCACTGTCTGCAGACAAGCCCAGCACAGATCTATTGCCTCAGTGCAAATCCCCTCCATCTCCCACGCCCTGTAGCACAGCTCATGTGCTGCATGAAGACTGGGGTCAGTGCTGCATCATTGCACATTCCTCTCCTCCCCAGCACTTACAACAGGGAAAGGTGAAGCGCATTTCAAGTCATGACAAGCACCAGCTCAGGCCACTGAAATGTTCCTTCTCAAACCTATTATGGTTAGTATTAAACACCAAGCCCTTTTAGATCTTAGGCACTAACTCCAGCCTGTCCAGTTTATTTGATGTGTAGATTTTAGTTCTGCAAAGAGTATGGCTTAGAGAATACTGTAAAATATATTTCCCAGCTTCACCTTTTCCATTTTTGTTTATGTTTACTCTAGGAAGAAAGCTAGTCAAATCTGTAATCATTGCAGATATCAGCTTTGCACATAGGCCAAATGTTGTTTCATCTGAAAAACACTTCCTGGAACTTTGCCCAGCCTGTTATCTCCTCACTCAAGGCAAGCAAAACTACACTGCTCCCAAGTAATATAGCTTTAAGACTAAAAGAAGTCAGAAAATTGGGCAGAAAGATTATTATATGTGGTTTCTGCTTTTTATATTTCCTGTGTTATCAAAAGGCCATCTTCAGGTTTTACAACTTACAGCACTGATGCCAGCCAAGGTACCATGCAGCTCCCTTAAACCTAAGAGCTACATACTGCTTTGAGAGCTGTCACCACTTGCACAGCTGATATTTTAAAACACTATTGTTTGCAGTGAATTTCTTCCTGAAAGAAGAGAACTGATTCAGCTCATATTTGAAGAAAGTTTAGAACTTAGAGTTTATCACCTGACAAATTGCCTTTCTTTCAAATCAAAGTCTTTTACCTATATGCCAAAACTGAGTGCAGCTAATCTCATATCGTCTGGATTGCTTGAAGACAAATATGTGCATTTAGCTGTTTTAGGTAACTGGAATCTACACTGGCCTAGACCTAGATCAGAGATTCCTCTTCTCATTAAGAGTGATATTTTTAATTTTTTAACAAGTAAGAAGCTTGATATGATATTATTGATATCAGCATGGTTTAAACTCAGTGTGATGATAATGAAGCTCCAATGCAGCCAAAGGCAGTATGAACCATAGCAGGCATCACTAATAAGTCTCAGACAACCATGACCAAGAACTTAGACAATTTCACCAATAAAACAAAGTAAAATTCAATGGCAATGTTAACTGCACTGCCTTGATTTCTTAGTTTATTGCAGGGTGGTTAAAAACATAGCCTACTTTAACAGGATTTGAGGCTTAACCTTTGGAAAGTCTGTTCAAACAGCCTCTGCAAGACCACAGTATGTCTGTTGTTAAATTCTCTTCCAATCAGTAGCAGTCAAGCAATAAGACACTCAAGGTTTGCATACAGAGGAATATTTGATACTGCTCATAGTCATCACTCAGTTCTTTTCTCCCTTCCTCTTTCCATAAGAAATGTGGAACAAAACCTACACAAGCATCTAGTTCTCACACTTCCCTGTGAAGAGACTTCCTCAAGCTCACTCCACCTGCCACATTCCAGTCTCTCTTAAAGCAGCATGTTAAAACAGACACTCACATGCTGCTTTCTTTTCTAATCTACAGGCAACTGAAGGCCTCAGTGTCATAGGAGCAGAGACCCACATCAGCAGGAAACAAAATTCTTGCTCTGCATTTTAGGAATGAAACATTAACAGCATCAACAGCTCTGAGGTGTCACAAACCTCAGAGAAGATGATACTACAAGCAATTGTAGTTTGAACATAAATGCAATCTGACCAGTCATCCCAGAAAACTGGAGCTTGGATATACCTTTATTTGGGCACTCCATTCTGTAAGCTTGGGTTCCAACACTAAGTTTGTTTGAAAAGCACTGATTGACCACAGACTGAAACCAGAGTATATCTACTGTTAATGGAGAGGCATGGGGAGAATGGAAGCTGGCTAGCTGCTGTGCATCAGCATACAGGGGAGACATCTTTCTCCACACTATCTTCCAGCAGTTCAAGCTCAAACACTTCTACTGAAAACTCATAGATTCTTGTAAGAACTGCCTGCCAGTGGCAGGCAAGGTTGGCAAGCATGTTAAATCAGACTTCAGACACTAAGAGACAGTATGAAGAAATACTCTGCAGAAAGCTATTGCTTTATTCTATTAGAACTAACAGTTAACTATCAGAAAGCCTCTCAATCAGTATTCATATATTATTGTTTCATTAGTCAAAATACAAAAGCAATTTTGAAAGTGACAAACATTCACAAAAATAAGCACACAAATACTGTTTAGAGCACAAGGTGCTTCTGAGTGATAAAATCATGTGCAGCACGTGTATAGGAATATGCCAGCTTTGTATTTAGATCAGCATGCACAAGTTCACCACTCCTCAGAATACCAAGGACATCTGTAAACTACTGAAGCAGTCACCAGCTTTGACAAGTGTAACCGAAACCAGAGGACTGCATGTAATTGACTTCCTTTCTGTGTGTAACAACTTACAGACAACACCTCAGAAGCTTACAATACTCCACGATTGCATTACAAAGAGCAACCTGACTCTGAACAAAGTGCTGATGTTACATCAAGTCTAAGCTGTGGCATAGTTTAGAGCTATAATTCAAGCTCTATCCACTATTCTGCTCGGTACTGAGCTTCAAACAAAGCTGTGCACAGTGGATATCCTGTCACAGGGAGATGCACTTATTTCTACTTGAGATAGCCTTGCATACTTTCACACTAGATTACAGTTAACTAGACCATAAGATACATTGCACTGTCCCATAAAGTGATTATCTACAATCAGATCATGTTTTCCCAAATTCCTGTAAATCTGCAACAGAACAAAGTTCTACACTGTTCTGAGAAGCAAAGAAAAAAAATCGTTGCTAACACAGTTTGCAATAGTTATAAGACCAACCATTAACATGACTCTGAACTACTTACAAGGAAAGACACTGGTTTACTTACCTACAGACAGATAAGTCTTGGTTTTGATGTCATATGCACAGACTGCACTTGCTTTTCCGCACTCCTCAACACCGTGACAGAAGTTTATTTTGTAAAGTACCTCTTTGTCTGTATCGATTGCTTCCCAAGTGTAACTGCAAGACAAAAAAGCCTGTCAGTTGCTATTCATATTGTCCTAACTGCCACCCTCTAGATACCAGCCCCTGAAATAATCAAGTTTAAAGTTAAGAGCACCACGAACTTGAGATTCATACTTGTGCTCTATATTTGTAAATACTAGAAATAATTGTTACTGTGTAAGGACCAGGACCAAAACCAAAACAGATTTAACCACTTGTGGAGCATATACTGGGACTATTTTCCCCTTTCTTGAACACCCAACCACCTGTTCTTCCCCATCAAATCTCTGTGAAGGCCACTCTGACTACGTATATCACAGGTGGCCATCCTTCTTCCTTGCAGCCTGATAAATTTCTCAGACATCTTTGGCAGGCTTCACAATACCGCACTTTAGCAATACCCAATAGCAGAAGTGCTAAGTGGAATAGAACAGCCAATCTCATCCTGTCTGCCAGCAGTGGATCCACACAGCTTCAGGATCAAAATTGGGGTCAGGATTCTCACAGCATTCAGACCAAAAGACACTAATAGTGCTTATTAGGGCCTAGCTGCACCTTTATGCATTTTACATATTACACCCATATCAGAAGGATAGTTTCTAAAGGGTTATGTCATATGCTGGAAACCAAGCAGAGCTATCAACAAGAGACTCAGTAAAAGATCACACTACCTACCTACAGGAACATCAGAAATTCAGCTGTCTAAAAACTGGGAAAGGACCTCTGGTTCAATACAGCAGGGAATAAATCAAAGTAGCAGCAGAAAAAATTAAGTGCAGCATAATTCAGAGGTAGAGCAAGGATTCCTTCTCCTCACAGCAGGCACTGGGACTGCAATGAGATGGGGTCAGTCGCATGACACAGTATCACTCAGTTATGAAGCAGGCCCAGGTCAGCTAGTTTAGCGCCAGGAGCTCTTTAGACAGTCTGGCTTACTAACAGGGTGCTCTGGCCAAGCTCTGTTAAAAAAGCACAGCTCAATAAACGTTTGCCATCAGCTTGGCTCAGCTACTCCTCTTCTGGCACTGGAAGCAGCCTGCATCCTCTGGATGCCAGATTTTTGCAACACAACAAATTCTCCAGCCTCCCTTCTACCCCAAGTGGAAACTTCAGTAGGATTAATACAGACTCATCACACCAGAAAACTGAGGGCAGCACAGTGGCTTATTAGGCATTCCTATTCTTTTCAATTCACATAGAGTTTAATGTACCCATCTGACCCACAAAAGTATGTCTTAATCTAGAAATCTAAACTGATGAGAAGCTTCACCCAATAAGGTTTGTTTGCCGCCTTCTCTAGCTCACAGGTGCTGTACCACTTGCCATTACCATGCCCCAGATCCCCCCAGGAGGAGAAACCACTCTTGTTCCACTCTGAAGCCTAGTCTTTGGGTGAGAAAGGGGCAGCAACAGTTCAGCTACTTTACTCTAGATTTTAAATCCTCTGAGAGCTCCTCTCAAACCCAGTGCATCCCATATGTAAAGAGCCAGCAGTAAAGTATCACATATTTTTCCATTTTAGCTACTGACTACAGGGCCCTTGGCATTCCTGTACTGCAGCAGCTGTATTAATTTCAGTCATAATGCCAATGGCTGGAACAAGTTAGGGACAAATGCAAGAGTTCTCTCTGTGAACTGAAAAAAAGAAGAAAATCTTTATATATAAATATATTATTATATTTGATCCTTTATATCCTAATATAAGGCTCAAAAATAACTTGCCAGGTACTGAGTCATACCCAAAACACCAATAAAACTACATATTCAAGGCCTATCTCAATCCTAGACAAATACTTGCCATTATTCTTTCCTCATAAGCAGGCAGACCTGACATTTTACAATTATACTGATTAGTTCTCTGAGCCAGTCTCTTGTGTTTCTGAAGTGCATAAAGGCAAAATCGATGCAGGATAATGATGAAAATTAAGCTACAGAATAACCAAAGTTCAGCAATGGGAGAAAGCTTGACAGTACAAACATAAAAAGTTAGAAGAACCTATCTTCAGAGGTTCTGAAAACAGAAAGAGATTAAGACCAAACCTGCTTTTATATCCAGGAGAAAATGCCTATCAATCCAAATCCAATTTCTTCACAGTGAAGCCCCTGAAAATTAGCATTTCACTGTAAATTGCTCAAGGGCTCTGGTACTCTTTATTGACTGGTTTTGGCAGATTACAAAAAGGTAACAGATAATACTAAGGCACAAAGTTTTTGATCAGCCTGGACTGTTCTTCAGTGTGTTGGTTTTTATAGAGAACTTGCAAGTTAAAGAATTATGCATTCACAAACAGGTATGTCCTTCTTACAAAAGAATTATCACTCAGATTAAGGGTTTTCTTTCCCAGTTCCATGTTATGAAATAGAGAAAATTAACATCTTCAAGTCAGTTCACCCACAGGCCAGAAGCAAAAGAGAAACAAGATGAGCAGCTTACAGAACAGAAGCAAAGCAGTTTCTGAAGCCAGCCCTTCCCCCCGCCCTTTCACAGGCCCCTGGACAGGGAAGGTTGAGGAGTCCTTCAAAACAGTCCACACAAAGGAAGAAATCCAGTGTTTAATCACGTTCCAAACCACAACTCCAGGGGCACATACAAATCTAGTGCTGTTTCAGAGTAGCATTACTTTCAAGGAAGTTATAGGGACTTTTGTTTTTTTAAAGGTGTGGAAGGAGCAAGGCAGGATTTATGCATTGAGCGTAACAGCAGCCTGAATGCAGCCTAAGCAGCTTTCTCAGAGAGATCCAAAATAAACTTTCACAGTAAAAGCAAGAATTATTTCTCTCACAACTAAGACTCCTAGTATTAAATCAGTACCTGGGAATAGTTTCAAGTTGCATGTGCTCTACTTTCCAGTAAGATACCAGCTGACTTCCCCACTGCAACCCATAATGGAAACAATTTGTTGGCAATAACATTGCCCATCTTGACCATGTGAGTCACATGGACTGGCTTCCTCCAGCTTGCTCAGCACTCACCTCCACCAGTGGTGATGCCTGATGTAATTACCTCCTCCCCACACCCAAAGTTATCTTGTTTGAAGGGCTTGAACTACCCTGCCTTCCACGCAGTTGAGTTTTTAGGGAGCTGTTATACCAATAGCTTTAAAAAGCAACAGCCATGGTCATGGGGTGAGCTCCAATGCACCCTCTGGTCCAGGGGCCTTAATACAGCTGCCACCTCATAGATTAAACCATTCAAGCAGACATTCCTGGTGCATTTCAAGATCTGGGCTCAAGCATCTGCCTTGATTAAAACCGTCAGTTATTTTTGGTGAAACCTCAACATGACTCCTCTTTTGTGATAAATTCAACTGTGAACTACCCCACAGTTAAGAGGTCTGAAACATACACGCACGTCGATGCTCCCAGGGCAGGCTCTCCTCCTGTCTCCTCCCAGTGTTGCCAGCCCCAGCACCCAACACAAGCTGGACCCAGGGAGTGTCCTCTCTCAAAATTAACTCAGCAAAAACAACAGGTGTGTGTGTGTGTGTGTGTGGAGAGCAGACTGAGCCTGGCCAGTTCCCAGTCCGGCTCACGGTGGTTTCTGGCCATGTACCAGCCAAAGGAGGCAGGGCCAGCCCAGGCCACTGTCAAAAACAGTTGTGCAAGCAAGGTCCAAACAAGTTACTGGGAATAACCTTGCCTGCAGGTCAGCCTTTCCAGCTACCTAGCTTTAAGACACTGAAGCAACAGCAGAAAAAAGAAAATTAAATTACTTTGCAGCATGCTGTAAAAATCATATGAAAGGTCTGCAATTTTTAATTTTTTTTCTATAAATCAGAGAAGCAATATAGAGTAAATTACATAAGAATGGGAAAAGAAAGTCTAGTTTACCTTGCAATCAGTAGCTGAGGCCCTCAAGTCAGACAAGGTGCAGATGGCTATCGGCTGTCACAGCATGTGTTTCCCCATGCCAGAGACACTTTGAGGCCTGAGCACTAGTGAACCACTTCAAATGCAGCAGAGGACTACAAAGATTATTGCCACCATTCTCATAACTACAGTTCAAGCTCTTTTGGCTCTCAAACTGTTCCCGGAGGGATAACTGCTAGGAAGAGCAGCACACCCTGCTTCAGACAGCTGTAAAGCATAGTTACAAAGAATCATGTGCTTCCTCCCTGGGGAATGTACTGAACTGGCTCATTTTGCTGAGGGGGTGTTACACAGACGACAAGGCAACCTACAAAGTTAGAAAGTAGTCCATATGTGACTATGCAACCACACCATTTTGTATGCTGAAGCTCTTCAGCTACCAGAACAGTGAAGAGATTCAACAGTATCTGAAGCTCTTTACAAGCAGTTTCACCCAGCTTAATTTCCAGGATGTCCATTGCAAATTTGAAGCTTGCAGCTCACTTCTCACAGCAATCGCCATTAGATGTGGCTACCATTTTCACACAAATAGATATGGTAAAGAAATACCAGTGTCAAAGCAAGCTTTTCTTACAGAAAATTCAAGCTTGAATGGCACAACGTACAGTCATTGTTATGCTTCAAGAGCTTTTTAACACATTCCTACCCGTGCTCAGCTCTGCTCTAACTTACCCATCACCTTTTCCAACTATCATGTACACTGTATGTCTTCAGACAAGTTTTCTTGCAAGTGCATCATGTGTAATAGCCTTACAGCTACACCACAAGCTCTTCAACTTTTTCCATCCAGAAGATCTTTGGTCTTTCATGCTGCACTCTAAACCACATCTACTACATCATTTGTCAGAATGCTTACGAAAAGTGATAGCAATTTGAAGACACAAGAAGCTATCGGAGGCTCCCGTGCTGAGAAATTACATTCAAACCATTACAATGGCAGCTTCCCAGGCATGTGAAGCAACCATGCACATAGGCAAAAAAGTCCAGTAATAACTTATTTATTACATCTCCCACTTCATTATGTCAGAGCACTTAATAGAGCTGAGCAAGTGCACCCAAAGGTCACCTCTCTGTATTCAGCACGTGCTTCTTCACCGAGGCCAAGCTGAACACTAACCCCAGGGTTTCAAGCGGCACACATGAGTGCAGTTGCGGTTTCATGACAAAGGCTGAAGAGACAGTGTCTGAATGAACAGAACTAGACATCATACAGTCAGCTCTAGGAGTTGTGTTATTCAAAACTACAATACTAAATGTAAAGTAGAAATGACTTACAACCCCAAAATTGAAAGTCTGCATAACAGCAATCCTGTGTCGTACAGCACTTTGAGGTTTCCTTCCATTCACCAGTCTAAAAAAACATTGAAGTTATGCACCAACTCCTATCCTTGCAAGGGGGCAAGAACACTACCTGTCATTAAATCCCCTCTCTTCCAGTGTACATTTTCAGGCAAAATAGCAGACAGAGGTCACGGTTTGTATTTGCTGCTCTACCATCACAACTGAAGCATTTTCTACTATTTTTCTACTATTTTTTTAGAGAGAAAAGAAACTTCTGGCAACCCTCTGCATGTTAAATGGAATGTAAACCCAAACTGTCAAGCTTTCTTTTGAAGTTGATAGTGTTAATTTTATGAGCAGTTAACTACAGATTTTTTCCTGCGTTGTAACATGAAAGATATAAAGGAAAGAAGAAAAAACAGGGAAAGAAACCAAACTGACTAGTAACTTCTAACAGGGAACAAACCAGTTCCCTGTACTCTTTCCCAGGTGCTCATACTGCAGCAATCCTGGAGAAACCTCTATGCAGAAGATAAAATGGGAATTCCAGTTGCAAGTCACATGATAGCACAGTCAGCTGTCAGAGCACACAAGAACAAAGGAGAAAGCATAACAAAATCAGTCACTGAAGCCATGACATTAGGCAGCGTTTCAGAGAATAAAAGGTTTTCTTCTTTCCCCAGACTGTCCAGGCATATTGGCAGTAAGGCTACACAAAACAAACCATGACAACCACCAACTCAAGTTTAAGTCCCCTCATGCAGCAGTTCTTGCGCAAAACAGTTTTGACACCTTCCCTCCTCCCTGCAAAACAGCTTCCTTTCTCTCAAGAGGAGAGTCAGTGCCTCTTCTAAGGCTTCTAAGGCCCAACAATTTCTTTTCTTGCCCACCTTTTGACATTCACACACCAGAGATGGAAGCTGCTGCAGTTTCAGCAGCCCTATTACGATGCACAAAAGCCAGGACGCTTTTTTAACAGATGTAAAACAAATAAAGACCTCGTCTTAAGCCAGTACACAAATAGGTTGGTCAGGGACTTGCCAACCTCACTGTCTATTTCGTTTGAGACATGCACCAGTAGTGTGTTTGTGTTACCTGCATCATCACACACTTTGTATAGATTTTTGGCAACTGTAATTGAGAAGACACCTCACCACAATTCAGTGGGGACTTGCCACCTATCAGACCACAAGTTCTTGTTTTTAACTTTACCCATTCTAGGCATAAGTCCTTCAAAGCAGTTTTTCCTGCCATGGCACAACAAAGAATGCATGTTTTTGAAGCAGTCCATCCTAAAAGGAAAACTGCTGATTACGCTATGTATTTGCAAACTGCTTTCACTTGCCAGCAACAAAATGTAACTACCTTAAGTAATTTGCATCCAAAAAGAGATTGCATGTCTCCTCAAGGCACTCTCAAATATTCCTCTCCTCACAGACATGCAAGAAAACCAAGACAGACATTGAAGGGACTTAACATCTCAAAGGAGGAACTGCTGGAGAACCAAATCATTTAGGATGGACTTTTTTTAATTCCTCTGATGAGACTCCCTTCAGAGGCTACAAAATAGTTTCTCACTTCTGTCTCAATTCTACAATTAGACTGGTCACCTGACAAAACTATTTTTTGCCAGCCTCATGGGTTAATCTTGCAAGCAAGCCTACTTTTTCATCATTTAACAATATTATATCCCAAGTTCCACCACGAGGAGAGCCCTCCAGCAATCCAAGCTCTGCCCTCAGTGTTACGTTCACCAAGTTCAATTGGTGCCTGCCCAGTGCCACTCAGATTGTTCTTGTATATACCTTGCATATTCCACATAAATAGTGAAGAAATTATGGCCAGCAAAATGATGGTGCCAGACTAATTCGTGGGTGAAACTAGAGCAGAAACATGCCAAAACATGAAGAATAGTGCCATTTCGACATAGCAGTTCTCAAAGCTTTCTTAACTCACCGGTAAGTAACTTAACGGCACGTGGTGATACCCTTAGCAAAAGGCCACTTATCAAGTGACACCCCTTCCAAACCACTTTGGGTTTTTTCCACGCTAGAACAGCTACAGCAGCACAAACCAGCAGCCCTGACCACAGGCGACTTGCATAGAGCAAGCCTCCTCATCCGCTCACCTGCCGATGTCCTGTGTCTGCACAGAGCCAGGCAAGGAGGTCCCGGCGGGGACCGGCCCCACTCTGTCAGCACCCCCAGCATCCCCCCCAGCCCACCCGGGGGCTCCCCCAGCATCCCCCCCAGCCCACCCGGGGGCTCCCCCAGCCCTCCCGGGCTCTCGCCGCGGGCCAACCCCGTCCCCCACCCGGGACACTGTCCCGCCCGCCCCCGCTCGCCGCTCCCCTGCCTGACCGTCCCTGCAAGGGGCCCCCAAGCGCTCTCGGAGCCGCTCCGAGGGCCAGGGCTGCGCTCCCGCGGCACCGGGCACCGGGACAAGCCGCCCGCACCGCGCCCCCAGCCCTTCTCCAGCCGCCCACCTGCACAGGGGGCGGTACAAGCCGCCGAGGTCTGCGGCGGGCGCTGCCGGCGGCGGGAGGGCGCTGGCGGCGGCGAGGAGGAGGAGGAGGATGACGGTGAGCGGGGCCATGGGCGCCATGGGCCGGGCGAGCCCCGGGACGGCAGGCGGAGCGCGGCCGGTCATGTGACCGCGGGCACGTGGGGCACGGCGGCACGTGGGGCCCGCAGGGCGGGGCCGGCCGCGGGGGGCGGGGCGGGCGGGGCGGGCCGTGGTGGCAGTGAGGGCAGTGCGGGCCGTGATGGCGGTGCGGGCCGTGACGGCAGTGAGGGCAGTGCGGGCCGTGATGGCGGTGCGGGCCGTGACGGCAGTGAGGGCAGTGCGGGCCGTGATGGCGG
>JAWWTY010000106.1:57839694-57856450 GCA_035222235.1 Margarornis squamiger | reverse complement strand
GCTGGCACCCCTGTCACTCCTGCCCCCCCCGTTACTCCTGCCCCCCTGTCACTCCTGGCCCCTCTGGCACTCCTGTCACTGCTGTCACCCCTGGCACTCCTGTCCCCCCTGTCCCCCTGCCCATCCGCTGAGGGGCAGCTGTGTGGGGACTCGCCCTGTGTTGGGGCACACTGTGAGTAGCTTGGGGTGCCCTCGAGCTGGTCCCAGCACAGGGCAGCAAAGAGTTAGGAGGCTGCAGCATCTGCAAGGGAAGGCTGAGAGGATTCGTCTCGAGAGGGGACCTCATCAGTGTCCATAAGTATGGGAAGGGGGTGCCAAGAGGATGGAGGCAGGCGCTTTTCTGTGGTGCCAGGGAGTGGAACAAGAGGCAATGGAAAGAAACTGATGCACTGTGGAAGCTCAACCTGAATATGGGCAAGAACTTCATTGTGCATGGGAATAGATTGTCAGAGAGGCTGCAGAGTGTCCCTCACTGCAGATAAAGAACATCTGGACACAGTCCTGTACAGTGTCCTTTAGGATGGCCCTGCTTGAGCAAGGAGGTTGGACCAGCTGGCCCAGTGTGATGCCTTCCAACCTTACCCATTCTGTGATTCTGTGGCTTGGTGACTGAGTCAGGGAAATCCTGTTTTGAAAACTTTACATGGGGTTTTAAATAAGTCAGTTGAAATGTGCTGCGAAATCTTGGGAGGGACTGGAAAACTAGACCCATTAGGGATGAAGGGTGAAGACTGAGGAAGCAAAGACAGTGATGTGGCTGGTTGTCTGGCTGCAAGAGTTACTACAGCAGCAGGAAGCTGGTGTGGGGTAGAAACTACCCCATTATAGGAGGAGAGGCAGCTTGCACAAGGCAGAGGCCTTGTCAGGAGGAAGTGGAACACTTACAGTCCTACCTCCACTGCCTCCTGCACTACCGGGAAAAGCCATCTGGCCCAGAGCTTGTGTAATTATTTCCAGGGTTTATCAAATTTTAACTGGAGTGTTAAGATTCAAAAGACCTAATTAGTAGTTAATCTTTGCAAAAGAGCACTTAAGAAAAGAAACACCTTTGAGAGAGAAGAGGCATAACAGTTGGCAAGAGTGAAAGAAAAGTTACACTACCTTACTGTAGTCTTACTTGTGTCTTACTTGTGTGAAGAAACTCTGTTCACTAATCATGAATGCTTTTCCAAAAGCCATTTGCACAAAGAAAAAGCCTACAAGCAAAATAGTGTTAGTTTTACTTGCCCCATTCCCTGGCATCCAAAGGAATAAGACAGGACTGAAGATCTGCCTCATTGGCAGTTTAGCCTGATTCCATGCTGACGTGATGTATTCCTTTTCCTCTCTTTTCTCTCAGATATTCTATTTTCCTCCTTTTCAGTAGCACTGTTTCTGCACCAGGGCAGTCAGCTGACTAAAGATGCTGCTCTGGCTGAAAGCTAAGATACTATTCTGTTTGTTTTGTGTAAGTTTTCAGCTGTATCTGTTGCCTGGCTTACTTGGCTCACTACATATCTGCACAAACACCAGCTCAAAAAGGGGGAGAGGAAGGCATGGCAAGTGCTGCAGGGGGAGGAGGTCCCGAGTAAGATCAGTTGTAGCTGCTGTGAAGTTACACCCAACTGGAGGAGCCCCCAGTTACAGCTCCAGTCAAGCCAATTGGTCCCCATTGCCACACATGGCCTGAGCCCCCAGTCCCTGTCTGCTTGCACGAGATGCGTTGGTACTTTTGTAAAGCCACTCACTTCAACTCATTAGTCCAACAGAAAAAAAGCTCCTTCTAAAAAAAATAAGGAATATTTTCCTGTTCGTTCAGCAGTTGTAGCAGCTTAGTGAAGTCATGAACCAATAATTGATCTGTCTTTGCTCGTAACTTAAGAAAAACAATTAATGCAAAAGACCAGGTAAAGACTGTTATCCCCTATAGTTTTCTACTACTGTATGATGGATTATTGTGAATTCTTGCTCCTCTGTTTTAATCTTCAGTGGATTCCTTAAAGGTCCAAATCTGATTGCCCAAGAATCCCCATTGTCTGCTTTTAAGACTCCAGCCTGTATAGTTTAAAGACAAGCTTGATGACATGAACTCAAAGGCTCAAAAGAAGACAAAAGCAATTGACAAAAGGAATACAAAGTCTATTGTTTCTGTGGTTATCTTTCTTAAACTTCACTGCTCTGCTGACAGTACTATAAGCAGAGCAGTGCAAATATATAAGACGTACTAGAAATTCTGCCTCTGTTTGCCAAGTTGAATTAAAAATGTATTGACCAGGAAATTTACTGTAGACAGCAGAGCAGGCAGACATACTGTAGCTGCTGATGTTACTAGCTACCTGGGTTTCTGCAAATAGACCTTTATTACTGAAATTTGTGTATATTTAAGCATGTGACTCTACTGAAGACAATGTGACTGCTCACCTTGCTAACATTAAGAACACATATAAAGATTGCGTTGTCAGGGCCTGGCAGTGTAGAAATAGTTCATTTATCTGGTAAGAGCTAATTCAAAGTTGTTTACTGTCAAAAGGATGAAGATGCTTAGAGTTCTTTGTACCACTTTGTATGCTTAAGCCCCTATATTTGCACAATACTCAGTGACTTCAGAGCAGTTCCTTTGCATACAAAGTATGTGAACAGTTACCTAGCAAGAACAAAAGAAATTGAAATATCTGGGGGAAAAATCCCAGTTAGAAATCAAAAAAGGCAGAAATTCTACTTTCATTCGCTGTGCTAATACATATCCATCAGCCTAACAATGAACTGAAGTTGCAACACAGCAAGGACAGCAACAGAGCTGCAGAAATACTGAAATACACATTATAAGTACAAATACCTTTAAAATAAAATTATAAAGTAAAAGTTTGCAGATTCCAATCGTGTGCAAAACATGCAGTTTGCAGTCTTTTGATTGTTTCCGTTTACTATATCTTTTCCTTAGCTTTTACAATCTGGGGGATGCAGTGGTTCTCTCAAGAGTCATGGAATTTCTCCCATGTTTGAAGCTAGCTGCATGCATAAAAATTGGCAAAAGCTATATGTCAGTCATTTTTGTATCCTAAACTCTGTTTTGCAAACAGGCAGGAATGTTACATTCTGAGTATCATTTATAAATAATGATGTAAACATCTACTGCCCATTCTTAATGATATTGGCATGTCAGCTAGCCAGATACCATGGCACAGTGTTAAAATATCCTGAAATTATGTAAATGTCTTAGTCTTACCTTTTCCTTTTCCTCAGGAAAGGCTCAGCACGATGACTGCTAGTTACGTTGAGTAAATCCCAGTATACCTTAAAGTCATGCTGCAACTTCCACGTTATGGATGGTTTTCAGTGGGGAGGGTATCATGAATAGGTGATGAATACATAGGTCCTCTAGGATTCTTCCTTTCAGCTTGCGAGGTGTCAAATGTCACATCATTTCACATTCTTCTGACTCACGGTCTTGCTTCCTGTGGCCAGGATCAGCTGTGCAGTACCGGCTGCCTGAGAGGCATCTCATTTCTGCTGTTAGTGTCTCAGTTCCCTTTAACACTCATATCTGATCTCTGTCTTTTCAATAAATAGGAATAAAAAAATTTCAGTGTCCAGAGCTGTTTTTACATTTGATTGTGGAAAATTCTTTCTCCAGTGAGGTCTGTACAGTTTATTTCTATCTGTTTTTAAGACTACACTACAATAATTATACTTTGTGAAAACTTCATAAGGCACTTCCATGGAGCTGTGCTGTTCTTCAGAAAGCACAGATGTACCAGTCACAGGGTAGTTCTCTCTTCTTTCCTGTTTTCTTGTTTGCTACACCTATACTTCAGTCTTCCTATTACTACACCCGTTGCCCTTATTTCTGAATGTGCATTATTCTTTTTGCTGCTTGGTCAGTCTTTCTCTAATGCTTTCTAATCCTTTTCCTTCCTTTTCTGTTCTGCTGCTACTCTTGTTAGCATTTTAAAGGCAAGCTCTTGATAAGAGTTACCTCCTGATTTGTTATAATGTATGTCCTGCTTTATAACAATTCAAAATATGACTGTTGGGGAAAACAGCGCCTGATGACCTTGTTTTGCACACTTAGGTTTAGGCTTCCCAGTGCAGTTAGATAATTAATGACATTTTCTAATCTAGCTGATACTGTTCAATGAAACTATAAAAGAACATCAACTTTGTCTGAACACATTGACTTTATTTAAAATCTTTGTATTGTTGGTAAAATCATTACATGCTGTACTTGGTGTATGCACTGAAAAGAGCATTGTTTTGTGCTGTAGCTAAGAAGACTAGAAGATGCCCCTAGTCAAGGCCGTTCTTTGCCATTGCCTGAGCAAATCTGTATAGTTTTTCTGTATTCCTCCATGTCTTTTCACATTTTTTGTCTAAGTTTCAAGGCATCTGACTCTTGGCTATTTATGTTTGGCTCAGAACTCAGTATTTTATAATGATGAAGGATCTGACCAAGTGGAGCAATAGTAGGAAAATACGAACCACTTCACCTGAGTACTTTCATTGGTAGTCAATGAAATTTCACTAGCAGAAGTTTTTTGTGTCAGAGGAATATGATTTGATTTCTCTGCTAATCCTGTTTCATTTGAAGAACATACTAGAAATTTATCACAAGTGATTTAACCTCAAAGCACCTTACCAATGCAGTAAATGTAGAGGGAAAGAGTCTTTGGTATTTTAAACCTAGCTACCCAGTCCTGTGTGTTTTTACTTCTGTGTCACTCTTCACACTTTGTTCTGTTCATCTCCCAGGAGTTTTTGTCTCTGTGGTCTCTTGTGGACAGCCATCTCTGAGTTAGCCACCACCCTTTGGTTCTGTGGCCTGTGCCAATACCAGACTAGCATGTAATGTAACATGGACCTGCTCTTGCTGACCTATCTCGCTGTGTTCACAGACAGCATTCTGCCAGATGAGCAGATGTAAGTGTGGTGCTAGCAAACATGGTCCTCCTTTGCAAGGCAGGATTTGGAAATGAAAATGTGCCCTTATGTATTTTTTTTTCAGAGTAATTTTCTGTTTCCTTCCTGAGTTACATTTGTCAGCAGTCTCCCAGGCTGTTATCTGTTATCATTAACCATGTATTCCAAAAATATCACCATCTCTTTCCAAAAATGATAATCTATTGTGCTTTGCTTTCCAATAACTTGATTTTTCCAGTCATGTTTTAGCGTCCGGAGATGAAGTGCTTCACTTTCCAGCATCTGGGACCTCATCTGTAGCATGATTATCTCAATGTGAATTGCAGCTCAGCACAGAAGGATGTGCTAATAGAAAAAGATAACTTCCTGGTCCCTCACTGTGCAGGTTTTGGCTGGAGTAGAGTTAATTTTCTTCACAATAGCTGGTAAGGGGCTGTGGTTTGGATTTGTGCTGTAAATGGTGTTGAAAATATAGAGATGTTTTTATTTCTGAGCAGCACTCACACAGCATTGAGACCTTTTCTGCCTCTCACCCCACCCCACCAGTGACTGGGCTGGCAGTGCACAAGGAGTTAGGGGGGGGGACACAGCCAGGACAGCTGACCCCAAATGACCCAGGGGTATCCCATACCATATGACATCATGCTCAGCATACAGAGCAGGGGAAGAAGAAGGAAGGGCAGGGGGGATGTTGTTCAGAGTGACAATGTTTGTATTCCCAAGTCACTCTTAGGCCCTGCTTTCCTAGGGATGGCTGAACACCTGCCTGCCCACGGGAAGCAGTAATTGAATTCACTGTTTTGTTTTGCTTGGGTACACGACTTTTGCTTCCCCTATTAGACCGTCTTTAACTCAACCCACGAGGTTTCTCACTTTTGCCCTTCCAATTCTTTTCCCCATCCCACTGGGGCACAGTGAGTGAGGGGCTGCATGGGATTTACTTGCTGACTTCACTAAACAACAGAAGTAACCTATAGTGGCTGAAACACTTGTGGTTCCTTGGCTGGGAGAAGTGCAACCTTGTACAAGATATGTAAAGACCACTTTTTTACCATGGCAAAAACCTGCAGGTATCTCTTGTGAAATTGAAGTGAATAAATGAATCTTCTTATCACAGAATCACAGAATGTGCTGAGTTCAAAGGGACCTCCAAGGATCATTGAGTCCAACCCTTAGCCCTGTACAGAACCATTCCCAAAAGTCACACCATGTGCCCAAGAATATCATCCAAATGCTTCTTGAATTATTTAAGGCTTGGTACTGTGACCACTTCCCTGGGGAGCCTGTTCCACCACCCAGCCACCCTCTGGGTGAAGAACCTTCCTCTAATATCCAACCAAAAACTCCCATAACACAACTTGAGGCCATTCCCTTGGGTCCTGTAACTGGTCACCACAGAGAAAAGATCAGTGCCTGCCCCTCCTCTTCTGGAAGACTTACTGTTCCATCATGTTGTAATTTTATTCTAAAACAATAAGTAACTTCTCTAATTCAGTAGTTATTTCACCTAATTCATTAGTATTATGTAAGGAAATAAGTTGTCATCTGTTCTATCTTGATCATCACAAGGTAGCTGATAAATTTCTGATTTGCTTCACTTTTCCTGGTTCTGTGTATCTGAAGGACACTAAAATCAAAATGCCATCTTCAGCATCCCATTTAAAAATCAACAAACTTCATTCACAGCACAGAAATTATCCAACTGGTTTTGTTTAAAGCTCAACCTACATTTTCTTCATAGTCCTCTCAGGGGAAAAGAAGCTAAGAAAGACATTTCTTGCATAATGTGCTATTTGTGGAGGGCTGAAATATGCAGTATACTTTTATTCAGGTGATTCTTCTATTGCTCTTCCTTGCTAGAATTTATTGATATATTCTGATGATATATTTATATATTCTCTCTATGCATATACCTTTGTTTTCATAGCCATGTTCAGAAATATGTTTAGGCCAATATTAAATGTCTTTTAGATATTTTATTTCCATTACATTTGTCCATAAAACATTTTAAGATATCTGAAGTAGAAGTGTAAGAAACAAGGTTACATATTAACTCATTTAGAAGAAAAAAAACAGTCTGGTTTTTAATAATAGATACTGCATTACCCTGTATGTTTTATATTCACAAGTTGCTGAAGGAGATAGGATAGAGAAAAAAAAGTATCAGTGAATACGTGGAGGCCCAATTAAGCCATTACAGGATTAATGCCAAATAACAGTATTGCATAAATGGTTCAATTAGAGATTCACAATCAATCATAATAATATGACATGTAGATCACAAGACAAGAAGGACATCTCCAAACCATTTTGGATCTGTAATATCTGCACCTGAGTCAGTGCAAGTAATCCAGATTTTCCTTTCCTTTTTTTCAGTCAGAACGACAGTTAAATGAACAGAATATGCATAAATATTATAGTGAATGTGCTAGGACATATTCGTCAGATTGACATGGAATAACAATTTTCTTGAAGCGTTTTCTGGCACTTTCTCAGGTACTGACATAACACTTAAAGATATGGTAGATGTTATAATGGGGAAGAAAATTTTAGCAGTTCAGCCTTACTGAAGTGAATAAACATCTGGTAGTAATAAATACTGAAATTTTCAGATAGTTATTTCCTTAGCAGCTGAAATAAAGTAATATTAGGAAATACCATGTATGTTCTCATCCAAAATAGGATAGAATGTTTGTGCCAAACAGGAAGGAAAATAGTTTTCTCTGTATAGTATTTGTCTTAACTTTTACCTTCACGATGTTCTGATGTGTGCTCAAGCCTCAGAGCTTGGTCTCTGAAACAGGTGTTGGAGCTTTCTGACAAGCTAGTGTTAATTTGTTTTTGAAGTCTTCAATAAAACTACTTGGAGGGATTTTCTGTGTCTTAATTTTCTTGCAACTCCACACAAAGCAATAATGAGGAGACTGACACTGTGATGATAGGCAGTGATGCTGAAAGCTTGTTCCATCCTTTTGGCAGTGTTTTGTTTTCCTAATGCTACAGGAGGTACATGATCTTACGAGCATGGCCAAGAGAAGAGTGTAATGGCTGCAGTGAGTAGACAGGGTAGAAGGCATCCAATCTCTGCAGAATTTCACAAGTCTTATGCCAAAGGTCAAGCTGAAGGGAAGTATGAGAGGAGTACACAGTAGGGAAGTATGAGAGGAGTGCACAGTAGGAAACTACAGATGGATAGAAAGTTGAGAGATAGATGGTATATACTTTGCTGTGACTGCCCAAGCCTTAAAATAGCTGTGCTGCAGGCCTAAAGTCTTCTGCTATAGGGATTAATCAAGGGAGAGCTCACAGGATGGCATGCACAGTAGCTGAATGGTGCTTTGGGAGGTGACATCAAATCCGATGAGGAAGAGTACAGATAAAAGTTTCTCAACACTGAACACTACTAAGAAACAGAGGCCAGTGTTGTGCTGAAATGCTATATGTGCTAACAGATAAATGAACCAAAGGAGAGCTGATAATAAAGAATATAGTTAGTGAATAGAGCTATATTTACAGAGGACCTCAGCCATGCCGAGGTTAGCAATAGAGATGTTGTTTACTGCTCAGACACTGGTCTGACAGGCTCAGCCTGTCCCCTGGATAAGGGCAGGTCCATTCCAGGCCAAGCCCAGCGGAAAAAAAAATAAAATTAACCAAAACAAAAATTACTGGTGGTATATATTTATTTTCACAAAATAATTACACATTGCTGTAGTATGTAACTGAGTATCTTCATTGAGCTTTGAATATGTGTTCATCTGAAATACTTCACTTGTAGCAAAGAGAACTTTTTTCCTATAAATAATATTTAAAAAGTTATATCTGAACTCCATACATCACTCTCTGAGTAAAAAATAAATCCAGATAGACCAAAGGCGACATAGAACATAAAGCACCCTCCTCCAAAGCATTTAAGCAAAAGTCTTTTTGTTCTGAGATAGAATTGTGACACCGAGGTGTTCACTTCATCTTCTGCACATAGCTGTTAAAAGTTTTACATCTCTTTGTAGACTATACATAAAAATACTTGCTTCTATAAGTATTTTAATTTATTCTTTACCTCAACAATCTTGTTACCTTTTATCATTAAAATTACTATTTATTTACTATAATGTCCAATTGTCAAGACCCATATTTTTTATAAAGCACATTCTTAATGGGAAAAATAAATAATTTTAGGTTATTCCTATTTCATAGGTGCTTTGTGTCCAGCTCTAAAAGAAACATGATTAGTTGCTTTGTGTTGCTTCTTGCTTAGCGGTGTCACAATGATAAAATCCAAGTAAGAATTTAGTTCTCCTATCCTTGAGGACAATCCTTCATGGTAGCCATGAAATATTACTGTGAAACAGTGTTGAAGACACAAAGAACTTGTATGGCTTCTAGTGGGGGTCGCATGTATTTGTTGAAGAGAAATCCTTTGAAAGTTACCAAAAATAAAGATTTCTAGACCAGAACGTTTCTGAGTTGATAACTGTTAAGGGCTTGGGGAGGATGAGAAGGAAGTATGATATGTGTTTGCTCTGTTATTCTCCTTTCTAGGCATCTGCTTGTGACCACTCCTGGAGATAGGATTTGGGACCAGATGGTTTTTGCCATGACCACTCCCTCTCCTTTCCTACCCTCCATGTTTCTGAAACAACTGAAGTAAGACTCTAGAAATATTTAACTAAACCAGCAGCAGGTCCAAGCTGCGTATTTAATGAGGTGAGGGTCCAGTTTGAAAAAAAAAAAAGTAGGTTGCAATCATATAATTAAAAATGGAATGATTAAGTGCAAGGGAGAAGTATTAGAATCATGCAGACTATCTGATCTCAGTACCTCTTCTTTGAATTCAGAGTTTTGTACCTACAGTACTTTTATTTGAAGTGGATTCTGGTGCTCTGTCTTTTAGGCTTGCAGGAGTCAACTAGAAAAACAAACAATTCTATGTGGACATCACATAAGTGCCTAGGCATCCAAATGGAAAGCAACTGGCCTTGCTATTAGATGGGTAGCTAGAAGCCCTGTGTAGTGGATTTTAATAAATGATTTATTCACAGGACAAGAAGCAGCAAAGTACACACATGGCAGGCAGCATATTATGGTAGCTACACACAAATTCACAGCAATTTTCTGCTTTCCTTTGACCTAGTACTATCTGAGAATACCTTCTACTGACCAGTATCATCACTGCAACATCAGCGGGCCATGGGTGCCACTGCTTGAGCTAAAGGAGTAACTGGAAGCCACAGACAGCAGCTGTCCTTTCTGCTGGAAACCAGGCAGTGCTGAGGAAGGAGGGGTGGGCACACAGCGAGCTTTTATCCCCAAGAGATAGCTGCTGCTCTGAAATGTCTATAGGGTAAATGTGAAGGCAAAACATTGGGAACAAAATATTATAACCCTCATTTTATAGGCAGAAAAGAGTGGAACAGAAAAATTAGATGCCAATACTGCATTAAAATAGAACCTACATCTCCAAACTCCACAGCTAGTACTTTACCCACAAGACACTCTTTTCTGTTCTGGACCACTACAAAGTGCTTACACCATTCTGACCTGCACAGTGGTATTTCAACTTCTTCCACAGATGCAAACAATTTTTAAAAATGCAAGCTGGTGGAGAATCACATCGTTGTTGTGCAACAAATTGTCACATTTTCCCTGTCTTGCTTTTTTATTTTTTTAATTTTTTTTTTTTAATCATGAAATCATGTGCTTATCTGTTTCCCTTGCACTGCAGCCTGTCTGCACAGAGAACAGTCATCACATGCTGTGATAAAGAAGAAAAAACATCCCTGAGTTATTTTTATCTGTGGACTGGGGAGCATTAATAATTTTTCAACTGTTAAATGTTCACTCTTATTCTACCTTCTGGATGTTCATCTCATGCTGAGTGTTAATTTTGTCTGTTCTGTGAATAGATCTATGGACAGTTTTCCAGAATCTGAAACATTTGAGAGCATGGCCAGGCACAGCTGAAAAGGAGTAAGAAGCTGTATGTCCCAGAGCACCTGTTCAGCTCATCAGCATGCAGATTGCCTTGTTACATATTATTGCATCTTCAGCTCTCCTGACCTGGCTGCATGCATAGTGATCCTTAACCCAACCTGTCATAATAATCTGGGTATATTTGAATACTGTAAATAATATACTTTATCTCATCTGAATCACTCTTGAGAGAACTGAGTTACATGTGTGGTTACAGTGGAAGCATGTCTTGAACATGCTTCCTGCAATGTTGCCACTGTCTCTGGTTCTCCATACAGTTATTGTAAAGTATCTTGAGGTAAGGGTAGGGAACGGCTTTAGAGAAAGCTCTGGGTTTTTTTGGAAGGGGCTAGATCTACCCTAGTATTCAAGTTTATGGCATTTATCAGTGTTGACTAATCTCCCAGCAGTCTCTCAGTCCTCAGCTGGTGTATGTGGACCATCACACTCACTCCTTCCTCCATCCCTCTCATGTCCACAGACCTACTTGCCCTATTCTGCACTCATCATCAGCAATGGGAAGCTGCTCAGCTGATGTGTCATTCTAGCAGTACAGTAGATCTCCGCCCTAAGAGAGAAGCATACTGCACTCATCTACCACCTGAATCAATAGAGGTGGCAAGCCTGGGAATAAAGTTTCAAGGACAAAAACTGGGAAAAATGAAGGGGCTGTCACAGATAAAAGGTTTTAATGGAGTAAGAGACTCAGGAAGACATAAGGGTAACCTCTTCCTTCTCCTGAGTTTTTTCTGCCATGGCACATTGCAACACTTTCGTGTAAGAAGAAAAGGGCACATACACAGAAAAAACATTTATCCTTCTGAGATCTCTTCTCTACATGAATTCCCATCCAATCCTCCACCTTGATCTATCATCTTCTTCCTTCCAGGACTGGCAATCTTTCAACAAAGGAGGGGTAGGTTATATTTTTATTTCCCCAGTTAGCTATTAAGTATGCCAATGGAAACTTGGTGGGAAGCTGAAGATGCTGCTTTTGCTTGTGATGGGAGGTCTCAGCTCCTGATGAATTCGGAGCTCCGTGGGGGCCAGAAGCAAACACGTCTCTTTGAAAGTGCCAGAGCACTCTAACTGCCCAGACCTCCCGTGTTCTGAGTGATAAAGCTGATCTGCTCCCATCCCTCATTGCTGTTATCTTCCTCTGCACTCTGCAGTTGGGCTATAGTTGGGCAAATGGCCTTGGGAATCAAACTCCACAAAATACCAGCCCCAGTACCCTGTTATACAACAGAAGAAGACAGTCAACTGGAATAGTGTGGCTGAGTTGTAGCCCCAGTAATTCATTCTGTGAGGCATCTTTCTTTTTTCTGTTTATCCAAAACTGATTGTTATAAAACAGAGAGACCACACAGGGAATATATATTCTCCAGAGAACAGATAAATAATAAGTAAGTGTCTGGAACAGCAAATGATGAGACTGACTTTCTCACAGACTCCTGCAATAACTAAACCTGCAGGAGGAACACTGACATTTTGGGGATATGTCAGCCCCACCCTTCATAATTAGAGCAAAAGCCCTCTGTGAGCTGACAACATCCCTATGTTGCCAGATACTCATGTGTCAGGTACCGAATTATCCAAGGGCCCAGGGACATGTCGATGTCACTTGAAATTATGCAACATATACTTTGAAAACAGACTCTCAAGCAACCCCTTAATGGCAGACGAATTAGGCTATTTAATACATACTTTGATGTCTTGCTAGACCAAAGCTACAACATATGTGCTTGGCTACGTATGGGGACTTACTCTTATATGTGAATTTCTTCCTCTGTTTCCCCCAGGGAGCAGCTCTTTTGCGCACTGGAGCAAGCTGGAAACAGTTGAAACTAAATCCCAGTATGTAACATGAGTCCTGCGTTTAGTGGGTTTGACTTTTAAAAATGTGAATGCACATAGGCCCTGATGACTTCACTAGCATTTATGGGTGCTTGGTGCTTGTATAAATGTCACACTATTTATAACATATTTCTGTGTCCTTTTTTTATATTCTCTGTTGGCCTCTCTCTTTTCCACTGTGGTATCTTTGACTGACATAGTCACACCAGGATACAGCATGTGTTTGAATAATTAAGAAAATACAAATAAAAGTTATCTTTATTCTAGTCCATAGTTTTCCATTGCTCAACCACCAAAGATAACAATACTATTTCACCACTGCTTTTTACATTCTATGGAAGAAAAATACTTGTAGTTTTGCAGCGGTTTATTAAACCTTCCAAATCCAATTATTTGCCTCTAGAGTTTTCCATCTAAGCTTTAGAAAATTGTTTCAGCTATATTCAAACTCATGCCAACTTCCTGGCTTCTCGACCGCAAACCATCAGTGAGCGCTCTGCTAAGAACCACTTTGAGGCTTTCCTTGAACCTCTTTTTCTTGCTGCTTCCTACAAAGAAGTAAACAAGGGGGTTGATGCTACTGTTAACAGTGGAGAGAACAACGGTGACATGGTTCTGCTGGCTGAGCAAAGATGACCAGTGGTGGTAATTCAGAAGATACCACAGCCTCATAGGCATGGCAAAGATGAGGAAGACAATGACTGTGGCCACAATGATGATGTAGAGCTTTGACGAATGAGGTCTCAGGGAGTTACGGCGAATCCTGATAACCAAGATCAGGCTGGACAGAATCATTAGAGGAATGAAGATCATGAAAGTCAGGATCCATGTGAAGATGAGCAGTGCTTGGCAATGGTTGCCATCGTCGAATCGTTCCTCTGTTGAATCATCTTTGCACGCTAAATATTCGGTTACTGTCATCAGAAAAGACAGAGTCCATAGAATTGTACACACAATCGCCGATTGGTGCTGTGACCGGTGGCATCGGTACCAGATGGGGTAAACAATAGACAGACACCTCTCAATACTGATGGCTGTCAGGAGATAGAGATCAGTATTATAGCCAAGAAGGAAGATGATAGATAGTGTGGTGGTTATATAATAGTAGAAACCATATGCAAATCCAAAACCAGCAATGTACTCAATTGACAGAATAAATGTACAAAGCAGTAAAGAGATATCAGCAATGGACAGGTGTGTGATATATGCAGTGAAGGGGTTTTTTTTGATCTGGAAGCAGAGGCACCAGAGGACAATTCCATTTTCACAAAAACCCAGGAAGGAGATGATCATAATTACCCAAAGTGGGGTCAATATCTCCCAGACCCTTTCCTGTGTAGAAATGTCTCTGTGCATTGAGATGTTCTCTGTGCCTTCGCTGGGATGAAACGTTATGTTTGACTCATCCATGGGGAAAGCTCAAGTTTGGATAGCACAGCTCTTCCTTCTGTAAATACGTATAAAAATATACTGTGAGCATTGTGTGCTCTTCCCCTCCCCCCTTTCTTTCTGTTTTGTGGACCCTTAATTTCTGGTCATACCTGAAGGTCTTGGCCAAAGGAAAACCAGTTTTGATATACTGATGCTAGCTGAAACCCAGCTGGAACTACTTTTGACAATCTTAAAGATCACTAAGCCCATCATGCTAGCAGAAATCCTGAACTTTCTTTATAGGGCTTAGAATATGACTACTAATCCATAGCTAAAGAGATTCTCTCAAAAAGCTCTTGGACCAGCAATGGCTCCATCACATTGCAAAGTGTCATGATACATTCATCACAGATAGCACTGATGGCTCTTCTTACTGCCCTAGATTGTTCTCAAACAGGTCTATTCAGCCCTATTGAAGCTAATGGCATGAATTTTAAGTTAAAGATATGTATTTCAAGTGAATTTGGTTCCTAGATTTTTTGTTTAAAGAAAAAAAATTGATACCGACATCAGTTTTCCAGAAAGGGATTTAATAAGTAAACCAAAATAGTATGTATTTACTCAGCAATGCATTCCCTCCAAGTACAGAGGTGGAGGCAAGTTGAGACAGCATTTTTTGAACCCACTTAAAGTGTCATTTATCACAGCATAACACAATTTAACCATGTTTACACACTCTGAACACTTAGCACAACTGCAGGTGTCTTGTGAACATTATAAATCTAACACAATATATCACATCACGTTCATCATCATCATTATCATGAGTTGTTCAGGCTCCCTGCCATTGTTATAACGGTTTTAACTGTTGCTTTGCTGAATTATGGGGTAAGTTCTCCATTTGTATGCCTCCTTTTATCTCATAACAGAGAATTAGTAGCATTGGCTTCAGCTGATTTTCATACAAGTATGTCATGTCCCTTTCCCTGTTAACTTCACAGCTGCCCCTTTGATGATACACAACCACCTTCAGGACTCTTATGGATTTACTGGTGTTAAGAGGGACTAATTGTTGACAATAAGCTTGCCTAGCTGACTTGGTTTATCCATATAAACAACCTTGTTCATTAACATGCCATAATGAAAATTTACCCATGTAAGAACATCAAATGCAAGGTAAAGAAGTTTTACTAGGGCAACTTTTGCAATGATTATTTAAACAGAGCCATTTACCCCAGTCATAAATTTTCTCTCATGAGCCTTGCATTTTCTGGTTTCAAAACAGCTTTGTAAGACAAGATATCACACTCTAAGAGAGGGCATTCAGTAAACAATCTGGGAAGACTTAGGACTTGATGGCACTTAAACCTCCACAAAAATGTTAATTATGATCCCACCTGTCTGCTGACCGTGACACCATCTGAGACAGTTGAAGGCAACAAACAACATAGCTGGACACGTGGTAGAGAAATGAATGTGAATACAAGTAAATGCAGTGACCAGAATGAGTGACAAGCCTCTAAAAACCAGTGTTCTGCAAAAACTGCAGAGGGAAGGTGCTCAAACAGTGTGCTGTTGGAAGTATAGTAAAGCTTCACAAGAGAAAAGGAGAAGAAAAATATCTATCTCAAGAGTTAAAACAAAAAAAGAAAGGAAAAAAAAAAGAATGAAAATACTTTAAAAAAAATAGAGCCTGAAAAAAAAGACTCAAAGTATGAAAATATTCAAGAAAGTTCTTGGTTTCTACCACTGTATGAAAGGAATTTTCCCTCTGGATAGTAAAACAAAGAGGAAAAAGTTCTCAACTTACTAAGGTCATTCCCACATGAGAGCATTCAGAGATGAGGATGGAAAGAATCCCCTCCTTCCAGATACATCCATGATTTGTCCAGATCTCCCTGAAGCTGTTGAAGAACTTCCTTGAAGAAGCTGAAGGTTACCTTCTCCAACCATTTGCCTTTGGTAGGTGGGAGAGCAAATAGTGACTTTGACCATGACTCCCTCAAAAAGAAGTGTGCAGTTCTCCCATTCCTCCAAAAGGCTGAGGCATGCCAAATAAAAGGTCCCAAGCTCATCATCTGAGGCTGAGCTTCAAATGGCATCACTCAGTAACTGGCCAACTCATCTAGCTGAAAGCCTGGGAGTTAACTCTTGTGGGAACTAAATGGCAGTATATGGAAAGTTCTCCTGAGCTGCTACAATACCAAGAGACTTAGTTTAAACAAACAAACACAAAGTGAGTAGGAAATCTATTTGGGGATGCTAAAATCCAAGGGAAAAATCTCAATTTAGAACTCTGCCATCACATGCCATCTAAAAAAAAAAAAAAAGTTGATTTGTAATTTTTTTTCTGTTTTTAATATGAGAAAAGAGGAAAGTGAGAAGGATAGAGGGAGAATGAAAGAGAGAAAAAAGATAGAAGGTGAAGTAAAAAAGAATGAAAGAGAAAGAAAAGAGAGAAAGAAAGAGAGAAAGAGAAAGAGAAGAAAGGAAAGAAGGAAAGAAGGAAAGAAAGGAAAGAAGGAAAGGAGGAAAGAAAGGAGGAAAGAAAGGAGGAAAGAAAGGAGGAAAGGAGGAAAGGAAAAGAGAGAAAGAGAGAAAGAAAGAGAGAAAGAAAGAGAGAAAGAGAGAAAGAGAGAAAGAGAGAAAGAGAGAAAGA
>JAWWTY010000106.1:57751138-57839352 GCA_035222235.1 Margarornis squamiger | reverse complement strand
AGAAAGAAAGAAAGAAAGAAAGAAAGAAAGAAAGAAAGAAAGAAAGAAAGAAAGAAAGAAAGAAAGAAAGAAAGAGGGAGCCACAGGGCAAAGAAAATAGCCCTTCGTTGTGTTAGTCTTGTACATCCATTCCTCTAGCTAAAAACTGTATCTTGAAATTATTCTACCAAGAAAATCCAAAAAACCCAAACACTGATGCAAACCAAAAAACTATTCCTGAGATTTAAACAGTCTCCCCTGAAAAGTTCAAACATGCCTGGGGGCAGATAAACTCTGAAAAAATCCCCTGAGGATATCCCCTGCTTTTGCCCCAAGTATTAAGTTGTTTTTAAATTCAGATGTTAGCAGAACATTCTTAGCCAAAAAAGGAGAGAATTTGCTTGGTCTTCTCCTTTAGATGTTTCACTAAAACTACTGATTCCCCAAATGGGAAGAGCAACTAACTAATGTGAAAAATAAATCACCCCAAATGGAGGGTCAGAATAAAGTTAGGGAAGGAACAGAGTGAAAAAACCCTAACTTTTAATTGCTTTTTGTTGGCTTAAGTTGCAATCTACCTTACGTTCAATGCCTATTGGATCAAAAATTTCAAGCTACCTCTGAAAAAGAAGAGAACTTGTTCCTTTCCCAGAAAATGAAAAACGCACATAAGTGATTAGAAGGGTCACTGTAACATTTCAGGATTGGCCAGGTACTTGTGTTTGCAGCCCACAATGCAAATGCAACCCAAACCCAAGGGTGCCCTGCCTTCCTTGTCTCCAATTCATTCACAGAACCCAACAACCTAGGATTTATAAACCAAATTAGCAGGGTTTATGTGGTTGATACAAGTGCTACTATATAAAAGAGCTTCTGTGTCAAATCTCCCAAGTACATACTTATATGAGCCATAACAAAAACCCTTTAGGGATGAGCTTTGGTAGCACTTTCAGGCAGTGCGATTTTCCTTGATGGTCATTCAATCATTACTACTTTCCAGCTGAAATTCATTCCATAATTATTCAGCTCAAAAAAAGTCTAGAAGCTGGGCTTTGATTTCAGAGCGCGGACTGAAGATCTGGGTGTAAACCACTAACAGAAACCTGAGTGGAACACGGAAAAACAGAGGGGTTGTGAAATGGCCAAAGGCTAAACAGGGGGCTCTAGGGTGCTGTGGAGAGCAAACAGAGGACTCTGGAGCACACTGGGGACAAGCTGGAGAGGGACTTCTTACAAGACCATGTAGTGACAGATCAATGAAATGGCTTTAAACTAAGAGTAGGTTTAGATTAGATATTAGGAAAATGTGTTTTACTATGATGGTGGTGAGGCACTGGAATGGGTTGCCAGGAAAGGTGTGGATGCCCCATCCCTGGAAGTGTTCCAGGCCAGGCTGGATGGGGCTTTTAGCAACCCGGTCTAGTGGAAGGTGTCCCTGCCCATGGCAGAGGCTTTGAAACTGGATGACCTTTAAGATCCCTTCCAACCCAAATCATTCTGTGACTCTATGAAATGCATGGGTCATGAGTATCTTAAGACCCATTAAGTCTCAAAGTCTGGAAGAGCCATTATGATTTATGGTTGCTCCTCAATATGTGATATGAGAACATCATTAAAGTAGGAGCTAGGGTTGGGGGAAATTCTTGCTGGACTTCTTTTGTCCTACTCTTATCAGCCATGAGCCTAGCACACATCAGTTCCCTAAAAGGTGGTAATTAATGGCTTGTGTTTTATAGCCAACAGGTGGGAGAGCTGAGTTTATTTTTAGTTTCTGCAAAGCAAGGTGAAAGTATGTGTCACCGGCAAGTTTTGAGGCCAGCAGGGATTATCTGTTCTTAACTAAGAGTAAGGTTATGGAAGGAGTCAAAATTCAAAGAATGGAAGACAAAGACAACTAAGTCCCAAGTTAGTGTTAGGCTGAAGACTCCTTGGTGGCTGCTCAGCTGTTGTAAGGCCAGTTGTAAAATCCTGCTAAGAGCAATCGTAGGATTGTGTTTTCCTGAGAACAGTATGGAATAGCAGGCTCTAAATCAAGGATTACTATTTAATCCCGCAATCCTACTGAGACATTTTGACAGCTTAAGTTGGTAGAGGTGAAATAATCATATTATTTTGTGGGTGGTTAAAACCCACTACATATTGTTTGTGAAAGTGGATTTAGGGCCTCTGGCAGAGGGCCTGAAAGCTGGGTGTACAGCAGGAACCTGGGAAAAGCCTTGCCTGAGGTAAGAATAATGTGGTTAGTGAGAGATGAGCAGTTTATAGTTGCTGTTGGGACCACATATACCCCTAAAATAGTTTGGTAAAGCTATTTTCAGATTACATTTCTATTCTTGGTCAGAGATGTTTTTGAATGTTTCATGAATTTTAAGTGCTGCTCTGAAAATGCTGATGAGAAAAGAGTAGTTAATAGCAGATAGAAAGGTAGAGGTAGGCAGGCCCCCAAATGCTGTGCAGATCTCTGGAAGCAAAGTGAGATGTCTGGCCCATTATTGTGTTGCCCATACTGGTGGAAGGTTAGAGGACTTGTTTACATGAAGCTTCATGGACTGACTGTCGTGAGAGCAAGAGAGGATTTAGAGATGTTCCTGCTCCTGATTTGAGCCACACCTTCTCTTTTCCGACCAGCACAGCTCTGTGTGGTGCATCACTCAGGGGTGATGCAGAGCTCCAGCTGGGCAACCCCAGGGCAAGGTGTGCACTGCTCGTGCACGTTTCTGCATGTGGATGTGGGGGGAACACAACTGGCTCCACCTGTGCAACCCCACAACCAGAGGGGAAATCAGCCAGTTTAGGTGCAGAAGCTGTACAGACATTCATGTGACACCATGCCCTGTTTACCCACCTGGGTGCAGCACACGTGGTGTTCTGGATTATGAGCTCATTCCTCTGTGTTCTGCCAGAGTGCTGGTAAGGAAGCAGCCAGAGTAAATTGCAGGGAGTTTCCCAAATCAGAAAGAGGTGGGGAGAGGAGAGAGAGTATCAGCAAGTGAGGAGCTCTTAGTGATGCTGTGAGCTTGTAATATAAAATATTAGTAAAGTAATATAAAATAATAAAAAAGTAATATAAAATAGCAAGGTTTACTACTGCCCATGTTTATCCCCTATAGCCTTGGGTTTCAAAGCTCCTATAGACCTACCCTTCAGTCCTTGCATGCACAGCAGGTGACAGCTCTTACCTTGAAGACAGTGGGGTCTGTCCCCAGTGGAAATCTGCCCAGGCTAAAATCATTCTGAGTCTTATTTCCCTCTTTGTCTGGTCACTGATGGCACAAATGCTAGCACCAAACCCAGCATCATCATGCATCAAAAGAGAAAATACACTGCACCTGTCTGCTGGCAGCCCCAACAGCGATGGAGCATTAGGACCACCACTGCTATGTAGTGTAAGACAATACAGGAAACAGTATTTTATTTCTACATTTTCATTTTATATATGTAAGACAATACAGGGAACCACTGGGGAGACAATAAGGTAAGAATGGAAGTAATAGCTTGGTGTATATGATTAATATAGGCAGTTTAAACCATTTCAGTTTTAATTGTGCAAAGCAGAAGTTGCAGACTAGAAAGTGTGACTGAGGCATGACAGAGATGAGTCAGAGCTCTCCATGATAAAATGTTGGAAGAAAAACTTTGAGTGCCAAGTAGTTAGTAAACTTAGCTTTTATTTTGTTTAGGCTGAGATAAGATGGTGTGGTTATATCCAGTTACTGAATACCGACTAAGACATTTTGTATTACTGATAAAGTTCATGAAATGTCTGGTGCCATGGTGCTCTGTCCCTTAACCTGTGTTGTTTCTGGATGTTCCCATCAACAGATGTCCAAATCCTTCTTGAAGCAGTTTCCAGGCAGACTAAATTGTATCAAATGCCTGACCAAGTAAGAAAGATTGCCCTGAAATAATACTTACTCCTGATTGTACTAATCTGCCTGTATTCTTTCTTTTACCTAATTTTGGTTTTATTCTGTATCACATATTCATCACTTACATGCATTTCTGACCTATCACAGAAGTTTGCCATTATTCTTTATTTGCTCTCTGCACTGCAGGAATAGGTGTCTAAGTAAGGCGCTTGATGCATGTTACAGTGAAACCTTAATATCTTTGGTTGGGTTCACTGAAAACCCAGGGTTTTTCACCTGAAGTCTGCTGGTCCACCTATGTCCCTGCCCTCTGCACAAGAGAAAGAGCTATGCTGCTGAGGATTCCTTGTATTGGAAAATTATTTAAAAGGATGATGGAAGCACTGATAGTTAAAAACATTAACCTAGATGACAAAGGAATTGTTGACAGCTCTTTCTGGACACTCTTTGGCCTGAGCCAGGGTAAGTCTATGACTCCTCAGGGCAACATCTTTACAAGTCATCTAATAACATGCTTGCAAATGTAACTCCTGTGTATGATTGTAATTAGATAATAAGCAGTAAACAAGAGTGTAGTAATGACATGCCTGAATGAGGTGTGTGTTGCTTTGTGATGCTGGGGTTTAAAAAAGGAATTTCCATCAGAACTGTGAAAGTGATCTAAAGGTCCATGAATTAATTCAGTATTTTAAAAATCAAAATTTCACTGTGCAATCACATGTGGTTCTGCAAGCAAACTGCAGTAGCCCAGTTTCCCATGTCTCATTTCTCCTTATGGAACTTAACCTCCCAAAGAGCACCATAGAATATGGCTTTGTATTACAGTCCACTTTACTCTTGGTGTCCAACAGGGAGCCTGACTGACAGAGGTGAACCAGAGCACAGTACATCAAAATATTGTTTCAGAAGGGAAATATTTCCCAAATGATGAATTTTTAAAATGAAGACTCTCAAGTAACTAAACACTTTCCTTTGAGTAAAGTTCTTCTATTATTTTTAAATTGCTTCTAATACCCATGTCTTTCCAAAGACAAAATATAGACTCAGAGATAATTTTTACTTTTCAAGGTGATCCAGCTTGAACACAAGTGCAAAACAAGCTCATGTAGTAGGTTTACTGAATAAAGTTCAGAAAGTCACTGAGTGAAAACACTCAACTGTCTCTTCCATCAAGCAAATATATCTGGAGTGTATCTAGAGTCCTAAATATTAAAAAAAAAGTCATTATATTTTCTGGGAAGGAAATTTTTTAAATGTAGCAAGAGCACAAAACAATGACTCTGATGATAGAAATCAAGAGGCCTGTGTTTACTCAGTTTCAGACTTCCTCAACGTCATCAAAATTCCTCCTCTGCAAAATGGGAATAACACGGGAGCTCTAGGAGACAACTTCAGATTTGTGAGACACATGTAACAGAGAAATATAAATACTAAAAATACAAGGAATTCAGCTACTACTTCAACCTTGCAAACACAATAAGAAATGAGCTTGATTCTATTACAGTAAAAACAAGGGGTCTTGGCTTTCTTAAATATATTTCTACCTTTTTCAACTTTCTTCTTTATACCTTTGACAAGATGCTGAGTTGTGGTAAGTCATCAAATGGAAATCACTGTCAGTAAACCAGATAACAGTTCAGACCCTGCACATAAACAAAGAGTGCTCTGGAGGGTTCCAGGTTCAGGATTTCTAGCTCCCACAGTGATGTAGTGGTGCGTCTTGCCATAGTTTCAGCCTAAACCTCTATATTGACTGTGTCATCAGTTTGCTTTCAGAAACAGTATTGACTTGTCCTCCCCTATTCATAATTTGGTTTGGTAACAGTATTTTTAGTTTGCTGACAGCATTTGCCCTGCAGAGTTGAGATAACACAAAATAAGTTGTGTAGTGAACAACAACCAACCGACTTGCAGCTGGAGATTAAGAACCTGAAGTTCTGTGTTTTTTAGAAATTCCACTTCTTCCTGCATCAAATCATAAGATTCCTTCTTCCTCTGAGTTGGAGGGGTTAAAGACACCACTGCTTTCTCCCTCCTCTTAACAGGGTCTTCCAGCAACTAAAATATGTTCAGAGTCACTTGAAGTCAATCTTTTGTTAACAGAAAATATTTTCTTCAAAATTTAGATGCTCCAGGGACTTTTGCTGTCTGTATTTCCTGCTGAACACATTTCCTAGGACTGCATTTTTTCTTCCTTGTCATGCTTTCACTTTATCTTTTGATGACAAGGACACATGATTTTTCTTGCCCTATGAGAAACAAACCAGCATCTCTGTGTGGCTCTTGGCCATGCCATACATGTTGCTGGCCACAGTGGATCCAGCCACAGGAAGGGCTCCAGGGCATGTCCCAGGTGGGCAGTCGTGTCTGCTTGTGCACCATGGAGAGATGGAGTGGGACTGAGCTGGTTGTGCAGAGTAGGGCCAGGCTACCACAGAAATGTTCAGGCTACCACCAGCCCCCAGGCCAACACAGCTCCAGTAAAACCCATGGGATATAGCCCTGGCAACAAAGCATTTAACTGCACTTTAACTGCTCACAAGGCACCTATGCTAAAAAGATTGAAGTTTGGCAGCTCTGTATAATCTACCCTGTTTGTCTGCCTCATTATCCTATTTTTTTTTTCTCTCTGTTTTTGGCTTAATCTTTTAATAACTTCTTGTGGTTTATAGGCACCCACATTCCCACTGACAGTAATATACATTCTCAGTGAGGTTAAGGATAAGAGTTTACAAGCATGACTCAAGGCACACAAGTACATGTCATAAGTTTTCACCAACTGTGTTGTTACATGGACTGTTCTGCTGTGCTACAAAGAAACCAGACTCTGATGTGAGATGTATTCTCAGCAAAGCTATTTCCTTAGTACTCCTCCAAATATTGGTTGCTTGGCTTGCCTTGGTACCAGGGACAGTGCAGATGAATGAATTTCTGAAGCTGCTGCTAAAGGATCTACCAGCAGTCACATCACCATACAGTGATGATGAGGGAGGTCAGGGCACTCCCCTGCTCCTGCCTCCATACGCTAGCAATGATCTGCATGTGATGGGGAGCTCCAGGGAAGCTTTGTAGACAATGGTGAGTTACCCCCAGAGCCACATGCAGCACCACATGAGGATGGCAAGGCAGTGAGGTTCATTCCTTACATGGCAGATGAGTCACTGGAGCCCTTGTGTCTTGGATGATGATTGCTGGTTTGATGGCTGCTCTGGCACAAAGAAGGCAATATAAGAAGATGCTGGCCAGAATCTGTAAACATGTTTGGTTTTTTTGTTCCTATCACCTGTGATAGTCTCCATGGGCATCTACGAATCCTGTTTTGGCAGAGTTAAACTACACAACAGAATTTGTGAGCCCCAAACCAGAGACTGAGCACCTGATCCCAGCTAACTAGTTTTACAGGGGTTTCTTGCAACTTCTCACCTACTTAAGCAAACTGGTATGTGCCCCTGAGGATAGGGTCAGGGTGGAGCCTCTGAATACAAAGGGTTTGTATGGTATATAAACCACAACCTTCTGAAAGGCAAGCTCAAGTCAGCATGGCATGAGAACATGGTTTAAGTAACACCACCTAAATTCCAACCTGTGTTCAGGTGCTTTATTCAATCAGGGCTTAAATACTTCAGTCTTCACATTTTCATCAGCTGGGAAAAAACAGCTGAGGGGGTGGAACTGCCTGTCCCATAATTGCAAATGTAAACATTTCATGTGATGATCATTAAACTGTAGGTGCATGATTCCTGAAGGAGCATTGTGCCAGGCAAAACAAGGCCAGGCTTTTCAAGCATTCATCTCCTTGTGCTAGTGGTGAAACAGACTTCCCTGGTGGAAATATGCGATTGAGTAAGCCTAATTATAACTTCTGGCTTCCAAGAACAGGCCTTTATGATAATGCAACAAGAGATACATTCTCTGCCCTAATTCACAGCCCAGGGCGCTCCCCGACTGCAGTAGTTGGTATGATCTCCCAGAGCGACAATACTCATTTTTGCTTGTTCCTTACATATATCAAATGCACCATTTTATCACAAGTAGATCGTCCCCTTGTATTGCTCTCAGACATGGCTGTTGTAGCACCATGAGGCAAATTATGTTTGTAGACTGCAAAACCTTTCTTTCCACACAAAATGTTGCATAAGAGTCAAAATTCTTCTGGAGTAGCAACAGGTGGCCCCTCCCTTGTAGGGTCATTTATTTCTCATATGCCAAAGCCAAGCTCAGATAAGGATTTGGAAACACTTCTGGGGAAAGGAGGGGAAGCATTTCCTTTTTGGGCCTCTGCTCTGGTCCATTCTGCACTTGGACAGCTTCACAAGCTTATGGCTGTAGAAGCCAGAGATGTCCTCCTGGGGCTAAACAAAGACCCAGGATGCCAAATTGTCTGTTTAACAGCTGATTTGAAAACAAACAGACCTTAAAATAGTATTTCTGACATTGCATTAACTTCAAACTTTCAGCCATTTGTTGAATTGGACCAAGCAGAAAGAACAGAATAAGCAGTGCTAAAATGACTGTTGTGCCTCCTTTGTCTACCTTATTACTCAAATGCCCACAGCTTTGGGTGTTTTTATTTCCTCTCTTCTTCATCAGTGTTTCTTTATTTTTTTTTAATCTTTTTTTGCTCTGTCCTTTCTCTCATCACTTCTGCAGCATTCCCTTGAGATGTTCACTTCCTTCTTCTGACCACTTGAAGTTCCAGACAAGACATGAGAGACTGGGAAGAGAAGAATGATGAAAAGAACCCTAAGGCAAAAAGCCATGTGACTTCTTCCTTTACTTCAGAGCAGATAGAGCCCTCAAAGCATGAGTAAAACTAGTATGGAGAGCACACACATCTTCAGTATCTCCCTGTGACACCCTGTCTTTGCATTTCTGTCCAGCAGGTCTTCACACTAGTCTAATCATAACCTGCTTCATACCCTTCTCCTATCACACCACCAGCAATAAAAGCTCTTCTCTCTCTATGTGCTTATTCCAAACTCACCCACTGGGTCCAGGGAGCTGCCTTCACCCCTCTTACAATGTGCTCTTTCTACCTCAGGGAGACAATTTATTTTTGTCCAATTGTTTACATGAAGTCTTTATTTGGTACAGGTCTTCAGGACACAGTCATACACACAAAACAGGGAATCTCAGAAGTTTCTTCTCTTTCCTAATTTAGGCAGAAAAGAAAACCTTCTCTTTCCCCTTAACCCTTTAGATTTACTGAACATTAAGGAAATGTTACCTTTTTTGGAGGCATTGTGCTGTCTCTCCAGTTGCAGTATCAACCCTGGAGCTTGTCCAAGTGCATGCAGTGACCTGCATTGGCTTTGCCTTTCACTTTCATCCCACATGGCTCATCTACAGGCAGTGCAACACCACTAACCTGCTTGGTGAAGAAGTAATGAGCTGGATTAGCCAGGGTTCCGCTTGCCATGAGCTGCCACTGAATGTCTGCAATTCTTCACATGCACAACTACTCATTGTCTGCAAAAAGTAGCATGCTGGCATTATTCAAGCTAAAAGTAATTATTTCTAAGCATGAACCTTAAATATTTTATTTTCTGCAGCAGCTCCCATTGAAATCTCCAGCGAAGCTCACCCCTTGGCTTGAAACTTGCTTGAATCTTGATTTACATTTTTGTTCTGAAAAATCGAAGAAAACTGCCTGCAAAGCACATGTTTTTTCCTCCAGCTAAGGCACTCCATGATTACTGCTGTCAGATATTACCTAAAAGTGTCAGAGAGCCTTGGTCTGGCTGATAAGATTGTATCACCTCTAGCATGATAATGCATCTGGGCTGGAAACTGAGCTGGTCATCAGAGGACTGCAACTTCTGGACAAGGCGGGAGAAGAAACACCAGAAGATCCTTAATACCTTTAGGAAGGAGTATGATCAGCTTAAAGATGGGACTATTTTTTTTAGGTAATAACAACAAATTGGTCTTTGTGAAGTAAGAGCTCCCATCTAGTCCTGCATTCCAACTTCAGTACTTTGATGATATCAGTTCAGTTTAGTGGAAAGGAAAAACCAGTATATTCTCCTCTGCATCTGCTCTGCTCTTGGGAATTCTGGATTCATGTGCTTTGTCTGCAGCAGTGGTACTATAAAGTGCGCTTATTTGGCTTTAATCCAGTTTGTGAGTATGTCTGTGACTTTCCATTTCTGTAAGACCTGTGTAGCCTTCATCATCCCATTTGCTTTGTTTTTCAGGTCTTGCAAGCAAGAGAAAGGTGGCTATCTCCTGTGATTCCCTGGAGATCAGAGCAGCCTTAAACAACTGTAATAGCAAGCATACACCCTTGTGCCCACAGCTCCTCCTTCATGGGAGATGAAAAAGCATGTGAGGCTGCCACAAGGCTTACATTCTGCTCCAGCAAGGACAATATAGGGATGGTAAGTGTAGGAGCTGTAGGCATAAAGCAAGAATCTGCGCAAATACCTGGTCTACTTTGCTTACAAAAAAAAGAAAACCAATTTGAAGTGTAATACTGGTTGGCTTATAGTTTTAAATCAATGCCACCTAGTAGTCATTTTTTTCTGAGTCTTTTTTAATTGAGTCCACAAATTAATATTTAAACAGCCTAAAGGGCTTTTTACATTTCATTCAAAACTCAGAGATAAAATGCATTGGAATAAAGATTTCATCCCAAAATTATTTTTTTTTAAAAGAGCAATGGTAGGATTTTATTCTTGCCTATGTACTTTTAAAATGCCCCAGCTCATTCCCTATTAACTCTCTAAAAGCAGACCGATAATGTGGTTCTTTCCCTTTGTTGACAGATTACACAGGACACACTGGGGAAGGTCATGGTGACAGAGCTGAGTACCCAGCCCTTCCTAGGAGACACTGAAGCTGTGTATCAAGGCAAGGAAGACACAGTCTCAGGGAGCACAAGCCTAGGACACAAACAACCTCTCCCCTTTTCTAATGGATATAGAGAACAGATTGAAGTCAGCACACCGGAGCTGGACAGATCAGTGCTGCACCCCTGGTTAGGTCCTTGGAGACAAATTACAACCACGTTCATGACTCGTGGAAAATGTAGGCCTTAGTCCCATGAAGCACTGAAAATTATCAACTGTTATTACCACAAATGGGGTAAAAGATGCTTGGTACTTTGTACTTTCCTGAATGTGTATAAATATAAGCAAGCTACACTAGATAGCAAAAGGTGCAAGATCAAATGATACCATGAGTTATGTATACACACTTGCTTTTATTTATGTATTAACACAATGCATTAATTACCATTTTGATGCAGAGGGACACAGATCACTTTGATCAATGACTTTGTGCTCTGTAAAAAAATTACAAACTGTTCAGTTGCATAAATAAGACTTTATCTAGATGTGGTGATCTTTTTTATTATAGTTATTTTATCAGATTGATTTCCATGTTAAGTACTTAGTAGCTGATGAAGCACATACAGATGATTTGTTAACATGGTCATATTTTCTGGGTCCTTATCAGCAGAAGAGAAGCATCTTTCATTGCTTTGGGGCTCTGGATTCCTAGTATTGATCTACAAAACTAAGATCAGTAATTTAAGCAGTCAGAGACTATTCCATTTCTAATACATTGACACTCACAAAAAATTAAGTTGTTTGCAATCTCTGAGAACTAAAATACTTATGAAGTTTTAATCTATATAGTAATAAAATAATGATATTTTACTGTCAGCTTCAGTAATACAAACTGATGGCAGAATATCCCCCACTTGCTGACAGAGAAAACAGCAGTCTGTTCAAGTGACACCATGATGGAGTTGAACACTGTTGTCCCTCTTTACAGACCCAGCAAAGACTAACAAGACTGAGCCAAAGGCTGGGAAGACAGCATGCTGTTTCTGGAGGCAGTCTTTGTCAGGTGAGTGCTTCCCAGCTCCTCTGAGATTCTGCGGGAATGCTATCATCCTCTAGCATCTGTGCTCTGGGATGAAGAACAGCAAACTTACTGTGTATGTCCTCTCTCTGGCCATCACTGATGTGACCTCCATGCAAACACCAGCAGGCCTGCAGTCATCTGCAGTTTCAGGGTTACTCCTCAGCCATCTCAACTTGGCGCTGGGCACTGCTTTCTCCCCTGGGTACAATGCTGGCTCCTTCCTTTCGACAGCTGCAGTGCAGTGCCTGAGGGTCCTGTCCCTGGCATGGCACCAGCACAGCTGGCCTGAGCCCATCTCATCCAGTATGTGTGCTCTTGCTTGGAGCCTGTCCTGCCTGCTCAGTGGGATGGAGGATTTCACCAAATGGAGGACTCACAAACTCTGCTTGCTGAGGGCTCTGGGAGCAACAATGCAATAATTATCTTCACTTCAGCCATTAATCACCTCATTTTTAAACCTCTCATGGTTCTCTCTAGTTCGATCTTGTTCATCACTGTCTAAAAGAGGCCTCCAGATGAGGCTTGACCTCACTATCATGGTCAAAGCCATGCCATTCTTTATCTTTGCCATGCTGTCAGACTTGCAACCACTGTGAAACGCAGACTTCCTACATCAATGCCAGTCAGACTCATGTATGTTTCTGCTTCTTTCACTTTCACCAACAACAGTCCAAACCCCCTGGTCTCCTTCTGTGTTGATGGATGAAAAAAGACAAGACGTGGAGAAGCCATTCAGAGAGCCCTTCAGAAAGCCTTAAAGGATGGGACAGGGAGGGTGAAGTGAAAGCAGGAACAGAGCCAGGACAGGCTGGAAACCCAGAAGTTTAATTACAAGACTCCCTTGATGGGATGCACTTTGCAAGTGGATGAGGTTTTTCAGACTTTTGAATACTATGAAGACAGCAGGTCATGACATGAGATTATCCAGGAAGAATTCAGAGTCTTCAGCACAAGTGGATTTGAAGGTGAGGTGAAACAAGTGACAGGTGGTGGTGTCAGATTTCCTTCGTGAGAAAACTAAATATTTTGACATTGGCAACAAGAGCTGTTTTTGAAAAGTTAAAGCAAACCTTCTCTATTTTTTCAAAAAATTGTCCCAGTTTTTGTGGTGAAAACTCCATTTGTAGGTGAATTTGGAATTTCTTGGGAAAAAACCAAAACCCACTAAATCTTCTGAGACACAGCATTTCACCTCTCAAAAAATGGAGCACAAGTGGCTACAGAACAGGAAGCTGACTTTTGGATATTGCAGGGGGAAGGAAGAAACTCTCATTCCACTATAACAGATAAGCACCCTGACCCTGGCTAGAAAATTAAAATCACTCAGGGCCCCTGCTAGTGTGACTCAAGGGAAACTCGCTCCCAGTCTCTGCAACTGAACAAGCCAACTGAGCAGACTAAAAGGAGTAGAGAAACCAGCTCCAGTGCAGAGGGCACTGGCAGCAGTCTGGGCTGGGTATGGTGTCTGTGGTGATCTGGGTGCGGATTACAGCAACCATGGCAGAATTCAGCTTCCTGGAACACCTGCCTGAGAATAAGACCTGTGAACACAGAGCCAGCACCATCCCCACACTAGAAAAAGTCTTGGTGTCAGGGGAAATCCACCCTTATAAAGGAAGCTGCATTAATTTTTAAACTTTAGAGTTGCAGGAGGAGAGTAGCAGGAAAGAAACACTGACCTTTGCAGTAGGTTGCTAGCAACTGCTTCAACCCTCTTGTCCATCTCTTGTGGGTTTTGTGCTGAATGTGGCAGATTAGAGGGTGAATGTGCAAAACCCTGAGAGAAGTGGTAACCTTCAGCAAAGAGAAAGTGATGTGGAGGTAAAGCGCCAATCTCCAGCCTTGGGCTGGAGACTAGTTTCCCCCTGCAAATCATCATCAGCAAACCCTTTCACATCACCTCCAGTTCCCAGTCAATTATTCCTGCCCATTCTCTCCAAGTCCAACTTCTTCTCGCAGTTCCTCTTCCCTGCTGAGGAGGAGTAAAGCCTATCGCTCTCCTATACTTGCTGATCCTGGGAGTGGTGGCGGCCAACAACCAGGAAGAAAGAGTGGGACCAGGGTCCTCTAGTACTCTTGCCCTGCCAACAGTGAGGCTACTAATCCTGGCATGTGTGTCCAGAGTTCATGGCTACTGCTCTAGCACAAACACTAATAAAAACAGCTGACAGGCAAGCACATCTTCCTCAGGAACTGCCTGCAGCAAGGGAATGAAGCAGAGCTTTGTGCAGCAGCAGCCCTGCCTACTGCTCGGTGTGAGCCCACCATGAGCCAGCAGCCACCAACAGGCACAATTTGCTCCTCCAGGTGCCTCCTCCAGCAGTGGCACCACACAGGTAAAGAAGGTTAAGCTCAGTAGGGAGAGGGTGTGGAATCAGAGGTGCTAGCCAGACTGTACAAGTACTTGGGAGTATAAAGATGACAACAGATGCCTGTGGGATTAGGAAGAGCTCTGGTTACCTTTCTGTTCCCCCATCACCATGCTCTACTGTTGTGCCGAGTTATGGCACATATAGGACATTTATCAGTGCAAGCTGTGGAGCAAGGGCATCCCCCCATCCACAGGAATGCTTCTGGCTGGAGAGAGCCTCCAGACACCCCTCGCTGTGCAGCCAGCCCCAGTTCATCCCCTGGAGACTGCCCAGCTTCTGGAAGCTGTAGGACCCCAAGGGAGGCCCAGGAGCCCAGTATGTCTCCTGTGGCATCAGTTCCCATGACCCAGTGGCCCTGTGGAACAATTACATCAAGCTGCTTCTGTCCTACGTCTCAGGGGAGGGGGCAAGTTTTGAGCACTGAAGGCAATTGTGGGAGCCTGTGGGTTTGCAAATCCTCACATTTATGCAGGAATGGCAAAGTCTGTTGTACATGTTTTATGGACAGGACAGATGAGTTCCAGGGACTGAGTGAATGACAGCCTATTTTTGTTATGTTGGCTGCACTTGGAAGCAAGCAGCTTGTTAAATGGGGAGAAATTAGGACAGCATGAACTTTGCTAACCAAAAGCTGGAGGCAAAGCAGAAATTTCTAGCATCTTTTAGAGCAAGGTCAGAACACACATCAGCTCTGTCCAAACACCCATAACAAGTTTTAGGGGGCAGATAAAAGAGTTCGTATTACTTCAAAATTCAGACTGAGGATTGCAGATTACTCTTTCACTGCTTAGAAAATCAGGTAAACTCCAGGACTGTCGGTAGGTTGGACCAGGTAACAAGGCTTAGAAGTAATTTAGGATTTCCTCAATTTGTATGTTCCTGGGGGATGTTGAATAACTCATTTTTATGTTTTAAATAGCACTATCTTTTAATTTTCCATTTTAACTGGATATGCTTCTTCTGTATCGTAACCATTACCTCTTGCAGATTTCCATCTCACAGCTATTTTAAAAGCCAGCCTAACTTACATCACTGACATGAGGTTCTTTGCCAACAGACTTCCCGTTGCCATTTTCTTTTAAAACTTGGCTGTGGAAGGTCTTGTATAGGTCTATGTGTCAGCACACTTACTCCAGAACCAGTGTCAAACACTCCTGTGTCTGAAGGGGGCCCTTGGCTGTCCTACATGGGGGAGGAAGGGGTGCAGGAGTCCCATCTTTATCTTGCCTTTGGTGAAAGATTGGTCTGTTCATTTCTGTATGTTCACCTGGCTAGGGAGAAATTGCAGGAGTGTTCAGCTACTCGCCTACTTGTTAGGATGCTGATGGGAAAGGCACATTTGAAGTCCCTCTCCCCAAGAATCCAGAGTCTCATTCTCTGCCCAAGCTGCAAGGCAGGGGTCAAAATGTGAGGCAGGACTGCTTCTGTATACAGTACCTGTGCTTCAAATCCAGCAGCCCCAGCCCAGATACTCCTCAGAGCTGGGACCGTGCCAAGCTCTTTCCTGTAAGGGAAGCCCAAAGGCACTGATGTAATATTAAGCACTGTGTTTTTTAAAACCACAAACTCGAACAAGGTAGTTTCTGCAACAAAGAAAGCATAAGGTGAGACACTGGACATAAACTCTCCCTCATCCCCTGTGCAGTCTGGTAACTACAACTCTTCTCTACTTTTCATGGCCTCTTGCCTTGCAACAAACTCACAGCTCCTCAAGGGCCACTGAAAAAAAAACCCACAACTTTCCATGACCTCTGCCTGGATATGTCCTCTACCCAGTCTGTGCACCACAGCAATCCTTGGTCATCTACTGTCCCATGAGCTCCACCTGTCTCTGAGGGCACAAGTAGGGCTTGAAGGTTTGCCTCCCTCCCTGCTGCTCAGCTACAGCTTTCATAACAAAATCCACAGTGCTTACCTATGTGGGTAGCTGTCCACCAGCACTCCTGGGGATGTGGGTTGCACCATCTTAAATAGACCTCACAAGAATCAAAAGTATCTCCTATTCCTTGTAGAAGACACACAGAAACAGGCACAACCTGAAATACTTCTGATACTTCCAACTTCAGTTAGTAACAATTCCCTATCTGGAGCAAAAGAAACATCTGAGGTAGGAAGAGGAAGATTGACAGGAGATTAGCTCAGTTGGTTGGAGCATGGTTCTAATAATGCCAAGGTTGTGAGTTTGATCCCTCTATGGGCCATTCAATTAAAAGCTGGACTTGATGGTCCTTGGGGGTCCCTTCCAACTCATAATATTCTATAATTCTGTGACATATTCAGGAAGATTTTGCCTTGATCAACACCTGCTCAGAAAAAGTTGTAGCTCTGTTCCCACAGCCAAGTATTTCTGCTCCAATTTGTTAGACCAGCCCCCAGCTAATGCACTTAATTTCATGAAAATTGACTGTTACTACACCTGATTGATCTCTTTAAGAGGTTCTGAGCAGTGAGTGACCCTCAATTATTACAGACAGGCAACTTTTTTCTTTAAATTCTCCCCTAGGAAGGAGACCAAAATATATTCAACCTGCTCTTATTTCTTCTTCATGTATTTACTCTGCATGTAAACATAACTGATTTACAGTTGGAATATCTAGTACATCTACAGCAATTGTTACTTGTAATTTCTCCCAGCTGTAAATCTGGAAGGCCAAATCTCTTGATTCACTACACTATATTGGTACACGAGGCACATCTGTCCGTTGGAAACGGAAAAGGCATGGTCAGACCCATAGGCTATTTCTCCAAAAACGGTGAAAGGATCTCTGCTTTCTTCCATGGGGGAGTATGTTCCTCTAGAAGGTGAGCCAAAAGAGAGAACAGCACTGCAGGGAGCTAAATCATTATTTGTTGGTGTGCTACTCAGAGAAGAATAAAAGGAAGGGAGCAAAATTTAAAGACAGAACAAACAGTTTCTTTGTTCCTTTAAAGTGCATGCTCCCTTAAATACTGTTGGTCTTCTCAGAGCTAACAGCATCTCTGGCTTAATGATGGCCTGATTGTAAAGTTTATATGCAAATGAGGCTTTGTCTCCCCACATTTAGTAGCCAAATGAATCCAGATCCCAGAGAACAAGGGGTCCCAGAACCGTGTTTCCCAGATCATAAGCCAAGAAGAGTGTTTTTATGGGAAAATACATGCTATTGCATGGAACACCCAGTGAAAATTTTCCTAAAGCTACACAACACACAGAGCCTGTGCTCTCCTTGACACAAGTGAGGGTCTAATGATGCTAAAAGACAAATAAACATTACAGAATAAACAGGGTGATACTTATACTGGTATTTGAAGGAATACTGTGACAGAGAACCCCATCACTGAAGGGGTTAAAAAAGAAGTCATGAAGAAGTCAGCTACTTGTCTTGCTAGGAGCTTGTTTATGAAACGAGAGCTGTAAACCACAAGCTGTGCAGAACTCGAGAACCACATCTGAAGACGTGCTGCGCTTTTCCCCTAAAGAGCAGAAAAGCAGCAGGCCCTCAGCAGCAGAGAGCGCGTGATCCTCCGGCACACTGCATTGCCTGCTGCTGCCTTAACGTCCCCTGCAGCAACTCCCACCTCACTGTCCATTCAAGGCAGGTTCTCCCAATTAGGTGATCACAGACCCCATCCAATTAAGTTTGACTAATGACATCTAGGGACCATTATCTGGAAACTCCGGATCAGCACATTGTTTTTAAGAAGAGAAGGAAATTAGTAAAAAAAAATCTCTGAAGACCAAAGTTCCTGGACTGACAAATACTCCAGCTATATCAAGAGAAACTGATCCACAAAGCATGTCTCATGCTATTTTTGGTAAAGGACTGCTCACATGCTGTACACGCAAAGCAAACAGAAATGTGTGCTGACCCACCTGACCTGTGTATATTCTACAGATTGGAACCTGATAAATTCCACTTATTTGTGTCAATCCTCAGCTACACAGCCACTGAAAATACCACTGCATGAGACGGCATTGCCAGCACTGTAACTTATTTACTAGTCCCCAGAATCCGTCATGAGCCCCAAAAGTGGTTTCTCCATCAACTGTGCCCATTTTCATCTGGTGAACAGTGACATTTCCCCTGCTTTACAACTGAAGCTAAAAATACTCTCATTTCATAATTTCCTGAACTTCATCATAAATGTATGTAGCAAGCACAAGCACTGGGAACAAACTGGTGTTATGAAAAGCTGTGAAGAACCAACAGAGAATCAAAGTAAATTAGGCATTGAAAGAACCATCTCCATCTTCAAGATGGGATGATGCTTTGAACAGATCAAAAACACCACGAACTGGAAACCAACACATCCTCTTTTAAAAACACATTGCCAAGAAAATAATTCCAACAATATTCAGAGTTTCAAGGTTTGGGTTTTTTAAATCTTAGTTTATTGAACGAAATTAAACAAAACAGACAAATACAAGAAATAAGGTCTGTGTTCCTCATGCCTCATCTTTAAGGCAATCCTTTAGAGTGAGCAGCTAGGAGCTCCTCCGAGTACAAAGGCCAAGAGAGACCACAGTGCCACAACACCAGAGACCCTAAAGGGCAAGAATAATAAAATGCTGTTAGGCTACTTATATTTAGGGCTTAATTTTTGTCATTTTAAGCTGTGAGATTCTTCCAAACCATGTCAGGCCAGAAATTCACCCTTCATGTCACCACCTCACAAGGACGAGGGGGGGCGTGCACTTTGAATCTGGAATTCTCTCCCACTACCAAACTTTCAACTCAGCTGTAGAAAAAACACATCCATCCCCACACCTGAGAGACTCTGCCTCCTCCTCATCAAGCTTATTAAAGCTGGCACTACAGCTCACCAAGATAACCACCTGTCTGTTATGATAGCACATACATAGTTACATGCTATCAGTGGGGTAACATTCCCGGTTAACCTTCAATTCAATTTATAATTAAAGTCCAATTGCCCAGGACTGAAATCTCCTGAGTAGCCACCCAGCAGTCAGAAAGCAAACCTTTTTCTGAGCCCCTTGTTCCCCTGAAGGGCTGGCAGGAGAACAAACGTGCAGCATGCCACTGCTGTGACAGGGCCTTGGACCCTGAAAGGAATGCTCCCCCCACTCCCCATTCCTGTGCTTCCCGTAACTCACTGCAGCAGGCAGTTCACGAACGGAGAATGCCTCCAGTGGCGATAGACGGAAACCTGCAGGTGAGGGTGATGCTTGTAATCCCGCAGGACAAGCCTGACACTGCAATGAAAAGGCATGCCTTGAGCTGTGGCTTGCAGGCTGCTTACAGCATACCACAGCTCAGGGCAGGAATCTCTGTCTAAGAGCTATCACAGCAGAGGGAGGGTGGAATGAAGACTTGAATCAGAGGAGCAAAGGACAAAAAATTAAGACCTCCTGATCACTTACTGCTTGTATTTACTGGAGAGCAGAATGAACTGGTTCTTTGAAAGCCGTCTGACATCAAAGCGACAAAGACCTTTAAACTCTTGGTAAATCTGTCTCTCATTCAGCCCTGGCCAGCCTCGGACATGAACAACCAAGACAGGGGGATGATGGCGGGGAGCATCTTCCCCAGAAAAATTCTGGAAAATATACAATATTGAGACATATCTGAATTTGGAAATACTACAGAAGCAATACTAATATAACCAGAAAAATATGCAAAACATGACAAATAAAGGTTTATTTGTATAGGTTCTATAATGCAGGTGTTGGTGTAATATTATTTTTCTTTTATCCCAAGAGTTATCTAGGTATCAGTTATAACAGCAAACTGTCACGATTACCACGGAGAATCCACCAGAAAAAAAGCAATGTAAACTGACTAGGCCCATCTTACAGCATAAGAATATAAATACATTTCACAAAGCAGAAATTCAACTCATTTGCCATTTTAAGAGGTCCATTGTGTCACTTTTATAATGACAATTTCTGCCAAGGTGAGCCCCAGCACCAGTGAATTCTTCTCCTCTAATGAAGCCACTGACTAGGCTACTGACCTACGCACCCCACAAACTAGTCACAGACCTGCAATTCATACGCACAATGCTTGAAATACCACCTCGGATGAAATTCACTTTGTTCACGTGCTCAGCTAACACGGTGAGATACTGTGAGAAAGAAGGATCAGCCTCCACTTCATCACTAAATCAAAAAACAGAACAAAGTTTTGTTTTTTCCCAGTGCTGCACTGCTGCAGTGTCAAGCTCTTCAAGCAGTGGCAAAATAGGTATTTGAGGTCTTGGCATCTCCTACAGAAGTCAAAAAGCTGAAAGCAAAAGGAAGGGTTTGGAACAGTTGCCTCTTATGAACTTAACTGAAGGCAGTGATTCACAGAGATTTCAAAAATGGAAACTAATGGAAAATTATTTGACCCTTACCCAAGTGAGCTGAACTTCAGAGAGCTCATTCAAGGATAAAGAAGTCATAATGTCATTTCCCAACCTCTGAGCCATAGCATGGCCCTTGATTTCATTTTTAAAATGTCAGCTTTGACATAAAGCTACTACTTTCAGATTTATAAAATAAAAATCTAATTAGAACATGACATTTCCAGTAACACTTTCTTTTATCCAAAAGGAAGGCCAGCCTGCAAAACAAAAAGTCAGCCAGAGTAAACGGATGACTGTTTTCCATAGAATCCATCCATGTAACACAATTTTCAGTAAACGCTTAAATATTACTCACTCTGTGGATCTGCAGAGTAGCAAATGAGCTGACATCAGGAGAACTAGAAGGAATAATGAGGTAGCATTAGAACAAAGCTAAAGAAACACATAACTAAATAAATAGAAAACAAAAATTCACTAAAGTGAAGCTAAGTTACTAAGAGCAACAGACTGTATATAAACAAATATTTCTCAGCATCAAAGAGAGTTACAGAGCAGGAAAAGAACTGCCAAGTCCCAACACAATCTCTGAAGGAGTCTATAAGAAGCATTTTACCTGAACCACAGAGAAATGCATCATAGCCTGCCTCATGAGGAGATTTCTTCTCAGCTGTAAGTGTCCAACAAAATCAAGAAGTAGTAAACATATTTAGCATGCTCTGAAAACTGCTGCACTGCAGAATCCTAATATTCATAAGATCCACTGTTCTGGAGGGGGTTTTTCCCCCACCACCCTCAGCTCAGTTTCCTTCCTCACCTACAAGCTTTACACTCTGTGTAAAGTCTGTGCTTTTACCATGCATTTTAAAACAATACCAACAAAAAGGCAGCAATTACATTTACATTACAAAAGCTTAGCAAGGTGCACATGCAAAGATTTTAACTTTTATGAACGTCAAAACCAATATTGTGCATGTCATTGATGGTATAGGACCTACTTCAAAATGCAGGAGGCCCTTTGCTGCAGAGCTGCCTGGAGAAGCCAGAAAACATCTGTCTCACAGCCAGTATCACATCATGTACTGGACACAACCTCCTGCACACGCAGCACCACTAACCCTGCACACCAGCCATCAAGCTCCTACTTCTTTCCACGACTTCCTTGCCATTAGTTCCCACTATTTTCCCTTCTAGGACAGCTGTTTCCCACTTCCCTTTGTCCCTTCCAAGGGCTATGGACTCTTCAGAGCCCCAAGTCAGGCTCTGTTCAGCCCAAGTTACTGTAAATGCCATCTGTGCTCGCAGCACGATGCAAACCTGCCCTGCATTACCCTCAGCAGGTACCAGAGATATATGCAGAACACATCCTGGGAGCCCCTTTGGGTCTGGACAAAAATGTGTATCAGCAGCTCTGTGCAAATTCAGCAGACCCACGGGCACTCACTCATGCTTTACATGTGGTCATACACAGAGTAAAACAAAAACCTTTTATCTACTCAACTTGGAAGATTTGCTTAAGAACATACCGTATCTTGAGCAGTCACTTGCAAGAGCTATAACTGGCCACGGTGGATCTTTGGGATTTAGGCTGCTGCTGAAGACAAGTGGATGTGTAAGATTTTTGTCTTTCCTCAGTATATTAGATACAAGTTACTGTTCTCTAGTGCCCTGCAGCTTCACTTGGGAAAAAGCCACTGAAGACTTTAAAAGGAACTTTGGTAGTGTTCTGTGAAAAGGCTAAAATGCTTATCTGAATAGTATCTACCAGTTTTCTTCCTGAAAACTAACTCCTAAATACTTTCTCAGTCTCTTCCCTCACTCAAAACTTGTAACCAGCAAGTCTGTTCTAACTGCATACATAAAAATGTGAGCAGAACTAAAACTCCAAGGAAAGGGCTTCACTAGATGGTTCTATTTGAATGGGGAACCCTGAGGGATAAACAGACACCCATGGAATGACTGAAATAAAAGAAAGAACAAATAAGCATAAAACCCCTGAGAATCTGCAGTTTGAAACTGCTAAGAACCAAGCAAACAAAGCCTTGGTATCCCAGTACTGTTTTGAAAAAATACTCATTTTGCCTCTCCTTCTTGGGACAAGGGGGCAAGGGGAAACAGGCAAAATTTTGCTTTCCTTAGAAAAATTGACATGAAAAACCTTAGCCACAAAAGAAGCATAAAATAAGAGAAGTCTTCTACCATATCATTATTAAGCTCAGGATGTATGGTATCTACTCATGTTCCATTTGAATATTGTATTTAGTTACTGCTTTGGGCTCAGTGCAGCCCTCTGTTAGGAGCAGGCATTTGAAATTAGGATGTATTTTCACTGAGAACTGAAACTTACTCATTTCAGAACACAACATAAGCAACATAATTTTCAAGTTGCATGTATGGCTGTCTGCAAATCAAACTTGTGACCAATGAAGTAATGATGACTCAGTATCAGAAGTGACTTAGAACAAATAATTTACTACACAATTACATTATAAGAAAGATGCCCAAATCTTTTGCTCTTAAATTTAGAAAGACAAGAAATGAATTGAAAAACGTTTTAGAGGAGGGAAAGTATGGACATATGGAATTACTGATTTTGAAATGTCTTTCCAAAGAAAACACAGGGATTGCCCACCATTTACCTGCACAAAACCGCATACACCTCCAAAAGACTAGACACTCGAGGAAACAGGTAATTCTATAAAAGAAGAATGTGTTAGAAAACCAACCAAGACAGACCTCATGGTAAGAGAGTTCAATTACTTGTACTGACGATTCATCAAATGAGATCTAAAATCAGAATGGCCCAGGGCAACACTGGTTGCAGTTCTGAAACCACAGGGCACAGAGGAAAAGATATCCTCTCTTCTGAGTGAAAGACAAGCTTTAACTCCAAAGACACCTGTGCATCTCACCTTCTGCATAGATTTTGTTACAGTCTTGGTGTCTATGAGGACAGGAAACAGGTTGTGAATGTTCCTTTTAAATTCCTCATAGCTTTCTGAAAGCAAAACACATGTGGAAAAAGGCATCAGGAAGCTGGGAAAAAGCCAATGGTATCACAAATTCATAGGAAAGACAGGTGAAGGCAGACAACAGTGCACTGCTCCAGCAGTTCGGGCTCAAAAGAGCCAACTATCACTGCCACTGGCTAAGCACTGCAGCTGCCTGGGGTGGCAAAAGGCCACTGTGCCTCCTGTTCCACCCCCATTGCAAAGGCAGCAGCCTGGGACAGCAGCTACATACAGCTTTACCTGGAAGGGGCTTGTAGAACTTCTCATGAAAATGCATAAGGTCCATAAGCATGTTGTGTCCCACCAGAGGCTACGGGAAGAACACAAACGTAACAGCCCATCGGAACATATTTCTGGAGAGAGCTCAGAGATAACCAGCTTCAGGCATGCCTAACAGCTATAAGTCTTTCCTCCAGCTGACAGCATCCACACACACTCACCCAGGAGTCATAAAGGCTGCAAGGCTCCTGCTTGCAGGAAATCAGACTTGTGGACTCTGAGGAGGGTATTTTTTAAGCAGCATTCTATATTCAGTAGACCTAAGGAGCTAGGTGCATTCTCAGTTCAGTTGAACACTGACAAAACATTCCAGCCATCAGATTTATAGAGTCACTCACAAGGGCAGGGACAGTCTTTGCCCACACATCACCCATAGTCTTCTGAAGATGCAATCCATTCAATAAGCTGCATACAGAACATGAGAATTTCCACACAAAGTCAGACCAATGCTTTACATGGTCCAATAAACCAGTCTGTCACATGCTGAAAAGCATAACTTGCCCAAAAGGCAAGAATCTGCTCAGTGACTCACGTTGTGTAACACCAGGATTTTTAACACTGCATTTGAAAGACATGAAAAATGAGAACAGGGATAAAGCATTCTACCTTCTTGGCTTCAACAAGTATCTGGAAGAGGTTGGTGAAGCCCCGGGCAGACAGGAGAATGAGTTCCTTCTGACAGTGATCATGAGAAGAGTTCTCCAGAAGCTGACGATGCTGCAGACTCACTTTTTTCACCATTACCTGAAAAGAACAGTCATTGAGTATCTCAGCCTCCCATGCTAGTTATATGTACATTGCTTACTGAGGTTCAGTAATGCTGAGGATGAGTTCAGCTTCCAGGCTATGACAGACAGAGAAACTGTGCATCCCCTGGGACTTTGGGACTGCCGCACTTCTATATGGAGATCAGTGCTCCAGTAACTAAATTAGAGATCTGCCCTAAGGGTGTCTTATTAAGACCACCGGTGGGAATCACAGGGTTTCTGTGGAGCACAGGCAAACACAATTCAATTTAACTTCATACCAATAAGGTAAGTTCATGGCACCAAAAACTCAGAAACAAACAGCAATCACACAGAGTCCCCAAAGGCAATGTTTCAGGTGAGAAGGCTGGATAAATCTGACACTGTTGACATGGGTTATCAGACCAAAATAGGACTAATGATGCAAAAGAAAAAAAAAAAAAAAAGAAAGGAGAAAAAAAACATGTAAACTACTTTAAGCAACTGACTGATATACTCATGCCATGGTTTGAGAAGTTCACAGCCATAGGTTTAATAGAGAAAATACTGCACCAAAAGTAAAATGGCACTAGTGAACAGCAAAACAGCAAATCACAGAGAGCAAAAGTCCTCAAAGCAAATACATGGCAAAAGTCAGCAAAGGAAAACCATTAAAAAAAAAGACTAAAACTGCATATTCTTGTGGAGTACTGAAGGAGAAACCTATTATGGTCTGAAAATACAAAGAAGGTTCCTACAGAAGTGCCTCAAGGAAAAGCATTTCCAGTTCAATGTATTTTGTGGCTACACAACAGAAACCACAGTTATTCAGTTTTCTGTATCCCTTGCACTGGGATCCCACAATCAACATTTCCCAGAATATTCCTTTGTCACTGTCTTCTCCTCCTAGACCCTATCATTTCAGAATCCCTGCAAGAATGCTAGTCCTATCTGTCTAGATAGAAGTCCTCTTTTCAAAGGTCCCCATTTCCATCTCACCTTTTTGTTTCCAAGAGGCTCTGTCCAAACATTTTGGAGAGCCTGCCTCAGAACCAGCTGAACTTCAAGCACATGATAGTCTGTGATAAAAACAAAAGAAAAAAAAAAAAAGTTAGTGAAATCTTCAGAGGTGCAGACAAACCTATTAGGGAAAACACATTTTTCCAGACAGAAGGACCGACCAGATGTTTCTCTTCCACTGTACAGAAAATATTCTTGAACTACGATCCTGGTACATTACCAAACACAACAACAGAAAAAAAAACAAAACAACAAGCAAAACAAAAAAATCCAAACAAACAAAAACCCCACAAAAAAAACAAAACACCAACCAAACAGACAAAAAAACAAGTAAGAAAAAACCCCAAAAAAGAAGCCCCCAAAAGTCACAGTGAAAATTTCAGGCAAATAAGCTTTTGTAAGGACACACAAAAAAAAAAGGATAAGGCTAGCTGAAAAGTGAGAAAGGCTACTCCTCTGAAAAAAAGACACTCCATGGTTTTGGAAGGTTTCAAAGCAACAGGCCCAGAAGCAAAGCAGACAAGAGAGGCACCAATGCATTTTCCCCTGCAGCTGATAAGAAACTAACCCACTTCTCTTCTGAACAGCATTCAACGAGACACCCTAATCTGTCTTACTGCTTACTTAAATAAATGTCTTCTCACAGGTGCTCACCATTGCCAGACTCTATTAAGTATCAGCATTGTATCTACTACAGCTGACAAAGTAGATAAAAGACAGCCTAGTCCCCACTCCTCCTACTGCACACCCTGCAAAAAAACATCAACAGACAAAGCCTTGAATACCCTCTGTCCTTCCTAACCTTTTCTGTATTTTATTCCCTGACATAGAGGATTAAGCTTTGGGTTCTCTGAACAAACCTACATATTATTCTCTGTGAAAATTCCTTGTCTTTCAAATCTTTCAAAACAGCACAGAAATTCCTCAGCTCTGCTATAGTGCTCCCAAAACCTAACACAGGTGATAAATGGCATTTTTACTCTCCACTGGTATATATGTATCTCCATGGTGTTCCTTGCTGCTTCACATAGGAGGGCAACTGAAAGGAGACCCGCCGTTCCTTTCTCCAAGGGGAAGAAAATAAACAAAAAAAAACCCACTGAGGATTAAGCACAAGTCAAAGGTTATCCTGATTCAGAGCAACTAAAAATTCTCCAGTTGCTGCTCTGAGGAAGCACAAAATGAAAGTCAATTGCCACAAAGCATGCTCCAAGCACCGCGACATCCACTTCCACTTCAGGAAGACCCACCACCTCAACGGAGCAGAAAAGCAGAGTCCAGAGATGAACTCCTGACAGGAGCTGAGGTGTAAACTGGGGCAAAGAGTTGTAAAGGCAGGATGGACACTGGTGTTTTCTTTCTCAAGAGAGCAGTTTAAGAGAACAGGCAGCAAAGGACAGTAGCAGCCCAGAGGTTCAGGAGAAGTGATGAGATGAAGCCACTCAGAGCTCAGCAGTGCCTAAGGGAGGCACCTTGTTTCGTACCATTCAGATCCTGCAGAATCATAGTCTCCTCTTCCTCTGCTGCAGCTATCCAACAGGTCACTTCATCGATAGCTTTCTTCAGCACATCCTTGTCTGCAGTACTAGTGTTGGATGAGGGGAAAAGAGGCAGTGTGAGAAATGCTCTTTACAGATGAAGCATTATGCCTTGTCATGGGAATGCTAAAGCATCATTCCCCAACATTCACCCAATTCTCCACTTTGCACCCTGTGATCTAAGTCTTCGTTCAGAGAGACCATAGCATGCTGGAACAGCTGGCAGTGAAGCATTCAGACCAACAGGCTTCAGTATTTCCACAAAACGTGATCTAAGTGAAGCTGAGCCTTCAACACAGTCAGTACTGAGTAGCCACCTCTCTGAATAGTGCTCACCTGTGGAATTTCCAGCTACCTGCTAAGAGATGCTGTCTAAGGATCTTCTCCTGTACCTCATTCATGTATGGGATTCCATCTTTGAGGAACTGAGGAGAGAAAAAAATGCCAGGTTGGTTATGTTCCCTTGGATCTTCTTGCAGCACATCAGAGAATTAGCAGGTTAACAAGGACAAACTGTAGGCAATCCAACACATATGGAGGAAAGAAAAGGAGTTTTGTCAACTGTAGTAATTTTTTTTGCTCTGCTTTTATTTTGCCTTTAATGAGATACTTCCAAGTGTCAAGTATCAGATGCTTCCTGTCCAGAATTGCAAACCAGTACTTTTATGGGATGACATTCTGAATTTTGTGGGAAATGTAGCGATACATAAGACATAGGTAAACTGATACTTCCCTATCTTTGTGGCTAGTAAAGACAACCACCGGGATCTGTTTATTAACACCTCAGCTCACCAGAGATAGGCAGGAAAATCTGCCTTAAGATGACAAAGATGTGGTTATTGCCTCTATGTTAGTTCAGAAAAAACAGCACTCACTATCCCTGTTGATAATGAACGGCATGATTCATTCACACTTTAGCAAGATGCTATTTACCCCAGAAATGTAGTGTTTAGGGATACTAATCCTGACTTCTTCTGTAACTGCACAGATTTCCTTTGTTCTGGATTTTTGGTAGAGAGATTACATACCTTATTGTAGTCAAAGCCATAATGAGACAGGAACTGAATGCTAGATGCAGAGAGGGTGAATTCGACATCCCCAACTCCCAGTGTTGAGGGAAAGAGAAAGAAGTTGTATGAATGCACCACATACCTGAAACGGAAAAAATATCTCTTGAAGATAACTACAAGAAGTAACTCCCCCCCAAAAGGGATTATGTATAAAACCTCAGCTACACTGTCTTCATTGTAACAGAAAACTGCTTTTTTACTTACTTGTTTGAATTTTCTTTTGAGAATATTGCCAGCCCTGCAAGAAAGAAACCTCTGTTGAGATGGCCAAGTTTAGCTGGATGTCTACAGATAGTGTGTAGATGAGCTAAGGGATGTGGGGAACTCCTCATGAACTACGTATTTTCCACTCACTAATGCAGCAGTGCCAACCCTGACAGCAACTGTCAGACCACTCCTCAACTCCCTGAAAGCTGAACAAGACAAGCTTTTACTGCTAAGTGGGAAAAGGAGTCAAATCCAATTAAGTAACAACATAAGTCCAACTACACTACAAAAACGATTGGAAGAGCTGGGCATCAGAGATGACTGAAGTGTGGGTTGTACTTCTTAGTTTTTTTTTTAATTTTCTGTTAATCCCTAAAAGGCACATTAAGGTCTTACATACCCTAAGGGTTTGAACAATATTTGAAGTAGTTTTGGAGCTCACTTCTTGATTTCTTATTGGTTCTTAACTGTCAATAGCCCTCCTCCACAGGTTCTTTCTCTTTTTTTATTTTAGGAGTATCAGAAATAGTAGCCTTCATTTTCCTCTGACAGTCCCCTTACTTATGCCCTATTATCAAATGACACAGCTTTGAACAGATGTTGCCATCATATGCTTCTTGCTTGCAGACTCTAATTTAAGAGTCTTGTAATTTTAACTGCAGCTTTAGACTGGTAAAAAGCATATAGCCCACCTTATTTCCCATTATTTAAAATATTACAAAGTTGATAGTATCAACCATCAAAGAGGAGGAAAAAACCCCAGTCTTTGTAACAAGGGAATTAAGACCAAAGCCTCCTGCAGGACCCACCTATTAGCAAATGCTGGTTACCTGTAAGGCCTCGGGAGATCCCTTTCTGTGCCAGAGCAGCACTTACCAAGCTGAGTAACAGTGAAGCGCTGAACACTCTGCCTGGCCTTCAGGTACCGCTCCACAGGGGAATCAAACAGGCTAGGAACAAAACCAAGAGCCGGGGAAAGGAGAGCGGACACACAAAGGTTTGCTATGTGTGGAGCTAGAGCAACAAGTCTCCCTCACATTTCAAGTCCAACAGCTTTACCTGGGCTCGTTGTTTTGTGAGAAAGTTGAATACAATCCAGTAAACTCCGTATCAACAGCTGTGGGCGTGGAAAGAACGCAGGAGAATTTGAAATCTGGGAGGCAAGTCCTTCCCCGGGGCCAGGGCGGGGCTCTCCCACGCACTTCTCTCCACCGAAACCTGAGCCGAGCCCACCGCCAGCAGGCTCCAGAGAGCACTGCTGCGGGACTGGAGGCCCCAGCTCCCCGACCCCTGCGGCAGGGCGAGGCACGGCCGCACCCCGCACCCGGGAGGGGCCGGCCTCACCCTGGGCAGGGTGCTCACCCTGGGCAGGGTGCGTGCCCGCAGCCCCCCGAGCCGGGGACAGCGCCTCACCGAGGGGCTCCTTCCCCGTCCCCGTCTCCATCCCCGTCCCCGCCGCCCGCCCGCCCCCGCGCCTCAGCGCTGCCTGCCGGGCCAGGGCGATGGCGAGGGCGATGCTCCCCCCGGGCTGCCTCACCCAGGAAGGCGGCGCGGCGGATGCGGCGCCTGAGGCGGGGCAGGCTCCGCGCGAAGCCCTGCGCGCCCACCTCCATCGCGGCCCGGCACGGCCCGGCGCGGCCCGGCCCGGCGCGCCTGCGCTGCCCGCGGGGCGGGCCTCCACCGCGGGAATTAACGGGAGGGCAGGACCACCGGCGCTCGAGGGCAATCCCAGAGGTGGGAACCAAGGGCAGGGAGGAGTTCTCTAAAGCACGGGGTCAGGGGAGCGCTGGAGCCGGAGCCGGGCCTGGCGAGCCCCGGCACGCAGCCGTGGCATTGCTCCGCCCGAGCCCGCAAACACCTGGCAGGGGGCGCAGCACCAGGAGGCAGGGAGGGAAGCTGCACTGAGCAGGCCTGAACCAGGTGCTGCCTGTCAGCAGGTGACCACACTGAAGGCACTCAATGCCGATCACCTGCCAGAGACACGGACAGCACCGGCCTGCGGCGAGCAGCGGCCGGCACGGGAGAGAGTCGGGCTTCTCACTCCCCATAGCTGGCATTCCTGCGGCTTCCCTCCTACACCCATCAGGTTCAGCACTCACAATGGCAAGGCTGCAGGAAACCTGCAAGGAATTCCGTCTTTTTTTACCAAGATTAGCACATACACTTTGTTAATTATAATGACTACATTTTGCTAAATTAAGACTGGCAGCATACAGGGATCAAATACCGAAGCATTTTCAGAGTTCAGGTTAAAACAAGCACAATGAAATACCAAAAATAAAATGTACTTGAAAATTGTTGAATTATGAAGTAAATTCTGTCGACCTAGCAGGCTGAACTATGATGTTTATTCTAGCCTTAAAGGTGTTGATCATTTTAGAATCAAGTATATGACACAGTTCTGTCCATTTAAAAGTATTTTATTGTAAGATGACACATTCCAATTTTTTCCAGCTCTGGACCTGTATACACACTTAAAGAAGTGATCCTTTTTCCTTGGAAAGTCTTCCTAGCAGTCTCCCTTTTACCGATAGATTCTCCGTGGCTCACGTAGAACAACACCACCCTCCTCCATAGCTTTTTCGAATTCCTGAATCTTGTTTAAAAGATAGAGACATGAATAAATATGAAGAAAAGCCATCCACGCTGAAATATCAGTGGGGACATGTTACATGGAGGGCAGAGGTTAACAGCCTCACCAAAGCATAATACCAGGAACTGCAGCTTGCCAAAGCTGCCTTTTTGAGTGTTACAAGGAGGGACTGTCAAACCACATTAAGAAAATTAACGGTGAAGTAAAATTAATGCCTAAAAAGGAAAAAAGGGCCAAAGGAGTAAGGAGATGGGTACTTGCCGAGTCACAACGATATTCCCAAGGGATAACGGCTTTAAAGTTCACAAAGTTGATTCCTGCTTCCAAACAGCGCTGCGCCATTACACGGCCAAGGTTTTTGCATGCGGCTACTCCCTTGGGACTGTATAAGTGTCTTTTTATGGCCCATTCTCGGGTAGAGGCAGATACCACAACATCTCCATTGCAGCGCTCAACGAAGGCTTCTACATAATGCTGTGTCCGCTCAAGCCGTAATCTGAGTGCAGGAAAGAAATAACACAGCGTTATGATGTCTTTTTCAGAGAACACATTCAAATGCTTAAATGACTTCCTTTAGGAAATAAAATTGAATGTATTAGAACAATATTCTACAATATATCTTGTATGTACATTTTTGCTTATTAGGACATAAAGTAGAATTCCTATTACTAGTTTAGAAGAGTGAAATTCCAAGAGCAACTTTTCATCAGAGTAACTGCTCAGGTCCTACATTGCCTCAGACCAGCTCCCACGCCAAACCAAGCACTGTACACCTGCACAGTGCGGAACAAGTACATATGAGCTAGATGAGGGGAACTGCTCCAGCAGAAATGGAACTTTAGGGTTGCTACACAGTCCCTTAAAGGCTTCTGCTGCCACAGCAGGTAATACCTGATTGAGGTCTGCAAGTGGTCAGAGAGTACCTTTCAGGTCTCTACACATAACATTTATTAGGAGCAGCTATTTTTTATTGCCCTGAGACAGTATCAGATTTCCCGATATGAACAACCTGGCGTGGTTACGCTCTCAAGAAAAAAAAGATGATTTTGAAATCTCAGTTTTAAATGAACTTATTTTCCAGAGGACAAGGAAATAGAAGAATAAAAAAACCCAAACACACGACCAAGCAAACTCTCCCTCATCCCTCCCAAAGTCTGATAAACAAAAAACAACCCCAATTATGTTGCCTCAAATAAAACAATGAAGCTGGTCAGCACAGGACTAAGAGAATCCTGAGCTGAAAAGCAGTTGCATAAGCAGTATTACTTCGGCCCTAGCAATAGATGGAAATATCTTCACCACCTGCGCTGATCTTCACATGATGCTAGTCTGCTGTTCTCTGAACACAGAAGATACCTGCTGATTAAGAAACACTTGCATGACAACTGATTCAGCAACCCAAAAAGAACATTTCGAGTAATTCCCACCTGGTGGGTTTCCACCAGGGGTTTGGTTTTGTTTGTTTTTTTTCTCTTTTGGAGTCTTAATTTCTGCTGGTAGCTTTCTGACTCACCTATGCCAGAACTCACGCTTGGGCCAAGTTGTCTTCCAGCCACGCTCCTTCCTAGCCAGGCCCAACTGCTCAAGGTTCCGAGGATTCCTGTTAGTGAAGTCTGGGGCAACAACCTCATTTTCACTTGTGTCCACTTCAGTCTCAGTTTTGAGACTAGCCGTAGTTGATGCAAAACGAAGATCTTTGGGGGAAAGCAGGGGAAAAAAAACCACACAGATTAAAAAAATATGTAGTGCAGATAGTAGAATGAATATAGCACAGAGAGACAGATTGTAAAAGTCAGCAGGGCAAAATCAATTTATTTTTTTTAAATACTTAACAGATAGACAGCAAGACCCCAACTGCTTCTCCAATTTATGAGGTGAACTGTAAGTACGTTAGTGCTGTTTCAAAATATAAAATATAAACTCACAGGTGACTAGGAAATCCCTAGAACCAAGGCTTTAAAAAATACTGAAAAGGAAGTACACAAGGACCCAATGACAGGGCTACCAAATAACAAGGCACAAATCTCTCATCCTTGGCAGGGCAGCCCGGCCAAGACACCCGGCCGCCGGACGGGGCCGGGAGCGTTCCCCGCGCCGGGAGAGGCGGGCATGGCGACCCGTGACTCACCCCGTGCCGGGAGCCGGCGGGCCGCCAGCAGCAGCCGCAGCAGGCGGCGGGGCCCGCTCAGCGCCATGGGGAGCCCGGGCGGGGTCACCGCTGCCGCTGCCGCCCGCGCTCAGCGCCGCCCGGTCCCCGCCGTGCCCGCCGCCATGCCCGCGGGGCGGCGCTTCCCGCGGAAGCGGCCGCGGGAATCCCGCCCGCCGCCGGAGCGGGGGGGCCCGGCGGAAGCGCCGCTTGCAGCGCTGAGGGCCGGGCGGGCGCGCCGTGCCCGTCACCTCCCGCAGGGCAGTGCCCGGCTCGGGGCGTCATCCTTCAACTCCGCCCGCGGGAAAGGGCTCGACGGAGATCCCGGGTCGCAGAGAGCGGGTCTAAGGAAGCGGGAGCCGGGCGCGTGGCGAGGGCTGGGCGGGGGCTGAGGGGTCCGAGCCCAGGAGCTCCGTGACGCTGGTGGTGCTGGTAGCGCTGCCGCTTCTGCCCGCCGGCATCGGGGCTGCGGCCTCAGGTCATGGAGCCTCAGGGGATAAGGCCTCAGGTCATGGGGCCTCGGGGGATAAGGCCTCAGGTCATGGGGCCTCAGGGGATGCGGCCTCAGGTCACGGAGCCTCAGGGGATAAGGCCTCAGGGGATAAGGCCTCAGGTCACGGAGCCTCAGGGGATAAGGCCTCAGGTCACGGAGCCTCAGGGGATAAGGCCTCAGGTCCTGCGGCCTCGCCCCACCCGCGGGCAGCGCATGGAAACAGCGGTACCATAATGGGAATGGTTACAACTCAGGAGACCTTCCCTTCGAACAGCGCCACTGTTCCTTTTGCTGTAGAGGAGGAAGGGCAGCTCTCTGGAAACTAAAAAAAAAACACTGTACCAAAGGTGCCGTTATTAAGCGCAATCTCAGTCGCGAATTAAGGTAATTCTCGTCCTTAAGTGTCCACTGTGGGAAATAAAAGAATATGGTTTTATTACAAGCAAATAGTTCATTAACTCAGGAATTATCTTCTTTAGGCGTATCGTGGAAGTTGTAAGGTACCAGGTCCTGTCTGGAACTGGTGCCAGGGACAATTTGCGTTCGGAAATAGGGAATTATGAAAATAAATAATGATATGGCTGAAAAGAGCCCCCGCCACGTGGCAAGGTCTTTGTGTGCAGAGGAAAGTGGTCATTCTGACCAGGAGACCGCATCCCCCTGCACTGGGGGGCACACCAAATCCAATCAGGAGAGGCCCACTCCCCTCATTTTACTAACAAGGCGGGACCCTTGGGACACATAAAAACCATGATTTTTGGGGTGAGGGTGTGCTTTTCGGACCTCCGTGGCCAGGGCACCCATCACCTGCTGAAATAGAAACTTTTTTTTTTCTACTTATCTCACAGATATTTGTATCCTAACAAAATTGAATAAAAGAGATTTTTCTCACATCCACTTTGTCTAAAGTGTGACCAGAGCTGCAAGACTCAGGATAACCAGGAATCAAGCCCTCAGCTTGTTACTTTCCCTTTTATCCGCCTAGAACCTGCGATGGGCCTCGGAATTGGCAGCATTCCCCCCCGGCCGTGGGGTATGGTCCTGACCACCACGGTTCTGCAGGCGCCGATCCCGCGGGCGGCCCCCATTCCCAAAGGCCGGCTGTTCCCCCGTGCCCTCTGCCCGCGCCTGCGCGCGCCCTCCCCCCACACCTTCTAGAAGCTCCTGGAAGCGCCCCCCCCACCGTCGCGCGGCCGCTTTGTTCAGCTCTGCCCGCCAATCGCGGCTCGCGGCCGGGCGGTGCCGCGCCCCGGGATTGGTCAGGCCCGGGGCGGCCCCGCCCCTCCCCGCGCGCTCAGGGCCGGCGCCCCGCCCACCGCGCTCTGAGCGGGGGGGGCGCGCGTTCCCAGCGTGCCTCGCGCGTTGCCGGCCATCCCGCCGCTCCCTGTGCCCCTGTGCGTGTGGCGGCGCGGCGGGGACATGTCGGCCATGGAGGGGCCCCTGGCCGTGTTCGGAGAGCGCACCAGCGGCGATACGGTCCGCACGCAGAACGGTAACGGCGGCGCGCCCCGGCCGGGGCTGCAGGGGAGGGAGGGGCGGGCGGGGAGGAGCGAACATGGCGCGGCCGTGGTCACCGCCGCCATGTGCTCGGAGGCCCGGCCCGGCCCGGCCGGGAGCGGCCGCGCCATCCCGCCGCATTCCCTCCGTTCCCGGGCCGCCGCCGCCGCCGCCTGCAGGGCGGGAAGGACGGCGGGGCGAGGTCCTGCTCCTTCCCCGCGCCGCTCCCTGGCGTCCGAGGGGCGAGGGGATCCCGCGCCAGCCGCCCTCCTCCCCTTCGGGCACCGGCGGCAGGGCGGCTGCGGGCCGAGGTCGGTCGGTCGAGCAGCGGCGCCGGGGAAGGGGCCTCAGGGGAAGGGCCCTGCCGCCCAGCGCTAGGGAACATCCTGCCTGGGGAAGGGGACACCCTCCTCGGCATGGGTGTCTCTAGCTGTGGTTCTCAAACGCGTTCCGCATTGCTCAGGATTGCGCCCCCAAATCCTGGGGGAATGCTGCAAATTCCGAGACGGATCGCAGGTTCTGATTAGGTAAAAAAGACAAAGGAAGAAGCTGAAGACATGCTTCCTGATTGTTCTGAGAGTCTTGCAGCTCTGGCGATATTTTAGGCAAATCACTTAGAATGAAAATTACCTTAATTCGTGACTGAGGTTGTACTTGATGATGGCATCTTTGGTATCGCGGTTATTTCTTCCAGAAAGCTGCTGTTAATCTTCCAAAGCAAAAGATACAGCTGTATTGTTTGAAGTTCAAAGCGAAGGTCTCTTGAGTTGTAACTATTCCCATTATACTACCACTTTTTCATTTTCTAGATTAAGTGGCTATGCTTGTGGGATAGAGAAAATCTTGCCACGGTCTGAAGGAAAAGGTTGATTGTATCTTTTTCCTATATGAAGTTGGCAGAACAACCTTTGAATGAGCCGGTGTTTCTCTGTTACTTTGAAGGGTCACCTTTTTGCTTCGGTGACTTAGTTGCAGAGTAAATGTTTTGTTTCACTCACGGAGCAAAAAGATGTTTCACTAATTGATAGATAGTGATACCACTGATCTCTGTCTGCATAGAACTGAGGAGTAAATGAGAGCGAAGTCTCATGGCATGACTTGCTGCAGTCAAAAGCATCAAGTACTACCAACCCCTCCTAAGATAACACTGCTGCTCTTCTGACCTCAGTCCTGTTCTCCATTTTACCCAGGCAGCAGAAAAAGGATTCTTTTTCTGATCAGTCAGTTTTGCCAGGTTAGTTAGCTAAACCCGCTTGGAGGGATGAGTGAGGTTTGGCACAGATGGTATTTTTTTGGAACAGCGCGCCTGACAAAGGTAAGATAGAGCTTCAGGTTAGATAGACTGAACCCTAATCCTAAATTAGATCACTTTATCTCTAGGTTCTGAATTGTGGGTTGTTGGCACGAATTCTTGTAAACCTGAGACTCACCCTAAAGTTGGAAAGATAAAACTTTATGGTTTTCTTCTTTCTCACTCAGTTACTGCTGCATCTGCTATTGCCAATATCGTGAAGAGTTCTCTTGGGCCTGTTGGTCTGGATAAGATGTTGGTGGATGATATTGGAGTAAGTAAAGCTTACTTTAAGAAGTGTCAGGAGGGCTTGTATTCTTGTGTAAAAGTGCTTTCACTTAGTGTGCTTTGTAGGCCTAAGGTGCATGAGCCTGTCTTTTCCATGGTTTTGGGAGGGGATAGGAGGAGAACTCTGGTAAAATTGTGTATCAGGTAATGTGTGATACATCCTTTTTCATCTATTGTAGTTTATGTGGTGCAGTTGTCTCTTTTTTATATGTAAGTTCTTGTCACCAATTAAAGTATTGGTCAGGTTCCAAGAAGTGAGTATCACCATTAAAGTCAGACAGAACATGAAGATGACTTCTATATCCTGGTTTCCACATCAGGAGAAATAACCTAAAAAAACTTCAAATAATCCTGTAATGATTTTAAAGGAATATTTTGTATTTTAAAATATTTCAAGCAACTGAAGAATGTTTGTCATTTTTCAGGCATCTGTAATAAAATAGTGTATTAGAGGGTAGTCATGTCACGACTACTAATCTGGTATGTGCAAAAATGTTTGATGAGATCCTGTAGCGTAAAGGCTTTCCTAACTGAAAAAAAAAGAAGGTGCAGAATCTGCATTGGTACCATTTCTGTTGTTAGAATGGGACTCCTGTTTAAAAGAGAGAAGGAAATTTTTGTTGTGAATAACTATTTTATGGACATTTGCAAAGAATAACTAACTCCCATTTGTATGAATGCTGTGAAACACAACAGTGAAAATGTAATGGAAATTCGTGTCATATTAACGTTTGATTTCTAAAAATTAGGACGTGACTATTACTAATGATGGTGCAACCATTCTGAAACTCCTAGAAGTGGAGCATCCTGCTGCAAAAGTTCTTTGTGAGCTGGCAGACCTGCAAGACAAAGAAGTTGGTGATGGGACCACCTCAGTGGTACGTAGAAAGTTTTACAGACGCGTACATCGAAAGTCAGTGTTTTATTCACAGCATGGCTTTTGATTTACCTGTTATGACTCTCGATGTAGTGTTGATGAGCTACGTTGAATTAAGAACCTTGGGCTTAACTGAATGTAAGCAGTTTTTAAAGGGAGGTTAAAGAATAGAAAAATTAGACTTTGCATTTTTCTAGAGGTGCTAATTTCTGTACAAAACTGGTGCTGTGGAAGGGAATTTGCTTACTTCAGTTCCATTATTTATTTTTTCCTTTCTTGAAGGTTGATGATGGATGCCAAATTAAGGTTTTTAATTTTTAACAACTGTAAGAAATTCAAGTGTTAGGACTAGCAAGGATGCTGAGTGTTGGAAACTTGCCCAAGATTTAAGGCGACTTGGTGGAGGGTGGAATCAGGTGGCTTTCACCAGATGTCAAAAACTATTTGTAGTTCTAGGTTGCAAAAGGTAGTTGTTTTGCTTATATGGAATATATTTAACGTTTCTGTTTCAAACAGGTAATTATTGCTGCAGAACTTCTCAAAAATGCGGATGAGCTGGTGAAACAGAAAATTCATCCTACCTCTATTATAGGTGGATACCGACTTGCTTGCAAGTAAGAAACTAATACAGTTGCATTTCTGTATTTGCAACTGTGTTAATAGAGACTTCTTGGTGCCAAGTGGATATGGTGGTTTGTTGGGGTGCTGTTGGATTTTTTGTTGGTTTGGCATTTTTTGTGTGTTATTGGGGTTTTTTAATTGTATTTCTGTTACCACATAACAGAGTGAAAGTCATGTTAACTGTCCTAGGAGACTAATTGATTTCATCCCTTTGTTCTTTGAGGTAACATTTAGAAGGGCTGAAAAGATGTATGTTTTTTGTCTTTTTGCGGAGGTGGTTCTTCATCAGAATTTGTCTTTATTCTACAGGGAAGCTGTTCGCTACATCAATGAAAATCTTGTTATTAACACAGATGAATTGGGCAGGGAGTGCCTAATTAATGCTGCTAAAACATCAATGTCCTCAAAAATTATAGGAGTGTATCCTTTAACTTGATCAAGTGAGTTAAGTGGGAGTGACTGATGGCAGAGCTTGAGGAGCTAGGCTAGTTTCCTTTGCAGCAGTTTTTATGAATGGGGTATAATACTCAAGCTGTTTTTTCTATAACGAGAGTGTGTAGATATTATGACATGGCATATGGGAAAGCATGTTCAAACTCTTCCAATTTATTTAAATCTGGGTTGGCATATGACGATAGCTTTAACAGTCTATTGTTCCCTAACAATTGCATTGCTTGTTAGTGAGACTGGATAAAGAGTTGAGTGAATGGAAGAATGTGTTACAGAAGTACCTGAGGAGTGAATTCGGAGGAAAGAAATTTGCATTTTATTCCATAGTCACAGAAAAACCTGCATTTTAGCTTTTGTGCAGACTGAATGTAGAATAGGTATTTTTCTTGGTACCTAAAATTCAGGCAAAACACTAGCCTGTCATAATTTTCTTACCGGTGTTTCAGTTTTTATACTTAGTCATTCATTTAAGGCAATAGAAAAGAGAGCTAGCTCTTTCATGCCTTTCTGAAGTTTGTTTTTGTTTGAAACTTCGTTTTGGCACTCAGTAACTTCTTTTTATTTTGGGGTTTTTTTTTTTCTTATGTGTAATACTAGTTTTCTTCTCAGTTTTAACCTTAACAGCATTTTAGTGATGGCGATTTCTTTGCTAATATGGTGGTGGATGCTGCCCTAGCAGTTAAATACACAGACCAGAAGGGTCAGGCTCGGTATCCAATCAACTCGGTTAATGTTTTGAAGGCCCATGGCCGCAGCCAAAAAGAGAGCATTCTTGTGAACGGTTACGCTCTGAACTGTGTGGTGGGCTCACAGGGTAAGAACATGCTGTGTCTCATAAATCTCTTGTGTGAACTCAATCCTTCTAGTCTTTCTGTGTGGCTCTTCTTACTGACTGCATTAGTCGCAAATTGTGTGTGTTTTCAACTGCAGAACAATTAAACAAGAACACAAAATACTGCACTTCACCAGTGTTTTTTAGACCAGAGTCTGCCAGCTGGTAGTGATCCGCAAAAGTCTTGGCATGCTGTTGTAGTTTCCCTAGCTCTGTGTCAGCATGGTAACACTGGTCTGGTCAAACTTCAGTGCCTCCCTTGTGTGGAGCCAGTGCCAGGTTTGTGGAGAACTGTTGCATTTAGCAGAGCTGCAGTTAGGTAACTTAGAGGATACAAGACTGATAGGTCAGATTTTCATGATCATTCCGGTGTTGGGGAAGGTATGTAAAAAGGTAACAGATTACAGGAACATCTTTATTAGCATTTTGCTGCCCTAGGGCAGAATTGAAAGTGGAGAAGCAAACAATTGAAATCTGAAATGTGAAAGTGACATTAGTTTTAATCTCTGATGCTGACTTGATGTTCTGTTAACTCGATTTGACAAAAATCCTTTTTCTGTCCTGTTTTTCCTTATCAGGTATGACCAAGAGAATAGTTAATGCAAAGATTGCCTGCCTTGACTTCAGCCTGCAGAAAGCAAAAATGAAGCTTGGTGTTCAGATTGTTATCTCAGACCCTGAGAAGCTGGACCAGATAAGACAGAGGTGTGTGTAAGCTTGAGTAACTGAGACAGTGGGGTTTTACAAGCTTGATCTGGTCTCTTCAGGAGAGATGATTTGATGTAATTTTCTCTGAGTGCAAGAGGTACAAATATTTTGAATGTTACCATTTTCCAGCAATACCAAATACTAATGCTGGAAGTCTTTGCTTCTGGAGGCAGAACTAGTATTAAGCCAGTTTTGAAGAAACCCAAGTACATTTGTGCAGTGATCCAGTCTTCCATTAAGTTTTCAGGAAATGGGTTGACAGGATGTGTGATGATGGATTTTTAAATAGACTTATAACTTTGCCTTTACCTTTGCAGAGAGTCAGATATTACCAAAGAAAGGATCCAGAAGATTTTGGCTACTGGTGCCAATGTTATTCTCACCACTGGAGGTATTGATGACATGTGTCTGAAATACTTCGTTGATGCTGGGGCTATGGCAGTACGAAGAGTTGTAAAAAAGGACCTTAAGAGGATTGCTAAGGCATCTGGAGGTGTGTGTATATAAAATAACTTTATTTTAATGTATTCTTTAAAGTAAAAGGTGTTTTTAGGATATTAGTAACTAATTTTTAAAATACAGCTTCACATGCAAGGTCAGGATGAGTAAAGCTGAGCCACTTATTTTTAACTTTAGTGTTGCTTCTAAGTGACTTCTGTCAAAGTAGGTGACTACTGTAAGAGTAGATTGCTCCAAGATTTACAGAGTGGGAAGAAAAAACTGTCTTGCACTGTGAAGACTGGTGTTTTGTGGAAATGCGAGCCATAATCTCTATTTATTTAGAAGCCGTTTATTATACAAGCATGCATAAGCCTGTGTTTAAACAGTTAAGTATGTTGTTTGGACAGTTCAAGAGGAATGAAGAACTCCTAAATCACTCAATACATACTTTAAAAATTCTGGTCTTACTCAGATTTTAATCTGTCAGTTCTTAAATTTGGAAGAAAACACATTCATTGTGGTAAAGCATGGGAGATTGTACTAGATGTGGAAAAGTAAGTGCTGTAAAAGTTGAGCAAAAGGAGCAATATCAGTTATTAACTGCAGAATATTGAATTGCTGCCTGAAAACTAAAAGTGCTGTTTAATTTGAGAAAAATCTACTTAGGCAGTTTTTATTTCTGTTTTCAATTTCTGTTTGCCTTTTTGTATGTCTGTTCTGGGAAGTTGACAGAGGATGATGTGCTGGAATTGAATGCTAACTTTACTTTTTTGTTTGTTAAAGCAACCGTGTGTTCAACCCTTGCAAACCTTGAAGGTGAGGAGAGTTTTGAGGCATTAATGCTGGGACAGGCGGAAGAGGTGATTCAAGAGAGAATCTGTGATGATGAGCTGATTTTAATCAAGAAGTAAGGATCCTTTTAAAAAATGCTCAGTTTGGTGTATATTTTCTAAGTTTGATATAAAATTACATTTATTTATTTATTTCCATGCTATTTCAGTGGTCTGAGTAGTTAGATGCATGGGAAAGAGTATCTGAATCCAGTGCAAATTAGAGGTGAAAGTATCAGTATTTAATCTCTTGCTGGGGCTGGACACCTGTTTCGCCAACCATAGTCTATGAGACAGATCTGTAGATTTTACTTAGGTTTTTGTTTATAAACAAATGTTTCTGGCTTCCCTTTACAGACAGTAAAGGGCAGTAAGTACTGAGTAATTGCATATGAATAAAGAAGTGCAAGCTAAATCTTTCCATTTTTAGTGGAAGACAGCATTTGCTTCTGCCGTTTGGTACCTGAAAACTTGAGTATCAGTTCGTTTAACGAGAACATACCTTAGGTATTAACTCTTCCACTGCTTCAGTATTCCTTCTCAGTATTGAACTTCTGTAATCTCATTTGTGTGTGAATGAAATGCTCTGACCATGACATTTGTGGGGCAGCTACATGGTGACTGCCTATACTGTAATGTTGGCAGTAATGAGATTACCTGATGGGTGTGCAGAGGATCTTTCTTAATATCTAAGTACACTTTCCCCTGTTTGATAGGAAAATGTCATCATACTTTGATAGGTAGCTTTCTTCAGAAGACTAAAACTCAAACTAGGTTCTTGCATATTAGAAATCAAAATACTGACTTTACTAAGTTAGAATGTATGTATCCTGCAAGGGTGCATAACATTATTAAGATTTTCTATTAAATGTTCAAAGAATGAGACTCAGCTGAACATCACTTTAAAAGAAATACTTTTAGCAAGAAGAGTTTTATATTCTGTTCACCACAGCTGACTTCTGATTCCTTTTCTTCCGTAGCACAAAGGCTCGGACTTCAGCATCAATTATCTTACGAGGAGCTAATGACTTCATGTGTGATGAAATGGAACGATCTATACATGATGCTCTCTGTGTTGTCAAAAGGGTTTTGGAATCCAAGTCTGTTGTCCCAGGTGGTGGTGCTGTAGAGGCAGCACTTTCAATATATCTTGAAAATTATGCAACCAGCATGGTAAGTCTTGCACAAAGAAGCAACAGTGTGTATGTGTTAGACAGGAACAATAAATTTTTAAGCATTTATTTTCATCTACTAAAAGTAATTTCTCTGGCCCATGAAAACCTAATCATCTTAAAAAATGTAAGATGCTTCTTTAAAATGGAGGATAGGAGTTACTCTTTCTCTGATAATTTGACTGTGTGGGTCTTTGAAGCAAACACGTTTTTCATGTGTAAACCCCTGCCTACTATGGATGTTCTTGATCACTGCTGTATTTTTTTCCTCTCTTGTTGCAGCCAGTGGGTTTAAAAACTTTTTTCCTTTTTCTAGGGGTCACGTGAACAACTTGCAATAGCAGAATTTGCAAGATCCCTCTTAGTAATTCCAAATACACTGGCAGTCAATGCCGCTCAGGATGCAACAGATCTTGTTGCAAAGTTGAGAGCATTCCACAACGAGGCTCAAGTTAACCCAGATCGCAAAAACCTGAAATGGCAAGTATCTGTCTTTTAGAACGCTAGTAAAAGGGGCGTGGGTTGGTGACTTAAATGGAAAATCGTTCTCCCAGTTACTGAACCATGATTTGCATGGTAAAATTAGTGTATGTTATCACTGAGTTTCTCTGCCTCTGTTCTTCAGTCCTATTTCTGTGTCACTGTGAAATAGTAGTTACACAGCGTACTCCCAGCTGTATTTCTACTTTTTCTACCTCTCTATCTGACAACATTTCTTGTTTGCAGGATTGGTCTTGACTTGATCAATGGAAAGCCTCGTGATAACAAGCAAGCTGGTGTCTTTGAACCCACCATGGTCAAAACTAAGAGCCTAAAGTTTGCAACAGAAGCTGCAATTACTATTCTTCGAATTGATGATCTTATTAAACTGCACCCTGAGACTAAAGAAGAGAAAGGGTGCTATGAGGATGCAGTTCAGTCTGGAGCACTTGAAGAATAACTTAGGCTTTATTTATGTTTGTTTCACTTACACTTCCCACTCTTATTACTAAAGTGTTAATAAAACAGGTGGTTGAATGTTGCTGCTATTTTCTTGTGAACAAACTTAATTTTTGAAAGCAAGGTTGGCCCTTGCACTGAGAACTTAAGTTCTAGTGTCTGACAAGGCCGTGATCGAGTGGCAAAAAGTAATGGTGTAAGTTTATTTAATTTTAGGCAAAACTAACAACTGTGAGCTCCACTATTAGAAGTTTATTAGTAAAATGTTTCAAAGCTTGTTAACATTAGCTGTTCATTCAGTCACTTGGGTTCATCTCTCGACGCACATGGCAATTCCCATTCCTCCTCCGATACAGAGAGCAGCAACACCACGTTTTCCACCAGTTCGTTCCAGTGCATGTAGAAGAGTTACAAGGATGCGACAACCAGAGGCACCAAGAGGGTGGCCAAGAGCAATAGCCCCACCTTGGATATTAATCTGAAAAAAAAAAAAAAAGCCAATAGGGAACGTCAAGTTAAGAACATTTAACTAGATTAGCTGACATTCAACATGAATGACTTCACTGGATCTACCCCTGATTATGTGTCAGCCTGAAACCACAACTACCCTTTCACAGAGTATTTCTTTTGAAAGTATGCCATTGTTACTCTCCAAAGGAAATTAAGCTGAATTTAGGGATTTCATTTTGCCATCACTTGGAAGAATACCATGGCACATACACTTTCAGCAGCAAGTCCAAATTCTGAATTGATTATAAGTATGCCCAGGAGTTGCATAGATTTGCATAAAAATCCACTGCACAAAGTTGTAACCTGTTCAGTTGGGAAGCTGCCTGCTAGCAAAGCCAGCTGACAGCACAGCAGTGTGAGGAAATGCCTTCTGAGGTTGCTGTCGTGTGATTGGAAGAGGGCTGTGCTTGCCAATACAATCCAGATGCATGGAATGGAACAAGTTTGAATTACAGGAGGCAAATAAATTCCAGCCTACAAATATATTAATTACCTTTTCAGGATTTACTTTCAGTTCTTTTGCTATTGCAACAGATAGCGATGCAAAGGCTTCATTAATTTCAAACAGGTCAATTTGGTCCAGAGTCCAGCTGGCTTTGTCAATCTGAGAAAACACAAATAGGAGCATTATTATCTTACAGATTTTCCTTAGCACCAGAGGACGCTTTTCATAAGACTTAAATGGGGCAATTTAAAGCTACCACTTCTAAAAAGTTGAAGGAAAACAATTTTTTTCATAGCCAGTGTTTATGACAGGATTCTTGAAGACTACAGACAAAATTGTAGTGTCAGCAAAAGTTAGTACAATGTGCCGTAACATGCTGGCTGCTCATAAAACTTTGACTAATTTTACACATAGTGGTGGTGGTGCAGTTGTGAGAATCAAACTGTTCGTGGTGCCCTTACTGGAACAGGCACTGCACTCAAAAGTAGGCTTTAACAGATTACAAGCAAGTTTTTCAGGACAGAGTCTGACTCTTTATTAATAAAGATTTGCTACTTAGTAGAAACTTCTACACAGAAAACTGGGAGGTGTCAGCCATTAGTGATAGGTGGTGTGTAATTTGTCCAGTCCCACCTTTAATATGAAAGTTTCCACTTGAATGCAACTATTCTGGAAGATGGTTTGGCTCATGTTTTCACTTGAGAAACTATTGTTATGCAATTGCCTACTCTAGTACAGGCTTAGGCATGTTTCACATTTGTACATTTTTACTTCCACTCACTTTATTTCTGTCAGCAGTGCTTTATCAGCAGAATCATCTGCAGCAATGACGTTTCACAACCTAGGCTAGCCAGAGTGCTGCACCTCCAAGGCTATAGTCAAGGAGGAAGGCCTCTTTCTACTAGAGACAGTATGGAAACCTCTCCTTTTGGGAGAGGGTTAAGATAAAGTGTGTTTTAACACTAAAATGTATAACCTACTTGTTCTCTAAAGTGCTGCTACTATAAAATTCTGAAGATAAAAACAAGCACTTGATAACACACCTTACAAAGTTTACATTAAGAAGCAGTGTACCTTTTTTCAGAGTACCTATACAATTATAGGTACTGTTAAATAGTTTGTCTGTTGAACAATTTAAATTGTATATTGTATGTGCATTCACGGCATTTTTGATTTAAAAGAATTTGAGATAAGAAAAAGCATTTCAGTTCTGATTTTGTCAAAAGCACAGAGCTTGGGTGAATTCAAGTTGGGCTTCCATGTGGCCAGGATGTTTCATAGGAGAACAAAATAAGGCCTTTACACAATATTAAAAAAACTAAGGAATACTAAAGCAAATCTGTTCTTAGCTGTACAAGAGGTTTTTTTCATGCTCAATTTCATAGCTCAGTTGTAACAGCTGGAGTTGCCATGTCAGTATTAGCAAGCAGTGTGGTACCATCAGGGCTGCTCACTGGGGTGATTTTCAGAACCTTGTCATGTGGACTGAGCACAGAGCACATCAGTGGGTTCAGTAACGGTCTGAGCACATCAGATGTGGTTTTGGAGTACACCTTGTTCAGTTTCACCTGAAAGTAATCAATTTGTATGCTCCAACCTTTTTGCAGGACAAACAAACACAAAGAGCACCATCCCATTTGCCAATGGAGATGCACTCACTGGCCTTCTCAGTGTTGTGCTATCGCAAATACAATCAGGCAGTGATCTGAAAATCAACCTGGCCAGGCACAGTATCAGAACCATATCGTGGTAGGACCAAATCATCACTAGATTAATATACACATCCCTGAAATTTGACCTTTAGCCCTTAAGGTTGCCCCTTCCCAAACCTGACTAGTTTATGCTCTAAACTCCATTCATATGCCTATACATTTGGGTTTTTTTTTTCAACAAGTAGGCGCTGGCTTGGTAGCACTAGAAATTTTGAGTCTTGTTTTTACTTATTTTTTTCTACTAAGTTTCCCTTAGAAAAACCAAGACATGACCAGAAAATGAAAAGCCATTACAAGCAAGAGTTATAATAGATGCATAGATAGAGAGGTGATTACTTACAGCTTTCCTTATTGCTGAAATGGGCCCTACTCCCATTATAGATGGATCTATACCGGTCTGAGCCCAAGATACAATCCGGGCCAAGGGCATAAGACCTCTTCTAGCAGCTTCCGATTTCTTCATTAGAACTACAGCTGCAGCTCCGTCATTTAGACCTGTGGAGTGACAAACAACTTGTATGTATTTGTTTGGGCTTTTACTGTACCAGTTTTTCCTGCTTGCATAAGTTCATAATGCAGACAGAACAAAAATCACAAATATTTTATTGGTTTAGGTGAGTACTGTTCAGATCAGCAAAGTCTGATCTCTGCCACTAACACTTAAAAGGGTACGTATCTACTATACTGCTGTAAATGTGACACATTTGTGATTCTATTTGGAAAGCAGCAGGTGGAATAATCAAAGTACAATCTGAAAAAGAAGTACATCAGATTTATTAGGTAGACTTTGGAAGAGGAAGCATAAGGACCAAGGAAGAAGTTTCAAAGCTGCCTGTGGCAGTTCCCCAGGAGTAACGTTTTCAAACATGAATCATTGTTTTCCATTGTTCAGACCTGCAGTATCAGAAGGCCCTAGGCAGCTGCTTTTAAAAGGAAAGGATGTAGTTTCTATTCATTCCAGCCTATCAAGTATTGATGTTATTGTCCAAACTTTCATATTGCTTCATAGAAAACAAGCAAACAAGACAACTCATCTGTAAAGAAATCCTTCACCACAACTAAAACTGAGGTCTACCTATGTCATCAAACACATTGCCATTTCCTGCAAAATTCATTCAGCAGTATCCACATGGCAGCCAAACCCCTCGTAGAGACCCTGCCTTGAGTCACAGGCAGCTCTTGTTCTTTTCCATTTCATTTTAACCAGATGGACCAACCTGAAGCATTGGCTGCTGTTACTGTCCCTGTTCCATCTGTCAGGAAACAGGGCTTTAGCTTGGCCATTGTTTCCAAGTTGCTCCCATGTCGAGGGTGTTCATCTGTTTTAACTTCTATAGGACCTGCAAAACAGAGCATTATGCCCTCACAGGAGGGTCTAATCACACACATACATCTCAGACAGAAAGCCAGCACAAACAACAAGCTGAGTGGGAATATACACCATATTCCTTTTAACCAACAAGCTATTCTTATGTTGGAGCCAGAGTCCAACTCAGTGAAGTTTAACAAATTGCTGTAACTCTCCAGTTCCTAGCACAGCAGACAGCTCATGTTTCCCATCCCAAGACAAATATTAACAAATAAAATATTGGCTAGTTGTGCAAAAGTTGATCTTGTCCTTGCTGTTCCTAACCCCAGAGCTTCTCTTCCAGCAGAAGGCTGTATTTCAAATGATACTTGCAGTAATCTTTCTGCAAAGAGTGTTATTAAATATTATCTAAACTAGTGTCATGAAAGTGCTGCTGGATCAACATGACTCTTTTAAGTTTGGTGCAGCAGGAGCCTTAACAAAATGAAAAACACTGATTTTGGTAACATATCCAAGTCTATGTTAAGTCAGTGATTTGTCTAGGTAGTTATTATATCTCCAATAAAACACACTGTTAGTATTTCCAGAGAGCTACATTTAGATATTCCACATTTGCACTGCTTCTCTTTTATTTAAAAAATAACCACTGAAAGCTGAAAAAGAGAGCAACAAGCTACATACTTACAGAAAGGCTGTGTAAGTGGGAAACCATCCACTGATTTTAGGAAACATGGTAGAAAACAGATTGTTCTTTAAAATCAGCTCTCACTATCCATTCACACCTACCTTTTTTGGATGGTACAAGAACAGGAACAATTTCTTTTGTAAAATAGCCAGCTTTCTGTGCTGCCTCTGCCCTGTTTTGTGATTGTACAGCAAGTTGGTCTTGTTCTCCTCTGCTGACTTGCCACTGTTTGGCCACATTTTCAGCTGAAATAGGGACAAAGTGCAAACTGCCATCAGGAAATGCTAAAATTTTAAGTTGTAAAATTGTAAGCACAAATGTAGTCACTACTGTTTGCTGTAGCAAGCAGCTGAGCTTGTTGAACAATTTTCATTCTGACTTCCTTGTTTTCTCATGATTCTCTACTATATTTTTTCTTGAGGGTGAAAATTTCTGTGTGATCTCCTCCCAGATGTTTTATCAAATTAAATACAAATGCAAACAAGCTTTTCCAGTTTATTGCTTGTTTGGACTATTATGGTCAGATCTCTCTACAGCTGCTTCAGAAGAGGGAACAGTTCTGAAGATACTCTGTTTCATAAGCAGGGTCTGAAAAAGCAGTTGGCTGAATATCCACCCAGCATGCAATAACCTGAAGTTGTAGAACCATGTGTACCCACAGCACACTTTACGTATTTCCTCCTCACTGTAAATCTGTGCTGCTAAATGCTCCGGTTCCTTACAGGGATCATTTTATTATTATTTTTTCTGAAATTAAACTTCTCCAATGTAGAAGAGATGCTCGGGCATGAAAAAAACCCAAAACAGTAGCTTCACAAACAAAACAGAAGATACCTTCAATGCCTTTCAGTATTACAGATTTCTTTCTTTTTCATAACTACAACTTAAGGACAGCTTGTAACACCTTGTTTATAACTTCAGATTTCTGAAATTTTCTGTCAGTAAATTCTTCCCTCCCCACTCAACCATTTAATTTTCTGGACTGTCATCACTTACCTGTTATACCCATATGATACTGATAAAAAGCATCTGTAAGGCCATCAAGGATTATAGTGTCCTGCAAGGAAGCCTCTCCCATTTTCACCCCAGCTCGCATGTGAATGACATGAGGAGCCTGTAAGAGGGTATTTCGAAAGGAGTCAGATGGTTTGCACCTCCAGTGCACAATACAGCCAGACCACTGAAGAGACAGACCCCTGCCTTGCAGGTAGCTACCCCAAATCCCAGCAGTCTTCCCAGCTGCCCGCTCTGCCTCTCCCTCCAGAGCCTGCCAGCTGGCATACAGTTTGCCCCCTGCATTCCCCCAGCAGCACATCATGGAGCAGTGCTTCCACAGACTGAATCAATTGTCCCTGGGCCACACAACAGTGGGTCTCCCATTGCACCAGTCTGTGCTAGGTGGTTTCTGATTGCACTCTGCTTCCAGTGAGCGCCAACATCACCCTCAGCATGGGCAGCTGAGCACCAGCACAAGAGGCCATCCCTTTCCTGGGGATCAGATCAACAGCCCAGAGTCATTCCTGAATACAGCCTTGGGATGGACAACTTGAAATAAACTGCTTTGCTTCCTTCCCAAGCTCAAATTTCTTGGTGAATCTTAACATTTTCAGTTATTCCTTCTTTGGCCTTCTTGCAACACAAAAAAACCTTGTCTATTGCTAGTTGTCGCAGGCAAATCATTCACCACAACAGGGCTAGATGGAAATGAAAATGGAATTTTCAATGCGGTGTGTGCTTGCCTGGCACCTTTTCAGTAGCTACCATATGAGGCCATTTTTTTTAAAAAAAAAGGCACACTACTGAAATCAATTGTTGCATGTGTAAACTCATGCTCAAGTGCACAAACTTCAGCTACTCTTTCAACCTGCCTCCAGAGTGTCAGCCTACAAATACAGGATTTCAACATAACTTAATGCTGTTTGCTCCCAGTAAGGCAGAGCGCTGTGACTGCAATCCTTTGCTTTACCTTGCTCATACTCTCCATGCCTCCTGCGACCACGATGTTGGATTCCCCCATCAGTATGGACTGAGCAGCCAGACATACTGCTTTCAAGCCTGACCCACAGATCATCTGGCAGCTCCAGGCAGGCACAGAGTATGGGATTCCTGCAGCAACACTTGCCTGCCGGACAGGGTTCTGGCCAGCACCTGTGGGAACAGGCAGCATTTTCCCTTGTTCTTAAAAACCAAACATTGGCCTTGTCACTTTTCACAACAGTACCCCAATTCCACGAAAATTTAGAGCTCTCTCCTATAGAGAAGTTCCCAGCAGTAATCTGTAAACAGGAGCCCCTCTCGTTTACATGATTGATCAATAAATGCCTGTAAGATCAGGGATTTGCCACGGACAGTTTTATATCTGCCACTCAGTTTTTTATGGCAGGTCAGATGAAACACCCACTTCAGATTAGTACTAGCCTGTTTGTTGTATGTGTGTAAGATGAGAGCTCATCTAAATTGCTGCTTGCCAAAGCATTTTTCTTTTGACATCTTCTGTACATCACCAGCAGATAACTTCCCCTAAAAGTTCACATGGAATCCAAAAGCACAGTTATACAAGAACAGTTCCTGAAAGCTTCCAGCCTTTGTTGTAATCCTGATGGAGTAAATAAGAGCACTATATTCAAAGAAGAGTCGTCATCTGCATCTCCCCAGGCCAAACTAATGCCAGCTCTTTGTACACAAAGAAATGGTTAAGGAGAGCACATCACTCAGCAAGCTAAAAACACAGGAATCTAGATCAGTTTTAAGTACAACAAAAATATTTCCTTTATTTTCTCCCACCATCTTTAAACCACAAACCTGTCCTGTGACTCTGCTAATCAAACATGACCCTTGAAAAAGCAGGAGCCTGTTCAAAACAAACAATTCCCTATCAGCTGCATTTTCATTAAATGAAAATATTTGTCTTCAAGCAAGTGGCATCACAGATCTTACAGATCAGATAAGCACAAATGCAGGCCTTTCTCTTAAGATCTCAGAGTTATCATGACTTAGGATGTTAAATTTGGGAGCAGAGATTATCAAGGCAAGAGAAGAGATGCTGTAACAAAGAAAACAAACTGACATTCACAAATACACTGTTATGTACTCCGGGGATTTACAAAAGCCCCAAACTATCCCACACCACGTCCCTTCCAAAAACCCGGCAATGGGTCACCCACAGTATATGGAGAAGCGGCCACGGTGCCGAAGCTCAAGTCCCACGTTAAGGAACCGTGTGCTCCCAAATGGCAAGGGGTAACGCCGGGGAAGGAGAAGCCTGAGCTGTTTCCCCGGGGCGATCACGGCGAGCGGCGGGGAAGGGAGTACCTGCGGTGAGGACCTGCCCCAGGATCACCTCGGACACCTCCTCGGGGGCCAGCCCTGCGCGCCGCAGCACCTCCCGGATGGCGGCGGCGCCCAGCTCGTGTGCGGGGAGCGCCGACAGCCCCCCGTTGAAGGACCCTAAGGGAGACACGGAGAGGGGCGGCGGTCAGCACACGGGCATCCCTCCTGCCCGGCCCGGGGCAGCGATCAGCACACACGGCATCCCTCCTGCCCGGCCCGGGGCAGCGATCAGCACACGGGCATCCCTCCTGCCCGGCCCGGGGCAGCGATCAGCACACACGGGCATCCCTCCCTCCCTCCCAGGGCAGCGATCAGCACACGGCATCCTTCCTTCCCTCCCTCCTTCCCTCCCTCCCTCCCGGCGCCGCGCTCACCCACGGCGGTCCTGGCGGCCGACACGCACACCACGGGGTCGGCGCTCATGGCCGGGCGGATCGGAGCGGAGCGGATCGGGTCGGAGCGGAGCGGATCGGGTCGGAGCGGAGCGGATCGGCTCGGCTGGGCTCGGCTGGGCTGGGCAGGGCAGGGCCGGGCGCGGAGCGGGGTCAGAGCGCGGCGCGGCCGGCGGCGGCGGGCGGGCCGAAGGCGGGCTGTGCGGCGGCCCCGCCCCTGCGGGCGGCGGGCGAGGGCCCGGAGAGGGAGCCCATTCGCGTCCGGGCAGGGGGCGGCGGGGCCGGGCCGGGCCGGGCGGTGGGGCGATGGGGCGATGGGGCGGAGGGGCCGTAGGGCGGTGGGGCGAGGGCGGGCTCGGCTGCTGCCCCGCCGGGCGGGCTCCTCCCCGGGCCCCGCTCGCACACACGGGCCGGCCCCGCCGCCTTACACAGCGCGGCGGTCACGGGCGGCACCAGGGACAGCCTACGGCGGCGTCCCACAGCACCTGCCTGCCGCAGCAAGAGAGGATAAGCGCTTGAATTAAACGATGCAAAACCTGGTTTGGTCTGCTCTGCTGCTGGTGCCCGGAAATTACCAACACCCAACTCGGCCGCCTCTCTTTTTTAAAACTTGACAGCCTAACATATAGATATTATACATATAAGCCTAGCACATATATCTATCTATATTATATTTTACATATATAATATCTATGTGTATATATATATACATACACACACACACATATATGTATATATATGCATATGTATATATGTATATATAATGTGTATATATATATATAATGTATATGTATATATAATATATATGTATATATGATGTATATATGTGTATATATAATATATATGTATATATAATGTATATATATGTATATATATATAATGTATACACACACACACACACACAGCACACACACACACACGCATAGACAATGCTCCACCGCTGGGCCAAAAGCTGCTCCTGTCTGACCTGGCCAGAGGCAAGCAGGGTGCTGCTCCCAGGCTGCCTCCCTGGAAGCAGAGGGCTGCAAGGGGAGAGCCGAGGCAGCCTCGGGAAGGACTGCGCTGGCCGCAGCTGCAGCAGTGGTTGCAACCCTCAGCAGGGTGGGCGGACAGGAATGTTTCTCTGCCGGGAAGCGTAGGTGGGAATCCTAGAGATGCGAAGTAGGGAGCAACAGTATTAAGATATTTGGAGGGAGAAGCAACATTGTAAAGGGAGGAGACAAGAAAGTAAGAGTAACAGCAGTATTACAAAAGAAAATACAGAAGGGCTGAAATAACTCATCTATGGCACAGCCTACATCTTCAGTCCTTACTCCTTCCTGACTCATTCACAGATATCTGGCCTAAGGGATGTGCCAGCCAAAGCACCACTTTGAAGTTGCAACTGATGGCCAAGAAGATGGATAGAAAATGTGCTGTTGCTCCTACCTTAGCTACAAAGTTGGAAGACATTTTCTTATCCAGGTAGTAAAATTTAGGAGGATTTCACAGGGAGAACAAATTAAGTCCTAGAGAAGCACATAGTATGTGATGTCAAACACTGACAAATCTGTATGTGGTTATGTATACAGTGGATGCATCAGTACACTTGTGGTCACATTGGGCATGTTGGCCAATCTGAACTTGGCATTATTAAATCTTCATCCATAAAATGTATTTGAACCTTCTGTGTGTACACACTGAACAACAGGAGCACTACAATACCTGAGTTGGATTCCTCTGTCTCCTATCAGTCACTATTCTTGCCTTACACTGTAAAAGCATTACTAGATAGGGAAAAAGCTCCAACTTCAGCTACGGAAATCAAGACTGTTAGCCTACGTTTCACCAATAACTCTGTTAAACCATGCTACTCAAAGAATTCCAACACTCAAAATACATTTTCCCTTCTAGATATTTCAGTCTTACTGAAGAATAAGGTCAAAGGAGAACCATGTGTCGTAAGATTTCTTCAGTTACTTTGGCATTTCCAGCTTTTAAGAAGAGAGGAATCTCCTCAGATACCTTCAGGAAAGGAAATCTCTGGAAAATCCCATGGGCAGCCCAATATTTAGGTGAGCTGATCTACCAGTCTCTTAAGGATTCATTGGCAACAGGCATGCACCACTGCTTTTCTTTAATGATGCTGTGCACTCAGAGCAGCTGATAAAACTGACTAAAACCTCAGATTAAATCTGGAAAAACATGTTTTCTGTCATTTCAAAGGGCTCATCGGTAAGCAATTAATAGATCTACCATACGAGTGAAACTCAGGAATATATCATTTTCAGCAACACAGAATGATTGTTTTACAAAAATATTGTATGGTTCCTGAGCAGCCTTGTATGACCAAATGTAGTCCCTGCACATTTTCAAAATTTAGTAGACAGTGAGTAATATAGACATATGAGGGCAGGTCACATACCAATATGTCATTCTTAATGCAACATTTGGCTGATAACAACTTAAAGTTGTCAATGCAAATACAAAATCAATAATGTGAGATGAGGTCAGATGAACACTAAACGTTAGCAGGTGTTCAAAGTCCAGAACTGACAACACACCTGAATAAAGTCAGACGAACAGGATTGTCTTGTATTTAAAACTTTACAAATACCACCATAAATACTGAATTGAACAAAATCTGAGGCTTCAGCCCTTTCCCTCCCCACACCTCAGTAACAGAGAGAGAGTTCAAATGTGAAGCAGCCCTAGGGACTGCAGGCCAGCTCACCCCAGTGAGCTGACCTGCTGCACCTTTGCTCTCAGCCCCAAACGGCAGAACTGTTTTGTAACAACACTAGTGACGAATGAGGCTGTGATGTTGGGCCACCCTAAAACAACAGAGATGAATTTTATCTTGGTATGTTTATCAGATTTGCAGTATCCTATTTAACTCTGCTTGGACGGTGTCCAGGATTGAGATCCAAATGGAAAAAAGGAGCATGTAACGGAACAAAATAATGTAGCAATTGCACAAAGGCAAATAATTATGAAACATGGATGGGACAGATCAAAGTTAAGTTATTTAAATGCAGAAAAAAACCCTACTAAATATGACTAGGCAACTATGCTTTTAAATTCAATGTAGTTAATGAGCAGCAAAATATACCATAGCAAACTACTGCCCTATGCTGGTACATTTTGCGATTTCTTGGAAAACTAAGCTCTGGGAAATTAAGTAAGTAGTATAATTAGGACATCAATTCGGAACAGAATGCTTACTTGCTATCAGTAAAAGAGTGAGGCTACATTGCACAAAGTTTATTTATTACCTTGCTGTGAACACAATGAAATGGACTTGTTCCTTCTGTGAAATACTCAGAGTGCAAATATTTTGGCATTTTTATTTGATGATGGTGGCTCAGTTTTATTAGAAATAGGCTAAAATTTCAGTGTTCACAGATTTACTCTTCTGCTAAATATTTTTTTCCCTAAATTTCACCTTTACAAAGATCAATGCTGTTACCAAAATGTGAAACGCTTCCTTTTAACCATAAATCTGACACCTTGTTGATGAATATTTACAAAAACAGTTTTCTTGTGGACCTGAACTTGATAAAAGCTAAGCTTCACCTTTTACAGGCAAAAAATTTACAAAGAACAGTTACTTTAAATTAATAAATCTTCATATGAGATAATTCTATATTTTTAAAAAAATAATTTTACCACTTTCCTGTAACAGCAAATTCTTTAGTCTTTAAGATCTTATACACAAATAATGGTACTAGTATCTGCTTAGGGCACTCAGACTTGCTGGACACCTTTAGTACCTTCAGGCTCTTTCTCATGTCTAGAAAGACAATTCATTCTTTTTCCAAGTTTTCTTAGCAGTAGACTGACATTCATTTTTCTATGGGTAGGTTTGGCACATAGGGCATGTTTCAAAGAACACACTGTTTTCCTACTGGGGGATGAGATCTACATTTTCTAAAATCTCCAACCTGATTCACTGTGTCCTTGGAAAACAAGTTTCTGATAGGCAAAAAATGTCCTTGGCTGTGTTAAGAGCAATCTGTGTTTTCCTTGAATCTATTTTTGTCAGGGAAGGCCAGTAATCTAATTGGTGTTTAAGTAAAAAATGTTGTTTTCTCCTCAGACAGGAAAACACTCTATTAAAACTATCTGAGCCTTTCTATTGTTAAAAAAAAAAAAAAAAAGTATAATAAACTTATGGGTTTATATCCTTAGCAACTATACACACACCTGTACTCCAAATGCAAGTTGCAGTATTTATCAAGCATCCTCAAAAAATTAATTTATCTATAGTCATCATTTTATTGTAATTGAATCTGGATTGATTATCACTCAGGGAATGTCTTTAGGAGGAGCTCTGGAGTTCACTCACTGGTGTGGTCAGCCCCTAACAGGAACAAAATTCCTGGCAGCTATGTGCCACACACCAATTCACTGGTGTGTGGGAGCATTGCAAGTGCTGCCATCTGGGAGACAAGAGCTGCAAGTCAAACTGGGTCTGTACATTATACCTGGGGTCTTTAACATATATATATATATATATATATATACACACCACATACATATACACATACATATAAATTGATAAAACATACTGGTAATTAAAAAAGAAATCCTTGTTAGAGGTTTCTGAAGAAGTCTAGTTACTTCTTGCTATAAATATGCAAGAAAAATATGTCATAATTGCACTAAGACCTTTGAAAGCATTTTATCGGGGATATAAAGACATCATTATGCCTGCAGCCTAGTATTCAGGAAGCTTGTCTAAGAGAGTTCACCAATGTTAAATTTGGGGTTTCTGCTGCCCATATCTTTACCTAGTAGTTACCCAAAGGGCCTGTCTGTATAACTTTCTTCTCAGCGCAACAATCGTACATTTTATCTTTCCCCCACACCTGTAGGCTACAGCCAGTTCTCTGGAGAGCTCATTCTCTGCTCCTGCAGCTGCACTGTGGTTTTGCCTTGCTCCATCTCCTGTCCTTACAAGTCAAAGACAGCCTTTGCAAGAGCCAATTGGCCTTTTTTTAGTTCCTGATATTTCAAGGTACTTTAAAATGCTGAGAAATGTACATATGGTACTCGAAATGTTTTGGGTTTTTTTTTGTTTTTCTTTTTTTACTTTTGAAAAATGCTTCATGTAACTTTTCCCCTAATTCCTTGCTTTCCTGACCTGCAGACTAATTTTTTAAGAGTGTTTCACAGGAGGACGTAGTTCCCTCAGAGCCTGCCTTTCTGAAGCCATGGCATGTCACCTGCCTCTGCCCATGGTATGGGAACAGTCCGCGCACTCCCATGGGGGGTCTGAGGCTGCTGCACACTTGGGACCCCACATTGCTCTCCCTCTGGCCACCACTGGGGTCTCAGGAGCAGCCCACATGGAGACAAGAGTATTTCGGTTAAATGTTCTCTTTCCACATATATCAGAGGACTAGTTACCAAATCTCTGCCCTCATTTTCCTAAACAAAAATTATAGGTGTAGCTGGATAATACACGTTTGGATTTGAAGGTACAGAAGGAGGACAGCCCAGAATATGAAGCTCTGCAGACTGATTCCACTTATTTCTAGGTATCCCTGGCTGCCTGCCTCTTGCTCAGCTAGCATATTTCCCACAAATATAATCTACACTTGTAAAGATAAATTTAAAATAACTATGTGCTGACAAGAGGTAAAAAACTGCAGGAACATTTTCTACATGCTTGTGAACACAAACAATGGTGGAAAGTTTACCATCCCACACCTTACAGTGTATCTGAGCTACGCCTTTATCTGTACTACTAAAAAGACACAAAGGAAGTCTGGTTTCTGAACATAACAAAAAGTAGCTAATCTCCAGACAAAATATTGGGATATCTTGTATCTAAATCACCACTGATACACAGAAAATATTGGATAATTTATATACAGAATACACAGAAAAGAAGCAGCCCCCAAGTGTATATCTGCACCTATTTTTTGCAGAAGCTGTTTCAATTTCTTGTCCTGCATGGCTTATATGCACTTTTAGTATTGTTTATATTTGCACACAGGGAAATCAAGTCAATTTGCTACATTAATGGTCATATTCAGGCCTACTTTAATATTTCAGCACCGCTTCCATGCCGCCAAATACCCGTGATGGTTCCATCTATTAATGGTTATGATGAATGCTTGAAACAAATACCAGCAAGGCAGGCAGATGCAGGGGTAGATTTCACGGGATATTCTGAGTTGGAAGGGATCCATAAGGATGATCAAGTCCAACTCTTATATGAATGGCCCATACAGGGGTCAAACCCACAACCTTGGTGTTATTAGTGGCATGCTCTAACCAACTGAGCTAACCTCAGTTATCAGAGAGCCCTATACAGTAATCGCAGTGTTATCTTTTTTTGAGTTTAAAAACGAGGTAAGAGTTAAAATGAATTTATTCAGGTCTGCTTTCCCCTGTGGTCACCTTACCACCTTAGCTGTGGTAGCCATGTCAAATCACTTGTAGCATGACTTGGGTTTCCAAACAGTTCAAGTTCTCACTGAAATATCAGTGTATTCATACATACATATATATATATATATACACACATACACACACACACATCTGGATGTCAGGAAATGTGCGCTGGATCCTATTCTGTAGTGACTGTTACTTTCTCTGCTACCAAGTAATAGTCAGGACAGATTTCTGGAGCATCTTCAGCAGTGCTGTAGCAAGTGACAATTAATTTCACCTTTGTAACCCAGGTGACAGACTCATTGAGCCTGCAGCAGCTTTTTGACTTTGCAGGCAAAAGTGTTTACCTGTCCTAATGGCACTGCTTGAGAAATCATGCATAGTAAGAAGGGCAAACTTTAAAACCGATTTCAAAGGAGCAGCTCGGTGCTAGGCTGCAATGAAGTGTGCTTTATTGTTTATTATTCCCAAACGCGGGAACCGATGTTTAATTTCTCTGGAAGCAGCAGGAACTCAAGCCCCTTCTCTGTCCTTAGGACAGGCGGCCGTGGCAGCGCGGGCAGGCGGGAAGCCCCGGCAGCCACGCTGAGAGGCCCGGCGCCCACCCTGCACACGGAGCTTTCCGTCCCGCACCCCCCTGTCCCCCGCCAGCCTCCCTGCAGGGCGCCACCCGCCTTTCCCGTTCCCGCTCCGGGCCGAGGCTTAGGCGGGCTCCGCTCCGCTCCCGCCGGGCCGCAGCGCCCCCTCCGGCCGGGAGGCCTGGCGGCACGCCGGCCCTGCCGCAGCGCGGCCTGCGCGGCTCACGGGCGCTCCACCGCCGCTCCAACAACCCGCGGGAGCCGCCGCAGCGGCGGGGCGGGCCGCGACTGCCCACGGACCGCACGGGCTGCCCGCGCCACGACCCGGCCGCGCTGGGCCGGCTGCGGCGGCAGCGCCTCCTCCCGCTCCCGCTCCCGCTCCCTGTCCCTGTCCCTGTCCCCGCTCCCCGCCGCCGCCGCCCGCGGTGGGTGGGTGGGTGGGTGCGCGCGCAGCCGCGGCCCGCGGGGCGGGGCGGGCGCTCATTTCCTCCCTGGGCGCCATTTTGTAGCGCAGAGAACCCGCAAATAAAGAGCGGGCGGGAGCGGCGCGGGGCAGCCCGGGCGGAGCGGCGCGGCCCGCGGGGTCCCGGCGGCTGCTCCTGCTGCGGCGGTGCCCGCGGAGCCGGTGGCGGAGGCGGCGGCGCTGTTGGCGTTTGGCTCGTCGCCGCTCTGGATGTGAGGAGGAGCGCGGCCCAGGCAAGCGGCGTGCGGGGGGCGCGGGGCCTCCGCGCCGCGGGCGGGAGGTGAGTGGCCGCGAGAGCGCTCCGGGCCGGCCCCGCCCCGCCCCGGCGGGACGGGCACCCCGCGGGCCCGCCGTGCCGAGCCCCCGGCGGCGCCCCCGACCCTCGGCTCGGGCGCGGGGGGAGGAGCGGAAGCTTTTAGAGCCCTTTTGTGCGAGGCCCCGATCCCGGCCTGGCTGCGCGGCCGCGATCCGCGTCCCGCCCCTGCCGCGGGCGGCCGCCGTCCCCCCGGCTGCGGGAGCCGCGCTCGGCGCTCCCCTCGCTGTGGGCGAGCGAGGGCGGCGGGGCGGGCACTGCCCGGGCGGCGGCGGCCGGGTCTGACAGACACCGCCGCGGCCCTGAGCGGAGTGCGAGGGCTGGCCGCTTGGCGCTGCCGTGAACCTTCTCTTGTTAAACACGGCAAAGAGAGGGTCCCGTGAAGGGCCATGGAAGTGGTTCGGGGTCTGGAGCGTCTGTCTTACCCGGAGAGACCGTGGGAGCTGGGCCTGTTTTGCCTAGAGAAGCGCGAGAGGGATCTCACCAGTGCATATAAGTATCTCGAGGGAAGGGGGATGTCAAGAGGACGGTGCCAGGCTCCTCAGTGGTGCCCAGCAACAGGACAAGGAGCAATGACCATAAACTAAAAACACAAGAAGCTCCACCGGAACAAGAGGAAGAACTTTACACTGACAGCGGCAAAGCACTGGAACAGGCTGCCCAGGGAGGTTGTGGAGTGTCTCTCTGGACACGTTCCTGTGTCACCTGTTCTAGGTGACTCTGCCTTGGCAGGAAGGTTGGACTGAATGGTCTCCAGAGGTCCCTTCCAGGCGTAACAATTCTGTGCTTCTGTGAATTCTGTGTCATGTATATACAGACACACATACAAGCTTCGGGAGCCGAGAGCCCATCCTGGAGCTTTCCCCACAGAACTCTTTTTTTGTAAATCATTAAAATAACTCAGTTACTTGAGATATAACTAGTAAAGCATCATGCCTGATATTATTCAACTACTTTTGTTCATGAGGGGTATTTTGAAATCTTTAAATCCCTTGTTTTCTAAACATTGTACGAAAAGGCATGTGGGCTCCTACCAGAGTTCCTAAAATTAAAATGCACTTCCCCAGTTTGCATCTCTTTGTGTTGAAACTGCTCTAAAAGCCTAAAACATTATGAGATTTCCTAAAAATTCTGTTAGTGTCCATGACAATGTATTTTAAGTATGGAGTATGGTTTTATGTTGCTCGTTGCCAGGAGCAGATATGCTGAAGGAGTGGTGTGTGGCAGCCGCTGTTTCTGCAAAATCACAGAAGTGCTTAGTTAGGATAGTACAGTTAAGCTGTTCATAATGTAAATCACAAAATCAAATTGTATTAATTCCAGTCAGTTATGCAGGAATGTTGTTTATGTTGATTGTTTTTATTGTAGAAAGTAGCACTTCATCATGCTTTTGCAAGATACTTCTCTATGGGGGGTGAGTGATGAGAAGCATCTCTTGATGCACAGTGACTGAAAAGTTACTGTATTAAATTCAGAGAGTAAATGTTTCAGTTGCAGTGTTATCTGCAGCATACAAATTCACCTGTTTATTAGCAGAAAACTAAGGCAAATCACTGTGACAACTGCTGTAGTCAGCCCGATGCTCCTAATGTTTCTGAAGAACACTGAGCACAGTGATAGCAATATATAACAGTAGTAAACGTGTAAGCTTTTGGTTAAGTTACTGCAGGGGCCCAAAAAGTTGTTGCAGGGGAGCAGTGAGGTGAAATTCATATGTACAGAAAGAGCACTAAGTGTTTAGATATTATGAAGCTAAGTTTTCCAAAGTAACCCATAGAATGTTTTTTGCTAGTGTGTTTTTATTTTTCGTTGTGCAGTTGTATCAGTGCAAGAAACGTTAGGTAGCAGGAAGACAGTAACTTCTGTACTGTAATGTGGTGGCCAGTAACTTCAGTCTTCACTTTAGTGCTCTTGTCTGAAAGTAAGAGATGGCTTTGTAAATGGCGATGTGCTGGGCACAGAGGTTAGAGCAGACTAGTCTGGTGCTGCTGTGGAGAACTAAGGGCTGGATTTTTGTGTGAGGTCTGGACATATGAGGTAGACTACCTGTAGATGGAGCATCAGCCTTTGACTTCTTGCAGTCATGACTGACAGCAATCAAATGTTTATAACTGTTGTATGCTGCATCAGGGTTCACAAGCCAAGTCTTTGGGGAAACTCACCGTTTTTTATATTTGTATGCTTCTGGTACTTTTTTGAATCACACACACATAATGACCTGACAATAATCTGTGCAGTTTAAGCAGTGTTAGCTGTAGTTGTGTGGAACACCTGAAAAGCATGTTTCTCTCTGTTGGGAACTTAACACTTCCTGAGATCTTGAAGACTACTTCCAAACGCCAAAGGAGTTAAAGATTTTAAATATCTTCAGGAAAATTACAGTGGGAGAGGTAGGCAGGCTAAGTGTGGGGGTCACAAGCATTCCCTGTGTGATCTCAAGTCCCTGTGTGATCTCAAGTCACTCTGTATGAGGTGGGCATTGGCAATTTGTATTAGTAGCCTTCTTTTTATTTAAGGTATGTTTTTGTGAAGCAATCTCAAAAAAGGAACTGCATCCAGAAGTTCAAGCTAAATGCTTGACTTCTTGTGTGCAGGAGGGAAGAGGGCGGGAGCGCGGGGAACTTCTTAGAGTAGGGAAGCACTTAAGTGCCTGTGTGTTGCTAAGCCTAGCAACAGGAAGCTGCCATTCATTAGTGAGATGCTTCTACTGTTTTCTTTCCGTGAGTTCTAATGTCAGTATTTATTACAGGACTGGGTGTGTGTGTTGGTGGTTTTGTTTGTTGTAGACTCGGGCCCTGTTTGGTAGGGTGCTGTGTAGTTGTCAATGGTTACTGTAGGTTCAAGAGGCTTTATTTCATTGGCATATATTTGCTCGTCCTACCAACAATTTTAGGATTTGTCTTAGGATTTGGAAAAGTTAAGTTAGTTCCTTGGGTATCACTGTGAAAATGGTAAGGTAATGTGTAAAAGTCTTTGTGAAAATAAAATATTAACTATGTAAGAGCATTGTTTCTTTGAAGCTAAGTGCTCACAACCAAGGAGTTGATATGTCCTTTCCCTGGTATAGGTGTATTGCAGCAGCTTTACAAGTTTGTTGACTCTTAATATTATATGCAACTTTTCTGTTGTAAAGCATATGGCAAAGATGCATGCCTCTAGCAAACCTTGCATTTATTGTTACTTGTATGCTTATAAGATTTGCAAACTCAGTATTTTTTATATAATTATAGTTGTAGAGAATGCTATGTGTAGTATTATCCTTTTGAGATATGGAAGCATGTCCTGTAAGTCAGGGCAGCGTGAATATTTAACCTAGCATGATGAAGTCCTATTGTGTTGCATGTGCACAAGAGGAATTGAATTTGGTGGTGTATCCAGGACATTTATTTTACATCTTGCTTTCCCTAAAAGTATTCACATGGGTTTTAAAATAATATTTCCTGTTTATTAGAATCTTAGAATAAGTACTTGGAAGAACATGCTACTTTGACATAACTCAAACATTAGTGGTAATGCTCACAAATGATTCTCTTTTATTCCAAAGAGATTCTGAAGTAGTAGCATTAATTGCTTTCGTCAGACCCTTATTACCCTTTAACTTATAAAATACCAAATAGATGTAGACTGAAATGTCTGTCTGATACAAGGTTGTGTGGTTTTGCTTAGTTAAATAGGAAGAATTGATTACTAATTGGATTTTTAGGCATAAATAGAAATTTTTGGTTAACTTAGAGAAAATGCATCTGACTTTAGATTACAGCAGCAAACTTCTGTTGTTTGTACTCTGGCTCTGTGTTGCATGGGACAAATATTTCAGTAGTCTAATATTGCAAATTAAAAAAAAATTAAAGCTTAGAAGTACAAGCTTCTGACTTGTTCAGTATTTCTTGTACACTAAAAAGTACACTAAATAAAAGTCCCTTTTTTTCCCCCTCTCCCTCCAGAGTTCACAATGACGAATGAAGAACCTCTCCCAAAGAAGGTATGTTTAAAATTACTTGTGACTTCACCCTCCCAGCTAATCGTGACAGCTTCACAAGTTGTGCTCTCCTTTTTGGTCCATAGGTTCGCCTTAGTGAAGCGGATTTTAAGGTTTTACCCAGAGATGAGCTCATTCTAAGGTAAAGTGTTTTTTCCATCTTAACATTTTAATGAACTTTTAATGGAAGATGTGTGAATTTACTCTTCAGTTGTTTTTTTAGCATCCTTGTTCTGAAAAACTATTTTATCCATTTTGTGATACATCTCTAAAGTTCTCATCTTGTCTGAAATATTTTTATTTATAATTTGGGAGGGAACCATTTTTCCAAAGAGGCAAAATCTTGAATAATATTTTTTAATATCTGAATGGGAGTGGTTTTTTTTCTTCACTTGTAGCTATAGAAGATACGATTGCTTACATTCCTTGCTAGATAGGAAGTTACTTCAAACATCAGAAAAATGTCAACTCCTCACTCCTACAGTATGTTTTATGTTTTCTTAGTCTGTGCCATCATCTTTTCAGCATGTTCAGATATTAACAGTAAAATGTTAAAACGAAGTTTTCATTGCCTAGAACTTCCATAAGGAAGAACCTGGCCATCTTTCTCACCTTTTGGAAAGATAAGAGTCACCATGGAAACAGTAATAGGCAATCTTGTTGCACAGACCACCTGCTTAAAGAAGCTGACCAAAGTCACTTGTCTCTGTATGCCTGAATTTCTAACTAAACTAGGCATCAGTGGGTTATCTATTTATCTTCTGGAGTAGTTTGTGTCTCTTGTGAAAATTTAGTTCTTTGCTTTCTGTACATTGTAGGTTGTTAGCATTACTAGGGGCTCAAGGTCAATTTTGCTGTTTCATAGAACAAAGACTAAATTGTGTAGAAAGTGGTGGTGGATACATGTGCAAGACACTGTATATGATGGTCAGCTACTCCCTCCTCTGTAGATAAACTATCCTGACAGCTGCTTTTGGAGTGACAGTTCTTTCCATGGAGTAAACATAGTCTGGCTCCTTATATTTAAAACTGGTTTCTGGCTTCCTCTGAGTATGTAGTCTTCTGGGTAGTAAAGAATGATGTATTTAAACACTAAGGAAAAATGGTTCTTTGGTGTTAAGTGGTTTTGGCCTTGTGATCCTTTTTATAGCGGTTTCTGTACTCAAGATTATCCCTGGCAATAGCGAACTCGTAAGTTGAAGTAAGCTATGCCCTTACTTCCAGCTATAAAATTGATATGAGAGTACCAGAGCATGGGTTCTATGCCACCTGCATTCAGATTGATAGTGTCAAAAAAAAAGGCTTCCTGTTGTAATGTTTCTGTAACTTGCAATGATGAGTTGCAACTGTAGATGAATTGAATTTCCAACATATATTCAAGTGAGAATGTGATGGAATACACCTAAGGAGGTAAAGTATGTCAGCAGCTAACCGGTGTTAACAAAGAGATTGAAGGGAATTTGCTAATGACAGCTATGTTGCTATTGAATAATCTTCTTAGTGTTAAGAAAAAGTAACTTATGCTCTCAAAAAGGGCACTTGATGGATTTAAGGAGAATAACTGCTTGCTGTACCCAAAGTGGAAATTTAAATGGCATTTTGGCTGTGTCTGCTCTATTGGTTTGCATTGAGCAGTCCTACAAACACTGTTCTTGTTTGTATGGAGTACATATCATGGATTTATAGCAAGTTCACCTCTAATTGTGATTTCACATAAAACTAGCAATTATTACACTAACTGCTGGCTTAATTTGCATGTTAGAATAAAATGTTACTATTATACATGTATCATATTTTAATCTATGGCATCTCAATTACTTTGAGACCCAGAAAAGCATGTGTTGACTGCTAGATTGTTTTAAGATTTGGAGTGTAGTTTTTTGGTTTGTGCTTTGGTGAGGCAAATGCTTTCTAAGACAGGCATGTGTCATGATCTTTTGATCTTTGAGGTTGCAGCAACATCATTGTTGCTGTACAGTTGCAGTGATAAAACATATATAGAAAGATTCAATTTTTTTGTCTGTTTCTGTGCCATGAATCCTAATCTCACTGTTCTTTACCGTGAAGTACGTAGTTTAGGTTTGCTGAGAAGGATCATCACAAAGCCTTTAGATTGGGCCTTTTGGAAATTTCTACTTGTCTCATGACTTGTTGCTGTGGACTCATCTTTATTTTTCCCTTCTTTAATGCAATAGTCACCTAGCTTGACTGTGTAGGAGCTTCTGAAAGAAAGAAGAGCCATGAACACTGTAACAAAGTACTCTGTGGCTTAGCTAAAAATCTTACCAGTATTGCCCAGATCATTTAGCCTGGTGATTAATCAGAAAGACACTGAAGCACCCTGATTTACATAAGCAGTGCTGAGGAAATACAGTGCTTTTACTGAACTTCAGTAAACAGGGATTTAGAGGCAGTCACTCATGGAACAGCCTAGGTGCGCTGCTGTGTGTGCCTTGCCCCCAAGTGCTTTTTTATTGTGAACCCCAAAGCTCAGCATAAAAAGAGAATGCTCCAAGAAAAAGTGGTCTTTAAGACTCCATGGCTTCAAATTATCTCTATAAAGTCTGCTTAAAATTTTTAGAAAGGAAAGGGAATTAAAGTAACTGACGTAATGCTGCTCAGTTACCTTCCAGTTCTTGTGAGACTGTGACCCCATGAATGTAAATCGGATTCAGACTGTCCTCTATTCTGTGTACAACTCTCTCTGTTCTTCAGTGTCTTTTCAAGTAGCATTTTTGAAACTTCAGGTTGTCAATGTTGAACCATCAGGTTACTGACATAAATTACTGAACAGACCAAGAAGCTAGTATTGTATGGAAATCAAACTGATTGGAGAAAGAAAGCTGGCTTTTAGCCTTTGCCCTTTTTCCCCACTCAGGTGCACTGATGAGCTGCCTTAGTCCACTACAGGTATACTGGAAGGGATAATAAGAAGCAAGGATAGCAAGGCAACTCTCATGTCTGCCTAAACCAATGCATCTCTTAGTCCTCCTCTTCACACATGTAATCTATTTGTCTTTTTGGATCTTGGGAAGAAAGGCTTCAGGCTTAAGGTCCGGCCAGCAAGTTCCTATAAATCACTGGTTTATTTAAAGAAGCTTTTGTGCAAATTTTTAAATAGTTTAACTGAAAACTGGATTTGAATATCCGTGTAAATGTGGATTTTTACCTGTGTCTATTAAACTAAACTAATGCAGTTAGGTGTAGATGAAACCTTGTAAAAAAGGATATATCATCAAGCAAGGAAAAAAAATTTCCCATAGGGAAATGCTTTTCTCCTGTAGTTAAAGATGTGCTGGTAGTAATATTCACATTTCAATTCTGACATAATTTGTGGGAGGGGCAGAATATTTCTGCTTGTAACACTACTAATTTTTTTAACGTGTTTTGACTAATGAACTTTAGAGTGTATTTAGGGGCAAAATCTTTTCACAGCAGAGCCTATGAAGTGAGCTAGCTGAAAAACATATAAGTATGTAACTTTTAGAAATGCTGTTTGTATGAAGACTTGCTTAATTTATTCTGTCTTATGGGGAAGTTGGCTGTTTTTATGCAGAGAATTACAGTATTTCTGAATACAGTTTTTGTTAGTTTCTAGCTGGATCTGAAATAAAGACCTGTTGTGTCATGTGGTGACATCTGTGAATTGACATTTTTCTAACAATTTCCTGGTAGTAGAGCCTGATGGAGGCTTCAGATCATTGTTGAGTTTTTTGCCCTATTTTTGGATGGTGCTGGGTTTTTTTGATAACTCATAGCTCTGAACCCTTGGCTTGTACTAGAGTTGTACTTGGTAGCTGGGATTTCTAGGTGATACTCCATCTACTGTTAGGCTAGTCTCAGCTTCTGCTGTCTAGTTCCAACATGTCGTGGCATCACTGAACAAAGGCATCGTTGCTATGCTCCACAAACTTGCAGTCCTTGTCACCTCTTTCTGCCTCTATGTGAGATTCATGTAATGCTAATGCAGGCTCACTTCAGCCATGCATGTCAGCAGCTGGGAGTCCATGTTGCTGAAAAAATTATAGAAACAAAACTGTTGAGCATGGAGATTCAGCTGTATGATGCAAGACCAAAATTGTACATCTGGAAATACTGCCCTTTTATTGTTCAGGTTTTCTGTGACCATTGTTCATTTAGAGAATGGTATTACAGACTCAAACACCATTCATGTAGTCATTTGTGACCTGGAGATACAGAGTTTTACACCTGTTCTGTTTGAGCTACTATCATCCATTCTTCTCTACCAGTGTAAATAAAGAAACAGAGAAGAAGGAATAAAGAGGTAAGTGTTAAGAGTTAACAGTGTTGGAGCACTGAAAATACTGTCAATGATTTTCAGGATCTTTGTCTTTTTTTGAAACTACTTATTCTGTCAAAGTTTTTTATTTTCATTGGTGTTAACTTTAGAAGCTACAGCTTTGTAACTTCAGCTTTTCAAGGATCAGAATTCTATTGTGCCACTGCTGTAAACAAGGGAAAACAATCAGTGAAATAAGCTGAAAATACCATGTTTAGAAAAACAGATTATTAAAGGCACCGGAGAAGATGGAAGGAAGTTTGTTGGTCACAGTAACAGCAGTTTAATCAAGCAAAAGCAAAGGCTGCACATGGAAGCAAAGGATAAAACCAAGATTGATTCTCTGTTTGGCAGGCTGTTACAGATTTTTTTTTTTTTTGAGACTAGATGGTCAAAAATTACCTAGAGTTAGATTTTGCAATTTCAGTTGAGGTAGTGGTGTAGGTTCGAATTAAAATAGAGCAGTTGTGACGAGTCTGACACAAAATAGGTGTCAGAGGGAAAGAGTATTTGAGAGGAGGGAACAGAAGTCTTTTTTTGTCGTGGTAGGCTGTTAGATAAATGTGCTTCATGATGCAGGATTGTACCATCATGACAAACATACATAGTTAATGCAGGGTACTACTTCAAAAACAAAACAAATCCCAGAACACCACCCTGTGAACTTTGATCATAAGACATTTCATGCTGAACTTTACTGCAGATTTTATTTGCTACTGATGTAATGGTTTGTATCAAATCCAGTGCTTTTAAGTATGATGTCTTCTGACTATGGGTAAATTGCCTAAATAACATACCTTCAAAGAGTTATTAAACTGTTTGGCTTCTGGGTGATGAATATAATCAGAGAATGGTCTTGATTTGAATGAGCTGATATAACTGCTTAACCTAGATTGCCACCTCTAGCATATTATAATACACTTCTGCTTGTGTTGTTCACTTGGTAACAGACTTAATGCTGTATTTGTATCACTGTTTCTGTTACAAAATTTTGTTCGAATTGTTCTGCTGTGAGAATGAGTTGCATATTGGGTACTTTACAAAGATAACAATTAGTGTTTGATCCCAGTGTTTGTCTAAAATATTACAGTAACTTCTAGTATGTCAATTTTAAGTGTTGTAATGCACAGCTACCTTTTAATTCTTTTGAGGTGCAAACTATTTCCATTATTGAAAGCCCTTTTTTAAAAACTGGAATTGTCTTTTCAAGAGGGAATCACAAAATTGCATACATTTTCTGATTATGGTATCAATGTATCTTTGAAAGTTTAGATATGAGATGTCTTGATTTAATAAACTGAGCTTCAGAAAACCTTTTTTTTCTTTTTTATCTGCTATAGGTGGAAACAGTATGAAGCATATGTGCAAGCTCTGGAGGGCAAATACACAGACCTTAATTGTAAGTTAGCCAAGTTTCAAAATGGTACAAGTTACCTGAATAATTTTGTATACAGCTGAGTGGTCAAGTAATATCTGTGCTTTTTAAAAGTGCTAGAAATAAGAGGTAATAATCTGTCAGTTACTTGTCAAAATAAAAGCCACTGTTTTTTCTACTGTAAGTTTTCAGCCTCTCGCAATTTTCTCATCAATTTGTCTTCTGTTGCAAATCTATCACAGCATCTTAAAAAGTCTGGTTTTGCATCTGTAGGACCCAGACTACTGGGATGGGAAATAGCTTCAAAGCATAACCCCATAAATAGGTGTATTTTCAGAACTCTACCATTAGAAATGAAACTTTATGTACACTTCATGAATATCTGTGCTTTTAGTAGTCTTACAGGATTGTAAGATTGGGAGGGGGAATAGTTATTAGAGGTTGATGTCTAAAATGACTCCCCAAGTAATATTTGATCTGATTAGATGAATTTGGTTGTCATTCCTACATGGTCATTAAAACTCGGTCTTTTGAAAGAAAATATGGGTAAAGCATCCTACACTGAAATGAGAAAATAGGAATAAATTTTGGGAGTGAATAGCCAATCCTTACATCACTTTTAAAAATTCTGTTGGCAGCTAGAGATGGTGTGTTTCCTGTTTTCCACTCACCTTTTCAGTCTAAATACTTAAAGGCATAGTACCACTAAGTTTGAAGGGTATTTTTCTGTCAGTCCAAACAGATGTCCTCTGTTTTTGCTGTTGTTATATCCCTCTTTTATTGTCATTCCAAAATGTTTGAATTGTGGAGAGACTTAAGATACAGCAAATGGAAGCAGCTGATTTCATTCACATCTCCAACTATCTTAGCATAGACAAGTTGTTTCAACATTCCCAGTTTCTTGGTTTTGGGAACAATACAGGCCCTAGTAATCACTTTTACTGAATTATCTGCAAAGAATTATTTAGAAGTAATTGTTGTGAAGCAAATGTTCTTAGTTTCCATTTGCAGCTGATTAATTAGAAAAAAAATAAATTATTCAAACTTTTCATTATTTTATGCACGACAAGTAGTAGAGTGAATGTATGCAGTTAGTATTGGGCTGCTTGCATGTGTTCTTTTTTGAGTAGTTTGGACACGTGCTGCCTTTTCTTGCATTTCATATGTAAGTTTTCATAAGTGTTTATGGATCAGAAGAATATCAGTAGTGACTGAACTGCCATTCCTGAAGATAATTGAATGTCTTAATGTTTGCTCATGAAGTGTTGAGACCAGTTTGAGGATTGCTTACAAATGGCACCGTTTTAGAGACTGTGGATCGCTTTTTGCCAGAGTATAGACTTCCCTCCTCCCCCACCCTGGCCTCAACTTTTCTTTTACTTACCAGGGCACTTCCAACTCCACAGGTTTCAAACTGCAAGTTGTAGTAATAGTTGATTAAAAAAAAAAGTTTAAAAGTTATTTCCTGTATAAACACGGAGGCATCTTAAAAATTGCAGTAAGTCTTAAGGAAGGACCAGAAAAATTGATTTAAAGTCCCCTATTGTAAAGCTTTTCTAATACTTAGTAATATTTTGATTTTTTTTTATTCTTCTTGTATGCTTTTTACAGTCATGCCTATTTATGACTTCTGCTTATGAATTTGGTTTTTAGATTCTTTTAGTTGTCTTTTAAAAACTTTTCATGAGAGAATACTATAAAATGTGGGTTTTGTGTTGTTGCTTATATTAGCCAATGATGTGACGGGGTTGAGAGAATCTGAAGAGAAGTTGAAACAGCAGCAGCAAGAGTCTGCCCGAAGAGAAAATATTCTGGTGATGAGGCTGGCAACTAAGGAACAGGAGATGCAAGAGTGTACTGTAAGTATTTATAAAGAATAAGTGTGTTCAAAGTGTTGCAGGAATATCAGCTTTTGAGCAGTACTCGTGTGCTGCGATTTTTGTGTATTTACAGCATCATGCTTTCCGTGTTTAAAGAAATGGCAGGGCAGTTAAGCTGCTGTTGAATTAGTAAAGATCACTCAAAGTTTGGGTTTGGGGTTTTTTTTTTGGTAATATTAGTTATTTAGTTGATTTTCAGCAGCAGTTGTGATTGGAAGGGCTTTTACTTCAAACCAAACTAATTCTTACATGTGCTATGTTTACTTTCTTCTAGCATTTACCAACTCTGTGTATGTGGTAAAATGTTACTTCTGACTACTCTTAGAGTCAGGAACAAATTGAACCATAAGGATAAGATTGAGTTTACTGGGTTTCATTTAGGAGGTTTTAGGCTGATACATTAGATTCGGGTAACAGGTAGGTAAGCCTTTGTATATGTGTGATTCGGTAGGTGAAAGTTACTGACTCTTTCAGTGGAAGATCTTGTGAAATTTGGCAGATCTGCTACTTGGTTTCTAATGTTCGAAATATGTTTTTTTTGTTGATCTTTGTTTCTCTTCCTTATTTCTGGGCATTTTCTCTGCCCTTCTGTATTTAGTTTGCTTTGTTGAAACGATCTTCTTTTGATCTAGTTTTGGATTACCTTCTTAACATAATTTTCATCTGCTTGAATGGAACAGTTCCTGAAAGAAGATTGTAAAAAGCTTCTTATTTCTAGTTCTTGTAATGTGCCTTTCAGAACTTCTCTTATAAAAAGCTCTGCCAAACTAATAACCAGTATTGTAGCTTTCCTCTGTTTTTTTTAAGTCTCCTTTCTTTTTCCTGAAGGTTTTCAGAGCTGTCAGGTATTGTGACACTTAACTCTGTACACAATATTTTCACTGCTCTTAAGACCCTAAGATCACTTTAGTTCATAGTAAGTATTGTTAAAAACAGGAAGAGGAAAAGAGAGGATAAAGCTTACTTTTACAGTGGCAAAAAATTAATCCCAGAATCACTGAGGCTGGAAGAGACCAGTTTGTCTAATTCAGCATGCCTGCTCAGGACAGCGTCAGTTGGACCAAGTTACTGAGGACTGTACATGACTGGGTTTTCAGCATCTCCTAAGATGGAGACTCCAAAACTTTTGGTCACACTTGGGGGTGACCTATGCCAGTGTTGAACGACTGGCACAGCAAATGTGTTTTCTTACGTCTAAGTGGAATTTCCTGTCTATCAGTTTGTGCCCATTGCCTTCTGTGCGTTTGGTGGGCACCACTGGCTCTGCTGCTCCCCCATCAGGTATTTATGCACATTGATAAGAGCTTTCTGAGCCTTCTCCTCTCCGGATTGAGCAGTCCTAACACACTCAGCCTCTGCTTGTATGTCACATGCTTCAACCCTTTAATCATCCTCAAGGGCCTTCATTGGCCTCACCCTAAAATGTCTGTGTCTCTCTTGTACTGGGGAGCCCAGAACTGGACCACCCAGTATTCCACATGTCTCACCAGTGCCGAGGGGACAGAAAGGATCACATCCCTTGACCTGTTTGCAGCATGTTATGCTAATGAAGATCTGTTCTGGTACTATAGTGCAACACTTAACTAGTAGTAAGACTACTATACTGATCCTACTTCTCTTGTTGGTTTTACTGATAAATTCTGCTATGCAGAACAGAAGTAATAACAGGTTTTTTATTCTTTTGAACTCCTGAGCATATAGCTAAAACAATAAATACTAATAAATAAAACAATAAATATATATAAAAAATGTATATAAGCTTTTCACTAAAACCAAACTTTTTACCTTTCTTCCTAGCTCTAAATTAATGTGTTAAAGTATTTAATGCTGTGAATTTTGGCAAAATCATGAAGACTTAAAGGTTTTTTGACTGCACTTAGGTTGTGAGATGTTTTTTGCTGCATGGTCTTTCCAGAACATTTGTTTAGAAGAACTTCTGAAGAGCTTTTTTTTCAGTGTGCTTTAAAAAAGAACAAAAGGGAGTGGAACGACCTACCAAAAAGAAGTGAAAAACAGACACATGACCAGACACTCATGCAGCTTACATTTTTCCTGCTATTGACTCATAAATAACATCAAGGATGTAATTTCCACAGAGTTTGGAGGTAGGAAGATACATTCTTGAGGAGGTTTAAAAGCTGTAATGGAGACATCGGCACCTTTAGGTGTTTTCAACTTTAAGTACACATAGTTTCAGGAAGGTCTGAAGGGCTACTTGCCTTGAATAGAGTATTTTTTCCAGTAAAGTGACAGTAGGAAAATAAATCATGTTGGATGAGTTGCTAATCCATTCGTTGCTAAATCATTTAATAGACAAACTATTCACCATATGATGTTATTTGACATGTCTAATCTTTAATACATAAAATAACTTTATTTTTAGCATAATTAACAATTTTTTATAATCCATATTTACCTGTAAATTATACCAGTAATATTTATATGTAAGTCTTCATTGTAGAACACCTTGCTTATTAAAATATGCGAGTTCTGTTTGAAAATAAAATGTGATAGTTTGTGTCTTAATTTTTATCCTTTTTTAAAAACATAGTTTTTTTTGTGTTTTCAACTTAAAAAAGTCACCGGTTGTCACCTTTAAAGTGTAAGTGTGCATGTCGGAGTAGGAGTAATTATTTCCCTGATTCTGTTGCAGTACTGTTTTTGAAGGTGGTAGCTTAGCACATAACTCCATTCTTTCTTGTGCTCTGTGCTGAGTCTAGCATATGGATTTCTTTTGAGCCAGCAGCTCAGTAAGAGTCTGGGACTGGAGCTGCAAAGTTAGTCTGCACAGTTTAGGTGGCTGACTAAGGGCTACATTGAATTTCAGGTGTTTAACACCTCATGTGCCCTATTAGCAGCAGCAGCCTTGAGCTACCTTCCTCCTAGCAGGAACAATGTCCTAAAAGAGATTGCTGCTGTTAGAGAAGAGCGGGTAAGGTGTTAGCTATGGTTTCTACATAAAGCTTTCTATATTTCTGCCAGAGGCGGTGATAGTTATTGCTACTTCAGGGAAAGGCCTTAGCCCCCCTCCAGGCTACTGCATGGTTACTGTAGGTCAATAAGCAGATAGACATTTGGAAATACTTTCTTTATAAATATGTTTTTCATGGAAGAGATAACAATGAATGGAACTTCCTGTGGGTACAGTTGGACTGTAGCACCTAGATAATCATTACTCTTGTGGTTTAGGTTACAGCTCTGTTGTGTTTTTTCTTTTTTTAGTTATGTGCTTTCTTCCTTCCCACTCCTTCCTTATAAGGATATATGTTGTACTTAGATTTTTGTTAAGCACCTGTGTTCTGTTTTGTTAAATTACTCATGTTGGAGAGTCTGTGCTTTGTGGTGTCTTTGGATAACTTTAGCTGAAAGGATGCAGCTGTTTTCAAGAATATGTGAGAACCAGAGGGATTGAAAATGTTATTGTCTGTCTTAACAAAAAGAGATAAAAATCTGCCCAAACAAAACCCCACACAACTTGATGTCCTCTACATAGACTACTTCCAGTGTTGTTCTGTCTTGGATTAGAACAAAAAGAAAAATGATACCAAGGTTTTTATTCTGTTTGTGAAAATTATCCCTCTTGTCCATCTAATGGGCTTTTGAAAAATAGTGGTTAATGTGTTTTCATGTTTAGGAATATGAACAGTTAGTATGCATTTCAGGGGTTAGAGTGGGCATCCTCTGAGGTCTGGCACTGGACATGACTATTCCTGTATATTCAACTATAGCTTGAAGTTGGTCCTGACTGCAGGCAGACTTTCCTGCTCTTTAACGCTTACCACCTGAAATATCAACTGGAGGTGATTTGTATCAGAAGGTGGTTACAGGGAGTAAGAATGTGAGGTTTGGACTGGCTGAGCAGGAAGATTAATGAAATTAGGAAATAGGCAGAAGAGAGAAGAGGCTTTCTTTGTGAGCAGGTTGTATTGGGACTAGGTTGCTAGGTATCCTTGGATGAAAAGTTTGACAGGTGAGAACTCTGGAGTTAGAACTGGTCAAACCACTTGTGGGTAGATGGAGAAATTTGAGTTTGAAAAGCTGTAGGAATAGATGGTCTTTAAGTTTGGTGAGAGAATGAGCAAGGGTTGTTCATTTTAGTAAGTTCTTTCTACATGACTGTTTTAGGAATGAGAGTTGAGGTGGAGCCCATGCAAGTGCCATCTGCTGGGCCCCAGGAGTGTGAGATTGGGAGACTTCAGTGAGACTGTCAGCTGACACTGGACAGCATCAGCTGGGTCTTCTGCAGTGTTTTAGTGCATTTCTGGTATGAGTGAGGAGCAGTGGTAGCAATTCTATGTGCTGTCAATCCAAGGAATCTGTTGTAGTTCTTAAGTTGGCAGTGGAAGTGGGAGGGACCTGGGCCTAGGTAAGACAAGGTTGTTGAAATATTTCAGTAGTGGAAGAATCAGAAAGTCGAGTGGATAGAAAAGCTACATCAATAACAATAAATAAAATAGATCTTTATTCAGTGAGCAACATATTGTGCAAAGGACCCGTGGGGATAAAGTGCCATCCAAGAAATGTTAGGATAACCTTAATATGGACTGCCTGTTTCTATGTAATACTTGTAGGTGGGTTCTTGAGTTGCTTTATTTTTTGAAGATATTTATATGCAGCTTTATTCCCCTTATATTTCTTTTTAGACACGTAAAAAATTGTCTATTTAAAGTATGATTTAGGGTTAGGGTTAAGTAGTTAAATATTTTTATTTTGACAATATCAAATTAATGTGTCAGTGGAAATACTCAAGTTATTTCAGTACCTTTGAAGTCACTTACTTGAAATAAAATCCAAAAATTCTTGCTACTTAGCAATATATGAATCAAAACCTATGTTATCCTCAATCTAGAAATGACTGAGGCTGCTACTGCATATTGAATATAAATAGAATTTTTTGTACTTTCTCTTCGTCATTGCTGTGTAAAGAGCCCGTAACAGACTACCTGTATATACAGGGAAACGGTTAAAATGACAGTGCTTTTGGCTGTGCCGCATGTCCCAAGTAAAGCAAAGTGTGGAGGGAGATATTTTCCCTTTACTGTTGGTCGGTGAAATTCTGTTGCTATCAAGTCTGGTTGCAAGACTCTGTGCAGCAGGAGGCAAACTACCTGACTTGCAGTTAATGTATTTTAACATCATGCAGTTTTGTTCACCTTTTGCTGATGAATAAATGTGTGATACTGGGAGCATAACAAATTGACTTTTAAGAATTAACACCCTGTAGGCTGCTGTGATATTGGTGGTTAGCTGGGTTCTAAAACACTTACTGTTTAGTACAATTTAAGATGAGTCTGTTGTGGTTGGATTAAAAGACACTGTCAAAACAAGTTAAAACCTGGATGTATTTAAATAGGATTGACTAATACTATATTTAAAAGAAACCTCTCAGTTATTCTGAAATTTTGACTAGCTTATTTAATATTAAGGTTCTAAATATATAAAATAGTAAACTTTTGGGCTGTGGTTGTTGCAAAAGAATAAAAGCCAACCAAAATCTGTTTTAATTGCTGTTAATATTTCTAAGGTTTTTTTAGAAAAATCACAATCTTGCATCATAAGTCACTATTTAATTTTCAAATACCCTTAAGAGTTTGTAAAAACCTTTTTATTATTTGCTTATAAGTATTTCTTGTCAATTTTAGCTGTAATGTTCCTTATAATTTTGACTGAACTGAAATGGACATCAACTCTTTTAGGCAGATAATTCTTTCCATATGCTTTTTGCCCCCCAGAGTAGTGCAGGCAGATAGAAAAAGAAGGGGAGCATTCTAATGTTCCAGATACTACTTTGACAAATGTAAACTGACATGTTGAAAATAATCTTGGGTATAGAGGGGGATCTGCCTGGGAAGGTTGGGGGACTGGGTGAACATGCACACTGGGAGGGTGCAAGATGTGAAGTCATTTTAATCCTGTATTTTTCAGATTACGGTGTTGAGAGAAGGCAAGCTACCTTGATAATATCTTTGAAGTAGCTGTTTTCATTTGCATCTAAGTCACTTAGAATTTTTATTTAATACTGTATAAATAACAGTCCTTTTTTTTCTTGTTTTATGCAGAATCAGATTCAGTACCTCAAGCAAGTCCAGCAGCCTAGCGTTGCCCAACTGCGATCAACAATGGTGGACCCAGCCATCAACTTGTTTTTCCTAAAAATGAAAGGTGAACTGGAACAGACTAAAGACAAACTGGAACAAGCCCAAAATGAACTGAGTGCCTGGAAATTTACGCCTGATAGGTAAACAAAACAAATACTCCCCAGTCAAGACTTCCCTGACAGTCCCACTACGAGAATGCTATGGTGGGACAGCCAAGTACTCGTTTCCACACCAAGACTCAGACGTTTTGAGGCAAAGGCCACATTCTTATACTGTCCAGCTTGTTATGCTTAATGTAAAACTTACCAGATGAACCTTGTGTTTCAGCTTTTTTTCTCCCCCTTTGCTTCAGAGGCCTGACAGCGTCGGACTATTCTGAAGAAATGGCCATCTTCGAAAAAAATCTTTTCTAGAACATGTAGACATTTGCAAAATTGTTCTATTTGAAGAAAATAGAGGGAGAAACAGAAGTCTTAAGTCTGTGGCACACTGTGTCTACAGACAGTTTGGAGGAGAGAGAACCTAGAGATCATAAATCATGAATTGAACATGTAAAATTTCTGTAAAATGTAGAAGTGGAATATGCTTCGCTCTTAACCTTGAGCCTAGTGACTTAGAGACACTGTAAGTCAGTTTTGCCAATAAGACTGTGGACTTCCTGCTTGTTCACTGAACTGCTGGGTCAAAACTCAATGAGGTGAATTTTGCATTAAAGAGTTGCTAACCAGTTTTGAATAGCCACGAGAGTGCTATTTGATATCACAACAGTGATAGTGTACACATTTGACTGTTTAGCCTTTGGGCTCTCTAGCACTTGACACAGCTTTAAGTCACTGTTGCTAAATAATGAACTGTTTTCTGGATGGTTGGTAATACTGTGGACGTCTCAAAATTAGGACTGTACGAAAATGTACATTCTATCTAATTGCAGGTTTAAAGTTGTTGGAAGCAATACGTATTTGGTCACAACTAGCATGTATAAGAAAAACTAGTTGTGATGAGTATTTCACTGCATGTTTTCATGCAGAAGTGAGAATTTCGATCTTCCACACTAAGAACTGATATGAAATGCTGAATACAGAAGGCACATGATGGCAGCTGTCTTCAGTATTGGTGGGGTGTTTTTATTCTGTTGTACATCTGGGGTTTTTTTTGTATTGCGCTTCTATATAAAATGTGCCTTGAAATAGTTGTAATTTATAGTTCAAGGAACACCACTGGTTATACTGTTGTATGTGAAACTCCTGGGATGAACGAGAATTGAACAGTTGTTATTTCTGCATTGTCTCGTTCTCTGACAACAAAGTCAGTATTTTAACAAACCAAAAAACTTAAATGCATGCATTTTCCTTGGTTGAATCAGTGAAGGAGTCTTTGCTACTCTATTGATGCCTCTGTTCTGTTGTCCCAAGTTACTTGTAAGTAGCAATCTGGGACAGTTGGGAGTGCATGTTTGAGGTGTGTAAAGCAAAATGGAGATTTGGTATAGCATTTATGTGTTTGGTTTTTTCCTTAGAAAATAGAATTCTATTTAGTAATCTGAGGTTTTGATTTTTTTTGAAACAGTTGGGCAATATTTTATGACTCAGTCTGATCCTAGAAAATTCAGTTTTAAAGTAAAAAAAAAAAAAAAAGACATCCAGCTGTCACAGAAGGTGATGTATTCTAACTGTTCTGATGATTTTTATTAAGATGCCATTACATAATTTTGATTTGGAAGTATCTTTTACTGTTTATGCTTCATTGATTAATACGGGATTGAAGCGTAGTATACTTATGCAGGTTTATTATTTTTGCATGAGTAATGACTTAACAGCAAAAGAAAAATCTACACAAATTTTACCTTTTTAAAAGTGATACATCTGGAATGATTTTCTATAGCAGTATCTAAGATTTTAATGATCTAGCATCAAAACAGAGGTAAGACTTACATTAATAAATTGTTGATGTGTTACCAAGCCATTTGTAAAGCTCACTATAATGCTGGAAGAGGCATGCCATGCAGATTGCTTGTTTCACTTGGAGTTGAGAAAATTATTTAATACATTTAGATACAGGTTGCTTGTTTTCCTAAGTCCTCAGGCTCTAAATGGGTGTTTACAACTGAGGAGAGGCAAGTAATTTTTCACTTCCTTTCAAACCAAAATATCAAAAGAAAATGTTATTTCTGTAGCTACAACATACCCTAATTTGCATCATATAATTTTAAGTCGGTGGTGTGAATGTGCATAATTCATACGTGCAGTAGCTGGAATACAGAAAATTAGAGTTATTTCCTGGTAAATAATTGAGGCTGTCTTCATTTACTGCGTGAAGATTTTATTGGTTTTTATTTCTGGAAAGGTAAAAAAAAATGGTGACTCATGTAAAATACTTAGATATTTCTTCATTCTCTTTGCATCTTACCCCCCTCCTTAATTGCTTTAATTGTCCACCCTTAAATACAGCTTCTCTTAATTCATGACATCTGACCTACTTTTTTAAAGAGGCAATGGTCCTATTCAGATCTTGAACTGATGTTCTTGGCATGGGTAACATGTTGTAACTGCAGCCCTAAGCAGAGTTAGTTCTGGACTTAACTGTAGATAAGGCTGTGCAGTGTAATCATTGCTGGTGTCTGAAGGGGAAAATAAAAGGGCATGTAATCAAGGGAATGGCTATGCTAAGCCATTTCAACCATCATTAAACAGACTATACACTTGGAATAAAAATTAGTAGAAATGTCATTTGCAGTAAACCTAGTACAGCAAACTAGTCAGAAATTTAACCACTTACGTTCTTACAGGTTTTATTGCATGTATTTTCAAGAGGATTTGTGAAAACAATGCTGAACTTAGTTTTACAGCTAAGAGAATTTAATAGTTACTGGATTTTTGTGTTCTTGAATATGTTGTCTTTTTTGTAAATTGCAAGGGGAGGTTACTTGCTGCCCTACTAGTTCAGAACATCTGGAAAAAAATTGACGTGGAGAAATAGCATTATAGGTAACTATGCAAATTTCTATACAGGTAATAAATATTTTACATTTTGGCAGGAGTTAACATGAAGAAATTAATGGGATTCTAATATTGTCCCAATTCCAAGGTAACTGGTACTTGCTAATTCTACAGTTGACGTTGGTTTGTGAAGAGAAAAGCATTAAATGACTTAAGCGTTGTAAACTCTTTCTACTTCTAGTGATGATGAATACAGTAACAGGAATTTGCAAATGGCTAAAAATCATGTCTGCCTAATAACTTTTGGGATCTGTCACATTGGTTATCTCCAAAGTGGTCCTGGCTTTACACAGAATGAACATCTCTAAGGAAACTTGCATCTTAAGTGTGCGACTTGGACTGTATTAGGTCAGCACAATGTAAACGTCAAGGACCTGGCATTGGACATCACATCAAGAAAGAAAACAGGCTGCTGCCTTTAGCAGAGTTTCAGGCCTCCAGGACTTTACACAGCCAGATTCCTTCTGGAGCAGCCCACCTGAAAGATTTGGGAAAGTCAGTTGGAAAATGTTAAATGGGGCATAGTTGACAGAGCTTAAAAGTTGTCTAAGGCTTGAATGCTCATAAGGTAGTTCATAAGGAAATTGTTTTAAATTCTTTTGTTTGGGTATTTTGGTTGCAGGAGGGAACTGTGGCTGTGATCATAGCAGAAGTTTCCTGTTCTACTTTTTTAATCCTCGATTTTTTTCAACATTTGTCACTTGTTTAAGAGCAAACAAACAAAAAATTAAATGACCTTCTTGGTCTTGAAAAGTAATACAAGTCTTGCCATTGAATTCACAATAAACGTGTACAAGTTTGGGTTGTTTTTTGGCAGAGCTTATATAGAAAAGAGGACAGCTTCATTATGGTGCTGAGCCTATTAAAAGGAGAACTGTTTGAGGATGTTATCCTGACTTGGCAGACTAAGAGTCCTAAAGGACTTGAATTTTTTTCTTTTATGGAGTCAGCTGTATTGCCTATATATTAATTTGCATACTACTTCCTATAATGCTTTACAATATGATTTTTATAATGAAGATTAAAGATGTGTAATGTTACCAACTTAGTAAAGAAAATCTTGTCAGTTGAAAATAATTTCTTCTGCCTGTTTCACATTTCTTTCAGAAACTGAACATCCTAATGATCATTACTTATGATCTGAAATCTGTCTTTCACAAGGAAGTAGATAAGTAATATACTCCTTCCTTAATGTCCTGCCAGTGTTTACTTTCATTCCTCCTCACCATACAAGATATATTTAAGAAATGCGAACTATAGAAATCATGAAACAGACTATGCATGTAACTGTCAAACATAAAAGTTCCGTTGAAAAATAGACATCTAATTTTTTAAATAAGTATATGGACAGCATTCAAAAGAATATTTAAGCCTCTTAAAGAAAAGTGGAGGTCACTATGAAAAATTAACATGGGATTTATTATTTCCCCCAAGCAACTTTCTTTTCTTCACCCAAATTTAATTATTAAATTTTATCAATATAATAAATGGGGAAGGTTTTTGTGTATGTAGTTTTTACGCAGTACTTGATCTTTTGAATTGCAAAGCACATCTTTAATCAAATATTTAACTCTGTTGAGAATTAGCACATGCAAGTTTGTGCATACTGATAATCCAGATGTCGGTATCAAAGAACAACATGCTTATTCATATTTTCAGTAATAAAACTTGCCTTCCACTTTATGGGACAGCGGCAGAAGATCAACTGGCATTGGAACAGCACGTGGTAACTATAGGGAGACTTTCTGCTATGACAATTATGTTGAGGCATAATGTTCCTTGAATTGTGACATGCAGAAATTGCATCTCCTTTTTGTCTGTAATTGTGATTGAGGAAGATTACTGAAGGTTTTGTATTCATTTTGTGATAGATGGCTCTTTCCTTTGCAGCCAAACAGGGAAAAAGTTAATGGCGAAGTGTCGAATGCTTATCCAGGAGAATCAAGAGCTTGGAAGGCAGCTGTCCCAAGGACGTATTGCACAGCTTGAGGCAGAGTTGGCTTTGCAGAAGAAATATAGTGAGGAACTTAAAAGCAGTCAGGATGGTAAGGGATTTTTTAAAAGAAAATGGAAGTTGCCTTGTACTTCTAGTTTAATTTCATGATGACACACATAATCTAAAACTATCTTTGCTGGAATGAAAGGGCAATTATCAATAGGACAATTGTAAGTCTTCACTGGTAGTCTTAATTAAAACCAAAATCCTTAACTTTGGGGGAACTGGTGGGATTTGCAGTCCAGTAATGCAGCATTTGAAATTGAGATTTTTGTGCTGTAGGTCTTGCTATTTAGTAGAGAATGTTTAGACTGCATGCATTATTGGTGAATTGGAAAGATGAAAGCTGTTACTTACATGAAGCCTAGGCATGCACTGAGAAAGCTTCTTGTTAACTCTGACTCATTTTGAACTTAAAAAAAATCAGTAACTTTCTAACAATGTGTAAGAATATGAAAGTTTTTTTTTTCCTTTGGTAACTTTGATGAATGAAAATGACTCATTGTGTTCACAATCCAAATTTTACAACATTGTAATCTAAATTGAAATTACCTATAAACTCTGACCTCTTGCATAAATTAAATGGAGGGGAAAATGCAAGTTTATAAGTCTTAGGTCTCAGTTCTGCATAGGATAAGTGGTTCTTAAAAGAATGTTAGTGTAGGTTATCTGAAGTTTTGGGATACAACCTGTTTAGACATCACATAAACCTGAATATCTTTTTGTTTGATTGTTTTACATCTGAAACCTGTAAGATAGTGTAGCCTTGGATTTGACAACAGATGTAACTCTGAGATATCCTGTATTTTTAAAGGTCTTCCCCTGATGGTATTTTCATATTTTTAAGAAAGAAGCAGCATAGAATTAGAATTGTTAAGGTAATATGATTCTATAATGTCATTTTGTTTGAATAGTTACCCCTTTGCTTTGTAACTACTATTTTGATAATGTACTTCAACAAAATTTATCGAGTACATAATTGAAGCAAGTGTAGACATCCTTTACAGACTTCTGCTCTTAAATGCAGTAATCTCCAGAATTGAGATGTGTTCTTTAGCACCTATTGCTTCTTCCCCATGAGTCAAGACACCATAATCCTGCAAGAACAGTTTCCCTAATGATTGTTTTCCATAGCAGCAAGAACATACATGAATTTTTATAATATTTAACAGTTTGCATTTTATTTGCTCTGTCATATTGATAGTGCAGTTGAATGGAAGACTAAGGGAGGCAGTGTTTGTTTTACTGTTTTGAGGTCAGATTCATTTTTCTCCAGAATGCAGTTCTAATTGTAAAAGCCTTTTTCTGATACATGAATACTAAAAGACTCAGTGGAATTACTTAACAGTCTTGTTCATAAGAAAGTCTTTCTGTGTCCTGTTTTGAAGAATTTAAAAGATTAAACAGAGTAAGAGCTGAAACTTCCTTGAAATATGATGAGAACCATTTTTTTGTTATTGAATAGGCTTTTGGAGTTATTTGCAAATAATTTACAGTTATGCAGATCTATTACTTATGAGTGTAGTTCATTGTCCTTTTTTCACTTTTACAATATTTCCGCTAAGGTTTCATACTGGAGTAAAAGTAGATGCTAGGATCTACTTGCAAAATATTAATTAGTGAAACTGAGCTTTTTTATAAATACCTTCTTACCCAGAAATTATTTTTTCTCACATATTTTGAATAATGGTATAGAAAATAAGTGGATACAACAATTAAGCATTTTCTCCTTCAGAGGCAGAGTATCAAAACCAGTGCATACCTGATGGCTGGAAAATATTTGTTGAAAAATGCCAGCATAAAATACTGAGTTACAGGATTTTAATTTCTTGTCTGAAATTCAAGCTATATATATGGGCTATTAAGTGTTTGCAACAAATGTGTTTTCTTTACATAGAATTGAATGACTTCATCATCCAGCTTGATGAGGAGGTAGAGGGTATGCAGAGTACCATTCTAGTTCTTCAGCAGCAGTTGAAGGAGACTCGCCAGCAGTTGTCACAGTATCAGCAGCAGCAGTCCCAGGCCTCCAACCCAGGTACCAGCAGGACTCCATCTTCTGAGCCTACAGACCAGGGAGAGGCTGTGGGTAAAGACTGCAGCCGCCTGGCAAACGGACCAAGCAATGGTAGCTCCTCCCATCAGCGGACGTCTGGGCCTGGATTTTATAGGGAGGGTAGCGGCACAGAAGATGACTTCCCCGCTTCTCCAGGGAATGGTAATAAGCTGTCCAACCACTCTGAAGATAGAACTGGTAGAGGAAGTGGTAGCTACATAAACCAGCTCAGTACTGGGTATGAAAGTGTAGACTCTCCCACTGGCAGTGAAAACTCTCTCACTCACCACTCAAATGACACAGACTCCAATCATGATCCTCAAGAGGAAAAAACAGTGAGCATGAAAGGTAACAGAACTGTGGGTTCTCGTCATGTCCAGAATGGTTTGGACTCCAGTGTAAATGTGCAGGGTTCAGTTTTGTAACATTTTTCTGCAAAATTTTTATACAGTGTCATTGAAATTGGGAGAGGATACTGTCCTGAAGCCGTTTAAATTAGTGCATACTTGTCACAATTTTGCCTTTTTGTGGGTTTCTTTTTGCTTCAATACCTCTGCCACTTTGGAAATTTTAACAGTTAATTACGTTGAATGTTGCTAAAAGGACGTTTGTGTAGCTCAAGTTATTTTTATATGAGTTAATGTGAAGTTGAAATGGAAATTATTTCCATAAAGTATAACATAAATGATGTCTGTACAAATCTGTGTATATCTAGAACCTGTGCTGTGTAAGGGCATTCTTACTCATACTGTTATACTTACACCACCTTCAAGATTTGTCATAATAGCTGTGGGTTTATGACTGCCAAGTTTGCCCAGTACAGTAGTTTTATCACTAAAAAGATGGACTTACTGAAGGAGTCCTGTAGTAGTTTCAGTGTTAATTACAGTTTTTCCCACCATACATCTGTGCATTTTCTCCTTAGGTGACCGAATGTTTATGAATTGTGTGCATAGTTACTCAGTTTTTAAGAACTGTTGTATCCTGTTGATGCATATTGCTCTGTGACTCCAATATTATCTTACCTGTACTGACCAAACCTAAATAAAAACTTTTAATAATGTAATTTCCTCATTGTTCTGCATTGGCTTACATGTCTTATTTTTTTTGCACTGTATTTACAGTACTGGCTTTTTTATTTGAATTTGTTTCTGTGGCAATCCTATATGATGCAGTGTATGCCAAATACACAGTTACAGATGTGTACTAATACTTAAGGACAGACTGATAGTGCTTGTTCTACAGGTTCTGTCCCTGTTGGTAGAAAAAGGGAATGGGGGAAAGGAAGCTGTTAATAAAAGTAAACTCTAGAGTTGGAACCTGGAATTAATAAGGATTTAAAAAACAAACAAAAAAATCCACCCACCAAAAAACTAAACAACAAAAACCCCACAATCTAGAAGGATCAAACAGGTAAATATATAAATTAAGGTACAAAAAGTTAACATGCTAGTAATTCAGCCTTTTAAACCAGATACAACTTCTGTTGTTTTTAAATGCCTGTCTGAGGAAACTGATTTCTTAGCATGTACAGGGAATGTAAAAATTGTCTTTAATTAAGCATATCTTTATTGTTCAGTAGTAATAAGCTATGAATTTGTCAGAACCTGGATTTCTGATGGTGATTTTCTGTCTACTAGTTTAGTGAAGGTGGCATATAAGCAAGGAGATGAAAAAGCACTGGTTTTTAAGCTCTGTTCAAAGGTAAGACAAAAGTACTTAGTGGTATATTTTAAGATAGACTTAAGTCCAGTTTTTTCTACTTGGGAATCTTGTAATTACCAGATAACTAATTATCGCATATATAGCCATTAAAATAATAGGAAATAGCTTGTTGCCTTGCAATTCACTGTGGAAGCAGTGAGACTTGCTGGAAAGCAGTATTTCTCCAAAGTTCTAAAGCGTATTTGAATTTGTTTCAATTTACAGTTACAATAAATTCCTTTTTATTACAGAAGGGCTTCTCTGGTAGCATTTTCAAGTGGCATATGACAAGTAGCATCTGCATTAATATTGTCCAAGACAAATGGATGTAATTAAAATGTCACCAGCTACTGTTGTCTTAGATACATGCTAGTCCATGTACTGCTGCTATTTTAATTTTATATCAATGTTTTAAAACCACGTAGTAGCTGTCACTGGAAGTGTAAATTCTATCGGTGATACCTGGTTACTTCTTGAGTGTTACTTCAGCCCTCATTGCCTGAAGAACAGCAGTTAATAGTTGAATGCATGAAAGGGGAATGATTAATACCTACACAAAACTACCAGCATCTGGCACCCATAGGAGTTTCTAGCTCACAGAAATACCTGGTGGTGATCTGTATTTGATCTTAGTATCGTATTCCTTGCTTACCTGTAGCCTATGTCTGTATGTACATCCTGGAACCTCTACATGGTAGAATATAGTATTTGTAAGAGCCTTTAAATGCTCATAACAGATTATAATAGCTTTATATGATCAGATATGTGGTAAATAGCCTTGTGAGGAAAGCTGATCGTTAAAAAAAAAAAAGCATAGCTTTCAGGTGAGCATGACTTGCTACTTAAATATCTGTCAGTTACTGTAGGACACTCATGTTTTAAAACATAAAGATGATTTTAAAGAGTGTGTGGTACATAATTATGAAATAGTAAAAAAACTTACGTAAAGAGCTTAAAAAGTCAGACAAATTATACCCTTAGACTAGAAGTTAGCTTAAGTTGTTGAAAAGTGATTTTAAGGTCAGCTTATTATCACCTGCCTAGAGGGTATCTTCTAAATACGCAGGCTAGGGGTGCTCTGATTTCCTGCCACCACCCCCCAAATGAAAGCAACCCAGCAACTGCACCAGATAATAAAATGCACCATCTAATTGACTGGTTTTCATGGAATACTTGGTACAAGCAGTAGTTAACTGCAGTATAATACTATATATGCAAATGCTAAAGCCCATAATAATCATTTTAGTGCCTTGCTGTTGGTGCCTGTATTATGACATTTAATAATCATTAATGTAGTTGGTTAATTTTAGTAAACAATGACATTTTATTCAACAATAAATACAACATATCCCTCTTTAAAATTAGGTAGTGCCCATATCTTGCTGTATGCATTTTCAGCATTCAGGGTGAAAAAAACCTTGGTTTTGGACAATTCACCTTTTAGCCACTGATAGGTATTTTTACTGTTTGTATTTCTGCAACAGTACCCATGGCTGATCAGAGAAATTGAATTAATGTGGTTTTCTGGGGTGCCTCCAGGACTGGGGGGATGGATACACTACTGCACTGTGCCTCAGAGTGGGATGAGATTCCTTGTGCGGGTCTCCGGGGGGATTTCCTGGCAAGTGGCAAGGTGAAGTTACTTATTTTCCAACAGTTTTGTTCAGGCCTAACCCCCACTGAATTTTTGTAACGTGAGCTTTTTTATGGTCTGGTAAACGTGGGTAAGATCTTGGGATGATGTCCATGTTTATTTAAAAAAGACGAAAAGATGGAAGGTTTTGTGGTAGCAGGGATGACTTCCATACGGTTTAAGTTTTTACCTGGTGTCTGTCTTGTCTGCAGCGTGCCTCCTGGCCTGGGGGCTGAGCTCTCGTCAGTGACCTGTCTGGAGCAGCAGTGTTTGATGGCCTTGGCACCAGCTGGGATTGCGGTAGCCCATGGGGTGAGGGTGCCCGGCCGAGGATGGCCATGAGGGCCGCGAGGGAACCCGAGCCTGGGCAGCAAGGAGGACACCGCGATGGGTGGAAAGACAGAAATGGACCAACAAAAGTAAGTCGTAGACAGAACGGCTGAGAAGGTGTTTGTTAGTGCAGGAACACGTCTTTGCCAGGCGGGTGTTCACAGCTCTGAGGAGGCTGCTTTTGCCGATGGGCGCAGGGAGCCGGCGCGCCGCCCGCTGCTTGGCGGGGCCTGCCGCGGCCGGCGCGCTCGGAGCAGGCCCCCCCGCAGGGCGCGTCACTCCCGCCGTACCGCCGGCACACGGGGCGCTCCCACCGCGGGCCGCGCCGCGCCGCGCCGGGC